>CM065691.1:22087163-22109663 GCA_017654935.2 Phymorhynchus buccinoides
AGACACTAAAAATGAATAGAGTTTTGAAGAGCGTGAAGGGAAACAGGCGCATAAAGGAGCTCGAAGCAGATCGCTGTCAGTTACCCTGTCCGTCTCTCTGTGTTTTTGTTTGTCCGCGTGTCTATTAACACACACGCACGCGCGCGTTTACACACACACACACACGTACGCACGCACGCACGCACGCACGCACACACACACACGCGCACACACACACACAAACGTACGCACACACGTACGCTATTTATGAACATGCACGCACGCCTATCCATTCGTTTTCCCCTTCGCTTTCCTTTTCTCATGCACGACTTAGCTAAGCAGGAACATTACCAAAAAAAGATGGGGCGCACGGCACCCTAAGAGAAAAAGACGAAGGACAGCAAACTGTAAGAGGAAAGGTTTTGGCACAGACAACTGAAGGAGAACAAGCGCGGATTCGCAATCGTTTGTGGCGTGCGACAATTGAAAACGAAACATCATTTTAAAGAGCAGCCTCAATTTGAAGTGCAGCCTCGATTTGAAGTGCGACCATTTTGTAGCCTCGATTTGAAGTGCGACAATTTTGGACCGACCGACAGACAGACAGACAGACAGACAGACCGACAAAGTGAGTTATAGGTTTGTGGCTTGTGCCACAAACAAAAAAAGGGCTCAGAGAACCGTAGGGGCAAAAGGTGAGGGATAGAAAACTCTAGGGTAAAACTGAAAGGTCACTGACGACTGAAGGATGAAAACAGGGCTCAGAGAACAGTAGGGGCAAAAGGTGAGAGATAGAAAACTCTAGGGTAAAACGATAGGAGCAGGGCACAGACGACTGAAGGGTGAAAACAGGGCTCAGAGAACTCTAGGGGCAAAAGGTGAGGGATAGAAAACTCTAGGGGAAAACTGAAAGGGCACTGACGACTGAAGGAGAAAAAGAAAGGGGCACTTATGACTGTAGGAGAAAAGTATAGGACAGACGACTGGTGGAGAAAAGAAAGGGGCATACGACGTTTAGCAGAAACGGATATGGTTCAGAGGACTGTAGAGGAAACTGGTGTAGCATAAAGATTATAGGATAGAGTACAGGTGATTGAAGGAGAATGGAATGGGACACATAAAATGGTATGAGTGAAAAGAGGGGGGGGGGGGGGGGGAAGTAGGAGAAACGTATTGGGCATAGGGTAGGGAAAAAGGATGGGGCATAGAGGATTGTATGAGAAAAGAATCTAGGGGGGAAACTACGCATATGGAGCAGAAAGGATAGTGGGAGAGAAGGATGGGACAAGAGGAATAATAATGCAAGACAAACGGATGAGGCCCATGAGACTGTAGAAGAAACGGATGTGTCGCAATGGAATGTAGGATCAAAAAGGTGAGGCACAGAAGACTGTAGGAAACCAGGACTGGGCACTGATGACTAAAGAAGAAAGGGACGGGTCATAGAGCACCGTAGGAGAGAGCGATGGGAAACAGAATTTGAGAAAAGAAGGGGGTGATCTTGGATGGAAAAATCAACGAACGAGACAGTTCAGTCTGTTGACGATGGAGAAAACATGTCCTATTGTACATTTGTCTTTGGTCGTCTAGGACTTGTTCGGGTTGTTGACAGCGTTCTTGGGAAGGGGGACGGGGTGATAGGTGATAGAGAGTTAAGGAGAGGAGTTGGGGTAGTAGAGTTCAGAAGGAGGAAATCTGCCATGGTGGGGTGTTGAATGGAGAATAATCTACACTGTTCTTTAGTTCACCCGCCCCCTTGCTGTCTTCTCATTGTATGTTAGTGGTGTCAGGGTCATGCTGGCATTGTATGGCTAGTAGAATTGGGCTCGTAGAGATGCAAAGGTATGTTAAATATCGGAACAAAATTGCAATAATGATTTTATTTTGAATAAAAGCCATTACAAGAAACGATCTTTAGTAAAGAAAAAATATGATTTTTTTTCCCCTATCGGATTATTGCTGGAAATAGGAGAAGGACTGACAGTTGTTTCATTTGCACGCGCCATTTAGGTGTCCATCTTAATAGAATACTGGTCACAGTCATAATAAATCTGGTCCAACAAAGAAGTCGAAAGCCGACAGAAAGCTGAAGAAATAAGCCTCCTATCTCTCCAACCCCACGTGTAGCTGTTTCCCCCTACTCCCATAGCTATTCAAACGTGGTCATGCGATGTGACGGCAGAGGGGGAAAAAAGGGGGGGGTCAGTCAAGATGCTTGTTGCTCATGAGGAGCAACGGCCGAAAAAGAGATAGCAGGAAGGGACGGCTGTTTTGGTATGCATGGAAATGCTGATCTGGCCAACAGGCTATTTGAACGAAGCTCCCTAACTGTCTCCTGCTCTTCCTTCCCTCTCCTTCGCTGTCTCAGGACCTTATGTCCCGCTGTTTATTCTATGGCCTCCCTACCTTCCATTTGTGTTTGTTTTCTGCCTCTCCTTTTTTCTCTCGTTAAGTCATTCCTTTTCTTTCGCTTCTAAGTTTTTGTCTGAAACATGTTTCTTCTCCTCTCACCCCCCCCCCCCCCCCCCCCCCCCCCCTTTTATATCAATTTTAATCAGATTGTGTGAGCCTTTCTGTTTGTGATATTCAGAGATCAAACTTCCCCTCTCCCTCAGTCAGTGACTCACCCTCTCCGCCTTCAAACTGAACCTGAAAACCCATCTATTACCCCGTGAGTGAAGTGTTCTATCTCTCTTTCACCCCTATGAATGCTGTATAGTTTTTTTGTTTTAGAACAAATGCATTATGAATGTTGAATGTATGAGCGCTTCGTTTTGATAACAAAAAAATCAAAATGAAACACCTTATTAATGTCTTATGCTGTTGTTGTTCTCGATCTTAACGAAGAGAGGTTGGATGGAGGCTATGGTTGTCATCTTGGCTCGGGGATGTCTGGATTAAAGGAGAACTAATGAATGAAGGAAGGAAACACTTTAATCAGCATGGGGGGTGGGGGAGAGTTAAGATGGAGAGAGAAATAGGGAGGACTGGATGATTGGAAAATATGGAATCAATCACATGGGATGATGCCATCTGTCTGCCTACAAAAGTGTAGTTTTAAATTCAAAAGGGTAGGCACCTGACACTTGACACTTGAAAACTTTATTACACAAGGATTGAGATTTAGGGCCAGGCCTATTCTTACAATCTGTCCCTGAGACAGAAACAATTTAAAGAGAATTCTAACGATGAGACAGATGATTTTTTTCTCTCCAAAAATATGACAGCTTAATATTGGGTGGCATATTGAATATGAGGATACTGGTGAATGGAAAGAAAGGGGACTGATTCTGATGTCCTTTAAGGGCTCGGCACACGCTGCAACTTTTTAGTTGATACAGCTAGTTGCATACAACAAGTTGCAGTTAAAATCGCAGAGCTTGCGGCACACGCTGCAACTTTGATGCAACACCCTTGCAATCCCGTGCCATATATGGAAAATTCTCGCGAGACTTTCCGTGACTTCCTTTGGTTTACATTCTAACAAAATGGCTTCCTCCGAGAGCGATGAAAATGAACACGACGATCTGATCATTGCTGCTGCTGCTACTGTTGTTATTTTGTCATTCACGATGACGATGGTCGGTACCAGAGTCCTGTTTTGAGTAGGTGTACTTCTAAAAACTCGAACTGACAAATAGGGCCTACTAGGCCTAGTAGCCTGTTTTGATCTAGACTACATCGATTGAAAAAGAAAACATGCCGTGGGAGTATTCATCATTCATGATGCCGCCCATTTCATGGCTTATTTGTATTTTGGCCTCTTGTACATGCCCCGACTTTTGTTAATCGGGATACTCGGTTCCCAAATGCAGGGAAAATTACGAATTAACTCGATCGATAACTTGCATGTTTCAGTCCGACGGTTTCACTCCGACATTGAGACATACAAATCACGTGATACAAAACGACGCGCGCGCTCTGATTGGCTGCAACCTACCTTGTTGCAAGTGGAGGCTCAGAGATAGGATCGTTTTCTATCGCCCTACAACCCACAGCTGCAACCCTACAACCTTGTTGTAGGTTGCATGAAACTTTTGCAACCACAAAGTTGCAGGTACAACTAGCAAAAGTTGCAGCGTGTGCCGAGCCCTTTACCCCTTTAGTTTGCCAGTATACGAGACTGAAGGATAACGAGAGAGAGAGAGAGAGAGAGAGAGAGAGGGAGAGGGAGAGGGAGGGTGGGTATGTAGAAAGCAGGATATCGATAATGGAATAACGTAGGAAACTAGACAGTTCAATCTGTTGGGGATCTAGACAACATAAAATTATTATGCCCTGTCTGTTATTTTTTTTCTGGCTGTGTGGTATGTCGTCTGGGGGTTCTTTTTGGTCGCTGGCAGCTATACACACGCGCACACATACACACACTTGTGTGTGCGCGTGTGTGCGTGCATGAGAGAGAGAGAGAGAGAGAGAGAGAGAGAGAGAGAGAGAGAGAGAGAGAGAGAGAGAGAGAGAGAGAGAGAGAGAGAGAGAGAGAGAGAGAGAGAGAGAGAGAGAGAGAGAGAGAGAGAGAGAGAGAGAGAGAGAGAGAGAGAGAGAGAGAGAGAGAGAGAGAGAGAGAGAGAGAGAGGAGAGAGAGAGACAGACAGACAGACAGACAGACAGACAGACAGACAGACAGACAGACAGACAGACAGACAGACAGACAGACAGACAGACAGACAGACAGACAGACAGACAGACAGACAGACAGACAGACAGACAGACAGACAGACAGACAGACAGACAGACAGACAGACAGACAGACAGACAGACAGACAGACAGACAGACAGACAGACAGACAGACAGACAGACAGACAGACAGACAGACAGACAGACAGACAGACAGACAGACAGACAGACAGACAGACAGACAGACAGACAGACAGACAGACAGACAGACAGACAGACAGACAGACAGACAGACAGACAGACAGACAGACAGACAGACAGACAGACAGACAGACAGACAGACAGACAGACAGACAGACAGACAGACATGTCTCAGTAGTCATGGAAATGGTGAATGAGGGGCTGTTTACACTATTCCTTAGTTCATCTGCACCCATGCCTCGCTCTCCATTGTCTTCTAATGCGGTGATAACAAACATTGTTATGTAAGATCACATTTGCATAAACTACAGGCTGTCTTCCTCTTTGAATACATTCATTTAGTTGTTGTTTTTTGTCTTTATTGTTTTCATAAATGACCTCATCCCCCGAAGATGGAGTGTGGCTGCCCATGTGGCGGAGTAATGTTCTCATCCCTAGCTGATGCATTTGTGCCAACCATAGTGTTCAGGTGCTTCGGCTGTTGGGATGATCCCTGGAGGCTTTTGGCCAGGGTACGTAAACAAACAAACAAACAAACAAACTAACCTCAGTAGACTGCTTTTAGGAAAGATGAGCAGTCTGTTCTGTTCTTTAGTTTGGCTGTACCCATCACGCGTGGCCCCTCATTCATGAGGTGATGGCTAGTACTGTTGGCTAAGACTATTGTGCGCAAATCTGTATGATGATACAACTTAGCAGCTTGTTTGCTGTCCTCTAAGGGTTTAGAAATATGTATGTATATCTCAGAGGGAAATCCACTACAATTTAAACTAATTTAAAGAAAATAAGAGGTTAAAACTCAATGGAATGTTTGTGTTTGCATTAAAAGCTAATAAACAAAGTCAGGGATATGACTAAAATTTTCAACTCTGTTTGTCAAAAAATGAAGTGTTTTGGTGTTTGAATGAACAGTAATGTGTGCGCGTGTGTGTGTGAATGTGTGTGTGTGTGTGTGAATGTGTGTGTGCATGCGCATGCATATATGCGCACTCGTGTGTGTGTGTGTGTGTATGCGCGCATGCGTCCGCGTGGGTGGATACGGGGATGTGTGGGCTCGCATTAACCATTTCAAGTGTACAACCCATCTAAATTAGCATTTACAAAACGTCCAGGTCATAGACAGAGCTGTAAAACTCTCCAGACTAATGAGCCAATAGCCGATCTGGAAAGCTGAAGAAATAGGCCTCCAATCTCCCCAACTCCACACGTGTGGCGATTTTCCCTTGCCTTACTCCCATAGATATTCCAACGTGGTCATGCGACGTGATGTAGGGAGGGGGGTGGGGGCTAGGGCAGACGGGATGCGTGTTGCTCGTGAGGAGCAACGGCCGAGAAAGAGATAGCAGGAAGGGACGGCTGTTTTAGTATGCATGGAAATGCTGATCTGGCCAACAGGCTATTTGTATGCAGCTCCCTAGCTGTCTCCTGCTCTTCCTTCCCTCGCCTCCTAGATCTCCACAGTCTCAGGACCTTTTTATATTGGACTCGTTCTACGGACTAGACTCTCTGCCTTCTAGTTCTTTCTTCTCATTTTTGTTTCCTAGGTTTACTCTTTTTTTCTTTCTTTCTCCTTTTCTTTGACCGTTCTTTTCTGTATTGCCTCACGATGTTGACCCCAGATGTTGACATCTTGTCTTGGCTTCGTGGTCTTTTTTTCTGTATGATGTTCAGGGACTGATAAAGGAAGAAAGGAGATAACCGTTGTCATCTGGACGCTGGGATGTCTGGACTGGAGAAGAAGAAAGAACGAATGAACGAATAGAAGGGAATTGGGGTGAGGTGGACAGGAAGAAAAGGTGGTTTTATGAGATGGGATGGTAGGAGAAAAGGCAAATGAGATATGCAATTTAATCAAATTACGTGATGTCTGTACCCATTTCCGACTGGACTGGCGCTTTATTGATGATTTTTGTGTGTTGTTTTTGTGATTTGCTGGTGCAATCATTGGCTTCGTCTGTGTTGATTTTTAAGGGGTTTATGGTCTTGCCTTTGTTTTTTGTACATTTGCTTTGTATGTTTGCTTTTGTGTGTTTGTATCAGTGTATATATGTGTATGTGTTATATACTGATGGAAAAAGGTTAGGGATCAGTCACACACACATGCACAACTTTCCAACCACGAATAGCAATGCATTTTTTGGGGGGGCAAGCATTTAATTCATTATCTCGTCAATCAGAGTACCACATTTCATTCCGATTTGATTATCCGTTTGCTTTCCGCGAGCCCTCAAACAACATAGGGGTTCAAAACGAAAATTGCAAGTCCTTCGACATGTTCAGTAGTGTGTGTGTCCACCACGATTCCTTTGGCATTCATCACATCTGCGCCTCATGGAGTTCACCAGCTTCACGAAGAACTCCTGTGGGATGGCCTGCCACAACGCCACCCCACACCGAGCCAGGGTGGTGACCAACTTCATCCAACAGGCTGGTGTTGTCAGGCTTGTTTGGCCGGCCTGCAGCCCAGATCTCAACCCCATAGAGCATGCATGGGATGAACTTGATAGGCGGGTGAGGGCAAATCATCCTCCCCCCAGGAATCTCCAGCACCTACTCCAGATGTTTCGTGCTGAGTGGCAGGCCATCCCACAGGAGTTCTTCGTGAAGCTGGTGAACTCCATGAGGCGCAGATGTGATGAATGCCAAAGGAATCGTGGTGGACACACACACTACTGAACATGTTGAAGGACTTGCAATTTTCGTTTTGAACCCGTATGTTGTTTGAGAGCTCGCGGAAAGCAAACGGATAATCAAATCGGAATGAAATTTGGTACTCTGACGAGATAATGAATTAAATGCTTGCCCCCAAAAATTGCATTGATTGCCATTCGTGGTTGGAAAGTTGTGCATGTGTGTGTGACTGGTCCCTAACTTTTTTCCATCAGTATATATAACCCCCTTCCCTTATGAACGGAAAAAAAAGTGTACACATGTTCATTTGGCGCGGAAAAGCGAGAATATTAGAGTAATGTTGTTTTATTATAAAATATAGGGTTCTTACAGTATTGCTTATATTTATTTGTTCACACTGGTATTTGGGATGTACTTTTCATCGCAATCCTGTTCCTCCTCTTATCTTATATCTTCATAGCCATTTTCCCATTGCGGTCTAGTTCTCCGTTGGCATATCATTGTGTATTATTAGTATTAGGTACTTTATGGTCACAGAGGCGTCTGTGAAATTTGGGTTGCTCGCCACCCCTTTTTTTCTCTCATGTGAATGTTGTGACTGATGAGGAAGGAAAGAGGGGGGTGGGGTGGTAATGTTGACCAAATCATAACTTTTTCATTGCCACTGGGATTTACGTGTGCGAAGTGCATGGGCACACGGGACCTCGATTTATCGGCTCATCCGAAAGACTCCACGTTCAGACCGTAAGGCCTAGTGCAAATTGAGAGGGAAAATCCCCTGTACCCAGGTTCGAACTCGGGTTTACTTGACACAAGGTGAACGTGTTACCACTCTACACCACTGTTTCCATTGTGCCGATGTGAAACATGCAACCATCGGATAGACATTTAATTAAAGAACGAACACACACACACACATTCATACACAGATGCGCGTTTGCAGCATTTGCCATAGGTCGGAATAGTTAGCTACAATACTGAGGATCAGGAAGGGTGGTCAAATGTCCGGTAGTAGGAAAACAAAACATGAACAACAACAGCAAAACAACACCAACAAAATTTATTCTTTTACTGTTCGCTCGTGAACCTCATGTGGTCGTTTGGTTTGTACGTATTTCCTCGCCCATCCATTAACTTACCTATCGCACCTTGCTCCATATAACCATAATCCAATTAGGTTAACTAGGTCTTCATTTTCCTTTCCTTCCTCACCTTTTGGCCTATCTGATTGGTGACAGAATCCCTTGTCTGTCAGTGATTGGTGTAAATTATTTTGCTACCTGACTGTGTAGCTTCGGTCCATGCAGCAAATTGATTCGATTCCGAGTTTTCTTTTTAGTTCCCCTTTGTTTCCTTCTGTCCTGCTCGGTAGATCATGTTTCCCCGACAGGCGCATTGTCCACACGTCCCTTTGTCTTGAAAGGCGCCTTTGCTGACAATGTAATTAATTAGTTCCTGCCTGTCTGCTCGTCCGCTCCTTAATTGCTGTGAAGCTCGCTTTTTGTTTCTCGTTATTGTCCCTTGCATGGCTTTGAATTGAACTGTCTCCTTTAGTTGGTACTAGCGCAACGCCGGGTACCGGTAACGCCTAGTACCGGTAACGCCTAGTAACGGTAACGCCAAGTACTGGTAACGCTGAGTACAGCAAATTTGAAGCGATTCGGTTAAAAAACGGTGGAGTTATAAGGCCCCGTTTCCCGTTGGCGCTGCTCTCAGAGTGACACGCTCTCCTGATTCTCTTCAAATTTGCTGCATGTTCGGTTCCAAATTTCGAGTCAATGTCGGGTCTGCTTATGCCGCGGTATGTGAAAAGGTTAAGGGGCGTATATCGCGTGCGTTTATAAATCTATTCGCTTCGGGATTGGCACACGGATAGTCACCGTTCCCGGTCATCTACCTTCCAAATTCGAAGGCAATCCGTCCAGAAATAGTGGAGATACGGGCGCCGAGAGGCCGGTGGATACGCGTTTCGCGCATTTGCCAAACCACGCAAATGACACGGCCGCCTCAGTTGCCATTGCCATCGCCCCGTTAGGGCTCAAATCAAATTTGAAGCGATTCGGTCGAAAAACGGCGGAGTTATAAGGCCCGTTTTGTGTTTCACACACACACACACACACACACACACACACACACACACACACACACACACACACACACACACACACACACACACACACACACACACACACACACACACACACACACACACACACACACACACACTCTCTCTCTCTCTCTCTCTCTCTCTCTCTCTCTCTCTCTCTCTCTCTCTCTCTCTCTCTCTGTCGCTTTTTCTTTCTATTTATATCCCCTCCCCTCTCTATCTTTATATCCCCCTCCCCCCCTCCCTCTCTCTCTTCAGGTGAAAAGAAAAAGAGCCCCATCCGTTCCATTCGTGCATCGAGCGGGCGCCGGGCATTTTTCTCACCTTTTCTATAGCATCCCGATGACGGCGACATGATTATGCCATTAATTTGGCCTCTTTCCCTCTTGGGTTGGCCCTTACGTTGTATTGTGCTGTCCGCTCGCCTCTGGCAAACAGCCACTCTGCCCTCAGTGCTTGCATGGTTGTGAGGGTAAAGGAATTATGTTTGATCTTTGAGGATCCTGGAGAGTATGTCAACCCCCCCCCCCCCCCACCTCCTTGTTATAATTATGCCCTCTCTCACACAGACAGACAGACCAGACAGACAGACAAACATAATAACACACACTCACGCTCTCACGCTCTCTCTCTCTCTCTCTCTCTCTCTCTCTCTCACACACACACACACACACACACACACACACACACACGCGCGCGCGCACGCACGCACGCACACGCACGCACACGCACACGCGCACGCACGCACACATGCGCGCGCGGAGAGAGAGAGATAGGGGAGGAGAGAGGGTGAGGCTGAGAGAGAGAGGGCGAGTGTGTGTGTGAGAGAGAGAGAGACAGACAGACACAGAGAGAGACACAGAGAGAGAGAGAGAGACTGAGAGAGAGACAGACAGACAGAAAGAGACAGAGAGAGACAGAGAGAGAGAGAGAGAGAGAGAGAGACAGACAGAGAGAGAGACAGATAGAGAGAGACAGAGACAGAGAAACTAGAAGAAGAAAGATGAACGGGAAAAAAATCTGTGGCACAGATGGACAGCCCTCGTTCTTTCGACCATTGCTTAGAAAAAGATCGATGATGTCAATTCACAGAGGCCCTTCTGTTCATCAGTAGCTTCTTCACTCACCCTCCACGCTAGTTTCCCCCTTCCATCCTTCATGCCCTTATCTGTCTGTCCTTCCTTTCCCGTATCTCTCGCTCCCTACCCCCCCCCCCCCCCCCCCCCCCCCACACACACACACCCAGCTCATTCTCTGTCTTCATCTGATGTCGCGTTGGTGGATGGCAGGACTGGGGTCGTTAGTGTACAGAAAAAGTTCAAGCAGCAACGTTATTTACTACAGTTCTGTGTAGTTAGGTTTACACTGATTGAGTTACTTTTCTTTTGTCTTTTCCTAACCATTTATTACACCCCACCCCCCACCCCACCCACCCGTAATGTTCTCTCCCCCCCCCCCCCCCCCAATATGTGTGTAGTCCTTTATCGTTTCTTTTTGTGTGTATGTGTGTGATAGCGTATCCTGAATACGTCAAAAACGACCACAGAAGACCCCAACACCTTTTCATGTTTCATGTCAAATCATGCTGCTTGTTTATATTTAGAATCGAGTTCAATCATGCTGTTGTATTATGTGTGTGTTTGTGTTTTTGTGTGTGTGCGCTTGTGTGTACGCTTGTGTGAGAGAGAGAGAGAGAGAGAGAGAGAGAGAGAGAGAGAGAGAGAGAGAGAGAGAGAGAGAGAGAGAGAGAGAGAGAGAGAGAGAGAGAGAGAGAGAGAGAGAGAGAGAGAGAGAGAGAGAGAGAGAGAGAGAGAGAGAGAGAGAGAGAGAGAGAGAGAGAGAGAGAGAGAGAGAGAGAGAGAGAGAGAGAGAGAGAGAGAGAGAGAGAGAGAGAGAGAGAGAGAGAGAGAGAGAGAGAGAGAGAGAGAGAGAGAGAGAGAGAGAGAGAGAGAGAGAGAGAGAGAGAGAGAGAGAGAGAGAGAGAGAGAGAGAGAGAGAGAGAGAGAGAGAGAGAGAGAGAGAGAGAGAGAGAGAGAGAGAGAGAGAGAGAGAGAGAGAGAGAGAGAGAGAGAGAGAGAGAGAGAGAGAGAGAGAGAGAGAGAGAGAGAGAGAGAGAGGAGAGAGAGAGAGAGTTCTCTCAAACATACTTAATCGCCCACACAACTTTGTTATTATATCACTTAAAATAACTGCAGGCATGCGACACTTTGCATTCGATCTCCACTGTTTTCCTGTTAGATACGAACGTGCAAAAGTTACGGTCCACTTTAATTCCACTGAAAACAGACTCAAAATGTTTAGTTACTTTTGGTACACGCGTTGATTTCAGCATTTCCAACATAACATGACATAATTTAGTTGATGTAGTCACGTACTCGATTTTCTTGTTGTCCGTCACCGAAGGTGATCGGACTTTGCGATGGGCTGGTTTGTCTGTCTGTTTGTTTGTTTGTTTGTTTTTTTGTTTTGTTTTTTGTGGGGTTTTTTTTCTCGGGTTTTTTTTCTGTGTCCCAAGGATATATCCCGAACCGCTTGACCGAATCGCGTCAAATTTTGTGTGAAGGTGTGCCACCTTAATAGGAAGAGATCCGCGCAAACCATTTTGCCGTCGTGACCTTGACCGTGAAAACCGAAAATCAATTTTTAGCCATATCTCGGGCACCGATCAACATAGGATGTTGAAACTTGGTATGAAGGTGGTTTGGCTTATGCCCGTTCTGATGATGGCATGCCGATCAAGGTCAAGGTCAAGGTAAAAAAGATCGCTGGAGCCTGAAAATCGGAGGGTCATTTTTTCTCCTTCTGACTATCCCAAGGATATCTTTCGAACGGGTTGACCGAATCACGTCAAATGTTGTGTGCTGGTGTGTCACCATGAGAGGAAGGCATCCGCGCAACCATTTTGCCTCTTGACCTTAGCGTACGACCTTGAAAACCGAAAATCTTTCAGGGGCCATAGCTCCCACACCGTTAGTGTTAGAGTTTTCAAATTTGGCATGAAGGTACTTTGGCTTATGCCCGTTCTGATGGTGGCATACCGATCAAGGTCAAGGTCACGGTCCGGGCGATCGGTAAGCCTTGAAAGTGGTAGGGGTCTACACATTGGGTTTTAAGTCATATTTTTCACATTTGTACTTGACAGAAGCGCTTCAGATTGTGTGTGGTACTGTATACCCTAGAGAAGAAAACATCTGAGCATAAAGTATCACCATGCTGACCTTGACCTTGACGTGTGACCTTGAAAACCGAAATTTCCTTCTTTGCGCTATATGTTTCTTCTTCAAGCTGTATCTCGTGAACTAGAAGACAGAATCCCTTCCAATTTTGTGTCAGGATGTGACACTCTACGGGGTGTCGCAAGTGCGTGGCATTGCTGGTGACGGACATGTCTGCCGCTCGGCGACGCCCTTGTTACTTTTTTTGTCTTGAGTTGTTAACATGCGGAATTAAAATTTATTGCAGTAGAGAATCCATAATTTCTTTTCAATGCTTGCTCGCAGTTTTTATCTTTTGTTGACTTCTGTAGATATGATGGGAAAGGATAGTGTATGTGAAACCGCCTCTGTGGGATTCCCTGCTTTGTGTACACATCCTTGTTTATTGTGTTCGTGTACTGATAACTATCTATTATCATGAGACTTGAAAACTTGAACACTTTAACTTTATTTTTCAAGGATAAAGATTTTAGTCTTCCAATCTGTCCTTGGTACATATACGAACATAGAATATAAACATGGCAAGGCATAATATTACACATACAGATTTGAACATAACGGTAGCACCTTGGTACATATACGAACATAGAATACAAACATGGCAAGGCATAATATTACACATACAGATTTGAACATAAGTGTAGCAAAGCAGGTGATATAATAAAGATAGGTTGAGAGTAAATGTGAGGGTATCAAAATGCACCTCTCATATAAAAATGTGATTTCAGGACAGTGGTATTCATGAAGAAGATGGCGAAGAACTGTGTGTGACATAGAGTTGTGAAAGTTTTAAACATCGTCAACAACAACAAACAAACAACAAACACCACATACACGGAGATTAGATGTTGATGTTCATGACGGAGATAATCGTGGTCGACTTTATGCTGAAGATATTTGTGATGGCTGGAAAACGTCTTTGTTTGTTTGGGGCCCGTTTGTTTCCGATTTTGTATAAAGTTTTCGAGTGACAGGATCCTGGTTATGTCGTGTTTCCGCAACATGCATGCAGTGTTAATATTTCAAGGCGTGTTTGAAGTGGGTGTGTTTTGCCGTCGTATTTCTGCTTGTGCGGTGTTCTGCGTTCTGTTCTTACACAACTCGGATTGCGAAACAGAAATCGGCGGAACCGATAATTACCAACCGTGATCGTAGAGAGCGGATTGGTAATGTTTTCACTCGTGTCTGAGGTGGTGTTTGTATGTTTGTATGTATCTTCTCTAGCGTTTGAACGGATGGACTTAGGGTGCTCAAATTTTGCATGCGGGTAGGTAGTAGGAAGCTCTAGGCCAAGTTCGATAATGAAGGTTATGGGTCAAAGGTCAAGGTCACTGGAGCCGAATAACGCTGCCGCGCGGTTGGTGATTTTGCGTCTTAACGCTCTAGTTTACAGCATGAGATCAATCTTAGTCTGAGAGGCCAGTGAGTAAAATGTAACAAAGACGAGGAACAATGTTCGGCTATCTTGTGTTTTACATCCCCCCCTCCTCACCCCCTCCCTCCCCCTTCAAATATTCGCATTGCAAAATGTTCACTGAGAAGCAGCATTCTGCCATTATCGGGAAAGGGAGAGGGTTAGGATCAGCCTAGGATTATTTTCATAAAACTGAACGAAGCAGACTTTGAGATTGAGGGTCGTAATCATGAGTTAGGATCAGCCTAGGGTTATTTTCATAAAACTGAACGAAGCAGACTTTGAGATTAAGGGTCGTAGTAAACATGAGGGGGGGGGGGGAGGGGGGGGGTCAACTTTTCCCAGTTTGAACTTGTATTGTACACAATGTTCACGCAGAATGTTGAGTTTATCTAAACTTCTTATGATACAAATCACTCTATGTCGTCTGTCTGTGTGTCACTCTCTCTGTGTCCGGGGGAAAGAGTACCCGTAGTATTGTACAAACAAACTTTGACAAAGGTTGTGACACCGAGTGACATTCTCGGGAAAGGGAGAGAGCTAGGATCAGCCTAGAATTATTTTAATAAAACTGAGCGAAGCAGACTTTGAGATTGAGGGTCGTAAACATGAGGGGGGAGGGGGGTGGGTACAACTTTTCCAAGTACACAATGTCATGTTCACGCAGAATGTTGAGTTTATCTAATTTTCTTATGTTAAAAATCACTGTGTGTCGTTTGTGTGTCACTCTCTCTCTGTCCGGGGAAAAAAAAAGTACCCGTAGTATTGCAGACTTGTTTACTCTACTCTTTTCGAGTAGTATTCTACTCAATTTGGACCTCTACTACTCTTCAAAATTGAAAATAATCCTCTAATTACTCATTTTCAGTGAACATTGTTTGATGGTTTAATGAATAAAACTACACATTTTACACTAATTTCAGCTATTATCCAGACTACTCCAGACTTGCGTAGGGGGTAAACAGGTGTGGTATTGTACAAAGGATCTTTGACTAAAGGCTGTCACACCGAACCGAGTCAGCGGTAACGGAACAGACTATTGATGTCCTCAGATATAGAGGCTAGGATCAATACTGTCCATTGAACCAACGCAGCAGAGAAACAAAGACGCAGACAGCATTAACGCAAACATAGACAAGACAGACATGCGGACACATTATGCACGCACACGCGCAAAACAATGCTTTCAGTCGGGTTTTTTTATATTTTAGACGTGAGCAATAATTTAGCTAAAAGACACAAATTCGAACTGGGTTTTTTCTTATCCTCATGTGTGTTTAGTGCGCGCGTATGTCTGTGTGTGTGCGTGTCTGTGTCTGTGGTCTGTGGTCTGTGGAGAGAGAGAGAGAGAAGAGAGTGAGAGAGAGAGAGAGAGAGAGAGAGAGAGAGAGAAGAGAGAGAGAGAGAGAGAGAGAGAGAGAGGAGAGAGAGAGAGAGAGAGGAGAGGGAGGGAAGAGGAGGGAGGGAGGGAGGGAGGGAGGGAGGGAGGTAGGGAGGGAGAGGTGAGGGAGGGAGGGAGGAGAGAGGAGGAGGGAGGGAGGGAGAGAGAGAGAGAGAGAGAGAGGAGAGAGAGAGAGGAGAGAGAGAGAGAGAGAGAGAGAGAGAGAGAGAGACGGGGGTGGGGTGCACCATGAGTAGAGATTTGTACTTCGAGAGATAGAGAGAGAGAGAGAGAGAGAGAGAGAGAGAGAGAGAGAGAGAGAGAGAGAGAGAGAGAGACGGGGGTGGGGGTGGGGGGGGGGGGGTGCATCAGAGTAGAGATTTGTACTCTGACGGCTTCCCAATGTTTCCTGGATTCGCACTAATGTCGGCTGTCTGGCGTCTCCCCCCCCCCCCTCCCTCCCACATTTTGTGCGCCCACCCCCCGCCCCCTCCCTCCCTCCTCTCTCTCTTATCTCTTTCTGTATATCAGTTTTTTCTCTGTTAATGGAACAAAATTGTGCTCTCTCTCTACCTACCTACCTACATACCTACCTACATACCCACCTACCTACCAGCTTCCTGCCTACTTACCTACCTACCTACTCATCTCTCTCTCTCTCTCTCTCTCTCTCTCTCTCTCTCTCTCCTCTCTCTCTCTCTCTCTCTCTCTCTCTCTCTCTCTCTCTCACACACACACGCGCGCGCGCGCGCGCTCGCACACACTCACACACACACACACACATGCGTGCGCGCGCGCAAGTTCTTTGTAGTCTTGCAAGCAGACCTCAGGCGAATCAGACCCTGTTGGAAAATGGTATGACAGAAAGACAGACGGAAAGAAAGAAAGAAATGACAACACACAAAAAAGGAGCATTTCTTTCTAATCAGGGGTGAATTTTGGTATAGTATATGTTTTAACATGTAATTCTTAAGCGTGAATGTGTGGTTCTGTTTTGGCAAGATCCGTCTGCTGTCATGTTGCATACCATACGTAACAGTGTTGCGTTCGCGTTAATTCATTACCGCCTGGCGTGTCATCATAATCATTGCCATGGCTTTTAATGAAAACTGTCATTGCATGAATCAGTATCTGTTTGTCTCAGTCTGTCTCTTTGTCTGTTTGTCTGTTCGTCTATGCTCTCTCTCTCTCTCTCTCTCTCTCTCTCTCTCTCTCTCTCTCTCTCTCTCTCTCTCGTCTCATCTCACTCTCTCTCTCTCTCTTCTCTCTCTCTCTCCTCTCTCTCTCTCTCTCTCTCTCTCTCTCTCTCTCTCTCTCTCTCTCTCTCTCTCTCTATCCTTCTCTCTCTCTCTCTCTCTCTCTCTCTCTCTCCTCTCTGACGTCTCTACTCTCTCTCTCTTCGATCTTCCTCTCTCTCCTCACTTCCTCATCTCCTCCGAGGTCTTCCGGTCTCTCTCATCTCCCCCACAGTCCTCTGTCTCTCTGTCTTTGTCTGTCTTTCTCTCTCTCTCTCTCTCTCCCTCTCTCTCTCTCTCTCTCTCTCTCTCTCTCTCTCTCTCTCTCTCTCTCTCTCTCTCTCTCCTCTCTCTCTCTCTCTCTCTCTCTCTCTCTCTCTCTCTCTATCTCTCTCAATCTCTCTCTCTCTCTCCTCTCTCTCTCTCTCTCTCTCTCTCTCTCTCTCTCTCTCTCTCTCTCTCTCTCTCTCTCTCTCTGCGTGTACATGTGCGTGTGTGTGTGTTTGTATGTATGTGTGTTGATATTATGTTCAGTTCTAAATCTTTTGTTCTTGATCATTATTTTAGTGTATGCTTAATTTGTTTGGCAAGAAAACGTTGCACGAAATGATGATGTTGTATTAACCCCCATGACACGAAAGCTGTATCTGTCTAATGTCATTAACCCTTTCACCGCCAAAGTCGCATTTTAGCACCACAGTGATTTAACACCTATGTCACCAAAAGGCATCAAATTGGGGTATATTATCCAAAGACCCTATTGTCTTAGTTTTGGGAAGTAAGGATATACCTTATTTTATATGGCATAGAAGAATCCTTAATACTGCAGATGGATGTTGTTCTATATCAAGGTAAATTTAATGGACATTTTTGGTTGAAATATGGGTGGCGGTGAAAGGGTTAAACACTCAAAGTGTCAAAGTGTCAAGTCTCTCTCTCTCTCTCTCTCTCTCTCTCTTCTCTCTCTCTCTCGTCTCTCTCTCTCTCTCTCTCTCTCTCTCTCTCTCTCTCTCTCTCACTCGCTCAAAGTCATTAATCTATTCCTATGCTAGTTTCGCTTTCAGTCACCTCTGCCTCCCTCTCTGTCTGTCTGTCCCTGTATGTATGTCTCTCTCTCTCTCTCTCTCTCTCTCTCTCTCTCTCTCTCTCTCTCTCTCTCTCTCTCTCTCTCTCTCTCTCTCCTCTCTCTCTCTCTCCTCTCTCTCTCTCTCTCTCTCTCTCTCTCTCTCTCTCTTCTCTCTCCCCCCCTCCCCTCTCTCTCTCAATCTGCCGCCTCCCCACACCCCTACTACCTTCCATTCTGATGGCAGCTCCTCTTAAACTCTACCCCCCCCCCCTACCCACCCACCCAATATGAATTGTCCTCTGTTGCTTTGTCCTCGTATACCATACCATTGTGAACCCTTTTGCTAATAAAAAACAAAAGCAAGCCAGATAACGGTTGTGATTGGACTGTATTACACTGATCAGCAGTTATTTATTGAACACGTCTCATGACAGAACATTAATGACATTGTCGAGGGTCACTGTCATAAGGGTCACCTGTCTCGTAGGGACTGGTAGCGACAAGTACAACCTGCAGGTTTTGATGCAGTTAAGGGTGACGTAGATCGAGTCCATAGATCGTAATCATTAGTCGCATTTGATTTGAAGTTGAGAGGGAGTGCGTACCCGTAGTACCTTGTTCTGGGCCGGATCTAATCTAGGGGGTGTGTGTGTGCGGCGGGGGGGGGGGGGGGGGTGGGGGGGTGGGTCCTGTTTTCCGGATCTCCCCCCCCCCCCCACTCTGTCACAAGCATGTACATTATACAAGGGTGAAAAGTAAGAAAATGGCTTGGTTTTTGCCTTAATAATAATTAATTTGCAAACGTTTCCGGGAGCTTCGCCCCCTGGGCCCCCCCAAAGCGCACTGCCCATGAAATCGAAACCTATGCAGCTCCTTGGACCACCGGCACAACCCTCCCGGCACACCCCCCCCCCCCCCCCCCCCCCCCCCCCCCTTACGAATCAGTTGGTCCGGCCCTGTTGTTATATATTTATTATACGACTTGACCTTAGTGCGACGACTTTCGCAACTTTCCTTTCGCAATACTCTCTCTCTCTCTCTCTCTCTCTCTCTCTCTCTCTCTCTCTCTCTCTCTCTCTCTATCTCTCTCTCTCTCATTCTCTCTCTCTCTCTCTCTCTCTCCTTATAAACCTGTGTCTGTCTGCCTGGCCTGCTCTCTCTCTCTCTCTCTCTCTCTCTCTCTCTCTCTCTCTCTCTCTCTCTCTCTCTCTCTCTCTCTCTCTCTCTCTCTCTCCTTATAACCTGTGTCTGCCTGTCTGCTTCTCTCTCTCTCTCTCTCTCTCTCTCTCTCTCTCTCTCTCTCTCTCTCTCTCTCTCTCTCTCTCTCTCTCTCTCTCTCCTTATAACCTGTGTCTGCCTGCCTGCTTCTCTCTCTCTCTCTCTCTCTCTCTCTCTCTCTCTCTCTCTCTCTCTCTCTCTCTCTCTCTCCTTATAACCTGTGTCTACCTGCCTGCCTGTCTGCTTGCCTCTCTCTCTCTCTCTCTCTCTCTCTCTCTCTCCCCCCCCCCTCTCTCTCTCTCTCTCTCTCTCTCTCTCTCCCTTATAACCTGTGTCTACCTGCCTGCCTGTCTCTCTCTCTCTCTCTCTCTCTCTCTCTCTCTCTCTCTCTCTCTCTCTCTCTCTCTCTCTCTCTCTCTCTCTCTCTCTCTCTCTCTCTCTCTCTCTCTCTCTCCCCCTTCCTCTTATCTCCTCTTCCTCTATCTCTCCATTCATGGAATGCGCTATTGTCTGTCTTCCTTTAAAAAAAAAGTAATAATAAAATTTAAAAAAAACCCAACGCGAGGGAACTAAACGAAACAAGTTTTTAAGTGAATACAACGTATAACGTGATGAGGCATTTTGTTATTTTATTCTTCACTATTTTGGAAAAAATAAAATATAGAAAACAAAAATCATATTATTAATGCAACAAAAAAAGAAATAACACAAGTGCGAAAAAGTAGAAACCATGTGCTCACATTCTGTTTACTAGGCCTACATGTAAAAGAGAGAGAGAGAGAGAGAGAGAGAGAGAGAGAGAGAGAGAGAGAGAGAGAGAGAGAGAGAGAGAGAGAGAGAGAGAGAGAGAGAGAGAGAGAGAGAGAGAGAGAGAGAGAGAGAGAGAGAGAGAGAGAGAGAGAGGGAGGGAGAGGGAGGGAGAGCGAGAGAGAGAGAGAGAGGGGGGGGGGGGGGAGAGAGAGAGAGAGAGAGAGAGAGAGAGAGAGAGGAGGGAGAGAGAGAGGGAG
Source organism: Phymorhynchus buccinoides (assembly GCA_017654935.2). Lineage (NCBI taxonomy): Eukaryota > Metazoa > Mollusca > Gastropoda > Neogastropoda > Raphitomidae > Phymorhynchus > Phymorhynchus buccinoides. The sequence continues at coordinate 22,107,236 of CM065691.1, forward strand.
GGAGAGAGAGAGAAGAGAGAGAGAGAACTTGAACTTGAAATGTTTAATGAGGATGAACTGAATAAGCATAGCAACACTTCTTTTCATTAGGTCCTCAAACAAATAAAATAATAAGCAAGCAAAATTGAAAAAAAAATTAATAGACAAAAATTAATAGACAAGCAAACAGAGAGAGAGAGAGAGAGAGAGAGAGAGAGAGAGAGAGAGAGAGAGAGAGAGAGAGAGAGAGAGAGAGAGAGAGAGAGGAAGAGAGAAAGAGAGGGAAGGAAAAATGGTGTTTTACGTCCTCTCGGTCTGGAACAGACACATATGGGACATTTGTAGATACAAAGATGGTGGGAACAATACTGGAGGCAATGCCCGGAGGCAGTGCAACTCCAGTAAAGTCCCGATTTTTTAACAATACAGATAGGTGTAGCGGTAACCACGCCTCGGTTAAACCTCATCGGCTATGGTACCGCCACAAGATGATATATGATCTTGGAATGAGAGAGAGAGAGAGAGAGAGAGAGAGAGAGAGAGAGAGAGAGAGAGAGAGAGAGAGAGAGAGAGAGAGAGAGAGAGAGAGAGAGAGAGAGAGAGAGAGAGAGAGAGAGAGAGAGAGAGAGAGAGAGAGAGAGAGAGAGAGAGAGAGCGAGCGCGAGCGAGAGCACCCTTAACTAATACCTATTCTTTCTTTTCTCCTCCATCACTCCCTCACCCATACCTCTCTTTAGCCAGCTGGGTTGTGGTTTTTTTTTAAATAATATTTTCCTATGCAGAATGATTACGACTACACTTTGCTGTTCTTTTTGATGCTACTCAGTTGATCACTACTTAGCACGTTAATAATTATGGTTTTAGTTTCGGAAAAAGTGGGGCGAATAGAAAGGATTTTGTAAGGCTAAAAGCCGCCTCACATTATTCGACTCAGTCCAATCAAACTGGTTGTGACCCTTTCCACGGTTTGACCTAGCTCGAGTTGGAATCGCAAATGCAAAATTTGGTCCATTGAGATGTTTTGAACCGGTCCAAAGGAATTGGCGTTTGCGCCATTTCCTTTCAACTCTCTCAGGCAGTTGTGGGAAAACCGTCAATGCTTACTGAAAGCGTGAGAAGGCACACGGCTACGACTATAAAATTATATATAATTGGTTTAAACAAATCTTTATTCATGTGAAAACATAGTCAAACAGAAAGACAATTAGAGCAACAACAAGCTTAAAGCTACGACTATTGGAGCGAGTTCACAACTGAATTTGCTTTCGACTTTAAAGGCACACTAACCCACCACGATTAAGTCCCTTGTTTTTTTCTGGGTAGCTGTGACCCACATACAAATGCCCCCAACTTCAAATTGAGGCTGCTCTTTTAAAAGGATGTTTCGTTTTCAATTGGGGGGCATTTGTATGGGGGTCCAACCTGGTCAAAACAAGATTTCTTACCAGCTATAAGAGGGTAAGACATGTGAAACCCGTGATTTTGACACGTGATCTGGTGGGTCTTTTGGAAACGTGTGAGTCGGCTTTAAAAAGCACTGACGCGATGCAGACCTCCTCAAAGGACAAGACTATTCAAGTTTTTAATTTGTGTAAAGCCATCCGACGACAAAGTCCTAGATGCCTATCGATTGAAATTCCTGTATCTAAATTAAACAGAATCAAGTTGATTGAAAACAGCACATAGGTGGAGAAACAAGAGGAAAGAGAAACAAACGCATGCAGAAAGACAACCTCTTTGGCTGAGGTAAAATGGAGTGCCAAGAGCGTTGGGCATATTTGCAGTGTGTTGGGTCACGTCACCGTTTGCCAACAAGCCTCTTGAGGAAATTCCTCCCCCTCCTTGACTTGTTTGCCCATCTCCCTCCTTGCTTAAAACCTCTTTCCCTTCACTGAGCAAAAGCGCAAAATTCTGTCGAGTTCAATTGAATGTTAAAAAACACACATGATTTTTTGCCTTTTTGCGCATAAAAGAATAATTTTTAGAATGCTTTTACTACGCAAGAAATGTATGATTTTACCCCCATTTTCCCCTTTCTTATTCGGTCTGTTTTATTGTCTGTCTTCCTTTATCTTTACTCACGACGTTATGCACACATTTAACAAAATTTGCTGTTCATTTCATTTTTCAGTAATTTTGGAACATTACTCATTATTCGGTTAAAAAACGGCGGAGTTATAAGGCCCCGTTTCCCGTTGGCGCTGCTCTGAGAGTGACGCCCTCTCCCTAGTAACGGTAACGCCAAGTACTGGTAACGCTGAGTACAGCAAATTTGAAGCGATTCGGATAAGAAACGGAGGAGTTATAAGGCCCCGTTTCCCGTTGTTGCTGCTGTGAGAGTGACGCGCTCTCCCGATTCTCTTCAAATTTGCTGCCAGGCTTTGCCCCGGCCACAGCAAGCCTGACAGGAAATTTGAAGCGATTGGGTTCAGAAACGGCGGAGTTATTT
>CM065691.1:22117163-22127163 GCA_017654935.2 Phymorhynchus buccinoides
GACCGTTTAAAAGCTACCGTGACTTCTTTACACAGGCGACACGGGCAAGGGGAACGTGGACAGACGTAACTCGCTATTGTCATTAATCATCACGGTTTCGTTGTACCAGTTACCACACCTTATATCCTTGAAACACTGGCTCGTGTGCCAAGATTTATATATCCGTGAAACATTCGTGATCTAGCTATCTTTTTCTTTTGTTCTCAGTGTCGGTTAATAGGATATAACTGTGTGGGGTTCTGAGAGGAAAAGAAACCATGGCAAGTCACCGAACTATTGCTCCTCACTACCATGGGTGTATTACAATGAAGGCCAGCACAGCGGAAGAACAATTCGATCCAGTTCCATGGGATAGTTCTTCAATCATCGCATTGTGAAGCAGCCCTGTGGGAAATAATCTTGTGGCTTTCAGCTGTAGTTCCATGGGATAGTTCTTCAATCATCACATTGTGAAGCAGCCCTGTGGGAAATAATCTTGTGGCTTTCAGCTGTAGTTCCAACACTTCTCTCTCCTTCTTCTCTTCAAACGCTTCACACACAGTGCTAAAAACAAAACAAAAAATGGAGCCAGGCGTGGACGAGGAATATTTCAAAGTGGGCCCTATGTTGAGACGACCAAAAGCGGAGGGCATTACTGTAAGGACAGAATCTCTGGCGGCTGGGGAGCCCAACGGTGGCCAGGCGAAGAGCAACCACCACCTCAGCAACAGCAATGGGTCTTCCTCACACACCAGCAGGAGAGCCATGAGCCCGCTGGGCTCTTCTTCGGGAGTCAGCATTCAGAGCGGCGACATCGTGTTAGGGGGTGAGTGGAATGGCAAGGGGCGTGGGGGTAAGGTTGGATGGTGGAGGAGGGGGGTGAAGATGAGTATGCATAGAACACAGGCGTGTTCAAAGTAAGAAACGGGTTTCGACAAAACCTAAATGTGACCCAGCACCACGAAAGTGACATTAATAAGTCGCTGGGCTAGTTTCTCACAACAGGCTTGCAAAGTCAAAAATCTCAATTTTAGTAAATTTGAGTTATGGGTATTTTCGTGTTCTCTTACATATTATCTTTCATATTTATAAAGGATAATCTTTAATATAGTCTCTACGTGGTATTTTAAGTGGTTTAAAACGAGTAGGTCAATGCATTTTCTTCAGCTAGGCTAGACTTTAGACTGTGTTTTCTCTGCGCTCAGCCTACTAACTTTAAATGCTCATGACTCTGGTACGGGAAAAGATACAAGAATGGTTCTTGTATCAGTAGAAAGAGAATTGTCTGCGGTTTTCAAATGTGCAGTTTTCTCAGAATGGTCAGTTTGACACTTAATGTCCCTTTCGTGGTGTTGGGGTCACAAATATCCTCATGCCTTTAGTTTGCCTAGGAGAAGAGGCGTTCAGAACTCTGTTGGTAGAATCAGTTATGCTGTTCTGACTCTGCTTTTCCTTTCGTTTGTCTGTATGCTTTTCTCTGTCTGTCTGAGAAAAAGGTGGGATGCATACAGTGGTTGGAAACGACTTGGCGAGATTTCCATTTCTCGTCTCGTCTGTCCTTTTGACTCCGTGGGATATTTATGGTGGTCGGGAACGACTCTCATCTCCTATCGTCTCTTTGTGTCTGCCTGTCAGTCTGTTTGTCCTTCCCTTCCTTTCTCACCCTTCCTCCCCACCCCTTTCTTGTTTCTTTGATTTTAAAAAAAAGCCATAGTTTCATTATATAAATAATAATAATAATAATAATCATAATCATAATAACAGCAAAAACAATGGGATTCTACCCTATATACTATAACGGAATCCTAATAATATAGTTATCCTGTCGCTTCTGTTAAAAGTAAACCACCTTCATCTCCTGTCTTATTGTACCCGTTCCTCCTAAGTCCACGCTGTTCCAGTCTGGTGACATGAAGAGAACAATGACATTATGCCAGTCAACATCAGCAAGGCAATTGTCCCTTGCCTCCTGCTATGTGCAACTCGAGTCGATGTCAATTAGCACAGGATTCATCACTTGAGCCTCTGTACCAGACCTTTATCATCTTCGTGTTGATAGGTGTAAATCATGAAACCTGACGTAGAGTTGTGATTTGAAACTACTCTGTCTGTCTGTCTGTCTGTCTGTCTCTCTCTCTCTCTCTCTCTCTCTCTCTCTCTCTCTCTCTCTCTCTCTCTCTCTCTCTCTCTCTCTCTCTCTCTCTCTCTCTCTCTCTCTCTCTCTCTCTCTCTCTCTCTCTCTCTCTCTCTCTCTCTCTCTCTCTCTATCTGTCTCTGTCTCTTTCTCTGTCTCTGCCTCATTCTCTCTCTATCTCTCTCTCTCTCTCTCTCTCTCTCTCTCTCTCTCTCTCTCTCTCTCTCTCTCTCTCTCTCTCTCTCTCTCTCTCTCTCTCTCTCTCTCTCTCTCTCTCTCTCTCTCTCTCTCTCTCTCTCTCTCTCTCTCTCTCTCCTCTCCTCTCTCTCTCTCTCTCTCTCTCTCTCTCTATCCCTCTCCCCCCCCCCCCGTGTCCTCTCCTATGAAAACGTGTGTGCAAGAGTGCAACATGTGACTGGTTTAATTTTGCTTTTGTCATCATTTGTTTAACTTTGCATGTAAATTAGCTTGACACATACTTCATGGTGGCAGCTATTACTGCTTTAGAATTACACCACCCTAGGTAGTCAGCCCATTTTCTATGGACAGTAACTTGAAAGGTTTATCATTAAACACAGTTCAGACTTTAGACTCTTTTGTTCATTCATTTTGTTAGGTCACAAAACAATTAAAAAAACACATAACAACACTGCACACTTTAACATACATGGACTTGAATACTAAAAGCAGATAACAGCAAACACGAATGCACATTTGTACACATGTACATTTTGCAAGGAGATTGAACATAATGTTGCTTTCTGTGGAGCACTTTCTGCTCTCTTCTGTTGCTAACAGGTGATATATGCTTGCTACAATTGCCATCATCATCATCATATAGTAAAAAGCCGGTAAAGGTAAAGATGTGCCACCCCCCATGCATTTCTCGGTTAATTGTATTTTTCCGTTTTTCCCTTTCTTACCATACATAAAGCTGTATTTTAGGAACATGTTTAGCTAATTACCTTTTTGGAATACTAACCCTAACCCTAACCCTACCCCTAAACCTAACCCTACCCCCCACTATGTACTGCAGTACACCGCAATTTGTCACAGTTGTGGTTCGTTGTGTTTTTCCGTCTTATAGGGTGGGGGGTAGGGTTAGGGTTAGGGCTAGGGTTAGGGTTAGGGTTAGTATTCCAAAAAGGTTATTAGCTAAAAATGTTCCTAAAATACAGCTTTATGTATGGTAAGAAAGGCAATAACGGAAAAATACAATTAACCGAGATAGGTAGGGGGGGTGGCAAAAAGCCAACTGTCCGTCCGTGTGTGTGTGTGTGTGTGTGTGTGTGTCTGTCTGAAACACAAAACGGGCCTTATAACTCTGCCGTTTTTCGACCGAATCGCTTCAAATTTGCTGTGAGCCCTGATGGCAACGGCAACCGAGGCGGCCGTGTCATTTGCGCGGTTTCGCCGGCCTCTCGGCGCCAGTATCTCCGGCGTTTCTGGACCGATTGCCTTCAAATTTGGCAGGTAGATGACCGGGGACAGTGACTATCGGTGAGCCAAACCGGAAGCGAATCGGTTCAGAAACGCGCGCGCTATACGCCGCTTTACCTTTTCACGAATAACTCCGCCGTTTCTTAACCGAATCGCCTCAAATTTGTTGTCAGGCTTGCTATGGCCCGGGCAAAGCCTAGCAGCAAATTGGAAGACAATCGGGAGAGCGCGTCACTCTCAGAGCAGCGCCAACGTGAAACAGGGCCTTATAACTCCGCCGTTTCTTAACCGAATCACTTCAAATTTGCTGTACTCAGCGTTACCAGTACTTGGCATTACCGTTACTAGGCATTACCTGTACGGTGCATTGCCAGTACTAGGCGTTGCGCTAGTCACTTTAAAATTTAGGGCTGTTAGTAACTGTCTGTGTTACTGATACTGCAATGCCTAGTTATTGACTTGTCTTTTGCTGATATTGAGCTGTACTTGTTGTCACCTTCTTTAAATATATATACTTTTGTCACCTTTTGCTATGCATAGCTAAGGTAGTGCGTTTTTTTCCGTCAATTGTTACTGTAGCTTATGTTTCGAGGGGGGCTCATAATTACATGGCTGTAATGCTGAGCTGTGAAGTTGACAGCTAGCTAGCTATGTGCTACTTGTTGAAGACATCTTGTCTGTCTGCCTGTCTTTAATTCGGTCTGTTTATTCTCTCTCTCTGTCTGTCTGTGTCTGTCTGTCTCTCTCTCTCTCTCACTCTCCTCTCTCTCTCTCTCTCTCTCTCTCTCTCTCTCTCTCTCTCTCTCTCTCTCTCTCTCTCTCTCTCTCTCTCTCTCTCTCTCTCTCTCTCTCGCTCTTTCTTGCACACGCATGTGTGTGTGCTCTCTCCTTTCTTTCTTTCACATAAACACATACTCTCTCTCTCTCTCTCTCTCTCTCTCTCTCTCTCTCTCTCTCTCTCTCTCTCTCTCTCTCTCTCTCTCTCTCTCTCTCTCTGTAACACACTCACTCATTTGCATCTACCTTTGCCCCCAATAGTTTGCAGCCGATGCTATAGCAGTCCTTACATGCAGAGTACAGCCTCTGTGAAGTATCCAATAGAAACTAACTTTTTATTTGTGGTCCTGGTGTAAATGGATTTGTTCTCAACATGTCTGCACATGTGCGAAGAGTTAGGGATAGGTTTAGGGATAGGGTTAGGAATAGGGTTAGGGTCAATTTAGTGTCGGATACACAACAGGTAAAATTTGATGGTATGTCATGATCGATTTCGCACATGCGCAGACATGTTGAGAACAAATCCATTTTGAGAATGCCACACCGGATCTCAACACCAGCAAAGTTCAAAGACAAAGGAGTGTGGTGTTTGTTGCCGTGTTCGTTTGTCATGTGCCTTAAAGCTGTTCTAGCACCATGGGCAATTACATTCGCCCAAGACATCACTCTTCACTCCCAAATGCGAAGACATTCACTGCCAAACACCCTGCCATGCGTTTGTAAAGTTTTTAGAGCTTGTTTCTGCTGTGCATTAAAAAAAAAAAAGTTGCTTCCCTCTTGTCCATTGAGATGCAACAGACAACCAAGAACGTCAAAAAAAGCAACCACCAAATGGCGCGAGAAGAGTTGAAGTTATATTTTCCAATAACTTTGCCAATAAGTTTATAATTGTTTACCTTTTTCTTTCTCCGTCTCACAGGGTCCACCCACCTGATGGACACGCTGGACGACCTTCCGCCGGGCATCGGTCAGTACGATGACTTCCACACCATCGACTGGCTGCGGGATATCGCCCGTGATCGCATGCGGCACCGCCACATCGTGAAGAAGCGCCAGGACGGCTGGTGGGAGCAGCTGAAATCCGCACACGACGCCTGGTCTGGATGGGTCTGTGTCTTCCTTGTGGGCCTGGCTGCTGGTGAGTTTGAGGGTGTATGAGAGAGAGAGAGAGAGAGAGAGAGAGAGGAGAGAGAGAGAGAGAGAGAGAGAGAGAGAGAGAGAGAGAGAGAGAGAGAGAGAGAGAGAGAGAGAGAGAGAGAGAGAGAGAGAGAGAGAGAGAGAGAGAGAGAGAGAGAGAGAGAGAGAGAGAGGAGAGAGAGAGAGAGAGAGAGAGAGAGAGAGAGAGAGAGAGAGAGAGATTTGGATTCGAATTCGGAAGGTTTAATGAACCATGCCATGATGCCCATGTCATGGAGAGAGAGAGAGAGAGAGAGAGAGAGAGAGAGAGAGAGAGAGAGAGAGAGAGAGAGAGAGAGAGAGAGAGAGAGAGAGAGAGAGAGAGAGAGAGAGAGAGAGAGAGAGAGAGAGAGAGAGAGAGAGACAAAGACAGGGAGGAAGAGAGAGAGAGAGAGACAGAGAGAGTCGGCACATGATGCAAGGTCTGGATGGGTCTGCGTGTTCTTTGTGGGCCTGGCTGCTGGTGAGTTGAGTTTGTTTGAGAGAGAGAGAGAGGGGGGAACACACAGAGAGAGAGACAGAGACAGGGAGGAAGAGATAGTGAGACAGAGAGAGAGACAGAGACAGGGAGGAAGAGAGAGAGAGAGAGAGAGAGAGAGAGAGAGTCGGCACATGATGCAAGGTCTGGATGGGTCTGTGTGTTCCTTGTGGGCCTGGCTGCTGGTGAGTTGAGTTTGTTTGAGAGAGAGAGAGAGAGAGGGACAGAGAGAGAGAGAGAGAGAGAGAGAGAGAGAGAGAGAGAGATTTGGTTTTAATGAACCAAGCCATGATGCCCATGTCATGGAGGAGAGAGAGAGAGAGAGAGACAGGGAGGAAGAGAAGAGAGAGAGAGAGAGTCGGCATAATTATGATGCAAGGTCTGGATGGGTCTGCGTGTTCCTTGTGGGCCTGGCTGCTGGTGAGTTGAGTTTGTTTGAGAGAGAGAGAGAGAGAGGGACAGAGAGAGAGACTGGCTGTGAGTTGAGTTTGTTGAGAGAGAGAGAGAGAGAGAGAGAGGAGAGAGAGAGAGAGAGAGAGAGAGAGAGAGAGAGAGAGAGGAGAGAGAGAGAGAGAGAGAGAGAGAGAGAGAGAGACACGAGACCACACACACACATGTAACATGATGCAAGGTCTGCGTCGTGCGTGTTCCTGTGGGACTGGCTGTGAGTTGAGTTTTGTTTGAGTTTGAGTTTGAGAGAGAGAGAGAGAGAGAGAGAGAGAGAGAGAGAGAGAGAGAGAGAGAGAGAGAGAGAGAGAGAGAGAGAGAGAGAGAGAGGAGGGGAGGGAGGGAAGAGAGAGGGAGGGAGGGAAGAGAGGGAGAGAGAGAGAGAGAGAGAGAGAGGAGAGAGAGAGGAGAGGGAGAGAGAGAGAGGGAGAGAGAGAGAGGGAGGGGAGGGAGGGAGGGAGGGAGGGAGGGAGGGAGGGAGGAGGAATGAGGGAGGGAGGGAGGGAGGAGAGGGAGGGAGAGAGAGAGAGAGAGAGAGAGAGAGAGAGAGAGAGAGAGAGAGAGAGAGAGAGAGAGAGAGAGAGAGAGGGAGGGAGGGAGGGAGGGAGGGAGGGAGGGAGGGAGGGAGGGAGGGAGGGAGGGAGGGAGGGAGGGAGGGAGGGAGGGAGGGAGGGAGGGAGGGAGGGAGAGGAGAGAGAGAGAGAGAGAGAGGAGAGAGAGAGAGAGAGATGGCACATGGCGCCTGGTGTGGATGACTCCGATGAGTGTGCATGTTATTTGTGGGTCTGACTCCTCAGGTGAGTTGAGTTTGGTGGTTGGGATTTTTGCTGGAAGGGATGGAGAAAGACAAAAAGAGAGAGTGGGCATGGGAGTGGGGTGTCAGAAGGGGAGGGGTGGGGACACAGAGAGTCATGAATACATATGTGACCCAGCACCACAAAAGTTACATTAAGTCGCTGGGCTAGTTTCTCACAACAGGCTTGCAAAAAATCAAAAATCTCTTTTTTTATCAATTTTGAATTATTAGTATTTTCATGCTCTCTGACATATCCATAAAGGACAACCTTTAATATGGCCTTTAAATACTCAAACAAAGTGCTTTAAAATTAGTAGGTTGGTACATTTTCTTAAGGTATGCTGAACTTTAGACTGGTTTCTCAAAATGAAGGACAGTCACCTTACTAATTTAAAATGCTCATAACTCTCGAATGGAAAAAGATACAAGAGAATTGACTATTAGGTTTTCACCTGTGCCATTTTATCAGAATGCTCACTTTGACACTTAATGTCCCTTTCGTGGTGCTGGGTCACATATGGTTACCTCAATCTTGCCCCTCAATATTTTTTATTTTTTCTTTTCTGTTTTGTTTGTTTGTTTGAATAGTTACAATGTTTTTTTCTTTTTTATATTTTTATGCACACACATACATTTATACATATACACAGATGTGCATACACACTGACACGCACTCAGGGCAGCTGCTGCTCAACAGGAAAGCATGTGTTGAGGGAATACGCCCAACAGCAGTGAATCAATTTTAAAAAACAACAAAAAACAGCGAACTTCCAGTTCACATGGGGACAAAAAGCAAAAGCAAAACCCTCACTCATTTATTTGTCTGTTCATCTTGCTTTCTTTAACCCTTTCACCGCCAGCCATTTGTCAGCCAAAATATACCATTAAATTTAGCTGGGTAGAATTTTTTTTTAAATCTGCAATATTGTGAATTCCTCTGTGACATGTATAACATTAGGCCTATCCTTACCTCCCAAAATTAAGAAAATAGGATCTTCCGATAACAGATTTGATGCCTTTTAGTGACATGGGTGTTAAACCATTGTGGTGCCAAGAGGCGACATTGGTTTGTTTTTTCCTTTCCCCAAATCCACAGTATCTTTGTGGGTTTTTCTTTTTTTTTTTTTTCCCCATTTTCCCCCTTTCCCCCAGAATCCAACTTTCTTTTCTTCGGTTGGTTTTTCTTCTTCTTTTTTTTTGTTGGATTCTCCCAAATCCAGAATAGCTTTGTTTGTTCGTTTGTTTTTCTTTCTTCAAATCTGTAATGACACAATAATTTTTGCCCCTCCCCCCCTCCCGCACCGCAGGCCTCTTGAAAGTCTCTGGTGATCATTGAGGGTAGGGTAGGCAAGGACAGAGTAGGCTAGGGTAGGGTGGAGATATTACAGTGGAACCTCCCTTATAAAGACCTTCAAAAATCATCCAAAATGAGGTCTTATAAGGGATCCGGAGGTAATTTTAGTACTTACAAAGAAGGGCATAGTGTCTCAGAGAAGTAGGTCTCATGTGGGAGGGAGTCTTACAATGGGAGGTCTTATAAGGGAGGTTCCACTGTATTGGGCTTTTCTCTTGATCCTTTCCCTATGGTGCCTTCTTGTCTGAAAGCCACAGTCTCACGAAAAAGATTTTTTTTTTCATTACTGGGGTTGAATTGGACATTGGCTTTGTGATTTGAAATTAGAATGTCTGTGCATGGAGAGAGAGAGGGAGAGAGAGAGAGAGAAGAGAGGGAGGGAGGGGGAGGGAGGGAGGGAGGGAGGGAGGGGAGGGAGGGAGGGAGGAGGGAGGGGAGGGAGGTGAGGGAGGGGAGAGAGAGAGAGAGAGGAGAGATGAGAGAGGGAGAGAGAGAGAGAGAGAGAGAGAGAGAGAGAGAGAGAGAATGCTGAACGCTCAAATGGTTTAATGAGTAGGCCATTGACCCATGTCATTTTGAGGGGTTGCAAAAGTATAGCAAATTAGTAGTATTAACAACATTTTTATCATAAACACACATAATAAACTTAGCATATACGTTGTTCAAACTTCATACATACATTATTTATACATAGACTGTCAGATAAAACACAATCATCTTTACCCATTTAAGTGCATCTCCCGGATTCTTCTTCTTCTTATTCTTCGATCGCTCAGACAGTTTCCTGTCAATTATGAGCGCAGATGCGTCATGCTGCCGCTATGTGCCTAACTAAGAAACAGTTAGGCCCAGCAAGTCCGACTTCGGCTGGAGGAAATCTTGTTGAAAGTGTTTCGTGAAAAAAGGCAGGAGGAGAATGGACACGGTAAAGGCAGAAAGATAGAAGATGACAGTAAGCAAAGGGAACAGGCAGAGTGAAAGAGAGTGACAGATTAGAAGCAATTACAAGTACAGAACTTCCAGAAGGTGGGGGAACTATTTATACAAAAGACCCCCCGGTATCCCCACGGAGGGTCCCGGATTCTAAATGGGAGAGAGAGAGAGGGGGGGGGGGGGGGGGGGGAGGCAGACAGAAAGAAAATGTGTTGTTGTGTAGTCAGTCCATAGACGACAATAGAGAATTCTTTTCAGCTGGGCAGGAGACAGCCAATATGAAATACTGCCCTATCCAGAGAGGCAGACAGATGGGACGGACAAACAGACGAGAAAGAACCATACACGCACAGAGAGAAAGAGGGTTTTAAGAAGTGAGAGGGGAAAGGACTGTCATATGTCTCTGCATGCAATCGTTATTGAAAACCGCAATTACTTAGTTTTCGCAAATAATTCCTTATTTTTTATTAACCAGGGACGGTATTC
>CM065691.1:22132163-22190881 GCA_017654935.2 Phymorhynchus buccinoides
GTGGGGGGGGGGGGGTGTATATGGGGGGGGGAGGGGGGGGGGGGGGGTGGGGGGGGGTTGGGAGGGGGTTGGGGGGTTGGTGTGGGTGTGGGGTGGGGGTGCGGGGGGGGGGGGGGGGGGGGGGGTGGGGGGGGGGGGGGGGGGGGGGGGGGGGGGGGGGGGGGCGGGGGGTGGGGGGGGGGGGGGGGGGGGGGGGGGGGGGGGTGGGTTGGGTTGGTGGGTATGTTGTATGGATCTAAGGGGGGTGGGAAGGGGGGGTGGGTGAATGGTGATGCGGAGAAGCAGAAAAAGTTTTGTTGGTTTTTCTTTCCCTATTCTTTTGCTCTTATTCTTAATATATGGTTATTTATACACATAGTTTTTTTTTCTTTCTTGTTCTGTAACTTCTTTTATATTTTCATCTATAAAAGGTTAGGTTTTCCTCATATCAAAGTTTGCTAAATGTGATCTTAATTTGAGCTTATTTGCAGTTTCAGTTTATTTCAATTTTGGCTCAAATGTCTCGTCTGTCTGTCCTCCGTTGCGTTTTTCCAAAGTTATTTGGTTCGTTGTTTTATTTCTTTATTCCTTCTTTTTTGCCTGTCTTATGAGCATGTGTCTGTTGTTGTTGTTGTTACTGTTTTTCTGTCAGGTGTTTGGTCATATTTATTTATTTTTATAGTTTTGAGAGAGAGAGAGAGAGAGAGAGAGAGAGAGAGAGGGGAGATAGAGAGAAGTCGAGCTAGAGAGAGAGAGAGGCGAGGATGAGAGATCGAGAGAGATCGATGAGAGAGAGAGAGAGAGAGAGTGAACAAACAAACAAACAAACAAATGAATATTTTTGTAATGAGGGATAAGAATAGACTCACTGAACACTCACTCACTGAACACTGAAAAACTTTATTTAACAAGGATAAAGATTTTAGGCGATGCCTATTCTTGCAATCTGTCCTTGAGAGAGAAAGAGAGAGAGAGAGAGAGAGAGAGACAGAGACAGAGAGAGACAGAGAGATGGAAAAGACCAGAGAGAGAGTGGACAGAGAGAGAGAGACACACAGATACAGAGAGAGACAGAGAGAGAGAAAGACAGAGAGAGACAGAGAGAGAGGGAGAGAGACACAGAGACAGAGAGAGACAGAGAGAGAGAAAGACAGAGAGAGACCAGAGAGAGAGAGACACACACAGAGACAGAGAGAGACAGAGAGAGAGAAAGACAGAGAGAGACAGAGAGAGAGAGAGACACAGAGACAGAGAGACTGAGAGAGACAGAGACACAGAGAGAGTATGCATCTATAGACATGCTCACCAGTGTTACTGTGTGCACGTTCTTGATCTTGATGAGGTTCGTCGGCAGGATCAAAACACTGGGGAGAGCACCTAAACCTATTGATCCCTAACTTTAATTTAAAAAAAAAATAAAAAATGGGGGGGGGGGGTTTATGATCGGCAGGCTACAACGTTGCTCTGTTTCTTTCCTTAACTGGTGATTGTTAATGTTGGTTGGTAACTTGTTTTTGTTTTTTTCAGGTTCGTGTGCAGGTATCATCGACATAGGGGCCACGTGGATGTCCGATCTGAAGGAGGGTGTGTGTCTGGATGCCTTCTGGTTCAACCAGGAGCAGTGCTGCTGGTCCGGCAATGCTACCACTTTTGACGCCGAGGGGGACTGTGATCAAGTATGTGCATGTCTCTGTGTGTGTGCATGTATGCATGCATTTGTGTGCCTACACAGTGTATGTGCAGGGCTCCCAATCGTCCCGCAAAACACGGGGTCCCAGGGACTCCTTCACCTACAGTATAGAAGGTCCTAGAGGTGGGACAGAGGGTTCCAGTGGCATTGCAAATGCTAAAAATAATTTTTCTAGTGCATCCCTGGGACCCTCTGCACATTCTTTTAGAGGGTAGATTGTCCTTTAGAATGTTAGTACTTCATAGACCCCCAAATGGGGGTCCCAGGGAGCCCTGATGTGTTTGAGGAGTAGAATAAGAAGGTATATGTGTGATTTTTTAAAGGGGCTTTTTGCTGTATCCACAAATTGATTATTATCCTATTGTCATTTCTATGTACACACAAATATTGACCTTTATAGAAATTTAAAGAGTTAACAACTTCATTTAACCCTAAATTGTACCTTTTCTTTGATGTTGACAATGACATTCATGTCTTGAACTGATAGGTTTAATATCAGACAAGGTCAGCTATGTTGGTTAGTTGCTGTGCATCAGATAAACGTGGTCTTCAGTAAAAGCTTCATTTATTGAAGATGATTTAAACTGTTAAACTGTTGTTGTTTTTTGTTGTTGTTATGATCTGACATTGGCATAAGAATCTTGAACTAATACGTTCAATATATGGGGGAGGGAGCTGGGTTATTAACTATGTGCCCTTTGTCATTAATTCAGTAAAAGCATAACATCTCAACGTCAAAACTTTCCTGTTTTATTTCATCTAAGAGTGGCATACATGATCTTAGCTGATTTGTCTGGAGCTAGATCACAGGCTACCTACCTACCGGTCAACCGCTATGTTGTTTGTGTCATGTTTTCAGTGGCACACATGGCCTGAGATGATTGGCAGGATGTCTGGGGAAGGGAGTTACATCATTGGCTACCTACCGGTCAACCGCTATGTTGTTTGTGTCATGTTTTCAGTGGCACACATGGCCTGAGCTGATTGGCAGGATGTCTGGGGCAGGGAGTTACATCATTGGCTACCTACCGGTCAACCGCTATGTTGTTTGTGTCATGTTTTCAGTGGCACACGTGGCCTGAGCTGATTGGCAAGGTGTCTGGGGCAGGGAGCTACATCCTTGGCTACCTACCGGTCAACCGCTATGTTGTTTGTGTCATGTTTTCAGTGGCACACATGGCCTGAGCTGATTGGCAGGATGTCTGGGGCAGGGAGCTACATCCTTGGCTACCTACCGGTCAACCGCTATGTTGTTTGTGTCAACCCTGAGCTGGTTGGCACTGGGGCAGGGAGATACATCATTGGCTACCTGAGCTATATTGTTGGCATGTTTTCATGTGGCCTGGGATTGGCAGGGTCTGGGGCAGAGCTACATCATTGGCTACCTACCGGTCATCCGCTATATTGTTTGTGTTATGTTTTCAGTGGCACACATGGCCTGAGCTGATTGGCAAGGTGTCTGGGGCAGGGAGCTACATCCTTGGCTACCTACCGGTCAACCGCTATGTTGTTTGTGTCATGTTTTCAGTGGCACACATGGCCTGAGCTGATTGGCAAGGTGTCTGGGGCAGGGAGCTACATCATTGGCTACCTACCGGTCAACCGCTATGTTGTTTGTGTCATGTTTTCAGTGGCACACATGGCCTGAGCTGATTGGCAAGGTGTCTGGGGCAGGGAGCTACATCATTGGCTACCTACCGGTCAACCGCTATGTTGTTTGTGTCATGTTTTCAGTGGCACACATGGCCTGAGCTGATTGGCAAGGTGTCTGGGGCAGGGAGCTACATCATTGGCTACCTACCGGTCAACCGCTATGTTGTTTGTGTCATGTTTTCAGTGGCACACATGGCCTGAGCTGATTGGCAGGATGTTTGGGGCAGGGAGATACATCATTGGCTACCTACCGGTCAACCGCTATGTTGTTTGTGTCATGTTTTCAGTGGCACACATGGCCTGAGCTGATTGGCAAGGTGTCTGGGGCAGGGAGCTACATCCTTGGCTACCTGGTGTACATCGTGTGGGCCCTTGTCTTCGGCCTGCTGGCGGCCATGTTGGTTCGCGTCTTTGCTCCGTACGCCTGTGGCTCCGGGATTCCTGAAGTGAGACAACAATCTGGATTAACACAGACTTTTTGTGTGATTTTTTTATCTTGTTTACATTGTGGTGAGCTGCTTTGGTTTGAATAAATGTATATACCAGCAACGCACATTCTATAATGGGTAGTTTTGTGTAGGGTCGCGGGTTTTTTCAATTTTTATTGTATTAGTATTCTATTCTGTTCTATTCTGTTCTTCTATTCGTTTGCATTCTATTCTATTTGATTGCATTCTATTCTATTCAATTGCATTCTCAATCAATCAATCATCATTTATTGTCCCCATTTTAAAACAAGGAAATTTGTCTTGCAGTCGATCAATTCAATACAATAAATGCAAAATACAATACATAAATACAGATATCTTAAGGTGTCCACGCGCGTGTACTGCCCCCTCTCCCTCCCCCCCCCCCCACCCCCCCCCCCCCCCCCCCCCCCCCCCCCCCCCCCACTACGGCAACACAGCGACAAGCCAGTCAACATAACTGGCCCGTCACTGTGCCGCCATGTTGAAAGAGTTAAAACGACCACTGTTCTATTCTATTCGCAATTCTATTCGCATGTAGGGCCTTAGTTTATTATTACATCTTTAAAAAAACCTGTGCTCAGATCGCTTACCAGTTGAGGTGTTGTAGAAGAGGAAGATTCCCTGAGTGAACTCAAGGTTGTACCAGAGGTACCTTCACATAAACACATTAATCAATAGGCTGCCCCGTCACAGTTAACAGGTTTTGATTAGTTTATTAGATTTTAGCACATTGTTTTAGATGTATTGATGCAACCACATTGTTTTAGATGTATTGATGCAACCATTTTTATTCCTGCAATTAATCTGAAGCTTCCTATTGGTAGAAGTCTCAGGGTTAATTTTTTTTATGTATCTTTAATTTACCATGATGTCAACTGAGTAGGTAGGTTGATTATAAGCAGCTTTGTCTATAATAATTTGTGTTACTATTCAATGATGCAGAGGGTTTCACTGCTTCTTGTTTTTGGTTATTGCCAGTGATTGGCTCGCATTTTTGGATCATGCTTTTTTTTCCTGTTTCAGCTTCGAAATTATGTCCTTATAAAAAAGAAACTGATGACTACCACTACCATCCATTTAATGTTGTACAAATTAACGTAATTATTGTAGCTATATACTGAAAACCACATAGTTATATTTCTTTATGCAACACAACAAACAAACAACTACACGACAAGTGTATGTTCCAGTGACGTTGCAGTCTGTTTCAGTTTTTTTTAATTGTTTTTTTATTGTGTTTTTTTATATTTCTTTAGTTTTGTTCATTGTTTTCCATGCAATTTCTGTCGCAGATCAAAACCATTCTGAGTGGGTTCATCATCCGGGGCTACCTGGGCAAGTGGACGCTGCTGATCAAGTCTGTGGGCATGATGCTGGCCGTGTCTGCCGGCCTCAGCCTGGGAAAGGAGGGCCCCTTCGTCCACGTGGCCTGCTGCTGCGGGAACATCTTCTCCTACCTCTTCCCCAAGTATGGCCGCAACGAGGCCAAGAAGAGGGAGGTGAGAGACGCACGTTTCTGTGTTTTTGTTGCTGCGTGTCGTCTTTTGCACCAATAATAATAATAATAATAATAACGAGCATTTATATGCGCTTATTCTTAAACAAGCCCTAAGCGCTTACAATAATAAACAAATGAATAACCCCCCACCCACCCACCCAAAAACAAACAGTAGAAAATATGAGAATGTCAAAAATTGCTGCACGCACGCGCGCGCGCATGAAACCAATGGTTTTGATGTGTTGTCAAATTCATTGTCTCTGCTTGAAGGGTTTTGATTTCGTCCCCAATCAGGGCTCCCAATCGCCCCGCAAAACAAGAGGTCCCAGGGACTCCTTCACTTACAGTATAGAGGGTCCCAAAGGCGGGATAGAGGGTCCCAGTGGCACTGCGAATGCTAAAAAGGATGTTGTGCATCCCTGGGACCCCTGCACATTCATTTAGAGGGTCCTTTAGACTTTTAGTATTTCATAGACCCCCAAATGGGGGTCCCTGGGAGCCCTGCCAGTTGTTGTTGTTTTCTGTCAGCGAGATTGCACAAATGCTGCAGGACTAGTATGATTAACTCTTCTAGTACCATGGCCCCATGGATGAAACCATGTGGTAGGAAAAGCAGGATTCCTGATTTTGGCTTTGTTATTTTTCCTGAAATCAGGAATTTTCAATACTTTATTGAAGAATAATTACCGTATTTTTCGGACTATAAGGCGATATTTTTTCTCTCCAATTTCGACCTATGCGCCTAATAAACGAGGGCACCCTATAAGTGAACAAAATCGTGAGAAGAGAGGCAACGATTGCCGTACTCAGTACAGTCTACTGTGAGTCACAACATCGAAAGTGGTAACGAGTCGCCGATACGACGAATACTCACGTTAAAATGCTTCGAAATCCCTATTATCGTCCGAGATACCGTCCAACAGATGCCATAACCCTTCTTTGGATGTATAAAGCATCGTTGTAGAGCTTAAAATGCCATAATTCTACCAGTTTTCGCGAAGAATTGGCCAAACACTCAACCGGAAGTCGCAAAAACAGAACTTTCGATTATTTGAGAAGGGAGCCAACTCTCGTTTACGACAACAAAATGGCGGTTGGTAATCGTTTACAGGACGTGTACGGGCTTCAAACTTCGACTTTCTGTTGCGAGGTGTGTATCGCCTTATAAACGAGGGCGCCTTTTACTTGGATTTTGTGAGATTTTTCTTGAAAATTGCCCTAATCGCCTTATACACAGCAGCGCCTAATGAGCCGAAAAGTACGGTACACTGGAATGGGGGAATATACCGGAAAAAAATCTTGTTTTATTGTTTAAAGAATGAAAGCTAGCTCTAAATGCTCTTATTTTATTAGTAAAAATGTACCCAAACAAACCTTCAGCTGCGGAGGCTTCGCCCACCAACCCCTACAAACTACTCCGCCCCATGACCCCACCAAGGCAGCCCACCGGAACCTAGGCCTTCCTGCTTTTCATTATATCCAGGTTTCACCCTTGCATGGCCGAATACATTTGCCCAATACATCACTCTCCATTCTCACCAAATGTAAAGACATTCACTGCCAAACACCCTGCCATGTGTTTGTCTGCTTTTAGAGCTGATGTCTATTTTTTCTTCCGTTAAAGGAACACATGCATACTAAAAAATAAAAATAATAGTTATTTCCCCTCTTGTCAGTTGAGATGCAACGGACAACCAAGAATGTAAAAATAAATACATGGCGCTAGAAGAGTGAAAAGTGAGGTATATTTATTGATTATTCATTTAAGAATTAACCCTTTCACCGCCAAAGTCGCATTTTAGCACCACAGTGATTTAACACCTATGGCACTAAAGGGCATCAAATTGGGGTCTTTTATCCAACAACCCTGTTGTCTTAGTTTTGGGAAGTTAGGATAGACCATATTTTATATATTTCACAGAAGAATCCCCAATACTGCAGATGGATTTTGTTCTCTTCCCAGGTAAATTTAATGGAAATATTTGGCTGAAAAATGGCTGGCGGTGAAAGGGTTAATCATGATGATGAAGAAGACGATGATGATAGAAGTTACAACTATGATTTTGTTGTTGATAGTCTGTTGGTGTTTTAATTATTTTGAATTATGGTTGTGTTTTTATGTGTTGTAGATGGTCATTGCATGGATATGAAGAATTGTAAGCATTTTCACTGAAGCAAAAGTTTAGGCTCACCTCGGAGCTTTCAGGGGCGTAATTGTTTTGCTATAATTTTTTAATTATGATTTAATTACACACACTATAACGTGGCTCACAAAGTGCAATAAGCGGCAGCTATTGGTTTCCTGTCACGTAATCAATACCATTCCGCCAAAGCGAAAGTACAAACTAAGGCGGAAGTGACATAGTTGCTCTTGATGTGTGCAAGCGCTAGCCTATGTGCTTCCTCTTTTTCGGCATGACTTTGCTTCCTGTCACACGTTTCTTCTCAACTCAGCTAATTTTTGATTAATTTTACTTGACTGATTTGAAATTTGTTGCTTTATATTTTTTATTTTTTGCTTATGTTTTTATCTAAGGGAAAAGCTTATTTAGATCGCTTGGGTGGTAAGGCGAGAAGTAAGAATATTTCGTCGATTTCTTCTCCTTGCTCACCCTTTGGCTTACCTACCATGTTTTCTTCTCCTTGCTCACCCTTTGGCTTACCTACCATGATTTCGATTTCTTCTCCTTGCTCACCCTTTGGCTTACCTACCATGTTTTCTTCTCCTTGCTCACCCTTTGGCTTACCTACCATGATTTCTTCTCCTTGCTCACCCTTTGGCTTACCTACCATGATTTCTTCTCCTTGCTCACCCTTTGGCTTACCTACCATGATTTCTTCTCCTTGCTCACCCTTTGGCTTACCTCCTGTTTTCTTCTCCTTGCTCACCCTTTGGCTTACCTACCATGATTTCTTCTCCTTGCTCACCCTTTGGCTTACCTACCATGATTTCTTCTCCTTGCTCACCCTTTGGCTTACCTACCATGATTTCTTCTCCTTGCTCACCCTTTGGCTTACCTACCATGATTTCTTCTCCTTGCTCACCCTTTGGCTTACCTACCATGTTTTCTTCTCCTTGCTCACCCTTTGGCTTACCCACCATGTTCCCACTTTGTCTAACGAAAGTCAGATTGTTCCCGATCTTTCCATTTCTTGCTCTTCCCTTCTAACCACAAACCACTCTCTCCAGTCCCTTCTGACTCTGTTAACTTCGCGTTCGGTTCACCGACCTATTCTTCCTCCGAGTTTAGCTCCGTCGATTTGGTGGTTGGTCTAGTTCATTATGATTTTGTTGTATGCGTACGTTTCAGATTCTGTCTGCAGCGTCTGCAGCGGGTGTGAGTGTGGCCTTTGGTGCGCCCATCGGTGGAGTTCTCTTTAGTCTGGAGGAGGTGAGGTCTTGCACTTTTACCTGCTTCCTCTATTATTCTGTTTAGTATCTTTTGTTACTGCTGCTTTCTCTATTTCATTTATTGTTTTGTTACTGATTTTATTGGTTGGTTCAAATGTTTGTGATGGTTGATTTCTTTTGTCACAACAAATGTGTTTCATAAAAAAATTTAAATAATAAAAAAGATGAATGTTTTATAGTAATACTGCAGTCAGTTTTACTTTTTGAAATATTTATCTGCGCTTATAAAGACATTATCTATCAAAAGTTGTTTGTTTTGTTTACTGTCAAACATTAGGCAATCATTATTATATCACTACATGTGTGTGTGTGTGTATGTGTGTGTGTGTGTGTGTGTGTGTGTGTGTGTGTGTGTGTGTGTGTGTGTGTGTGTGTGTGTGTGTGTGTTGTGTGTATCTTGTGTCTTGCATGTGTGTGTGTGAGTGTGTGTGTATGTGTGTGTGTGTGTGTGTGTGTTGTGTGTATCTTGTGTCTTGCATGTGTGTGTGTGAGTGTGTGTGTGTGTGTGTGTGTGTGTGTGTGTTATCACCACCAAAAAAAGCTTGATCACTTTTTCAGATGAGCCTCAATATCTGTATGAAACTGTTTAGATACTGGTACCAACTATTGAACTCCTTTTTCCACAGGTGAGCTACTACTTCCCCCTAAAGACACTGTGGCGGTCGTTTTTCTGCGCGCTGATCGCGGCCTTCATCCTGCGCTCCATCAACCCCTTCGGCAACGACCACCTGGTCATGTTCTACATCGACTACAACGAGCAGTGGTCCCTGCAGGAGTTAGTCCCCTTCATTCTGCTGGGGGCGCTCGGGGTCAGTAGGAACTTTTGGCATGTCAATTGTTTTGTGTGTGAACAGTTTGTGGCCAGAGTTGCCTTCATCTTTTTTTTTGCTGTCCCATCTTCTAGGCCGTACAGTGGCGTTGCTTCCAGGCCGCTCATTCCGAGTCCCAACTTGCAGCCACACCCTGGTTTGTCAGGTAGCAGAATCCGAAATCAGCAGTTCAAGGGGAGCAAATCTATGTAAGGCTGTCAAGAGGCAACCACCAGAGGAGACACTGCATTGCTGCTGAGTCACTTCAGTGCAGTTCAGTGGAGCCTGCTCTGAGCTAATAGCATATGCAGCCCCCTACTGACGAGAATAATATCTTTAGTCACGGAGCCAGCGTGAGTGAGATCTTACTCCGAGGGGTGAGCCTAGTTTTAAAGATAGCAAAAAAAGAGCCTTGTGTGAAATGCACTAGTAAGAATGTGAAAACACAATATAAATATTTAACAGAAATTCAAAGCAAGAAGTAGAAAAGCCATGATAAAACCTGACCGCACTTCTTTTTTTTTTTTTATAGCTATTTGATATGTAAAACAATCAGTGATGGCAAACATGTGAACCAGGAGTGATCATTATATCATGTTTAAATTCAATGCATGAAATTAGTGTTGAAGAAGAAATGATATTAATTCACTGTTGACTTGAAATGCACATGATCTCTACATTTTTACCATGCATCAACTGTGGACGAGAAACATCCCAACTGCATTAAATATGCAATTTTCGTTGGGGGGGGTCTGTACTTTTTGTGTAATTTTTCTTTCTGTTTTGGGAGAGGAGGGTGGCATTCCATTTTTCCAGGTGTAGAGTAAATTAAAATAGGACTATATTCCTGAAAGTGTTGTGAAAAGCAAATGAAAAAGTTCATTAAATCAAACTCTGTTGCTTCTCAGGCTTGCTAAGCGTTCACTGTATGCCGCATTATGTTGTTGTTAGTTGGATTGTTTTGTAAACATCTGTGATTTTTAACAAATTGTCTCATTCAGGGAGTTTTTGGCAAGCTGTTTATCAAGTTCAACATAATGTGGTGCCGCTATCGAAAGTTTTCATCCCTTGGAAACTACCCAATCTTGGAGGTGAGCTCTGTTTGTGTGTGCGCGTGTGTGCGTGCGCACATGTGTATGTGCATGAGCGCTTGTGTGCGTGTATATTTGTCTGTGTCTGTCTGTGCCTATGTGAAGGTGTCTGTGTGTACATAAAAAGTGCCAAAATTATAATAAAAGTACAATAATTAGTATATTTGTGGTTACCACTATTATCTCTAAGTTAAACAGCAGAAGAAAGAAAAACATCTAAGACCTTTGCTTACTAGATAAGAACAAGATGTTTGTTTTTTGTCTTTACTTGTTTTTATATTTATTCCTGAATGTGCTTTTCAGTTCAATAAGTTTGTAATGTGCGTTAGTAGCCAACTGAATTAGTAGCCTCAGGTCTCCGTTTCTTTCTTTTTATTATCATTATTATTAGTTTTTGCGCTCACATTTTATGGGTTGTACAGTGGTGTTGCTCTCTCCAGTCCCAATTGACAGTCACACAGGGTTTGCCAGGTCACATAATGTGAAACCAACAGTCCAATAGGTCTCCGTTTCTGTAGGTCTCAGGTTCTGTAGATCATTTAAAAATCTGTCCGTATGGGTGTTTTTGATGACAGGAAAATGTACACTGTTGCTTATCTATCATTTTCCAATGTACTAAGGAAAGGTAGGGTGTGATGTTTCATAAACAGTGTGTGGTATGATGGCAGATGTTTTAGAGAGAGAGCGTTGTGTGTTTGTATGTCGGCAGGTGCTGGTTGTCACATTTATCACCGCACTGCTCAGCTACCCCAACCCTTACACTAGGTCAGTATTCTTGATATGTGTGTGTTTCTCTCTGTGTCTTTGTGTTTTGTTTGTACTGTGAAAATCACTTAACCCTTTCATCGCCACTGTCGCCTCTTGGCACCACAATGATTGAACACCCATGTCACTGAAAGGCATCAAATGAGGGTCTGGTATCCACTGACCTTATGTTCTTAATTTTGGGAGGTAAGGAGAGACCCTATTTTATGCATGTTGCAAACAAATCCCCACTATGGCAGACAAAATCTTTTCTCTACCCAAGTAAGCTTAATGGAGAATTCTGGCTGAGAAATGGCTGGCGTTGAAAGGGTTAAGTCAAAATTGATGTGACTGAAATTTTTATTTGAGATAGCCAATATTTTGAGTTAAAAGCGCTTTTTAACATAAGGGTTATTAAACTGGGACCCAAAAATTATTGTGAGTTATCCAGTGTTTTTGAGTTACCCGTTTTTGAGTTATCAGGAATCCACTGTATGTCAAAGGGCCAGCCTGTCATTTGGTCGATTTGTCTGTGACATTTACCACTCTTCTCAGCTACCTCAAATCTTCAGTGGCTGTCTGTCCGTATGTCTTGTCTGTTTATCCTCACTCTTCTCAACTACTTTAACTCATTCGCATCGCAACCATTTTGAATGATTAAAAAAACTCACAAGTCACTCCAGCCATGCACACAAACAAAACAGACATAAACAAAAGGAGAAATGAAAGAAGATTACGGGTTTTTACTTCAGGTTTAGACAAAGGGAAGTGGTAGATCAGACTATTTTATCTATGTACTTTAAATAGAAAAACTCTCTGCACCGAGTGGTTTCCCCACAACAGACCACTACAAAAACAAAGTCAGAGGACAAAATGGTGGTCTAAGGGAGCGAAGCGAGTTTAGAAGTGACCAAGGTATGGTGTGCGCACAGATTTACTTCCCTTGAAGCAAATGCATCAAATTGACAGCTATCTATTAATTCTGGACATATATGGTCGGAACGACTTGAATGAGTTAAATCTTATGCTCAGTGACAGGTGTTTATCCTGGCTGCTCATCTCAGCTGCCTCAAACTTTACTCACAATCTTTCTGCCTGCTGCTTTGTCCCTCTGTCTGTCTGTCTGTCCCATTTATCATTGCCCTTCTTAGCTACCTTAACACTTAATCACGGTCAGTATCCTCCTGTCCATCGTCTCCTGACGGGTGAGTTTTTGCAAGAAAAATGTCGAGGTCACCAGAAAGACGGCCTTTTCAAGGATTGGAACACTCACTTTGCTCTGGTTTCCTAGAAATCAAACCGTCAAAACGTCAATTCCTCCAAGGCGGAGTTGCCGTAGACAGAAACCATTTTGGACGGGGTGGGTGGAGGACACTCAGAGTGGTTGAAACTTTTTCTTTTTTGTAGGGCAGTAAAAATAAGTGGAGCCATTTCCTTTGTTTCTTTTGGTAAAAAAGGCTTGTATTGTGGAAATTTCGTGATTTTCGTCAAAGCGACTCATGCAGCCATTCTCTTTCATTGCCTTCTCTTTCACTGAAAGAATATGACTTCAGCATCTCCGCCAAGGAGGAATCGCCGATTTGATTTCTAGGAAACCAGAGCAAAGTGAGTGTTACGATCTCTGTAAAGGGTGTTTTCCTGGTGATCTCGACGTGGTTTTTGCAAAAACTCATCCGTCAGGGTGCCCCTTTAAATCTTGGTGTTATCTCCGTCAGTTGTTCTGATTGTCTGCCTGTAAAGGGGATGACTCACACATCCGATTTCAGCCGTACCACTATCCAACTGTGACGACGTCTGTGAGACATGGTTCTGGTGAAATACTACTATTTTCATTCACTATATTCATGTAGACCCCAATGCGCAAATCTGATGAAATGTTTGATACAGAAACACGGATATTTCATCAGATTTGGGTATGGGGGACTCCCAATATAGTGAAGGAAACTAGTATAGGGTTTCATCGGATTAATTTAGACAGTAGTCTAATAATGTCTTGCGTGACTGCGGGTGTATCAGTGAATGGAAGCGCCTTGAGTGTAAAATAATTATAGAAAGGCGCTATAGAAATACTATCAATTATTTATTATTATTATTTCATGAGAATGATGCCTCACAAATGTGACCCAGCACCACAAAAGGGACATTAAGTGTCAAACTGACTATTCTGAGAAAATTATACATTTGAAAACTTCCGACAATTCTCTTTCTATTGATACAAGAACCATTCTTGTATCTTTTCCCATTCCCGAGTTATGAGCATTTAAATTTAGTAGACTGAGCATCGGCCATTTTGAGAAAACACGGTTTAAAGTCTAGCCTAGCTGAAGAAAATGCATTGACCTACTCATTTTAAAACACTTATAAAACTATTTAGAGACCATATTAAAGATTATCCTTTATAAATATTAAAGATAAGAAGTTAGAGAACACAAAAATACCCATAAATTGAAAAACAATTGTATTTTTGACTTTGCAAGCCTGTTGTGATAAACTGGCCCAGCGACTTAATGTCCCTTTCGTGGTGCTGGGTCACAAATGTCACAGTTGGATGGCTGTACGACTGCGGTTGGACAAGAGGGTTGGCCCCTTTTGTCTGTGTCTGTGTGTTGGTGACAGGTGGTTGTAGGCCATTTGTTCATGTCACTGTTGTTTGTGTTGACCCAATGATTAATAGGAATTGTTCGGAAATAATTAAGGGGAGTAATTTCATGGTGTGTGGGAGTGATCTTGCCTAATTCAATCGGTCAAACAGGGGAAGTCACTCTACCATCAGCTCTCGTAGCCTATCGACTTGTGTGTTTGAGCAGACATACAGCACTTAGAACACTGTGCGTCATTCTAAAAATTGATGTTATTTATATTTTTACGTCACATTTTCCAAGTTTTATCAGTTTGTGGCCACTGGCCATCCCTATTTTTTCTAAAAAAGAATGTTTGCAAGTTACTGACTCACATCCTGCGGTTTCAAGCGATGCCATTGTTGCATTGTTACTATGGTATTTGACCAAGTAATGGAGGTAAACAACTCTAATTTTCATGAAGTGCTCTCCCCTAGTTTTTTCATAAAATCGTCCATTGCCTGTGACGTTCCTGATTTATCAGCTTTTGTTTTCTTCCTCTTTTATCTTTTGGCACATGATTTGGTGCACCGTATTTTACAGACAATAAGGTGTGCTGCATTATAGTGCACACCCCCAATATTGGGTAGGCGCTGCACTTGCGGCGACGCGCTCTTTCGGGGGGAGAGCAGCACGAATTTCACAGAGATAAGTCTCTGTGACTAGAATATGCCAAATACCAAATGCCCAAAATTACAAACAACTGTTTTGGTTTTTTTAATAACAATTTCCTATTATATATTCCTATTATAAGGCTCATGGGGTCGTAGTGTGGGGAAAATATATCGCTTCCTGTGAAGGGGAGGGGGGCAGGGATAGTGGGTTGTGTTATGTTTACATGCAGTGTTTTTTTTATATTAATGCTATTCATTCTTTTATTTATTAATTTCGTAGAGATGTATGGTGATGATTATGTGAGCTAGCCGTTTTGAAATGTTTGTATAATGTGTAATTGAGTTGCATAGCAAGATTATGTGCTATATAAGCATTATTCATTATTATTATTAGTAGTAGTAGTATTCCTAGTCCATAAAATATGGCACTCAGACTTGTTCATTCCATATATTCCTCTGTTCTTCTTCTTCTTGACTGTGCGTGGCCACAATCAACGCTTTGACTATTTTGCCACGGAACCGGGGAGGTTCTAGACCACTTTTGCCGGAAGAAAAGGCTCAAGGCCTGAGAAGAAATAATACAACAGAGAGAACACAGATAAGAGAACTAGGAAACTGTTGTCTTTCTCATTTATTCTCTGTTTGTATACAGAAGTGTATGGATGGATTTAGTGATGGTTGTGGTCACATTTTTCAGAATGAATTCCAGTGGTTTGATTCGCCTGCTGGTCAGTCGCTGTGGTCCTGAGGATGAGATGGAGTTGTGGTCAGTGATTTTTGTTGGTGTTTCCTATGGTATAAACCAAAACGAATAAGAGTTTACTTTGACTGCCCATTCTCAGTATTTACGTTGAAAGATATTCTACAGTATACTATCATAATCTACATGCACTTTGTAGTGGTGTACCTAACCAAAAACAAAGCAAACAAACAATAAGTAAAAAACCCAATGATATCAGACTTATCTCTTCAGTGACTATAACCATAACTTGCGCATACCTTAAATTTATGTTCAATTTGTTCTGTTTACTGGCACATGCTAATAGAACAAACACACACACGCACACGCACACACACACACATGCACGCACGCACGCACGCACGCATGCACGCACGCACACACGCACGCACGCACGCACGCACACACACACACCTTGTAGCTTGTAGCTTACTCTTTTAATCGTCATTAAAGATAATTTTGACTTGACTTGACACACACACATACATACACACACACACACACACACACACACACACACACACACTGTCCTTTTGTTTTACCAGCTTGAGTCCGTTAATATACTGCTCAGCAAAACTTAACGATCATTTCTTCACACGTGGCATTGTTTGTTGAGCTGTTGTTTCAAAATCAATGAAATGAAGGTAACAAAATGTGAAACGTTTGTTCAATAATGATTAACTAAAACATTCTCAAACTATCGAATGATTTAGATTCAAGATCCAAGATGCATCAGTGTACAAAGGAAATCGTTTTGGTTTTACGCAAACAAGGCATGCATAACCAATATAAAACATTAAAATTATATCGTCGGTGAAATTTAAAAACCTTGTATCTCGATTTTTGGGGGGTTTGAGTTAGATACATAGTCAGCTCTCTAATTTTTCCCGCCACCTTCCACCAAAAGCTCGTATCTCTAACGACTTTCTATCTGGGGTAAATGAGGTTGTGAAAATAGAAGAAAAACTTGTAAGTCCCAAATTCAGATCTAGTTAAGGTCAAAAACCTTGTACCTTTGTTCTTTTCAAGTCTAAAAAAGTTTTGTTAAAAGTAATTTTAACAAAGTAAAAAGTAAAAGTAATTTTAGCAAAATACAGAACTAAGCTCGCAATGTCTTGAACAACATATTTATCATAGTTAATCAGTTGTGGTCAACGCGGTTAATTTGTAAAAGTTTGTATTCATTTTTCTTAAACTACCAAAATTGAGATACGATTTTTTAAAATTTCACTGACGATATAGTAGCCAATCAGGTTATATATGTATATCTCGCTTAGCTGAGTCACTCAGCAGTTGAGCTGTCTTTGTTTTTATGCTCTTGCTTTTATGCAGTTTTTAAAAAATAATTTGGTTCTTAAATTTAGTTGTGTAGTATAGAACGGAAAGCCTTTTTCTTTCTATGCAGTGACTACAACCGTAACCTGTCTACCCCCCACCCCTACCAGGACAGCGCTTTGGCTGGCCCCGGAGTGCACACAGCCTTGTGGAAACTGTCCTTGGCCTTGGTCTTCAAGGCTATCATCACCGTCTTCACCTTCGGCATCAAGGTCAGACATGGGTCATGCCCCGTGGGGATACCAGGGGGTCTTTCGTAAAAAATACTTCCCCCACCTTCTCGAAGTTTAAAAATACTTCCCCCACCTTCTAGAAGTTCTGTGCTTGTAACTTCCTCTAATCTGCCACTCTCTTTGACTCTGCCTTTTCCCTTTGCTTTCTATCATCTACTATCTTTCTGACTTATTGGCCCATTCTCCTGCCTTTCAAAAAAAAGATCTTCCAATTGTTTTTCCTTTGAGCTCCTCCGAAATCGAATTGTGTCGGCTGTACGTAGCAGGGAGACCAGTGAAAACTGAAAACCGGAGACATATGCATATGTACCTTACCCATTATGGCCATATGGTCTGGGAATGCAGCAGAAGAAGAAGAAGATATGGGTCGTGGGGTCAAAGGTCACCTTTTCAGCTTTTTCAATAGGAGTTTTGTGTATATGTTATGCGTAATGTGTTCATGTACTGCGCAGAGGTTTTAGGACTGACAATGTGTTGCATTAGAGACAATAATCTCACCCCATCTTCACCTTCGGCATCAAGGTCAGCCAAGGGTCATGGGGTCAATGGTCACCTGTTTATGTAGGAGTTATTTTGAATTATGGTTGACAATGTATTGCATTAGAAACTAGTACTTCACCCCATCTTCACCTTCATTATCAAGTTCAAACAGGGGTCATGGGGTCAAACATCACCTGTTTAGGGGGTCCTTTGAAATCTGACTGACACTGTTTCCTTTGAAAGTAATCTTTATACTAATTAAACCCTGGGTAATATTCAGACCGAGTTTAGCTGTTCATCCCTAGCATGGCAGTGAAGGGGTTAACAAAGTATTGTGTCTTTGTGTGGTCAGATCCCAGCATGGTTGTTCATCCCCAGCATGGCAGTGAAGGGGTTAACAAAGTATTGTGTCTTTGTGTGGTCAGATCCCAGCATGGTTGTTCATCCCCAGCATGGCAGTGAAGGGGTTAACAAAGTATTGTGTCTTTGTGTGGTCAGATCCCTGCGGGGCTGTTCATCCCCAGCATGGCAGTGAAGGGGTTAACAAAGTATTGTGTCTTTGTGTGGTCAGATCCCAGCATGGTTGTTCATCCCCAGTATGGCAGTGAAGGGGTTAACAAAGTATTGTGTCTTTGTGTGGTCAGATCCCAGCATGGTTGTTCATCCCCAGCATGGCAGTGAAGGGGTTAACAAAGTATTGTGTCTTTGTGTGGTCAGATCCCAGCATGGTTGTTCATCCCCAGCATGGCAGTGAAGGGGTTAACAAAGTATTGTGTCTTTGTGTGGTCAGATCCCAGCATGGTTGTTCATCCCCAGCATGGCAGTGAAGGGGTTAACAAAGTATTGTGTCTTTGTGTGGTCAGATCCCTGCGGGGCTGTTCATCCCCAGCATGGCAGTGAAGGGGTTAACAAAGTATTGTGTCTTTGTGTGGTCAGATCCCAGCATGGTTGTTCATCCCCAGTATGGCAGTGAAGGGGTTAACAAAGTATTGTGTCTTTGTGTGGTCAGATCCCAGCATGGTTGTTCATCCCCAGCATGGCAGTGAAGGGGTTAACAAAGTATTGTGTCTTTGTGTGGTCAGATCCCAGCATGGTTGTTCATCCCCAGCATGGCAGTGAAGGGGTTAACAAAGTATTGTGTCTTTGTGTGGTCAGATCCCAGCATGGTTGTTCATCCCCAGCATGGCAGTGAAGGGGTTAACAAAGTATTGTGTCTTTGTGTGGTCAGATCCCAGCATGGTTGTTCATCCCCAGCATGGCAGTGAAGGGGTTAACAAAGTATTGTGTCTTTGTGTGGTCAGATCCCTGCATGGCAGTGAAGTGGTTAACAAATGATTGTGTTTTTGTGGTCAGATCCCAGCATGGCAGTGAAGGGGTTAACAAAGTATTGTGTCTTTGTGTGGTCAGATCCCAGCATGGCAGTGAAGGGGTTAACAAAGTATTGTGTCTTTGTGTGGTCAGATCCCTGCATGGCAGTGAAGCGGTTAACAAAGTATTGTGTCTTTGTGTGGTCAGATCCCTGCGGGGCTGTTCATCCCCAGCATGGCAGTGAAGGGGTTAACAAAGTATTGTGTCTTTGTGTGGTCAGATCCCAGCATGGCTGTTCATCCCCAGCATGGCATTGAAGGGGTTAACAAAGTATTGTGTCTTTGTGTGGTCAGATCCCAGCATGGCAGTGAAGGGGTTAACAAAGTATTGTGTCTTTGTGTGGTCAGATCCCTGCATGGCAGTGAAGGGGTTAACAAAGTATTGTGTCTTTGTGTGGTCAGATCCCAGCATGGTTGTTCATCCCCAGCATGGCAGTGAAGGGGTTAACAAAGTATTGTGTCTTTGTGTGGTCAGATCCCAGCATGGCTGTTCATCCCCAGCATGGCAGTGAAGGGGTTAACAAAGTATTGTGTCTTTGTGTGGTCAGATCCCTGCATGGAAGGGGTTAACAAATGATTGTGTCTTTGTGTGGTCAGATCCCAGCATGGTTGTTCATCCCCAGCATGGCAGTGAAGGGGTTAACAAATGATTGTGTCTGCAGGGCTGTTCATCCCCAGCATGGCAGTGAAGGGATTAACAAATGGTTGTGTCTGCAGGGCTGTTCATCCCCAGCATGGCAGTGAAGGGGTTAACAAATGGTTGTGTCTGCAGGGCTGTTCATCCCCAGCATGGCAGTGAAGGGGTTAACAAATGGTTGTGTCAGGTCAGGTAGTTAGGACATTAGGCCTCACAGTCTCTTCACTGTCCTTTAATTTTTTTTGGAACTTTTGCACCGCTGAGAGGTTTTTATATTATTATTTTTTTAGCAAATCTTCATTTTAGTCATGCTCATATTGCATTTTTGAGATGTTGGTGTATTTATCAAGGAGGTTTTTGAATTGTGTTAGATTTTGTGCTCGTTTAATATGTGCAGGAAGAGTATTCCAAAACTTTGTTACTCTGTGTCTTTGTGTGGCCAGATCCCTGCGGGGCTGTTCATCCCAAGCATGGCCGTGGGGGCCATCACAGGCCGCATGATCGGCATCGGCATGGAGCAGCTGGTCCTGTGAGTCTTTCTTTGCCTCTCTGTGTGCACTACAACCATTTCCTAATGCGCTTATTCACCAAGCTCTCCCCCGCATGCTTCCACCTTGTTGTGGTGGGGGAGCCTTAAACTAAGAGTAGCCCCTCATCCACATTTTTCATTCCCTCCATCCTCATTTACAATTTATGACATGCCAGTTTTGTTATTGTTCACTGGCTTTCACGTGTGGGACCTTGCACATTTGAGTGGGCTCATGTTGCCCATTCTGCAGTGCATATTTGCCTATGTGGTCTTTTTTATATATTTGTTTTTTTACTAGGATGTGTTAGTTATTCTTTTTTACTGTTTTTTTTTAAAAACCTGGATCCGATAAGTAGAGTAGAGTGGCTCATTTTTTCCAGCACTGTGTGAAATTATGAGCTACAGGGTACAATGATGGATATGCCATGTCATGAGTTGTACTGTTTACTTTTTTGTTTTCAGGTTTTTGGACGTTGTTAAGAATCATTGATGTGTGTTTTGTTATACGTGGTCGAACTTTACATGGTGACAGTCTTGAGATGACATAGCTGTTGACGGGACTGTAACTGACTAACTGATTCACCAAGCTCAGTGATAGAAAGAAGTTAAGGGGATCAGGCCCAGGAACTTCTTCAAACAACAAAGCACTGAGCCAGGGGAATAGGTACTGTAGGTGGCCCTGATAGTAGTTGTGTGTCGTTTAGGGATAGAGAGTGCTATATTTTTGTTTATTGATTTGACTTGTCCTCTCCCAGGCCTCATTGTTTCTGCATTCGCTAAGGTCTAAAAGGTGTTATAATCGTGAACTAGTTCAAGCTTTAAGATATTTTAATTCTGAATAATGCTGGAAAGCAGGGTTTTCAATGGAACTTCAGTGTATGCATAGTTTGAAAGTGAGCCACATTTAAGTTTTCAGATTGTAGTCATCTTCTACTTTGGGTACCGAGAATTATTTGAGTTGTTCTCTTTGAACGAAACCAAACCAAAAGATCAGTTTCAGCCCTGCATTTCCTGTTTAAATGTAATTGCTACAGAAGCTTTTGCATGTTTTGAATGTACAGTCATGTATGTGACGCCATGTGGATCTGTAGAAAAGCAGGTGTTTGTTCATGTATGCCTGTACATGTAACTGAAAGTGACCCTTGAAAAAATGACTCTGTGGGCCTGTTTTCTTTCTGTGCCGTAGTTTTCGGACCATTAGGCGCTTGTGTGTATAAGGTGAATAAGGCCATTTTCAAGAAAGATCTAAAAAAAATAAAGAAAAAGGCGCCCTCGTTTATAAGGCGATGCACACCTCGCAAAAGAAAGTCAAACTTCGAAGCCTGTACGCGTCCGGTAAACGCTTGCCGACTCCATTATGCTGTCATAAGCGAGAGTTGGCTCCCCTTTCAAATAATCAAACTTCCGTTTATTCGACTTCCTGTTGTTGTGTTTGGAATTTTCTTGGCGAAAACTGATAGAATTATGCCATTTTAAGCTCAACAATGATGCTTTTTGCATCCAATGAAAGGTTATGGCATCTGTTGGACGGTATCTTGGACGACGATTGGGCTTTTGAAGCATGTTAACGCGAGTATTCGTCGTATCGGTGACTCGTTACCACTTTTGATGTCTAGACTCACAGTATGCTGTACTGAGCACGGCAATCCTCACAATTTTGTTCACTAATAGGGGCCCTCGTTTATTAGGCGCATAGGTTCAAAATCGTAGGGAAAAAAAAATTCGCCTTATAACCCGAAAATTACAGTAAATACAACAAACCCACAGAAAACCCAAACAGTTTTGGATATGACGTTTCTGACAGGTATTGTTGCAACCTGTTTTGCAGGGCCAACCCCACAAGCCCTCTGTTTGCCAACATGTGTGAGCAGGACTCGTGTCACATCACCCCTGGCCTCTATGCCATGGTGGGGGCCGCTGCTGCCCTGGGGGGAGTCACGCGCATGACAGGTACTGTGTAATGATAATGATGATGCTAAATGTACATTTATATAGAGCAGAACTCGTGTCACATCACCCCTGGCATCTACGCTATGGTGGGGGCTGATGTCGCCCTGGGGTGGGGTGGGGGGAGTCACGCACATGACATGTACTGTGTAATGATAATGAGGATAATACAGTGGAACCTCCCTTATAAGACCTTCAAAAACCATTCAAAATGAGGTCTCATAAGGGAGGGGTCTAATAAGGGAGGTAATTCTAATACTTACAAAGAAGAGCAATGTCTCAGAGAAGTAGGTCTTATGTGGGAGGGAGTCTTATAATGGGAGGTTCCACTGTAAATGTACATTTATATAGAGCAGGACTTGTGTCACATGACCCCTAACCTCTACGCTATGGTTGGGGGCTGCTGCCCTGGGGGGGGGAGTCACGCGCTTGTCAGGATTGAAGAGCATGGAAGAGACTGGGGCAAAATCATCAACAGTGAAAAGTCATGTTAATGTCTACATTTTTTATAAGCCCAGAAGATGCTCTTAAAAATCTTGAAACCGCTAAGATTTTTTACAGTGCTTGAAAAACAACAACCACAAAGCAAATGTTAGGATGAGTTTTTTATTTTTTATTTTTGTTTTCTTTGTTATTTTTTTTCTTTATTTTAATCTTAGTCTTATGTTAGTGAGATTCTACAGTGCTGCAAGAAACTTATGAAACCAAGCGAAGAAGCGATTTGACTCTATTCTGTTCTCTAATACTGCTAAAAGCAGAAATTATAACTTAAAAACAAATCTTGGAGGGGGAGAGTTGTTTTTTGCAACAAATGAATGATAAGGGAGCTAAGAGCATAATCATCCTTATTAGATTGTGGCTACAGGCAGCGAAGAAGAAGTGAGAAGAAGTGAGTTCGATGCTCTGCATTTTCTCATTGCAGTTTTCTGTCACACATTTGAAGTTTAACCCTTTCACCGCCAGCCATATTTGAGCCAAAAATGTCCATTAAATTTACCTGGGTTCTCTCCATTTGCAGTATTTGGGGATTCTTCTGTGACATAAAATAAAGTCTATCCTTGCTTCCCAAAACTAAGACAATAGTGTCTTGGGACAATATACCCAAATTTGATGCCTTTTAGTCACATAGGTGCTAAGACACTGTGGTGCTAAAATGTGACTGACAGTGAAAGGGTTAAGGTTTTTTACATTTTCAGAAATTGTGTTTTGTGTTTTGCAGTGTGCCTGATGATGATAATGTCTTAACTGACAGTCATATGGAATATAATATTGTTTTCATGGGGTTTTTTTTCTATTATCTTTCTATAGTGTATCAATTTTCAACCTCCCCACAGTGCATATTCTTTATTGTAGTATTCTCTATTATGGATTATGTTTCAGTGTCGCTGGTGGTCATGTTTGAACTGACCGGTGGTCTGGAATACATTGTCCCCGTGATGTGTGTTATGTTTCAGTGTCGCTGGTGGTCACTATGTTTGAACTGACCGTTGGTCTGGAATACATTGTCCCCATGATGTGATGTGTGTTATGTTTCAGTGTCGCTGGTGGTCACTATGTTTGAACTGACCGGTGGTCTGAAATACATTGTCCCCATGATGTGTGTTATGTTTCAGTGTCGCTGGTGGTCACTATGTTTGAACTGACCGTTGGTCTGGAATACATTGTCCCCATGATGTGTGTTATGTTTCAGTGTCGCTGGTGGTCACTATGTTTGAACTGACCGTTGGTCTGGAATACATTGTCCCCATGATGTGTGTTATGTTTCAGTGTCGCTGGTGGTCATTATGTTTGAGCTGACCGGTGGTCTGGAATACATTGTTCCCTTGATGGCTGCCGCTATGACCAGCAAGTGGGTGGGAGACGCCCTGGGAAGGGAGGGAATGTATCCTTAAATTGTGAAAGATCAGGTTGTTTACACATTTTTAGATTCTTATTTTGTATCTCACATTTTCCCTGAAAAGTGCTTAGTCAGGGATCAAGGTAATTGGGTGAGACCAAAGGTTGCGCTGTGCAGAATATTTTCTTTTTTGAGCTGTCATAGTTTTCAAACTCTTTCTGTATTTTAATCTGTTTAAACCCTTTCAACACTAGCCATTCCTCAGCCAAAATTTACCATTAAACTTACCCGGGTAGAGAAAATATTTTGTCTGCCATATTGGGGATTCCTCTGTGACATGCATAAAATAGGGCCTGTCCTTACCTTCCAAAATGAAGAACACAAGGTCACTGGATACCAGACCCTCATTTGATGTCTTTCAGTGACATGGGTGTTCAATCATTGTGGTGCCAAGAGGCGACAGTGGCGATTAAATCTTATGATCATTGAGATTCTGATTGTTGTACAAAAATACAGTGCACATTTTTTTCTTTAACCCCTTAACTGCCAGAGAAAATTAAAGAGAAAATAATTGGACAAATCATGACTGTTTTGACATAAAAAAGACAACTGATAGAGCCAATCTGAGAAAAATGGTCTGGGGGTATTACTCTCTTGCTTATGTTAGAGAAAAAGCCAACATATCAGAGTTATTCCTCTTCATCTGATGACATCATCAGTGATGTCATCAGGTCAGTACATAATACATTGGTGGCAGTCAAGGAGTTAAAAAAACTAAAAAAAACTTTGAGTGTGTTTACATTGAAAGATTTGATATCTAATTGTGAGTTACATTGTCTTTAGAGATTGCAGAATTATCTGCTTTTTATTAAATCGCATTATCACGAAGAGAATAGCAGAGATTATCTGTAGATAGTCTGACTACTGTATAAGAATACAGTGCACAAATCATATAATAAAAAGCCAAGTGTCCGTGTGTGTGTCTGTCTGTCTGTCTTGTCTGTCTGTCTGTCTGTCTGAAACACAAAACGGGCCTTATAACTCCGCCGTTTTTTGACTGAATCGCTTCAAATTTGCTGTGAGCCCTGACGGGGCGATGGCAACGGCAACCGAGGCGGCCGTGTCATTTGCGCGGTTTGGCAAATGCGCGAAACGCGTATCCGCCGGACTCTCGGCGCCCGTATCTCCGGCATTTCTGGACCGATTGCCTTCGAATTTTGCAGGTAGATGACCGGGGACGGTGACTATCGGTGTGCCAAACCGGAAGCATTGCCAGTACTAGGCGTTGCGCTAGTTTTCTTTAAAATAAAAACCTTTAGGCTGAGTGTGTTTCTAATTACATATTGAAAGATTTCATAGCTCATTATGATTTGATTGTCTTTTGAGATTGCAGAATGATCTGCTTTTTAAACCGTTTGTTTTCTGGGAAATATGTCACCAGGAAAAGAAGTGGAGCAAAAAGGGATTCCGCCATAGTCTACAAAAAACAGCCATTAACCCCTTAACTGCCAGAGAAAATTATAACAAAAATAATTGTACAAATTTTGACATGAAAAAGACAACTGATAGAGCCAATCTGGTAATATGGTCTGGGGATATAACTCTCTTGACTGTGTTAGAGCAATAACCAGCATATCAGAGTTATTCCTCTTTATCTGATTGCATCATCCGTAATGTCATCCGGTCAGTATGCGATTCGTTATATGGCAGTCAAAGGGTCAATGTGCAAATCAACCTTTCATGTTTCCTCCAAAGTCGGAGTGTGGCTGCCCATGTGGTGAGGTAATCAAAAACGGTCACACACATAATGTTCTCATCCCTAGCTGGTGCATTTGTACCATAGTGTTCAAATGCTTCGGCTGTTGGGATGACCCCTGGAGTCTTTAAGCCAGGGTAAGACAACAGCAACAACAGCCTTTCATGTGTCATATTACTGGTTTTTTTGTTCAGGAGTGTTCTTTAACATTGTCAGTTACGATGCACACATATCATTGAACGGCTATCCCTACCTGGATAGTAAGGAGGAGTTTACACACACCACTATAGCTGCTGACGTCATGAGACCAAGGTATGTGCATTTTCTGTTCGCCTCTCATTCTGGTTGGGGCTGGGGTTCTGTTTGTCCATGCCTTGATCTTTTTCTTTCTTTTTTTTCCTCCCCGGATGCTATGTTATGAGTGTTTGTGGGTGTCTATAGTGTGTGTGTGAAGAAAAGGGAAGGTGGGTGGGGGTTGTGGGTTATTTTGATTTCTACTTTAAATTATGTTAAATAATTATTTTTTATGCTTCTTTTTAAAATGTTTTTTTTGAAATGGTGTCTATAATGTGTATGTGAAAAAGGGTGGTGGGTGGGGATAAACGGTGTGAGCATTTACATTTTTTTAAAATTATTTTATTTTATATACTTCATGTTTGTAATAATGTTTTTGTTCTTGATTGTTTTCTCTCATACTATTTGTAAAGCGCTCTGACGATGATTTTTTATCATCGAAGAGCGCTATTGAAGCTTTATTTATTATTATTATTACTCTCCAAACATTATCTTTTCGTCTTTTTTGTTGTGAGTGTTTTAATGTTGATTGGTATATTATAAAACGAATAACTTTTTAAATGCAGGCCTAAGATGAAATCCTTTTTTATGCTGAAAGTAGTCCTATAGGAATGGCGTTTATGTTTCTCACTACTAGAATTTCAACTAGCTTTGTACTTGATTTCTTCAGGAGTTCTTTAAAAAAAAATCAAACTATTAAGTTTTAATGAGTCATCAAGCACAGCTGTTTCGGGAGGAACGTTTAGTTCATTTATATTTTCAGAATTTTTTTTAGGCCAACTTTAGTTTACCATAAGTAACTTTTCATAAATAATAGTCAAGAATATCTTGTAGTATGCGCGTAAATCAGTTTTATTCAGTTAAAATTGCTAGATTTTCACTCATGGGCAATTTTCTTTATGTTTGAACATTTTCTACTAAATATGTTTCATGATACTGCTCAACAAGAAAAGTTTTTTACAATTAATCTGATGAATGAAATATACTTGAAATTCGATGTAGAACATACAGCCGAAATATTTAAAGGACGTGCTTGGTGCATTTTTTTTAAATTTTGGATTTCTAATTTCAGCCTTTTAACTAAATAGCTGGACTTTGTGTGTGACGGAACAGCTGTGCAAGGAACACAAATGAAGCCTATAAAGACGAATTGATGAATTACGCTTGTTTGTTGTTGCAAGCATTATTTTATTTTTATTTCTCTAGATCCATTGCTTCAATTCTCTCAATTCAGTAAGAGACTGATCATTTACACAGAAATTGAAGTAGGAACTTGTTTTTCCATACATTTTGCAGTTTAACCCTTTCGCCGCCAGCCATTTTTCAGCAAAATGTTTTCCATTAAACTTACCTGGGTAGAGAAAAAAAATCATCTGCGATAGTGGTGATTCCTTATAACATGCATAAAGTAAGGCCTATCCATACCTCCCAAAATTATGAAAATAGGCTCTTTGGATAACAGACCCTGGTTTGAGGCCTTTTTCTTGACATGGGTGTTAAATCATTGTGGTGCTAAAATGCGACATTGGTGGGTGAAAGGGTTAATGTGTTTTAAACCAAACCGACATACAATTTCTTTTTCATTCTGGGCTTTTGTTCTATTATGCTTCTGGAAAGGGTTCAGGTTTGGGTTTTTTGTTTGAGCATGCGTATGTGTGTGTATGTGTGTGTGTGTGTGTGTGTGTGATATTTGTGATTGTGTTGGGGGTGGGGTGTAGGCAATGTGCTATGTGTAATGACTGTTTTTGTTTGCGTCCGATTTCCACCACAACCAGATATTGGAGATATGGGATTGGCGTGTGAGTTGGTTTGCAGCTGTCCCTCTTAAATGTCTTAAATAGTTGTTTTTGCTGTTGTTGTATTTTTCATATCAGTATATATATTGTGAATTTTCTTTTAATTATTTTATAGTCTTTTTGTAAATTTATGTCTTTCCCATTGGTTTTTTTGTTTTTGGTTTTTTGTATCAGTTAAATTATGTTAGATTTGTAAGTACTTTGCCACATACTGTGATTTTTTTGGTTTAATTAGGATTCCACCTTTATATAGGATGGAATCCTATTGTCTTTGTTTTATTTTATTCTTGTAAAATCATATGTATCTTTGTGTCTGTTTTTAATATTGTCACAATTTCCTTTTCTTCTCCTTTTTTTTGTCTGCTAAGCTTTTAAAATGTTTGGTTCTTTTATGATTTGAAATCTGCACATATGATTTAAGACATTCCCAGTTTAGTTTTGACGTTTTTTAATTCAATAATGGAGACTACATTGTCAGGTTAGTGACTTAAATAGTCGAGACCTTGTTGCCGATGTTGTTTGATTCTTTTTTTATTTTGAAAATAACGTATTTACAATTTGAAACTACATCTCTATCTAGCTGTTTATGATGCAAAGCGTTAAACTAGGTCAGAAATGAACTATTCTGCTTTATGTATATTCCTTATTCGCTTTGAAAAACGTTTGTCCTCTACAGAAAGGCAATGATAAAACTCTAGGCCTGTTATCAAAAATATTCAATTAACCTAAAGAGCCTGACTCTTTTATATATAAAAAAGAAGAAGAAAACTAAGTTCATATAAGAATTAAACTCTTTACAAATTCATTTCATTTTTTTTTTTTTACAGAAGGATTTTATGTGAATCTGAAATGCCTGTTTGTAATTCAATGCATGTTCATTTAAATTTCATTTCTATTTAAAATTAGAAAATACATCTGTATTATTTTCTTTTCACATTTTTTAAAATTACTTGAAAGAAAAGTGTTTGATTAAACTTGAAAAGCTATTGTTTTCTTTCTTATACCAGATTATAAAGTTTATTGGGAAGATGCCTTTAAAAAAAAAATTAAGCAAAGAATACACCATAAAATAGGTATAAATTGATCAAGATTTTTATGGTGACATTTAATCTGATATGTGCATAACACAGATGAATCTGAGTTGCCTTTTTTTTCTTTCTGTGTTGATTTGGATTTTTTTCTTGCTTTAAAAAGAAACAAACACAATGTTTTGTATTTGCATGAGTGTGAAATGTTCAAGACTTCA
Organism: Phymorhynchus buccinoides; assembly: GCA_017654935.2. Taxonomy (NCBI): domain Eukaryota; kingdom Metazoa; phylum Mollusca; class Gastropoda; order Neogastropoda; family Raphitomidae; genus Phymorhynchus; species Phymorhynchus buccinoides. The sequence continues at coordinate 22,160,938 of CM065691.1, forward strand.
TTAAGCAATGTTGTTTTCTATGTCAGGTATGTTACTACTGCAGACCTGTCTACTGCTACGATTTGGCCGTAAATAAAGCTTTGCTACGGAGCTACAGCAACCTTAACATTGCTACGGAGAAAAAAAAATGCCGCCGCATTTTATTTTTGCTTATGCCGTTCCCGGTTTTGTCTGTTTCTAAGAGCAGACGCCGTGTCACGCGCGATAACCTAGTCACTTCTGTTTTTATCAGTGACTGTGCATGCGTTCTTATTACTTTCTCTGAAAAAAATGGCGGACTCCAGCAGCAGTAGCGATTCGGGAGATGTTTCAAACGGAAAAAAACGAACCCAAACCAGAAAACGAAAATCATCTGGTACACCATCTTCTAAGAAAAAACATCGGCCTGACGCACAAGTTTTCAAAATAGCTTACACGGAGGAGTGGCCTTGCATCGTCAGAAGTCGACTCGGTGCGAACCATGCTCACTGCAACCTCTGCCATGCAGACTTCTCTGTGAATCATGGCGGTAGAGACGACCGTTAACACGTTCAATCGGCGAAATATAAACAGTACATTTCGGCTCAGGAAGAGAACAAATTGATTGCCGTCGTTTGTGGATGCTACGAAAAAATTTGCCATGCTACTGAAAATTGATGGCTGGGCTACTGATTGGGAAAATTCCAAGTAGGCAGGTCTGCTACTATTTGTTGACCTCACCGATATTTTTCTGTAATGTTCTGTGTGTTTTAGTGTAAACTCTGTACCTTCTTTTCATCCAGTTCCTCTTATGGTTTTTGTTTTTTTTGGTGTGTTTTTTAATCTCTGTCCTTCATGGTCATAAAGTGACTTCATTTAAAAATCAATTCTTCTTTGTTCTCTCTCTTTGTCTCTGTCTCTGTCTCTCTCTCTCTCTCTCTCTCTCTCTCTCTCTCTCTCTCTCTCTCTCTCTCTCTCTCTCTCTCTCTCTCTCTCTCTCTCTCTCTCTCTCTCTCTCTCTCTCTCTCTCTCTCTATCTCTCTCTCTCTCTCTCTCTCTCTCTCTCTCTCTCTCTCTCTCTCTCTCTCTCTCTCTCTCTCTCTCTCTCTCTCTCTCTCTGTGTTTCTAAGATCCTTCGACCCCTTCACCATTTTTTTCTTTCTTCCTCATCCCCCTCCTCCTTTCCTCTCTAACCCTTCCTCCCCCTCCCCTCTCTCTCTTTCTAATACCACTCCCTTTTTTGTTGTACAGTGCATTGAACACAGTTCCCCCCGTGGGGATACCGGGGGGGTCTTCCGTACAAATAGTTCCCACACCTTCTGGAAGTTCTGTGCTTGGACTTCCTCTAATCTTTCTCTCTCTTTGACTCTGCCTTTTTCCTTGCTTTGTGTCATCTACTATCTTTCTGACTTTTTAGCCCATTCTTCTGCCTTTTCCCCCCAAAAACATCTTCCATATAGTTTTCTCCTTTGAGCTCCTCCAAAATCAGAATGTGTCGGCTGAATGCAGCGAGGACACCAGTGAAAACTAGAAAACGGACACATGCATACCCATTGTGGCCTTATGGCCTGGTAGCGCAGAAGAAGAAGAAGAACACAGTTGATTATTCATCCAACCTACTTTGGTGAAAAGGAATTCATTTTTTAGCAAATCCTGTTGTCACTTCTTACCCCATTTCTGCCAGGTGTCAAACTCCACAAACAAGTGTTCATAATCATTGCTTAATGTTCTGTTGCATTGTTCTTCTCAACTGCCACATAACTTATTATGAGTGATGTATTGCACAAAACATCAATGCAAGTGAACATGCGTTACTTTTTTTTCTTTTAGGTGATTACTCTCTCTCTACATTATTTTTCACTCAGATACCAAATATATTCCAAGCCTCTGGAAATGTTTGTTTTTTCTGTTTCTAATTTATTAACACATTTTTATAAGGAGAATACATTATCAAAATATCCCTACATCTGTGCATATGCTCGTGTGTGTGTGTGTGTGTGTGTGTGTGTGTGTGCATGCATTTTAAGCATGCACAGCCAATTTTAAAAGGGTTTTGCAGGTCTTTTCAGGCTTCCTTTGTTGGAAGAAGGGTTCAACAAAGAAAATTCTGAAAATATCAAAATGTACACTGAAATTTGTGGTCTTTGAAAATGCTTTTTGTGTGTTATAGAAACTGACATGTTCTCAAGACTGGTTTGTTTGTTTCGCTTTGGGTTTTTTTTTGTGTGTGTGTGTGTGTGCGTGTGTGTGTGCGTGCGTGTGTGTGTGTGTGTGTGTGTGTGTGTGTGTGTGTGTGTGTGTGTGTGTGTGTGTGTGTGTGTGTGTGTGTTTCTCTTTTAATCATGTACATGCATGTTGAAATTATTAATTCATTACGGAGATATGAATACAATGGAATTACAGGCAATAATTTCTACATTCATGATAATGAGAAAACAATCTACCCACAAACGGGAGAATATCTATTGACTAGAAAATATGCTTTATTGCTTCTTTCTGACAATGGGTCATCTCTCTTGGGGGTATAAATGTGGATTTATCTAATGAATTTAGGTTTGATGGTTAATGATTTTTACTGCTTTTTTCCCCCTCCAGACGTAATGACCCTCCTCTGTGCGTCATCACACAAGACTCCATGACAGTGGATGAAGTTGGTGGGTTGTCTGTGTGTGTGTGCGTGTGTATGCGGGCGCATGTGTGTGTGTGTGTTTGTGTATATTTTCAATTCTTTTTTAATGACGTCAATATGTTGACCTTTTTTTTTTATTTAAACATGAGGCTTTAACTTTTAAGTTTAAGCTGGCGAGTGCGTGTGTTTTTATTTTTTCTTCCGTTTGCATATCTGTTATTATCTCTTATTGTGCATGTGTATATTTATATGTATCTTGTATGTTCTGTAGCTTATATGTTCTGGTATTCTATTGTGTATTTAAATAGTAGTGAATTGTATTACGTGCCTGTTTTATCATGTTCATGTGTGCTTTGTATATGCGTTGTATCTGTAAGGCGCTTTGAGCTGTTGTCAGGATACTGCGCCATATAAGTGTTATTAATTATTATTATTATTATTATTATATCTATGTGTGTGTGCACAGTCAGAAGCAATAGCCTATTTTCTTGAACATTTTACTAAACGTGTTCACGAAAAGGTGTGTCTTAGACTAAAGTGACACGTCTTTTCATGATAGAAGAGGTCAACTGTTCTTTGAATTTTTCAAGTATTCATTGTAGTATGGTCACATTCATATTTCTGAAGGAGTAGCCTAGAGTGCAGACAATGTTACACAGAAAAAACAAATCGCCATTGCTGCTTGCTTTTCCCTTTTAATAAATAAGTTTGATCACATTTTGTTAATGAATATATTCAGTCTTCACAAACAGGTGATATTGTTTAGATTGAGAACGGGACACTGCTAACTCCTGTCACGCCTCCACAGGATCAAACTGTCCGACAGTAGTCACTGTCCATTAGGCCAGAGCACATCCTTCAAGACTGCCCAACCTACCATGGCATCTGTTGTCAAGCTTGACCGGAGGAGGGGATGGCGCTTCAAGAGAAACTCTTGGGACCCACTGAAGACCAGACTTCGCCCTCTGGACTGCTCTGAAGGTCTAGGCAGCACCGAAGAACACAAAAGAAGAAGATAATAAATTATTTCAGCCAGAGACAGGGCTCCCAATCATCCGGCAAAACAAGGGTCCGAGGGACTCCTTCACTTACAGTATAGAGGGTCCTAGAGGCTGGATAGAGGGTCACTGTGGCATTGTGGATGCTAAAATAATTTTTCTAGTGCATCCCTAGGGACCCCCTACACATTCTTTTAGAGGGTCTTTTAGAATTTTAGTTCTTCATAGACCCCCAAATGGGGTCCCTGGTAAAATGAGAAAATGAGAGGATAATCTTTGGGGCGGTTCACGTTGATATACTATGAGTGTCTGTGTTTCAGATCATGTGCTGCACAACACCAACCACAACGGGTTCCCCGTGGTGGTGTCCAGGGAGTCTCAGTATCTGGTGGGATTCGTGCTGCGTCGCGACGTCATGCTGGCCATCAGTCAGTCCCTCTGTCTGTCTGTCTGTCTGTCCTATATCTCCACGTATTAGTCTCAGTATCTGGTCCACTTTGAGCTGCGTCGCGACCTCATGTTGGCCATCAGTCAGTCCCTCTGTCTGTCTGTCCTATATCCACGTATTAGTCTCAGTATCTGGTACAATTTGTACTGCGTAGTGACCTCATGTTGGCCATCATTCAGTCCCTCTGTTTATCTGTCTGTCCTATATCCACGTATTAGTCTCAGTATCTGGTACAATTTGTACTGCGTAGTGACCTCATGTTGGCCATCGGTCAGTCCCTCTGTCTGTCCTATATCTGCATGGAACAGTCGATAGTAGGCTCCTTGATAGTCAGTAACAACAGCATACAGTATTTATACGGCGCTAAATCTTGATAGAAATCAAATCGAAGCGCACACACACACACGTTAAACATTCATAGTGCATTCATACAAAGACGTTGTATACAGACGAGCAAGAAGATAACACACACACACACGTTTGAGAAATAGACCTACGGGCAAGAGAGAGGAGGGAAAGAGAGAATTAGCTCAGACAATTCTTAATGGCAGTATTAATGGTTGAGAACGGGCTGAGTTTTGATTCTGTTATGCCAGGTTCATATCCCCTTATATATATATATACAAAGGTGCCTTTTTCCAGGATTTTATCAGATTTTTCTTAAAATTCGCCAGATTTGCCTTCTACACACAAGCGTCTAATGATTAAAAAAAAGTATGGTAGGTGTTTTTTCAAGGAGGCGATTTGCAGTGTTGTTTCAAGCTGTTTGCTGTTGTGTTTCAGCCAATGCACGGAAGACCTCGGAGGGCATCGTCAGTAACTCGGTGGTCTTCTTCGCTGCCCACGTCCCCTCCTCCAGCCCCAACGACCCTGTACCCCTTAAGCTGAGGAAAATTCTGGACATGGTTAGTGTGTGTGCGCGTGTGCACAGAATCTCTACCCCTTTTGTCTGCCCATGTTCCTTTTTGCCAGTCTCGACACCCCTGCTCCGCTGAAACTGAGGAAAATTCTGGACATGGCTAACGTGCGTTCATGTGTGTGTGTGTGTGTTTGTGCATAGTAACTCTGGTCTATTTTGTGACCATGTTGCTATTGTCACCTTGAGGGCCAGCCACACGTCAGCTAAAATCGTACAACTGTACGATACAATTTGATCACATGACATCGAAGCGCGAATCACATTTGTTCTTGGAGACCATGTGATCGAATCGTATCATACAGTCGTACGATTTTAGTGGATGTGTGGCTGGCCCTTTAGACCCTTTAAAGCTAAGGTTCTAAAGTGTAGAGTGGCACAGTGGTAGCGTGTTCGCTTCGTGTCAAGTAAACCCGAGTTCGTACAGATTTTTTTTCCTCTCAGTGCACTAGGCCTTACGTCTGGCGTGGCCCTTTGCCCATGCACTTAGCACCCTTTAAAGCTGCAAGGTGAGGGGGTGGGGGGAAATCAGACAGCTAAGCGTGCATGTGTGCGTGTGAACTCGCTAGTGTGTGTACCTGTGTCTGTATGTGTGCATGAAGCTTTTTTTTATTTATGGTAGACATCCTTGTCTTTAAAAAAAAAAAAAAAAAAGCAGACCGAGATCATGTAAGTCCATCGCTGCTTTTATTTCAGGCGCCCGTCACCATCACGGACCAGACGCCCATGGAGACGGTGGTGGAGATGTTCCGTAAACTGGGGCTGCGTCAGACGCTGGTCACACACAACGGGTCAGTCCATTCTCCTATCGGGAAAGGGGGTGCAGGCAGGGAGTGGATTGAAATTAAGAATTGATTACCGTAAAAACTGGACTATAAGCCGCATCCCTTAAATTGATAAAATATTAGGTATTTATTCACATATAAGCCGCCCCAGTTTATAAGCCGCAGAGAAAATTGTATGTGCAAAATGCAACACAAATATAGAAATTTTCCTATCAGAACAAGAGTATTTAATGTTCTCAGACACTTTAAACATGAGATTTGAATCTGTTGATTACCAAAACCAGTTTTGACTCTAAAGAAGCTCAGAACAGGCTGAAGAATCTGGCCAGAAACAGATTGATAAATGTAGAATGGAAAAAAAAAAACCTCACAGATAAGCCGCATCAGTCTATAAGCCGCATGGGTCAAAGTTGAGGAAAAAAGTAGCAGCTTATAGTCTGCATTTTACAATATGTCTGAAATTAAGGATTAGTGATGATTTTTGGTGGAGAAGTGAAACGCAAGAGCAGGTTGTATGTAAGAGGGATTAGGGAGGGTGGGGGGTTGTTTGTATTTGGTTGTACAATGTCACTCAAATAATGACATATCAACAATTCGTACATGGAAGATCTCAAATACGCTGTCAAGGAAAGAAATGGGGTATGTTCTGAATATTGGATTCTTAGCTAATACAGCGGCTATTCGTTTGATCTGGGGTGAATGGAAGAAGCAAGAACGTAACTTGCGTTTTGCATTTTTAAAATTATTTAAGTATTATGAATTTTCTTTCTTAAATGCTCAGAAGTGTATCAAATTGCTTTGAATTCTGAAATATTTTCTAGGCGATTTAGAGAGGGTTTCCAATGCATGTGGACTCGAAAAAATAGTTACTCCCCTCTTGTCGGTTGAGATGCAACGGACAACCAAGAACGTAACAGACAGACTGACAGAATGAACTGATTGAGAACAACACATCTATTGAACTTCATATGCTCACCGCATTTTCCCTTCAACACAAAACCTAACCCCTACCGCCCCCCCCATCTCCCCCAAATGTTCTCAACAGATTTACACTGATCTCAAAAATGACCCCTGGGGCCATCAAAAAGGAGGAAATCCTCCAATTGGAGGGAAAATCTCATCTCTGTGTCTTGTTGTTGGTTTGTGTTCAGGCGTCTGCTGGGCATCATCACCAAGAAGGACGTGCTGAGGCACATCGCACAGCTGGACAACCAGGACCCCGAGTCCATCCTCTTCAACTAGACACACACAGCAAAGGAAACGACTAGGAGGGCCAGTGGGCTGGCTGCTTCCTCTTCAACTAGACACACACAGCAAAGGAAACGACTAGGAGGGCCAGTGGGCTGGCTGCTTCCTCTTCAACTAGACACACACAGCAAAGGAAACGACTAGGAAGGCCAGTGGGCTGGCTGCTTCCTCTTCAACTAGACACACACAGCAAAGGAAACGACTAGGAAGGCCAGTGGGCTGGCTGCTTCCTCTTCAACTAGACACACACAGCAAAGGAAACAACTAGGAGGGCCAGTGGGCTGGCTGCTTCCTCTTCTCAGCTTGATCAAACCATTTCTTATTGTGCGTTCAGACATTGCTGGACTGTTCCATGTAGAGCGAAAAAGGGATACAATAGCAGGGCTCCCGGGGACCCCCATTTGGGGGTCTATGAAGCACTAAAATTCTAAAGGACCCTCTAAAAGAATGTGCAGGGGGTCCCAGGGATGCACTAGAAAAATTCTTTTTAGCATTCGCTATGCCACTGGGACCCTCTATCCCGCCTCTAGGACCCTCTATGCTGTAAATGAAGGAGTCCCTGGGACCCCTCGTTTTGCGGGACGATTGGGAGCCCTGCAATAGACCACAGCGTATGTTGCGAGGTTGCGGAGACAACAGCTAGGGGTCTGAATTTGTGCGTTCAGCCATTGTCGGAATATTCCATGAGGAGGGGCTGGGGACAGGGACTCCCTCGTTTTGCGGGACGATTGGGAGCGCAATAGACCACAGTACATGCGAGGTTGCGGAGACAACAGCTAGGGGTCTGAATTTGTGCGTTCAGCCATTGTCGGAATATTCCATGAGGAGGGGCTGGGGACTTGCAAAAAAAAAAGCAGTGAAAAGCTGGCGCCAATAGCAGTCGAGAGACGTGGATGTGGATGGTGGTCTTGGCGTAGCCTCACATGTGGGATTTTTAGTTGAACGCGTTCTTATTTAATTGTTTACCAGTTAGGAGTGTTGAATTCTGAGTGTGTGTGTGTGTGTAGCCCACAAACATGAAATGTTTGAGAGGGGGAGGGGGTTAATGACAAGTGCTGGCCGATGGTCTGTGATGGTTCCAGGAGTTTGCACTGTGCAGAGTTAATACGCATTCGTAGGGGTCTGTTTTTTGTTGTGTGTGTGTGTTTGTGTTTTTTTTGGGGGTTTTTTTTTTTGGGGGGGGGGTTGTTTCCTTTTTTACAGGCACAGAGGGCTCTTGCAATTGCAGATGTTTGCATAAACACGCACTTACATTCACATGCACAAGGAAGTGATGAACTTGCTTCTCCCCCTTCTTTTTTAAATTGTATTATACTCGCTTCACTGTGCACACACTGCAGGCACAGAAACAGACGCACACCACACGAGAAAAAAGTAAACAATTTAATTTACACCAAGATCTAAACCTGTACACAGTGTAGTGCAGCGTTTTGCTGTGCTGAAATGTCCATGGACTGGATTGAATACTTGCAGGCAAGCCCTTGCTTTAGTCGAATATCACCTGTGTTGCTACAAGACCTAAATGACTACTGGTGGTCAAACTTTTGCGATGGAACCACTTCAAGGTGTTAGGTTCAGGTCAGGATAGTCTGGGCTTTTTGCCACATGATGGAAGATGGTGATAATGTATCAACAATGCAGAGATCTGCGGAGGCGTATATGGATGTGTCTGAATATTGAAGCGGGTTGATTGGGATGGAGTGTGTTCTTTGAAATGACTGAAACCGGAAATCATCTGAACAGGATCTGGGAGAATGTGTTCACCACGCGTTGAGCAATGTTGGAAGGATTTGTTCGAGTCATTTCCGTGTCTACATGCCCACTGGGATGCCAGATGGTTTGTATAACGTTAAAATGTTTTGGCGGTTTTTTTGTATACTATTTATGCTCAATCTGAATTGTCTGTATTACATCAATTGATTTTGCTTGTCCCAAGGATGAAATATTCCTGTCTAGTTTATTGTGATATTTAGCAATATAGATTAGCGAAGTATAGCGTTCTAGGAAGTAACTACTTTTTCCTTCACTAACAGTTTGCCATCCTGTGAATCATTGATGAATGTACTTATTCTTTTTGTAGAATGTTATTTAATCCATGGGTATAATATAAAATGTATTTCACTTTTGCTAATGCTAATGAAAATGTAATGCTATCAGCATGCTTTTAAAACAAGTTGCAAAATGTTCTTTTAATATTTTTTTTTAAGAAAGAAAACTTTAGGGGAAAATGATACTATTTATGAAGGATTGTGATATGAGAATTATTTATTGAGGGAAATTTAGTAACATTATTTATAGCTCGGTGGGTTTTTCCTTTCTGTGTGTCGCTAGTGCTTATCATGCTGTTATCATATCAGTTATGAATGGCTTGGTGTTCATTTTGCCAAGTGGTATGGACATTTGACAGAGGGAACAAATACAAAATGAATGAATGCTTCGGCATTAGTTTTTTTTTTAAAGAAAAAGAAAAGCTATGGTACTAAAACATGTTCATTCCATCACAGAGTTCCTCTGCAATTCTATTACATTGATTTAGAAAAGAAGGTAAACCACATTCATTAATGTAGGGTTTGAACAACCTCTGAACCTGTTTAACTTTTTGCTCCATTCAAATATGGTTTCCCCTATTAAGTTATACTGTTTTCCCTATTAAATAATATGTTACCATGTTTTGTTGACTTTTGTGAATGCATGCATGTGTAGTTAGGAGTGTTGGTACATTGCCTCTGAAAATGTAGAATCATTTTGATTGTGATCCTGTAAATAAAGAGAAGTGTCTGCCTTTGAAAGGCTGTAATATTATGAACATTTGTTTTCCTAGACAAACGTGGACTGTGATGTGCTATTTATACTTTTTGTCGCCACCATTTTTCATGTTTCTTTTTTGAGTAAGTAGAAAGCTGTGCTTGTTAATATGCACATTGTTAGGTTTGAATAAAATACTTTTACTGCATTTACTGTTACTTTGATTTTTGTGGCATGCTAACTACTTTATTTTCATATTCAAATGGAATGGTATTTGTGATATCTTGGTATTTTTATGAACTACCATTTGGAATTATCTGTCAATTTACTTAGACATTAGAAAATGTGGAGAAGTTAGAAATTGTTTAAGGTATTTAGAAAATAGGAACGTTGGTATACTTATTAGTCAGATGTTTATCAATGTATGGTTGATGGAAGATTTTTCTGTTGAAGAAAATTAGGTGTATTGCAAATGCATTGGAGAAATGCTCAATGAATTTGGCTGGTCAGTTTAGATTACTTTTGATACAAACATAAGAAGCAAACAAAAATCAAACAAGATCTCTTGTTTCTAGGGAGGAGATAAATATCGCTTTATATCATATCACTTCTAATTTTTGAAAAAAGTTATCAGATATTGATGGTACATTTTGTTTATATTTGTATGATTCTTTTTAAATTGAAGATCAGATCATTGTCAAATAGCGTTATGTTTTTATCATTATACTTGCATGAAATGAGATTTCTAGGTCAAGAGAAGATTGTATCATTTTGAGTATTATGTGCTCCTACTTCAGTGGATGAAATCATTGGACAGTGAGTGAATATGATCTGATCATATTCTGTATTTGTAATCAATATGTAGTCAAATCGTTCTATAAGTTATACTTTGGTTTGTTTAGGAGCAGAAGCAGGAACAACTTTTGACTTTGATCTGTATGTGCAAACAATGCAACCATAATTTACCCACCCTTGAAATGCAGAAAATGTGACATTGAAGAACCTTAAGAATTTTCGTTGAAACAAGCGTCTCCTCTTAGAGTAAATGTGGATATTACAAGCATGTATGAATGTTTGAGTATACAATGAATGATGCCGAGTGGTGTGTATGCTTGTGCCCTGTGTTTTTCTTGTCTCAAATTGTGTTAATTGTCCGATTTGGGACTGTGAAAACTAATGATCAAACTTCATATTTTTTCGCTAAGCCATTGTACAATGTAGGTGGTAACTTAGATAACATTTTGTAAGACAGAAAGTTGATGGTACTTTAGATAACCCTCGTGCTTGACTTTAGAAATAATTTGTTTGCCTTTATTTTCTCGATGGCAACAGTTTAGAAAATAAGTGGGGAGTGTTTGTCTTGAATGAAACACATTGTGCATGTTTGCCGATTTATCCAGTTTTAATATTTCCCAACTGATATTTGTGATAATGTGCCGTAAATTCATAAGGTAGTAGTTGCATCAAAATCCTTGTTTTGGTTATAAACACATTGCGTGCGGGTGTGGGAATGGATTTTGTTGTATCTCCAGTCACGTCTAAATTGCTTAATAATGTGTAGGTTGGGAGCAGTATTAATGGATATAAATCCGTGTACATACCTACCCCTTCTAACTTCTCAATGTGTGGTCATTTTTGTTTGAATTTTATTAGTGTTCACCCTTTGTTCAATTTTGTTATCTCCTCTCTTGGCCTCACTATTTCATTCTTTGATAAAGCAAAATTCCTTTCGAGGCTTACCAGTTTGTTCTGTGTTGTGTGTTGTTTATGTGTAACATATTCAAGGCTAGAAGGCTATGCCACTCTTGGATAGATGTTGATTTGTTTGTATTTTGTCCTCTCCACCATTGTTGATGTGTACTGTGTGGGTGGAGGGTCATAAAGGCGAACTTGGCACATTCTTTTTTTGAGAATGATGCTTTGTTTGTCTCACTTTGGTTCTGACCCACGCATTGCTATGATTAGTATCATAATCAACTTTGGTGGAGGGGAGTTAGAGTATTCACCCTTTGTTCAATTTCCACCGTTTTGAAAGTTGTGTGTGTGTACGAAGATTAGTTGATGTGAAGTTTTGCCTTTAGAGTTTAAAGGAAAATAAATTGCAGATAAAAACGAGTCAAAAAATGGTAGAATTTACAATGTTCATGTTTATAATATGTAAATGAGTCCACATTGTAAAGAGAAGTGGTTTGACAAGAGTGCTGTAGTGAAAAAGGGCATAGTTTAAAAGGTTGCAGGTATGGTAGTGGGGGCAAAGTGGTTTTCAAGGAAAATGGCAGGGGGTCCAGGGGGCCGAAGAAAATTCAATAAATGAGTGAAATGTTCACTTTTTCATGCCATTTCAATGCATTTTTTAATAATTTTGTTTCAAACTGTTTTCGCGGAGGTCTACCATGCCTGTAATAGTTGCCTTGTGGACATGTTCTATTTGAGGATGATATTAATGGATCATTATAGTGTGCTTTTTTTAAAATTGTCTGTGATTGTGAAAGGTATCAGAGTAAGCAATCTCAAAACACATTGTCTGCAGTGGCATGTTTGCATGTGTGTGAGGGGACTACCATTACCAAGTATAAAAGTTTGGTTCAAGGTTCTCTTCAAGTTATCGAAGGTGGATTTTGCTGATTTTTTCTATTGATTATAGTCGGGGATCATAACTGGAATGAATTTGATCAGCAGTTTCTGCGCAATGCCACGAGAAGTATAGACTACGCAATTTGATGATTTTGCAATGATGAATCCTTTTGATATTTTAAATTATTTTTTTATTTTTTTTAAAAAGTGCGTATATTGTTAAAGAAGAGCACTTTCCGAGCAAAGATGTGTTAGGTATAGCGTGGTAGAGTGGCAATATTATAAATTTAAAAAAACATTCCACGTGAGTTATCCATGGCTTTTCTCCCTTTTCCGTTAACTGCATTTTTATATGAATGTGCGTGTTCAAATTTTGTATTTGTATCGTTGGTCATGAAATTTGTGAGCTCATTGTAGACCGTTTTGAACCACAATACTGGTGATGGCGATTTGGAAACTGAAAGCAGTTGAAAAAAAATGGTCAGCCAAATTGTCATTGACAATTTTTGACAAATAGTTTCACCAGCAGGAGTGATGTTGTTCCTGTTTGACATTGTTTTGATGTGATGGAGTCTCGATGTTGTTAATGATTGAATATGGGAACTGACGCAAGTGTTGATTCGAGATTATGATGATCTTGTTAAGGATGTTACCGTAATCGATAGAACTCAGTTTGTATTCCTGGGAACGAAAAATTAACAGATTACACAGTCACTGACTTGCAGGTATACACTCTACAAAATTACCAGAAAAATTAAATATTTGTGTGCAGAATATTCAGAGGTCTACAGCAATTTTAACTTGCATGATCAAATTATTTTTCAAAAATGTCTGAATAATTTTTTTTTCCGATGTGAATGATCAAATACATCTCAAGCTGATTAGATATCACACAAAACCGTTTCACAATCAAATCATTAAAAATTGTTCCATAAATGCATTCCAGAGTTCTGTAAATGTGTATGAAATAGGATTGTTTAAGCTATTTTCCACAAATATAACGCAAAATGAGTGCAATCGCCAGTAGTTTGTTTTTAATGCATTTAACCACTCACAAAAATTTTTACCTTCAAAATTTATATTTTGGTGGTGGTTTTTTATATACCAGTTTGGGCTGGAACTTGCATGGTTGAAGGAGCTATACCATTATTGATTTGAGGTTTGCCATGCTCTCTTAGCTGCATGGTAATATACGTTTCAAAAGGAGTGATTATCAAAGATTGAGGAACGGGTAGATTTGCGGGTAGATAATAGTCATGTAAATGTTTATAATACCGGTCATTTAGTAAACTGAGAAAGATGTCACGAGTTCTGAGAATGAAATGTTATTTCTGTTGTGAACAAAAAAATTGCTTTACATTTTCCTTGTCTGTCTTGCTTAAGTATATGTGACCCTGCACCATGGAAGGGACATTACATTTGCTGGGCTAGTTTCTCACAACAGGCTTGCAAAGTCTAAATATCATTTGCTGGGCTAGTTTCTCACAACAGGCTTGCAAAGTCTAAATATCATTTGCTGGGCTAGTTTCTCACAACAGGCTTGCAAAGTCTAAATATCATTTGCTGGGCTAGTCTCTCACAACAGGCTTGCAAAGTCGAAATATCATTTGCTGGGCTAGTCTCTCACAACAGGCTTGCAAAGTCGAAATATCATTTGCTGGGCTAGTCTCTCACAACAGGCTTGCAAAGTCGAAATATCATTTGCTGGGCTAGTCTCTCACAACAGGCTTGCAAAGTCGAAATATCATTTTATGTCAATTTTGAGTTATGGGTATTTTTGTGTTTGACATCTTATCTTTCATATTTATAAAAGATAATCTTTAATTTGGTTTCTAAATAGACTTGTAAGCGTTTTGAAATTATTAGGTCTATGCATTTTCTTTAGTTAGGCTAGACTCGACTGCATTTTGTCAAAAGGGCTGATGCTCACCCTACTAAATTTAAATGATCATATTTAAATGAGAAAGGGAAGTAATGTTCCAAAATATATTACCAGCAACAACGTGGGCGTTCGATTTTTGTTGTTCATTTAAATGATCATAACTGGAAAGAAAAAAGATACAATCATGGTTCTTGTATCATTAGAAAGAGGTGTCTGAAGCTTTCAAACGTATAATTTTCTCAGAATGGTAATTTTGACACATGTCCCATTCGTGGTGCTAGGTCACACATGTTATGGCATGCATGGGGAATGCTGAAGATGGGCGTTTACATAACTAGAGCTGGTGCGTTATTTCGAAGGAAAAAACAACATGTGGGTACAGTGGCTCAAGAGATAACAACATGTTCCCCTCGAACCCGTGATCGTTCCTGGCTGCAGCAGTTTCTTCCACTAGACCTTAATCAAATGTATGGCTTGGAGTCAATTGACGTATCATTGGATTTTTACAAAAACTAATAACTTGTATGAAACAAATGACTGCAGAAATATAAAAAGGGTTTTGCTTTTTATATTTCAGCAGTTATTAGTTATAATACAAGTTTAGTTTTCGTAATAAGTTCAATAATAATTATGTCAATGGACTATCTAAAGATAGTCCGTTTTGACTTCAAGCCATCGTTATGGTCTGAACAGTTTTGGATGAGAAAAACTGAGGTCCTGTGTGCCCATGCAGTTCACGCACGTTAAAAGAACCCAGTGGCAATGAAAAAGTTGTCATTTGGTACCCTCCCCTCTTCCCCATCAGACACACAAACTGCATTTAAAAATAGGTCGGTGCAGCACTAGCTGCGACGCACTCTCCAGGTAGGAGCAACGCGAATTTCACAGAAACAAGTCTCTGGGACTATAAAAATAATACCAATGCCTTCTTCTTCTTCAGCGTTCCCAGGCCATGTGGCCATAATAACTAATAAAGGTACGTATGTGTCCGGTTTTTCAGTTTTCACTGGTCTCCCCGCTACATTCAGTTGACACATTCTGATTTCGGAGGAGCTCAAAGCAGAAAATTAGTTGGAAGATGGGGTTTTTTTGGTAAAAAGGTAGGGTAATGGGCCAATTAGTCGGATATATAGTAGATGATATGAAGAATAAGTAAACAAGAGGCAAAGCCTTCAAGGCTCACTCTCTTTGGGTTTCGGAGATAGATCTAAATGCTAGATTGTTTACTTTTAAATAAGCTCCATATCCCAGAATTTTGCTTGTTATTTAATCATGTAAACTGCAAAAACTTGGTTCGATTGTTATTTATCATACTAAAGTTCACATTGGTCGCACAAAATGAAGCTGGAGCTACCAAATATTTCATTACAAACTTTGCAAAAGCCATCACAAACCTCATCTACTGCAACTTAATTGATGTGCTAGTCAGGGAGTTGGAAATTGGAAAGTATGAACTACACATGCGTATTCTAAAATCCTGCTGCACAGTTTGTCGTCTGCAACGCTACTTTGCTTGTTCAGTTGTCGAACTACAATTTGCACTAATAAACAGTTCACATTGAAACACTGCCATTCATAGTTTTGAAGCAAATTGTTTGAGCCTTAAACATGTTACATGTATTCTTATACTTTAAGAAGCATGAGATTTTTTACCACAGACAGACAGACACACACACACACACCCGGAAAACCGAAGAAGCATGAGAACATAGACTCACTTTCGTGTCATTGAGACGAGTGAGCCAAAAGGCAGTCAAAGAGTGATAGATTAGAGGAAGTTACAAGCACACAATTTCTAGAAGGTGGAGGAACTATTTGTATGAAAGTCCCTCCCGGTATCCCCACGGGGAGTACCAATACCAAACAATCATCTCTAAGTTTGCACAAAATTACATAATTGCTGACAAAACTTGCAATGACATGACAATTGTGACACCCCAAAAAGCAGACTACTGGAAGTTCTGAAAAATTAACACCCCTACAAATACAACAACAACAAAAAAGCAAAATGCATGTATATAAAACACACAATTCTGCGACAACCTCCGCCCATATTGCAAAGTGCTCTGTCCATGAGCATTGATTTGCAGAAGTTGTCCAGCAGATTGCCACAGCCGGGTGATATAAAACGATGCTGAAAACCCATACAGATGCAAACATAAAGCTTTATCAACATTTTCTTAATAATCGTGTTTCCTTTCCTCTTTTTTCCCCCTCTTCTACGGCATCAGGAGGTAGATGAACATGAAACTGAAACAATACCATGCTGGTCAAAATTCATATTTCTATTCCACTGGTCATATTTTACAGTCCTTGTTATTGTTGTTTTTTCTTAGGCAACTGTCTTTTAGATGTCTTCGTTCCTGCCTTAAATTATTAGATATGCATCTAGAGTCCAAAAAGTACAAACAAAATTGCAGAAACAAAGACTGGAGTCAGACACCTAGTCTGACATGTCCTCGACTATTCAAGCACACGTTTTAACATTTTCACCGCCAATGTCACATTTCTGCACCACTAAAAAGCATCAAACCAGGGCCAGTTAACCGAAGGCCCTATTTTCTTAATTTTTTGAGAGAAAGATAGGCCTAATGTTATACATGTCACAGGGGAATTCCGAATATTGCAGATAAAAAAAAAAAATCTTCCCAGTTAAGTTTAATGGTAAGTTTTGTCTGAAAATGACTGGCGACAAAAGGGTTAAAATGTATTTTTCCACTGCCGGCTAAGCACGGTCAGTTATCAGTTGCAGCAGCAGTCACCAAAGACTCAATTCCTACAAGTGTCTTTCTTGTACTAAATTTAACATGCTTCTTTGTTGTTGTTTTTTTGTCATACTCATACTTCAAGTACATTTCCCAATGCTGCACATTGTATAATGAATAAAATATTGGCAGTTGTGTACATAAGAAAAACATACTGATAATACACCGTTCGAAGTAAACGGCTGGTCAGCCGTTGTTGAAGCATGATTTCGACAACAGTGGGGTTTTTCCTGGTGATTAGGATGGTGTATATCTAAATAACAACCTGTTCCCATACATTAGTAAAAAGACCAGAACCTAATCTTTACACTGCATTTTCAAGAGATACTCTTTCATTTTTACACTGATTTCAGTATTTTTAATTTTACCAGAAACTCAACTTCCAATTTTTTTTATTCATCAAAAAGATTTGTTTGACCACACTCGATTTGGGGCGTTTTGAATTTAGTCTAGTTGTTCTATCTTGGAAGTTTACAAAGACAATGTAATAATTTTACAAGGCTTATCAGACTCAAACTGTCTGTCTATAATTTTAACTGTCTGTCTGTCTCGTTATGTCTCTCTCTTAAGTTGCCCCCCTGAATCGTCTGACAGGGCTCTGCCTCTGTACTCTTGCCGGGGCCATGGGTCCCTGAACCCCTGCCTTTCAGGTTTTTTTCATTTTTGGTGAGTTGCACCCATGAAGATGTATTGAATACTATTATCCCTTACACCGCAATAGGGAAAACTAGAATTTGTTTAAAGTTCAACTGACCGTAGCAGTGACAGGCAAATGAATAGCGTGAACAAATAGCGTGTAAAAGTTCAAGTAATGGTGAGTCACAGCTGAGTCACAGCTGAGAAACGAACACTTTTTTTTCCAAGTGAATCGCTTCATAATGCTCAAGTGCTTAAATTCAAATAATGGTGAGTCACAGCACACAACCGAAAAAAACATTTAATTAAAAAAATACATGTTACTGAAAGGCTTAAAGTTCAAGTGATGGTTAGTCACAACACACTTGTTTTTTAGTGAATCAATTCAAGGTGCTTACAGCAATTTTCCTACAAACACGCCCCCCCCCTTTACTCCCCTCCCCTATGAGCTTATCATCTGGCAGCAATTAACTACTTCCTACAGTATCAATATTACTGTATCCATCAGAATCATCAGCAAGATGATGACGGATGTCAAAAAATAAAGAAGAGGAGTTTATGGTGAGTCCGTCACAACACAGCACGTCTGAACTGACAAAACTTGAACACATTTGTCTTAATGCACAAATGCCCCAATAATATTATTGGGGCATTTGTGCATTCTTTAAGACAAATGTGTTCAAGTTTCAATGACTTTGACATGAACGCACCAAGAGCATAGACTGGGTTGGAAATCGAAACTGAGGTCACCATCAGAGCAGCAAGGCCACAGCATTTGAGACTTTTTTTTTAATGATTGATGAAGATGAGGCAGATGATTATGATGACGATGCCATGGAGTTCCTTATTGGTCTGAGACTGCATGACAGGGCTGTACTCTATGCTTCCTTTCATACTATCCCGATAACTACAGACACCTGCAGTGATGATCATGAAATTTGAGCAACGCTCTCAGAATCGCATTCTTCAAGTGGATGAAGCTTGACTATGTGGTTTCAGTCTTCCCACTGAGCGCATAGCACATTCGCCCTGGGTAGGAGTCAGCTAGCCCAGGGCCCAGAAAACCCTCGCCTCTGATGGGATTGAAACTTGAGATCTCCCAGCTACTAGTCTGCGATACTACTACTGCGCTATGGTGGCTGGTATAATTTAACAATTCCAAAATCAGCAGTCCAGGGGCTGCGAATCTATGTTAGGTCGTCAGGAGACAACCATCAGAGGAGACACTGCACTGCTACTGAGTCACTTCGGCGGAGTTCAGTGGAACCTGTTCTTTGCTAATATATGCAAGACACCTTTTACTAAGCCCCATAGGCCCTACTGACGACAATGTCTCAGTCACGGAGCCAGCGTGAGTGGGGTCCTCTATGAGGACACCACCATATCCGTCCATCGACAGCTCCCCAGAACATACTGACCCCCATGACTGACCCGAACGCACCAAGGGCAGAGACTGGATTGGAAACCGAAACTGAGGTCACCATGAGAGCAGGGCATGAAAGGCCACAGAATTTGAGAACATATTTTCTTTGTGATACTTGATGGAGATGAGTGGGATGATTATGACGATGATGATGACGCTATGGAGTTCCTAACTGATCTGAGACTACATGACAGGGCTGTACACTACGCTTCCTTTCGTGATACCCTGGCGTTAACCAGGCCCGATAACTACAGACACCTGCAGTGTTGGTCATAAAATTAGAACAACACTCTCAGAATCGCATCCATTAAGTGGATGAAGCTCGACTGTGTGGTTTCAGTCTTCCCATTGAGCCCACTGCACACTCACTCTGGGTAGGGGTCAGTCCAGGACCGAAAGGAACACTCGCATCCGATGGGATTTGAGCCCAAGACCTCCCAGCCACTAGTCAGCGACACTACCACTAAGTTAATGATCAATTTTAAAGTGGAACTGAGGTTCACATTGTGGAGAATGCTACTCATAATGATAAAGTGACCAGCTGTACTCTAATCGGAGGGCTCGACTATTGCGTTGTTTGTGCTGTGTTGTCGGCCACGGAGTCGTCTGGCCAGTAAGGCCCCCAGACACACGGCCAGGTCCAGCAGCTCCATCAAGGTCAGCACACTGACCCCCATGAAGAAACCCATGTTGCCCCCCCAGCAGACCTGCACACACACACACACACACACACACACACACACACACACACACACACACACACAATGGGTGCAACTACACAAAATGAAAAAACCCTGAAAGGCCGGGGTCCAGGGGTAATGTCCCCCTGCAGCTGAAGCAAAAATTGATTTATGAAGGTATTTTAGTTTGCTTTTTCCACAATTTATACAATTGCTTCTTTTAAAGTGTTTTAAAGATACAGTACACACACAAATATCTTTTTTAATTTTTTTTTAAAAGGAACTTATTCTGTTAAAACTCAAAAACAGGAAATCCTTATACACGCGCTCGCACGCACGCGCACACGCACACGCACACACACACACACACACACACACACAGACAATGGGTGCAACTACACAAAATGAAAAAAACCTGAAAGGCCGGGGTCCAGGGGTAATGTCCCTCTGCAGCTGAAGCAAAAATTGATTTATGAAGGTATTTTAGTTTGCTTTTTCCACAATTTATACAATTGCTTCTTTTAAAGTGTTTTAAAGATACAGTACACACACAAATATCTTTAAAAAAAATTTTTTTTAAAGGAACTTATTCTGTTAAAACTTAAAAACAGGAAATCCTTATACACGCGCTCGCACGCACACGCACACGCACACGCACGCACACGCACACACACACACACACACACACACACACACACACAGGAAATCAATGTTATATTTACATGAAAGGACATTTAGTTTGCCGTCACATCTCAAACCAACACACAACAGATTGCATTAATACAGCGCAGACCTCCGCTAAGAAAGACCGCTTATTTGTTTCCATCATTAAAGAGTGTATGGGGCCTACTTGAACCACTTGTTTTCTTCACATATGCACAGACAAGCAAAGAGACCGAAAAATACAACTTTCTTAGTCCAGGTAAAATTTGACAGAGATAGGACAAGGAGAAATGGAATATAATGAGAGAGAGGGAGAGAGAGAGAGAGAGAGAAGAGAGAGAGAGAGAGAGAGAGAGAGAGAGAGAGAGAGAGAGAGAGAGAGAGAGATGAACAGAGAGAAGGGAGGGGCCTGAGAGAAACAAAACTAGAAGCATGAAGTGGAGACACTTTGAAACACTGCCCTTTATTTTTAAAAACAAAATGAATGTATACGGAATTCAAACCGTCACCAATGGATCAGTCCGACACGCTTACCACTCTGCCACATTGATTAATCTTCTTGTAGCTGGATAAAATATCAATAAATTACCTTTATCATAACAATCAAAATGAACATTTCATGGATTTAAAGGATCGTCCCAATTAATTTCAACATTCAAAGCAAAATTATTTTGGTGAAAGCTTTAAGATTAACCAATATTAATTAAAACTACAATTATATTGTTTCACAACTGATCGATAGATAGAAGGAAAAAACGTCACCCCTTAGCGGAGATTTAACACAATCAGCAAAAACAATAATATGAGCGGGTTCCATCACACTTGCGGTAACGAAGTGTCTAGGACATGGGGAAATGTGATGGGGGTAATTGAATGCACGTTGTGAGAAAGTGTGCAGTAGAGAAACAATTCACCACAAGCAAATTGATGTTTTCATACTCACTACTCTGCAAATTTGCTTCTTTGGCCCTAAACCTCTACAACTCTCTTTTTCTCTATACTGATTTGTGCTCAACTTCCCATTCGCCACACACACACACACCCCCACACCCCCCGCACCCCCCCACCCCCACACTGATCTTTGTCCCTTCCTGGTCTATCTGCCATTCTCCTCTCATCTGCTGATGAAGAGCCTACGCTCGAAAGCTTCACTCATGACTCCTTCAACAGGTCAGAACTTCCTCTCCCTTTTTTGTTTTTCACCACAAGCAGTTCTGTTCTTTCTGATTTGTTCATTTAAAAAAAGATGCACGCCTCCTCCACTGGGATCAATTCAATGTGCCCTCGTCTCTATGTGTCACCAATTGTGTGTCATGTCGTTGTGTCCCTGTCTCTATATGTCCCAGTCTCTGTGTGGCCCCTTGGGTTAGGGATAAGGTTAGGGGATACTACTTGGGTTTCTGGTTAGGGATTGGGATAGGATTTCAGATTAGGTTTAGGGTTTGGATTAGGGTGCGATCTCTGGTTCACATATAGATAGACTAGATTATCAGGGGACACAGAAGACGGGACACTACGAAGATGTGGAAACATAGACAAAATTGGGGATCCTAGAGACGAGGTTAGAGACGAGGAAGAGACGGAGACAATAGAGACGGGGGGGGGGGGGGGGGGGCAACATTATAAGTAATCCTTCACCTATCCTTCGCCGAGCTCTTTCCCCAATACAAATAGATCAACTGCACCTACGCTAAGATGTCATTTCCATTGTTTGTGCGCTGACTGCAAAGATAATGGCTGCAGCAGTTCCTTTGATGCATGTTTCATTTTGCTGATGGTTGTCTCTCGGGTCCGAGGATGACTTTTCTGTGTGCCTTCATCGGTGGATACACGTGGCTTCGGAAACCAAACCCAGAAGCGCACATGCGGTCGCAGGAAGGGCATGGGACACCAGTTATGACAGATAGCTCTACGACGTTGCTCTCATGTTGTTTCCTGGCGCTGGCGCTGCCGACGATCATCTTCAAAAGTCGTCACTGCTCTCCTGGTCAGGGCGCGCCAGCTGGTTCTGCTAAGGGCTGCAGCAGCTTCGAGGTGGCGAGGCTGAAGCCCGGCCCAC
Organism: Phymorhynchus buccinoides; assembly: GCA_017654935.2. Classification (NCBI taxonomy): domain Eukaryota; kingdom Metazoa; phylum Mollusca; class Gastropoda; order Neogastropoda; family Raphitomidae; genus Phymorhynchus; species Phymorhynchus buccinoides. The sequence goes on from CM065691.1 coordinate 22,183,347, forward strand.
TTGAGGTTGTCCTTATAGGCCTACCTCTTCTTTGGGCGACCCTCTTTGCGCTGTTCTGGTATGAGTTCACCGTAGAGGATCTGACGATGGACCCCGGGGCTCCTCCATTTGTCATGATATGCTAGGTTCTCGAAGCTTAGAACTTGGATAATGTTTGTTTTCTGTCTGGATATCGTACAATTCACAAAATATAAACATGTCGATATCGTACCCATAATAGAGATCCATTCGTACTCAGGAACTTGGTTGTTTCCCTTCAATCGCTCAGATCCTCTTAGTACAGCTCAGCTGCAGGTAGTTCTGTCTGCAATTGTTACAGAAGCACAGTAACACCAGTTATTGAACGCCCGATTAAGGTGCACACTCTACAATAAGACAACCGAGATTCTTCTACGCACTTCTAAGTATTTAAGAAGTGATTACGACTCCCCGTATGGGGCACTAAATGGCGATTTGTTTTTTTTCAAGCCGCATTCAGATTCTTTAGATAATACCCCTAAACTTTCCAAAACAATCCTTTTAAATCCGTGTCTTTGAGAGAAACATTGTAAACAGTCATGTAAACGACGAAACAAAACGTACACAGTTGAGCATAACGTATTCTGTGAAGGTGATGATGGCATCTGATTGGTTGGTAGCTTACGCAGGCTTAATTCAGTTAAACAAAACAAAATAGATCTCTCTCTCTCGTCCTTCCCACCCCCCTCCCATCTCTCTCTCTCTCACCTGGATGTTTGTGGCATTGACAGGGATGACCCCCGCAGTTTCCCACGAGGCACTGAGATGACGGCGATTGGGTGGAGGGAAGTAGGTCGCGAGGACTAGGGAGGTGTTGAACTGGAGAAGCGGCTAGGGGCGGGACAGCCCAGGAAGTCCGGTCTCAGAGCCCTGTCTGGATCCAGACCCAATGGCCGAAGTAGCGATTGCTATGGACATCATGCTGCACTGTTCATACGTAGAATCTAGAGGCACAATACCTTATTAATCTCATAAATGTGGACTGTATCAGGATTTGGACAAGGAGTCCAGCGCACAGGGCATAGTCCTATAATAAAAAAACAACACACAAAATCCATTGTATTCTAATCCTGCAGAACGAATGGTCATACTTTGATTTGAACTTTGATTTCCTCCTTGCAATTTTGTTTACTTTTCTTATATATTGTATATTAGATTTCAAATTTTGTGGTTATTAACAGTGCTGTGTTTAATACTATTATTTTATATTGATTTGATTGTAGGGGAGTTATGTGTATAATGGCTATTTGTTGTTTAAATTTCTATGTAAAGCGCGTTGAGCTCCTGCAAAGGGAGTAAAGCGCTGAAATATAAATGTTCAGTATTATTATTATTATTATTATTACTTAGTATACTGAAAAGTTTAGCATTTGACCATCGGCTCAAATTTGTGCATAGCGGAGGATGCATTGCAAAAACAAACTCATTGCCACTCTCGGCCGGCGCGAAACACATTTGTAAGAAACAACTGTGACGTTGGGGAAGGTCCCCCAAGACCAACTATCTCTCTGCTGCGCACTAACGGTGGCGGCAAATGCGCTCCGTAAATTTAAGAACGATCCCAGTACAGTTTTTCACAATAAACCTGATGAGGTCGTACATGATTTCTATAAATCATTACGATATATATCGCTATCTTAGCTCTTCTTTAGTTTTGGGGCCCCAAGTCCCGTCTATCTCACGCAATCCTACAAAGACATTCCAGTTTTAAACAAAAACGGTTTTGCTTCTTGTTTCTACTTTGATATACAGCCACTCACTTACTGCCGGGAAGGCGGTAGCGTTTGCATTCTCGTCTGCCAGCACTCGGGCCCTGGCGTCAACGCAGCGGTGAGTTCGTAAATGTTTCCCCGCAGATCCGGGGAACAGTTCTCGATCCCCGTCTCATCTGGCACGGAACTCCTCTGTCTCCGTGTCCACGCATTCCGCGTCACAAACGCCTTGTAAGGACTGGACAGGAACTTGAACTGTGTATGCCAGCATTGAGCCGGGATACTAGAGATAGAGCGAGAGAAGGGGGGGGGGGGAGGGGTGAGAGGTGATAGGAAGAGTTATTTGGCAGCGAGAGCGAGAGAGAGAGAAGGAACACTGAAGCACTGGAAATAACTTTAACAAGGATAAAGATTTTAGTGATGCCTTTCTTCTTCTTCTTCTGAAGAGAGAGAGAGAGAGAGAGAGGATAGAGAGATCGAGAGAGAGAGAGCGATAGAGAGAGAAGAGATAGCACTGAACCCTGAAAACTTTTATTTAGCAAGGATGAAGATTTTAGGCAATGCCTATTGTTACGAGAGAGAGAGAGAGGAGAAGAGAGAAGGAAGGAAAGAGAAGAGAGAGAGAGAGAGAGAGAGAGAGAGAGAGAGAGAGAGGTAGGCATGCCTATTGTTACGGGGAAGAGAGGACGAAGGAGAGAGAGAGAGAGAGAGAGGGGTGGGGGGGGCAGGTACATTACCATCTTAAAAAAAGAATGGCCGAGGGTTGAAAGAGGCAACTGCTATACAGGATCTTACAGCAAAATATTGCCAATTCATTGTTTTCATATTGACACCTTTTAATATAATTTAGGTACATGCCCCCTGCACAAAGGGGCTCAAAAACAAAACCCTGTCAAAATTCCGTGTATATACATGATGAAGGTGGACTGTCTTAAAGCTGTTTTTGATTTATTTCCTATGAACATAAGATGTGCCAGGAATGGGCATCAAATGTCAATAACTTTGGCAATAAATATGAAAAAGCTTAATTTAGGCAGGATGAAGTTTTAGGCATGCCTATTCTTACAAGAGAGAGAGAGAGAGTTAGAGAGAGAGAGAGGAGAGATAGAGAAGAGAGCGAGAGAGAGGGGGGGGGGGCAGGTGGACATTACCAGTAAAAAACGAATGTCCGACGGGTTGAAAGGAGCAAACTGCGAAACTATTTGGCAAGATTCATTTTTTTTATAATTGACAACCTTTTAATTAATTTAGGTAATCCACCTCCAAACGGGACTCATAACAAAGCCCACGTCAAATTCCTGTATATAAATGATGAAATGACTGTCTTAAAGCTGTGTTTGATTATTCCTTAATGACTAAAGATGTGTCCGGAATGGCTCAAAATGTCAATAACTTGCAATAATAAATTGTGTGTGGTGCGCGTGTGTGCGTGTGTGCGTGCGTGCGTATGCGCACACTGCGCGTTGTGTTAAAATGTACCAGGGCGACAGTCTTGTTTCGTTAATTAGGGCCTATGTATTTTTGTTGGACCATATTGTATCGATCCAGGAAAATAAAAACAAAGTGTCACAGTAAGGGCCCAAGCACACGTCCACTAAAATCGTATGACTGTATCGATACGGATCGATCAGTGGTCTCCAAGAAAACTGCTATTCGCGCTTCGAGTCAGCGTGGGCGAATCGTATCGTACAGATCGCGCGATTTTAGCTGACGTGTGGGCTGCCCTTAAGACAGATAAGCTAGGTTCGGACCTACATGGGGGCTTAGGGGGCTTAGCCGCTCACCCTTTTTCCTAAAACAATAAAGAAATAAAATAATTAATGTCACCAGAGCGGCAGCTACACTTCCCTCGCGGGCTATACCCCTGCACTCATCAGCACCACCATTTTTGATGGTACTTATGGTTCAACAACATGTTTCAATTAGTGTTATGAACGAGCATGGCATTGTGCTTTATTTCAGCCCAGATTGCAATATTTTGCTTCTCAAGGATTTAACCCTTTCCACACCGCCAAAGTCTGCATTTTAGCCCCACAGTGAGTTTAACACGCTATGTCACTAAAAGGCATCAAATGTGGTCTAGTTATCCAGATAGACCCTATTGTCTTTAGTTTTTGGGAAGTAGCGGATAGACGCTTGTATTTATATATGTCACAGAAGAATCCCCCAATACTACAGTCTGGATTTTGTTCTCTAACCACGGTAACTTAATGGAACATTTTTGCTGAAACTGTGGCTGGCGGTGAAAGTGTTAAAAACATTTCCGGGGGCTGTCCCCTGAAACCCCACCACCTTACAAGCCGTAGGTCGAACCGCCGAGCCTAACCAATCAAACAGACCTACAGACGAACGAACCATACAACGCGCACGCTCACGCGCAGACACTCTCATGCCGGCTCGTTGTTGTGGAAGCCAGGCTGGCCAGGTGCCGTGACGGTCACCATGTCTGTGATGTTCACTACGGCTACGTGCACGTGAAACTTTCAAACAATTAGTACTTGAAATACGTTGCCGAAAGCAAATCTATGCACATGTACTTAATATTATTATTTTGCATGCTAGCCCCCTCTTTTTGTTTTTATGTTTGAATTTTCTTATAAAGTTGAGAATAGGACCACGAAGTCAGTGTGTTATTAGCCCCACCTGTTCCGTGTTTGTCTCATCTGTGAAAGATACTTTATTCCTGTTTCCTGGTCCTTCGGACATGAGGTCTAGAACCGAAGGTCCCGTGTGCGAACGCACTGCACAAGATCTTGCGCGCTCATACGTTAAAGCCATTCCACTATTCGGTCTAGTAGGCGCGTGTGTGCCGGTGTCATGGATGATCACTAACTCAGAAGAGACATGCATCCTGTGCGCAAATAGCAGTCTAAAACGAAGACTTTCGGCAGTGGGGAAGATATAACACAGGCTCCATCGTCGTCCGCGAAAACAAGGGGGTCCAGGGACTCCTTCACTTACAGTTAAAGAGGTCCTAGAGGCGGGATAGAGGTCCCAGTGGCATATTTTAATGCTAAAAGAATTTCTCTAATGCATCCTGGACCCCCAGCACATTATCTTTTTAGAGGGTCTGTAGATTGTAGTGCTTCGATTAGACCCCCTGGGAGCCCTGTAAACATCCCTCAAGTGGGAAGAAGACAGTAATTCAAAGGGAAAAGGCTAGTCAAGAGAGTGACAGGCTATCTTTATTAGAGGCAGTTACAAGAACAATACACTTCCAAGGTGGGGGGAAAATTTGCACAACAAGCACCCCCGCCCCCCCCCCCCCCCACACACACACTAATCCCAAACGGTTGATTTTTAAAGTTCAGTAAGCTTTATGTGGCGCACGTTCTTTGGTGTATGCTATGTATCTGTTGAAATGGAGTTTATTCCTATTTATAGCCAGTGGAAGAGGGCATGATGTTGTATAACGATTCGTGAATATGACATTACAAAAAGAGTTTAGGCGGGCACATCACCCACATTTTTATGAAAATCCGTTTTGGGGAAACATTTAATACTATAGGTCCATTTTGTAACTCTGGAAAATAATGCGCTTCTAAAAACTATACATTGTTACTATATGTTTGCATGTTTTAGAGCTATAAGCACTTATTGGACCTAGTTGAGAGAAAAAGAGAACATTTCGTCCAGTTCTCCTCATAAACGGTATATAGTATCACTTGTTTCTGTCATACGTTTTTTGTTGTTCAAGATATCAGTATGAAATTTTGTGTATAAAAAACTGCTTCATTTTCATCACGAGGTTTGTATGTACTACACCTAAGCCTATAAAATACAGAGCTGTACAGTCGCAATTTTCTTTATAAAATGTTAGTAAATTATATCTAAATTTAAATCGTCATGTCATGAGTAAAATATAAAGCTGATAAAATGATTCTAGTACTACCAACCTATGCATGTGTTTGAGTTATGTTAACATATAGGAGGAACCTTAAGCCTAAAATTGTATATTAGGATCAAATCACAATAGTGATTTTCCGTCAACGTAGAAAAACATGTTGAGGGCAATTTTTCACACCGAAAATTGGTTTAATCCAGATGCATTAAACATTTCCAAATGACAAATAAACTACTTTTGTGTATTTTTGCAAATGTCATGAAGAAATACTATAAAGTAGGGGAAAGGGGCATATATAAACGGAGTGTAATTTGAAACACCCCATATCTCAAAAGGGAATAACAATATTACAGATTTTCTAATGTCTTTCAAGTCTTACTTCCCTGAACTCGTAACGCATGTAAGATGGCGAAATGGAATGCCCGCCAAAGGTGAGTGAAAGTTTTCTTTTTAGCTCTATGGCTGGCTAAGGCCACCAAACGACACTCCAGAATCCTTGTAGTGATTGGAAAGACAGCGTAGATTGAAGACTATTATCCCTATTTCTATTAAAGGAATATCTGAAATCCTTGCAGAGTTTGATCTAACCGAAGCTAAGCAGAATGGCAGCAAATTGTCATGTTCAAACAGGTGAAAAGGCTCATATGAAACACACACACACACACAACAGACACACACACACCTTTAATTCAGTATTATTTAAGAAATGTATAGAGCGCTTCACCTTTAAGCTCTTGACGCTTTAACAATGCCCTAAAATTATTGCATATTAATAAAACAACCGCTTACATGACCTCCACATATCCTTCGACATTGCTTACACACACACACAAGCACACACACACACACCACACCCACACACACCACCACACACATACACACAACACTAACACAAAGACGATGCGCTCACAAGAAATATGTGATATTAAACTAAATATAATAAAATACTATACTAATAAAATACAATTTACAATCAGATTACATTAACATATCAATTTTCAATTTTCATTATGGACTGGTTTTTCAAGTTAGAAGGAACGATGGCTATTGCAATTGTTTTCATATTAACCCTTTGGCTTGTGATATGAACATGCTTTTGATGGTCAATGTGCATTTGGAATATGTAAAATCAATTTCTTATGGTTGATGTTAAACTGAAGGATGATTGTTTCTTTTATTGAATAATGGAGGTAACGTTATAATGTGTTTATTGTAAACACCATCTTGTGTTCATTTGCCTGCCAGTGTTCATATTGCCGACCATTTTAATTTTTCCAAACGTTCGAATTGCTCATTTCTATGTAATGTGCGGAACTGTTTTTTTGTTTGACATGCATGGACCATTACCTATTACCGTTATCACCGTTATGAAACTCTCCTCTGCTTTTGGGGGGGGGGGTTCTCTGGACTTTGAAGAAAAAGTATTCCATATTTGCCCTCCAAAATTCTTTTCCCCCTACTGAAGCGAAAGCAATCAACAATTTTGTACCGAATGTTGGGTGTAGTGACGCCTTAAAGCCAACTGTTTCACCTTGACTCCCAACTGTTGAGGACTAAGCTGGGATAACCCTTAGTGGTTGTGAACACAATCAGCTTGCAGCGAGGTTCTGCTGGTGGCTGTCCGAAGATGCTGGGGATCCATGTGTCAGCTGAAAAGTTCGTACGCACCAAGTATGATACAACAATACGCACTCGCTTTCTATACTCAAATTTTCTCTACTGGCGAGTGGCACAAACGTAAAGCGTTCGCCTGGTGTCAAGCAAGACCCGAGTTCGAACCTGGGTACAGTGGATTGTTTCCTCTCACTTTACACTGGCCTTACTGTCTGAACGTGGAGTCTTTCGATTAGGATGCATAACGAGGTCCCGTGTGCCCTGCACTTACACCACGTTAATCCCAATGGAACGAAAAAGTTGTCATTTGGTTATCGCCGGAAATTTAGGACCCCCTCCCCCCTCGC
>CM065691.1:22191381-22198881 GCA_017654935.2 Phymorhynchus buccinoides
TCAATGGTGTCGTCGATGTTTTAACCATTTGTTGTCCCACAAAACCTCTGTTTTCCTATGGCAATAAAAGTGTTGTTCTTGTTCTTGTCTTCACCCGCGCGTCATGCAATACTATGAATTTCGGTAGGTGCTGAACACGGCTCTAACTGTCGTGGGCCATTATTCTTTACTGGTCCCTTCTGTTGCACACACCAACCTATTATCAACACATCTGCCATCCGAGCCTCTCACATATTTTCTCCGTTACCGATCAACATAAAACAAAACAGAAACAAAACAAAAACCCATTCGTCGTTTATTATCAACACTTCTTAGTATCCGTATCAAGAATTATGATTAATAATTGCATAAAGAGCCACCCTTCTTTATTCCTTTCATCAAAACGGCATCACACGATTCTTCTATCATTATCTCAAAAAAAGGCAGGTCCTCACATTCTTTATAATTATCATCAAAAGGCGTCTAACATTCTTTATCCGTGCATCAAAAAGGCATCACACATTCTTTATCATTATCATCAAAAAGTCAGTCTCACATTCTTTATCATTATCATCAAAAAGTCAGTCTCACATTCTTTATCATTATCATCAAAAAGTCAGTCTCACATTCTTTATCATTATCATCAAAAAGTCAGTCTCACATTCTTTATCATTATCATCAAAAAGTCAGTCTCACATTCTTTATCATTATCGTGACAACGCAATCTCACATTCTTTATCATTATTGTGACAAGGCAATCTCACATTCTTTATCATTATCGTCAAAAAGGCAATCACACATTCTTTATCATTATCGTCAAAAAGGCAATCTCACATTCTTTATCATTATCGTGACAAAGGCAATCTCACATTCTTTATCATTATCGTCAAAAAGGCAATATCACATTCTTTATCATTATCGTGACAAAGCAATCTCACATTCTTTATCATTATCGTCAAAAAGAGACCCCCACAATCTTTATCATTGTTATCAAAAAGAGCCATCACACATTCTGTATCATTATTGTCAAAAAGGCAATCTCACATTCTGTATCATTATCGTCAAAAAGGCAATCTCACATTCTTTATCATTATCGTCAAAAAGGCAATATCACATTCTTTATCATTATCGCTAAAAAGGCAATCTCACATTCTTTATCATTATCGTCAAAAAGGCAATCTCACATTTGTTATCATTATCGTCGAAAAGGCAATCTCACATTCTTTATCATTATCGTCAAAAAGTCAATATCACATTCTTTATCATTATCGTGACAAAAGGCAATATCACATTTATCATTATTGTCAAAAAGGCAATATCACATTCTTTATCATTATCGCTAAAAAGGCAATCTCACATTCTTTATCATTATGATTATCAAAATGATCGTCTCACGTATGTTTATCAGCGCCATCAAAAAGGCATCTCACTTTTTCCCCCCATTATCTTCTAAAATGCCATATCACATTCTTGTTATCATTGTTATCAAAAATATAATCTCACATTCTTTATCGTTATGATGATTCATCAAAAGGATCGTCTCACATTATGTACCATTATCGTCAAAAAGACTATGACATTCTTTTTCATTATCATAAATTATCACATTATTTATTATTATCCAAAAGGCATCTAATTCTTTTTCACTATCATAAAGGGTCTCGCATGCTATATTATTGTCATCAAAAATATCATCTCACATTCTTTATCATTGTCATCAAAAGGAGCCATATCATTCTTATTCATTGTCCCCCCCAAAAAAATCATCTCACATTCTTTATCATTGTCATCAAAAGAACCACCTCACATTCTTTTTCATTCTCAACAAAAAACATATCACATTCTATGTCATTGTCATCAAAATTATCTCACATTCTTTTTCATTGTCATAACAAAAATATCACATTCTATATCATTGTCATAAAAAATATCACCTCACATTCTTTATCATTGTCATCAAAAAGAGCCATCTCACATTCTTTATCATTGTCATCAAAAAGAGCCATCTCACATTCTTTATCATTGTCATCAAAAATATCATCTCACGAGTCACATTCTTTATCATTGTCATCAAAAAGAGTCATCTCACATTCTTTATCATTGTCATCAAAAATATCATCTCACGAGTCACATTCTTTATCATTGTCATCAAAAAGAGCCATCTCACATTCTTTATCATTGTCATCAAAAATATCATCTCACGAGTCACATTCTTTATCATTGTCATCAAAAAGAGTCATCTCACATTCTTTATCATTGTCATCAAAAATATCATCTCACGAGTCACATTCTTTATCATTGTCATCAAAAAGAGCCGTCTCACATTCTTTATCATTGTCATCAAAAATATCATCTCACATTCTTTATCATTGTCATCAAAAATATCATCTCACATTCTTTATCATTGTCATCAAAAAGAGCCGTCTCACATTCTTTATCATTGTCATCAAAAATATATCACATTCTTTATCATTGTCATCAAAAAGAGCCATCTCACATTCTTTATCATTGTCATCAAAAAGAGCCGTCTCACATTCTTTATCATTGTCATCAAATATATCTCATTCTTTATCATTGTCATCAAAAATATCTCATTCTTTATCATTGTCATCAAAAATATATCATTCTTTATCATTGTCATCAAAAATATATCACCTTCTTTATCATTGTCATCAAAAATATATCACATTCTTTATCATTGTCATCAAAAAGAGCCATCTCACATTCTTTATCATTGTCATCAAAAAGAGCCATCTCACATTCTTTATCATTATCATCAAAAATATTTTCTCACATTCTTTATCATTGTCATCAAAAAGAGCCATCTCACATTCTTTATCATTGTCATCAAAAAGAGCCATCTCACATTCTTTATCATTGTCATCAAAAAGAGCCATCTCACATTCTTTATCATTGTCATCAAAAAGAGCCATCTCACATTCTTTTTCATTGTCATCAAAAAGAGCCATCTCACATTCTTTATCATTGTCATCAAAAACCTCATATCACATTCTTTATCATTGTCATCAAAAATATCATCTCACATTCTTTATCATTGTCATCAAAAAGAGCCATCTCACATTCTTTATCACTGTTATCAAAAACGCCATCTCACATTCTTTATCATTGTCATCAAAAATAGTCATCTCACATTCTTTATCATTGTCATCAAAAAAGCAATCTCACATTCTTTATTATTGTCATCAAAAATCCCATTTCACATTGACTTTATCATCATTATCAGAAAGGCCATCTCGCATCCTTTATCATCACCATCAAAAAAGAACATCTCACATTCTTTATGATAATTATCAAAAAGTCCATCTCCCATCTTTTATCAGCACTCTTTGCCATTATTATCAAAACATTACCGTTATTCATCATTGTCACAGAGATTATGACAATTCTTGATCACCGTCATAAACAAAATTCAGTCTTATCACCATTCTTTAATATCATTATCATCACCATCGTCATTATCATCATCCTCAAATCTGTATCGTCAACCTCACCGTCATCAAAGAATCGTGACTACTTTTTATATCATCATCATCAAAAGAAATTCTTTATTGTAATCACCAAAGAAATTGTCACTCTTCATCATCATCATCACCTTAATCAAAGAACCATCACCACTCTTTATTATCATCATCATCATCATCATAAACAAATCGTCGTTTTTCTTTATCGTAATCAATATTACATCAGCATCGAAACATGATCACCTATATTTATCACCATCATCGTCGTCGTCGTCATCATCATCATCATCATTGTCATAAACAAATCGTCGTTATTCTTCATCGTAATCAATATTACATCAGCATCGAAACATGATCACCGCTATTTATCATCATCATCATCATCATCATCATTATCATCATCATTGTCATCATCATCATCATTGTCATCATCTTTACCATCATCAAAAGATTATTACCACTCTTTATTATCATCATCATCATCATCATCATCACGTATATTAAAGAAGTCGTCACCACTCTTCATCATCATCGTCATCATCATCATCATCATCATCATCATCATCAAAGCATAACGATTATTCTAACGTTGGTCATCGTCATCATCATCAAAAACTCATCATCATTATCATCATCATAAAAAATCATCACACTTTTTTTGGCCATCATCAGCACAATCATTAGAAATATCATTACCACTATTTTGTCATGTTCATCATAATCAACAAAAATTGCAACAAAACCACCGACACTCTTTATCCTTATGGTCGTCATAAAGATCATCACCTGTTGTCATCATTAACATAAATATCATCACTACTTTTTATCATTACCATCATCATCAAAAAATTATCACCACTCTTTTAATGATATATTCATCGTCAAGACGTCACCATTTTGTTTCATTTGTCATCACAATCGTCATGAAACTTTCACCACTCAGTATCATTATCATCATCAAAAAGATTATGATCACTCTTCAGTCTTTCTCATCATCATCATCGTTATTCATCATCATCATTCCCACTCTTTTTGTTTGTTATATCACAAAAATCGATATTCTTTATCATCATCGTCATCAGAAAGATTATCATCATTTTGTTTATCATCATCATTGTCATAACCAATCTTTATCACGAGCACGTACATCATTAACCCTTTCACCGCCAAAGTCGCATTTTAGCACCACAGTGATTTAACACCTATGTCACTAAAAGGCATCAAATTGGGGTCTATTATCCAAAGACCCTATTGTCTTAGTTTTGGGAAGTAAGGATAGACCTTATTTTATATATGTCACAGAAGAATCACCAATACTGCAGATGGATTTTGTTCTCTACCCAGGTAAATTTAATGGACATTTTTGGCTGAAATATGGCTGGCGGTGAAAGGGTTAAAGATCAGCATCACTCTCATCATTAACATGACAAAAATCACCACTTGATCGTTATCATCAGATAGATAATCGCCCCTCGATTTTTATTATCGAACAGAATCATTGTTCTAAATCCTTATAATTCTATTCAAAAGATGACAACCACTCTTTATGAATCATGTCTACAAAATGTGTGGTCAGAATTAGTTGCCGTTCTTTTTTCTAAAGTGATTTTTTGGGGTGTGTGGGTCTTTTGGGGTGGGCAAGTTGTCACACGTGCGAAAACTTGTGCTTCACTCACTATAAATGCCCCTTATTCAAAGACAAACACACACATGTGCACACACATGAGCACACAATCCACCTATATACACCACAGATATTCAGAAGTAAGTATAACTCCCCCCTCGCCTCGCCCCACTCCACCCACACACCTTCAAGCTTCCTCCTCCGCCTCCCTCACAACACAAGAACACATACTGTATTGTGCACAAATATTTCAATAGTTAGTATTTCCCTTATATACGCGCAAGCACATACACACACTTGCGCGTATACATTTTCATGCACACACACACACGCGCGCGCACACGCGCACACACACATTTTCATGCACACACGTGCGCGCACACGCACACGCACGCGCACGCGCATGCACACGCACGCGCACGCACACGCACGCACGCACACGCACACGCACACGCACACACGCACACACACACACACACACACTCACTCACTCACTCACTCACTCACTCACTCACTCACTCACTCACTCACTCACTCACTCTCTCTCTCTCTCTCTCTCTCTCTCTCTCTCTCTCTCTCTCTCTCTCTCTCTCTCGTCTCTCTCTCTCTCTCTCTCTCTCACTCTCTGTGACATACTGAGACATTCGGACAGACAGACAGACGCACATGTCTTATGTCTTGCATTTCGATGTCTGTTAGTAGATTATTATGTTTCCCCAAATTCCAGTTTATTGTTTATTAAATTGGGAATTGTTGACCTTGGCGTAGAGAAGATGTAAACGTAACGATAGTAAAGTATTCACCTTTCTTTCTATAAAGTAAGCCTACATTCAACTGTCTGCGTGTTCTGGCGTGCAAGTTTCGTGTATATGTCTTTGCATGTTTCTATATATGGGTGGAGTGGGTGTGGGTGGGTGGGGGTGGGGTGCGCGTATATATTCTTGTTTGTGTTTTTGTTATGGTTATGGTTAGAGCATGTTATTATGTCCATAGATCATAATAGACTTACAACATTGGCCTTCCTGTAGTTGGTGCGAACATGTGTCGGTTAAAAGAGTCATTCATTTGAGGTATTACCAAACATAAACGTATTTACCATTTGACCATTTCTATAACGGGGTTTGCTATCATTTCCCTCCCTCCCCCCCCCCCCCCCCACTCCATGCCCTATGATGACGAAAGCCCACATTCAATTTTTCTCACGTAAATGGCAACGATAATGACAATGAACAACATCAGTGCCATTAAGCTAAGTATTGATGTCTGAGCTGCAAAGTAGAAGCAGTCTGTACGTACTAGTGAAGCAGCGAAACTTATTTTGGTAAACGGTATAAAACAAACTGTATAAAAATTCTTGCATTGTGTAAATTTCGTGAAAGCTATTTGGTCCAACTCAGGCGGCCATTAGAACAAAGAAGGCACATGCGTTCTATTTCACTGAAAGAATCTGACTTCCAGCACCTCCGCCAAGGAGGAATCGCCGATTTGACGGTTTGGTTTATAGGAAACCAGAGCAAAGTAAGCGTTGCGATCTCTTTAAAGGGTGTTTTCCTGGTGATCTGGATGTGTTTCTTTCAAAAACGTATCCGTCAGGGTGCTCCTTTAAGTATTATTATTGTTAAACATTATTATTATTATTATTATTATTATTATTATTATTATTATTTATACAACTAGTCTTGTGTATCACTCAGTCGTGTCCGACTATGACTCACAGATAGCAGAGAATGTGGTGGTTTTCTGGAGTGCCTTTTGCTGTTCTCTCTATATGCGTGAGCGCCACATATATATTTGTTGTAGATATTGATCGAATGCATTAACGGTGTCCGAGGTTGACTCCACGTAATACTCGTGTACTGCCGGTAACCCGCAAAATCACTGACCGCTATTTATAATGTCGACATCGGTTGTACGGACACTGACTACGACTAAGCTTCAATAACCATTCGTTTAGTGTAGCATAGGGTACCTAGGACGCTAAAGGATAAAGGGTAACCATTGCAGATGATGTACACATTTTGGGGACTTTCTCTTGATAATGTGTGAAAATGCGATGTAAATTGCAACAAAAGAAGATACGTGAGGAACCAGACCAGTATTGCAGCAAATTGATAGAAAATCACCCAAGCATGAAAACGAAACAAAAATCATGAGTATGTTATGATCAAAAAACCACTTTTCGTTATTGAACGTGTTTAAAGTTTTATTGCAGTTTAATTGAAAACTATTGAAACTAGAATTTGTTTTCTTTCTAATTCTTAGCAATAGGCAATTTAAAAGACAAAAAGTTTTAAAGGAAATTTTTAAAAGAATATTTAACGCAAGAAGCGTTCTAATAGTAATTCACTGGCCGAAGTGGCAGGCTTTGACAGAAGTGAAGGCGGGATAATGTAATAGGATGAATGCAATGGTGAA
>CM065691.1:22203881-22217258 GCA_017654935.2 Phymorhynchus buccinoides
GCTCTAACAGAAATCGATCGGACAAACATTTTTTTTCGCTCTAGCAGAAATCAATAGTACAAAATGTTCTCGCTGTAGCAGAAACAATAGGACCAAAAACCGTGGGGATACCGGGGGGTCATTCGCCGTCATTCGTACAGATAGTTCCCCCACCTTCTGGAAGTTCTGTGCTTGCAACTTCCTCTAATCTGTCACTCTTTTCCCTTTGCTTACTGTCATCTGCTATCTTTCTATCTTACTGGTCCATTCTCCTGCCTTTTTTTCTATAAATTACAAAGGTTTCTTCAGCCAAAGTCTGACCTGCTGGGCCTAACTATCTCTTAGTTTGGTGTATAACGGCAGCATGACGCATCTACGCTCAGGTGACAAGAAACTGTCTGAGTCAGCGAACGAAGAAGAAGAAGAAGAAGAGGACAAAATGTTGTCACTCTAGCAGAAATCAATTGGACAAAAAAAGTCCGCTAGTGTTCGATTTCAATAAGACATTTGTCATGACGGGAGGTGGGGGCAAAGATATTCTAAAAGGGTCAGATGGACTACTTAAGAGCTCGGCGAACCGGGCTGATAGAGTTATCGTTAGTGGGGACAGTACACTATTCACTGTGCAGGCTATCCAAAACCTCAGACTGGAACTTGAACGGTGAATTCAACTGGCCTATCGACGTGTAAAATGTGTCCTGTTTAAAAGGGACATAACCAGTGTTTCTGTCCTCACTACTCGTATAGGGAAAAGAGACCGGATGCTTATCTTCCCCTATAGAGTCTTTGGTGTCCTTCTCTGATATGCAGTCTGTTTGCTTCTGGTCATTGCTCTCTCGTATCTCTCGGACAAAACACACAGATGCACACATACACATTATACATACAGAAACACGGACGCGCGCGCACACGCACACACACACACATACACGTCCGTGCGCGCACGAGTTTGTTCAAAACTGCATTTCTGATTAACTCAAACAATTTAATTGCATAATTCGAAATGATTTGTACCTCCCCTAAGCAATCTTGTTTTTTTTAGTGCGATTACTACTTCTGTCAAGGAAATGATATGAATGAAAATCTGTTTAGCGTCCTCCGGTATGGACCAGACACAGATGGGACATTAGTAGATATAAAGATGGTGGGAACCATCCCGGAGACAATGCCCGGAGACAGTGCAACACCAGTAAAGTCCCGAATATTTAACAATGCAGATATGTATAATGATGAAATTATGTTTTTGCCTTTATTTTATTTAACTGGCCGACCCTCACGGTATAACAGATGGAGAATACGCTGAAAATAGTTGATTGGGCAGGGTATCACCTGGGGATTTATTCATATAATTTTGTAATTAATCAAGTGCTGTCTGTATTATTTTCAAACACGCGCATTCTTCCTTTTTCTGGGTAGCTGTGACCCACATACAAATGTCCCCAACTTCAAATTGAGGCTTCTCTTTAAATTGATGCTTTGTTTTCAATTTGGGGACATTTGTATGGGAGTCAAACCTGGTCAAAACAATATTTCTTACCAGCTATAAGAGGGAAAATACGTGAAACCCGTTATTTTGACACGTGACCAGGTGTGTCTTTAATTCATAATAGATATTTTTTATTCACAACAGATGATGTTAGTGTTATTATCCGTTATAAAACCAATATTGAATGTGCTCTGTACCAACTGTACTGTATTGCTGGCCTAGAGGTTATACTCGCAAAGAAGACGCAGATTGTGTTTGTTTTTTTAGGCCGGTGGTATCATTCCAATTTTGTTTTTCATAGTGTTAAAGTTTAGACGTTTAGGTTGTGACGATTGAAACATAATTAGATATGCACACACGCATGTGCACACTCACAGACACACATAGTGACCTGGGGGGGGGGGGGGGGGGGCTGGTTGAAAGAAAGGGGGAAGAGGGGGTTGTACGGGCAGGCGCAGAGAAAGGTGGGTCGATGTTGTAACTGACAGCATAATTAGGGACAAAGGCTTGGTAAATATTAACCCAAATAGCTTCCAAATTGGTTATTTAACCATATATCCGACCCATTTGGGACCATGTACTAAACCTATTGCTGCTAGACGGTCGTGTGAATGACAATAGCACCATTTGCCCATCGGGAACCATCAAACATTGTTACGGTACAACAATGATTTCCAACAGGGAGACAGACAGAGAGAGAGAGAGAGAGAGAGAGAGAGAGAGAGAGAGAGAGAGGGGGAGGAGGGGGGGAGGGCCTACAGAATAATCATAAAAGGTGTTGGTCAAACTAAAACAAAAATCAAAATGCATGTTTTGGGGGGAAAATATTTTATTGAAAGAAATAATCCTCTCAACGTCAGCATACACGTGTCTGCCAAAATATCATCGCCACTGCAATGAACAAAGTCTTTACGGTTTTGACATTACCCCCCCCCCCCCCCCCTCCACCCACACCCCAATACCCTCGATCCCTCAAAAGAATGAATCTTGCTTCGCAATTCAAGTTCCCTGTTTGCATGGTTTTGCTTTTGTTGTAGTTTTCTCCTCCTCCTCCTCGACCACCTTCACCACCTTCTTCTATTCCTCCTCTTTTCTATTGCTACTCCTCTATCTCCTCTTCTCTTTCTCTGTATGACCATCTTCTTACATGCTTTGGAGTGTGTTTCTTTTATCTTTGTGCAATCATGTATTACACGTTTTCAAAAAAGTAATAATTATGATCACGTCTCTTTCGCTTGTTTTCCTCACAAAGGGTTCTGTGGACAATCTACTTCCTGTCGGCCGTGGTGGCGCTGGCGTACTTCCTGTACGGCACGTACGCTGACGTCACGAGCTACCCTTTCAAGACGACTATCAACATCAACAAAACGTCGCCTCTGCCCTTCCCCGCCGTCACGCTGTGCAACCTGAACCCCATAGACCTGACCAGGCTGCCCGCTGACGTGTCCACCTCTCTGAACAACTGGCACAACGCTATGGCTTCAGGGGTGTACAGCTATCAAGAACCGGCTGCCTATGGTGAGCGGTTCTTTGTACCAGCCACGAAGCGAAGCTCGAAAATGCTTTCAGTGGTGTTTGATCTTGAATATATTCATCTGGCTGGCTCATTATGTATGTATGTATGCTGACACGATAGCTTTTGAATGGATGGACCTAAGACCCTCGAATTGTGCACGCGGATATGTAGTTATCTAGGCCAAGTTCGAAAATAGGTCTTTGGGTGAAAGGTCAAGGTCACTGGAGCCAAACCTGCTGCCGCGCAGCTGGGATCTTGCGTTTTCACGCTCCAGTTACATTCGTTGTTTGTGCGTGGACTGATCCCCTTATACTCGAATAGATAGGGGGAATGTGAGTCCTCTTTATGTAATATGGACACACGCGCCTGCATGGTTGTGACTGCTCTGAACGGTCGTTACTGCTCTGATCATTTGTAACTTTTCTGAATAGTCGTTACTGCTCTGATCATTTGTAACTGCTCTGAACTGTCGTTACTGCTCTGATCATTCAATTTTGTAACTGCTCTGAACGGTCGTTACTGCTCTGATCATTTGTGACTGCTCTGAACTGTCGTTACTGCTCTGATCATTTGTGACTGCTCTGAACAGTCGTTACTGATCTGATCATTTGTAACTGCTCTGAACGGTCGTTACTGCTCTGATCATTTGTAACTGCTCTGAACTGTCGTTACTGCTCTGATCATTTGTGACTGCTCTGAACAGTCGTTACTGATCTGATCATTTGTAACTGCTCTGAACGGTCGTTACTGCTCTGATCATTTGTGACTGCTCTGAACGGTCGTTACTGCTCTGATCATTTGTAACTGCTCTGAACGGTCGTTACTGCTCTGATCATTTGTAACTGCTCTGAACGGTCGTTACTGCTCTGATCATTTGTAACTGCTCTGAACTGTCGTTACTGCTCTGATCATTTGTAACTGCTCTGAACGGTCGTTACTGCTCTGATCATTTGTGACTGCTCTGAACGGTCGTTACTGCTCTGATCATTTGTAACTGCTCTGAACGGTCGTTACTGCTCTGATCATTTGTAACTGCTCTGAACGGTCGTTACTGCTCTGATCATTTGTAACTGCTCTGAACGGTCGTTACTGCTCTGATCATTTGTAACTGCTCTGAACAGTCGTTACTGCTCTGATCATTTGTAACTGCTCTGAACGGTCGTTACTGCTCTGATCATTTGTAGCTGCTCTGAACGGTCGTTACTGCTCTGATCATTTGTGACTGCTCTGAACGGTCGTTACTGCTCTGATCATTTGTAACTGCTCTGAACGGTCGTTACTGCTCTGATCATTTGTAACTGCTCTGAACGGTCGTTACTGCTCTGATCATTTGTGACTGCTCTGAACGGTCGTTACTGCTCTGATCATTTGTAACTGCTCTGAACGGTCGTTACTGCTCTGATCATTTGTAACTGCTCTGAACGGTCGTTACTGCTTTGATCATTTGTAGCTGCTCTGAACTGTCGTTACTGCTCTGGACATTTGTAACTGCTATGAACGGTCGTTACTGCTCTGATCATTTGTGACTGCTCTGAACGGTCGTTACTGCTCTGATCATTTGTAGCTGCTCTGAACGGTCGTTACTGCTCTGATCATTTGTAGCTGCTCTGAACGGTCGTTACTGCTCTGATCATTTGTAACTGCTCTGAACGGTCGTTACTGCTCTGATCATTTGTAGCTGCTCTGAACTGTCGTTACTGCTCTGGACATTTGTAACTGCTATGAACGGTCGTTACTGCTCTGATCATTTGCAACTGCTCTGAACGGTCGTTTCTGCTCTGATCATTTGCAACTGCTCTGAACGGTCGTTACTGCTCTGATCATTTGTAGCTGCTCTGAACGGTCGTTACTGCTCTGATCATTTGTAACTTTTCTGAATAGTCGTTACTGCTCTGATCATTTGTAGCTGCTCTGAACAGTCGTTACTGCTCTGATCATTTGTAACTTTTCTGAATAGTCGTTACTGCTCTGATCATTTGTAACTGCTCTGAACGGTCGTTACTGCTCTGATCATTTGTAACTTTTCTGAATAGTCGTTACTGCTCTGATCATTTGTAACTGCTCTGAATAGTCGTTACTGCTCTGATCATTTGTAGCTGCTCTGAACAGTCGTTACTGCTCTGATCATTTGTAACTGCTCTGAACGGTCGTTACTGCTCTGATCATTTGTAGCTGCTCTGAACGGTCGTTACTGCTCTGATCATTTGTAACTGCTACGAACAGTCGTTAATGCTCTGATCATTTGTAACTGCTATGAACGGTCGTTACTGCTCTGATCGTTTGTAACTGCTCTGAACGGTCGTTACTGCTCTGATCATTTGTGACTGCTCTGAACTGTCGTTACTACTCTGATCATTTGTAACTGCTCTCAACGGTCGTTACTGCTCTGATCATTTGCAACTGCTCTAACGGTCGTTACTGCTCTGATCATTTGTAGCTGCTCTGAACGGTCGTTACTGTTATGATCATTTGTAGCTGCTCTGAACGGTCGTTACTGCTCTGATCATTTGTAGCTGCTCTGAACGGTCGTTACTGGTCTGAACGGTTTTAACTGGTCTGAATGGTCGTAACTGCTCTGAACGGTCGTTACTGCTCTGATCATTTGTAACTGCTCTGAACGGTCGTTACTGCTCTGAACGGTCGTAACTGATCATACATTCGCTACTGCTCTGGACGATGGTAACTGATCTTAACGGTTTTAACTATCCGAACGGTCGCAACCAGTCGGAATGGTCGGAACTGATCTGAACTGTCGTAACTGCTCTGAACATTTCTTACAGCTCTGAACGGTCGTAACTGATCTGAACGATTTTAACTGATCTGAACTGTCGTAACTGCTCTGAACATTTCTTACAGCTCTGTACGGTCGTAGCTGATCTGAACGATTTTAACTGATCTGAACGGTCGTAACTACTGAGGGTGTATGTGTGTGTGTGTGTGTGTGTGTGTGTGTGTGTGTGTGTGGTGTGTGTGTGTGTGTGTGTGTGTGTGTGTGTGTGTGTGTGTGTGTGTGTGTGTGTTGTGTGTGTGTGTGTGTTTGTGTTTGTGTGTGTGTGTGTGTTTGTGTTTGTGTTTATGTTGTAATGGAACGGAGATTATTTTTTGTTTTCTTATATCAGAAACTCAGATATAAGAAAACATTTTGAACGGTTTTTTCTTATAGCCGAGTTGAATGGGAAAAAGAGAGTAAAAATAATAAAATAAAGAGACAGAAAAACAAAAACGAAGAGAAAATCCTTTTTCCTAAGTTGGTGCATGTTTTATATCATAAAATCAAAATACTAAGAAGATTTAGAGGTGCCTACCATCTAACCATTTATTAATCTAACCATTTATTTTTATTGTCGTTGTTATTAAGTTAATGCGTGCCTCATCACCTTTCTTGTACTGAAATATTACCATTTACTGCCCACCTATGGAGTGGGGGATCTGCAGCTCTTCATCAGTAGTTTGCCTTTGTTTATGTGGATGTTTTTCTACATATTCAATTATTTGTATTTTTCTTCTTAAAGAAATGGATTGCCTTTTCCTCTCTGCTGCTGACAATAAAAGGATGGGCACAACAGTGCAGGCACTCATATTTTGTCTTCTGCTCTACGTCTTTTTCCACAGAATACTGAAGGAAAGTGTTAAATTAGGCTGGGGCTATTTAACCTCTAGTGGGAAAATAGAATTCAGGCTATTTTGCCTCGTGTCTCTCTCTTTGTCTTTTTTTCTGTTTGTCTTCCTCTCTCTGTGTCTCTTGTCTTCCTGTCTCTGTATCTCTTTCTTTGTGTGCCCTTGTCTCTCTCTTTGGCTTTCTCTTTCTCTCTTTCTGTGTCTCTGTCTCTTTTCTCTGTGTTTAATCTGTCTGTCTTTCTTTTCGTGTCTCTGTCTCTCTCTGTTTCTCTCTCTATGTCTCCCTCTCTCTTAGTCTTTCCTTTCCCTCCCTCTCTCTCTCTGTCTCCCTTTATGTTTCTCTCTCATTGTCTCTTTATCTGTCTCTTTGTTTTCTTTTCTTCTTTATCTTTCTCTCACTGTGTGACTGTCTCTCTCTCAATCTCTCTCTCTCTCTCTCTGTATCTCTCTCTGTCTCACTCTATCTCAATCTCTCTCTCCCATTATCTCTCTGTGTGCCTCTCTCTCTCTCTCTCTCTCTCTCTGTCTTTTTTTAAAATATCTTTCTCTCTCTTTGTGTGTCTGTCTGTCTGTCTCTGTCTGACTATCTGTATGTCTTTCGTTGTCTCTGTCTCTCTCTCTGTGTTTCTTCCCTTTTCTCTCTATAATATGTATCGCTGTCTCTATGTCTCCCACTGTCTTTACAGAGAAAGCAAGAGAGACAGGAAGAAACTGAAGCTGAAACTGAGAAGGAGAGAGAGACAGAGACACTGAGAGAGAGAGACAGACACAGAGAGAGACAGAGACAGAGCGAGAAGGGAGACAGAGAGAGAGACAGACAGACTGAGAGATAAATCTAAAGACAAACGGAAATAGACAAAGAGAAAGACAGATTGTGTGAGGGAAAATAGCCGGAATTCTATTTTTCTACTAGAGGTTAAATAGCCACTGCCATGAAATTAAGGAACAAAAAGAACTGTCTTTCTGTGGTTTGGTCTGACGTAGACATGCAGCTGGTCTGACGTAAACTGGCCTTTTTTGGAAACGACTGCAGTTTTAGTGCAACTTCCTTGTCAATGGCAATTCGCTTATAAGAAAATGAACTGCAAACCAAGTTGCATGTATGTAATAATTTTCTTATATCCGAGTTTACATCGCGGATGGGAGTAGGAATTTGTTTGATTATAAACGAGTTTTCTATTAAGCGAGTTTCTTATATCCTAGTTTTGATAAATCATAAGAAAGAAGGAGTTTGACCGGGAACATTATTTTGCTTGATTATAAGGGAGTTTCTTATAAGCGAATTCGGCTGTAACAGAAAGCAAAAGAGCATCAACAAGCTAGTGCTCCTGAAATATTTCATGAAAAATACTGTGTGAATGACAGACTGTGTAAGTACAATAATACATCATTTATGCATGATAATTGAGCAAAAGAAAAAGAAAAAAGAAAAAAAGGAAAAAAAAGAAAATCAAACACTCACAAAGAAATATAATTATGTGCAATCAATTTAGAGACACATAGTCAAAAGAGAAAATACGAAGAAGTGTACATTGTTGAGATGGTTGCTAAACATATCCCTCCATCAGACTCAGTGCAGATCATTAAGGACACACCCCTGACACCCCGCATGTTTGGCATCGACTCTGATGTCTTCGCCTCCCATGCCAATAGACCTGACATCACCATCATTGATCGCAGTAGCCGGGAGGTCTTCCTCTTTCAAGTGGCTGTCCCTTTTGAAACCTTTATTGATACATGCTACAGTGCCAAATTTGACAAGTACCTCCAACTATGCATGGAATTAAGCACTTTTGGCTTTTCCTACAGAATTGTGGTGCTTGTCTATGGCAGCTTGGGCAATGTGCATCAACGAGTGCTTCCCGAGTGGTTGCTTGGTGTCGGGTCCTGCACGGCAAAGTGGTTGGCGAGGTATCTTTATCGGCGCCATAATCGGGTCGTTCAGGGTGTGGCAAAAGCGCTGCGCTGACCTAAATGTTTCAAATCAGGAGGTCTGCCGGAATGTTCATATAAGCGTTCAGTGTGTGTGTGAACAGGAAGCCAGTGGAGTTTAAAGAGAAGATGACCTGCATGGTCACGCCTTTTGGCCTTTAACACTAGTCTAGCAGCGGAGTTCTGGATACGTTGGAGTTTAGACAAAAGATAGAAGGGCAGCCAGAAAGAAGAGCGTTGCAGTAGTCAAGTTTTGACAGAACCAGAGAACACACTAAGGTGTTGGTTGCGTTCACAGAGATAGCGACGAATAGAACTGATTCTTCGAATTTCCATGTAAGCTAATTGACAGAGTTTTGACACGTGAGTATTGAAAGACATATCGTCTGATATCATGACTCCAAGATTTCTAACAGACTGAGAGAAAGGAATATCCACTGCACCGACTTGTATCATAGAAGGCTGTGAAGGAGTAAGAGTTGCTCTCTTAGAATGTGTAAGGAGCGCTTCAGTCTTGTCATTGAGCTTGAGTTTGCTGTCTAACATCCACGTTTTTTTACGTCAGTGATACAATGCTGGATGCTTTGAATGATGGTATGGATCTGACTTGGTGAAGAGGAGTCACACATCTGAGTGTCATCAGCGTAAGACTGACTGTTGACAGAGTGAGAGTCAATGATTTGTGAGAGCTGCTTTTGAACACAGTTGAGACAGCTATGAATGGTATGTTTATAATCACAGGTACGCATATGCACAAACACACTACATAAGCAAGCGCGCACACGCACACGCACACGCACACACACACGATAAACCGAGCACTCCAGCAATCGACTATACATCACATTCTCTATGAAATTCGGACTGCCCTCTCATCCTTTAGAGTACGCTTCGCTGCTAGTGCAAAGCCACCTGTACTAACATCGTCTCTCTTACGTCACACACCAGGCTCAACAAATGATTCCAGTTACGGCAACATCACGGAGCTGTCTGCCTTGAAGCTGTTGGGGGGCACCAGGGTCCCCATAGAGGAGTTCCTGCCTTACTGTGCCTACAACAGCATCACGGTCAGCTGCAGCATGCTCTTCTCCGCAAGCAGTGTCTTGGTGGACAGGTGAGACATTCCGTATTTGCATCACACGATGTAGATTTTGTTGGTGGGTGTTTTTTTTATAATCCGGCTTGGCACAGGAATACTTTTCATTCATTTTTTTTGGTACCCCAACGTGACCCACAAACACCACCCTCTTCCTTCCTCTACCCTTTGTTTCTCTGTCTCTCTGTCTTTTGTGTGTCTATGCGTGCGTGTGCGCGCGTTGTGTGTGTATGTGTCTGTCTGTACGTCTGCCTGTCTCTCTGTATCATTCTCGAAATCACCTTTTCTTCATTTCTGTTGCCTCTTTAAAACACACATGCCCCTCTCTTTCAGGCTAGGCGCTAAAACATGTCATTCACTCATACGTTTACAAACTCATTCCCTCGTTCGCTTTCTTACTTGCGTGTGCGCGTATAGGAAGAGGAGAGAGACAGAGAGAGAGAGAGAGAGAGAGAGAGAGAGAGAGAGAGAGAGAGAGAGAGAGAGAGAGAGAGAGAGAGAGAGAGAGAGAGAGAGAGACAGAGACAGACAGACAGACCGAAAGAGCACACATTTTCAGTTAGAGAGAGAGTACGAATGGGTAATCAAACCAATTATTGCGGGATACCCAATTTGTCATTGTTTTGTTTGGGCGTGTGTTCTACTTCAAAACAGGTTGATCTTCGAGGTGTCTTTTTCTTTTCGAATATTATAAATATTCATTTGTCTTTTCAACTTTTTGGGGTTTTTTTTACAACATTTTCAGACTGTGGCATGATAGGGAGCAAAACTACATCCCATCTTTCCGTGGCAATGATAACGCCGCTTGTTTCTGTTAAATGTATTTATAATGGGAATTAAAGTAAGTTAACCCTTTCACCGCCAGCCATATTTCAGCCAAACATTTCCATTAAATTTACCTGGGTAGAGAACAAAATCCATCTGCAGTATTGGGGATTCTTCTGTGACACATATAAAATAAGGTCTATCCTTACCTCCCAAAACTAAGACAATAGGGTCTTTTGGATAATAGACCCCAATTTGATGCCTTTTAGTCACATAGGTGTTAAATCACTGTGGTGCTAAAATGCGACTTTGGCGGTGAAAGGGTTAATTTAAATGAGTCGCAGTGTGTAGGTAGGTATTAGGTACTTTATAGTCACAGAGGCGTCTCTGTGAAATTCGGGTTGCTCCCACCTGGAGAGCACGTCGCAGCAAGAGGCGCGCAACCCACTTTTTTCTTCTTTTTTATGCGATTTTTTATGTGACGGGGGATCGGGAGGAGGGGGGAGGGGGTAAATTGTGACCAAATGACAAAAAACTTTTTTTTTCGTTGCCACTGGGATTAACGTGTGCTAAGTGCATGGGCACACGGGACCTCGGTTTATCGTCTCATCCGAAAGACTCCACGTTCAGACCGTAAGGCCTAGTGCAAAGTGAGAGGAAAAATCCCCCTGTACCCAGGTTCGAACTCGGGTTTGCTTGACACCAGGCGAACGCTTTACGTTTGTGCCACTCTGCACGTAGGAGAAATTTGAGTATAGACAGCAAGTGCGTATTGTTGTATCATACTTGGTGCGTACGAACTTTCAGCTGTTACACACTGGATCCCCAGCATCTTCGGCCAGCCACCAGCAGAACCTCGCTGCAGCTGATTGTGTTCATCAACCAGCAGGGTTATCCCCAGCTCAGTCCTCAACAGCTGGGAGTCAAGGTGAAACAGTTGGCCTTTAAGGCGTCACTATCACCCAACATTCGGTACCAAAATGTTGATTTGCTTTCGCTTCAGTAGGGGAAAGGGGGCAAATATGGAACACTTTTTTTCAAAGTCCAGTAACACAAAAGCAGAGGAGAGTTTCATAACGTTGATAACGTTAATAGGTAATGTGTCCATGCATGTTCAAACAAAACAACAGTTTCCTGACATTACATAGAACTGAGCAATTGAACGTTTTGTGAAAAATTAAAATGCTGGCAATATGAAACACTGGCAGGCAATATGAAACAAGACTGGTGTTTAAAATTAAACACATTTATAACATTTACCTTCCATTTATTCAATAAAAGAAACAATCATCCTTCAGTTTAACATCAAACAAAAGCAAATTGATTTTACAATTCCCAAATGCACATTGACCATCAAACGCATGTTTCATATCACCCGCCAAAGGGTAATATGAAACATTGCAAAGCATTGTTCCTTCTAACTTTGAAAACCATGTCCATAATTGAAAATTGAAAATTGATTTGTTAATGTAATCTGAATTGTAAATTGTTATTTTATTATGTATATGTATTTTATTTATATTTAGTTAATATTTACATATTTATTTGTGTACATATTTCTGTTTGTGTGCGCATAGTGTGTGTGTGTGTGTGGTGTGTGGTGTGGTGTGTAAGACTGTGAAGGATATTGTGGAGGGTATGTAAGCGGTTGTTTTTAATATGAATATTATTAGGGCAATTGTAAAGCGCGCCAGAACTTAAAGGTGAAGCGCTATATAAAATTTTCTTAAATAATAATGATTAAAGTGTGTGTGTGTTGTGTGTGTGTGTGTGTGTGGTGTGTGTGTGTGTGGTGTGTGTTTTCTTATTAGCCTTTTTCACTCTGTTTTGAACATGACAATTTGCTGCCATTATGCTTGCTTTCGGTTAAATCAAACTCTGCAAGGTTTCAGATTATTCCTTTCACTTACAATAGGGATAATACGTTCTTCAATCTATGTGTTCTTTCCCCATTACCACAAGGATTTCTGGATGTGTGCCCTAGCCTGCCATGGTTAAAAAGAAACTTTCACTCACATTTTGGCGGCATTTCCTTTTTTCGCCATATTTACATGCGTCACAAGTTCAAGGGAAGTAAGACTTGAAATACATGAGAAGATCTGAACTATTGTTGTTATTTCCCTTTTTGAGATATGGGGGTGTTTTAAATTACATTCCGTTTTATATATGCCCCCTTTCCCCTACTTCTAGTTATTTCTTCATGACATTTTGCAAAAATACACAAAAGTAGTTATATTTTGTCATTTGAAATGTTTAATGCATCTGTTTAACCAATTTTGGTGTAGAAATTCCCTCAACATGTTTTTTCGTTGCGGAAAATCACTATTTGTGATTTTGCTCCTAATATACTAATTTTAGGCTTAATGGTCCTCATATTGTAACATAACTTCAAACACATGCATAGGTTTGGTATGTACTAGAATCATTTTATCATGCTTTATATTTTACTCATGACATGCGATTAAATTTTATATATAATTTTACTAACATTTTATAAATGAAAATTGTGACTGTACAGCTCTGTATTTATATAGCTCTTAGGTTGTAGTACATACCAAAACTGTGATAATAAGCAGTTTCTACACAAAATTTCATACCGATATCTTGAACAACAAAAACGTTATGACAAAAACTGGAACTGGACGAAATGTTCTCTTTTTCTCTTAAACTAGGTCCAATAAGTGCTTTATATCTCTAAAACCATGCAACATATAGTAACAATTGTATAGTTTTTAGGAAGCGCATTATTTCCAGAGTTACAAAATGTACCTATAGTATTAAATGTTTCCCCAAAACGATTTTTGATAACAATGTGGGTGATGGTGCCGCCTTAAACTCTTTTTTGTAATGTCATATTCACGAATCGTTATCAACACTCATTGCACTTCCACTTGGCTATAAATAGGCCTAAACTTCATTTAAACAGATACATAGCATACACAAGAACGTGCGCACATAAGCTTTCTGAACTTTAAAAATCAACCG
>CM065691.1:22217758-22280258 GCA_017654935.2 Phymorhynchus buccinoides
ATGCTTTGAATGATCGTATGGATCTGACTTGTGAAAGGAGTCACAACATCTGAGTGTCATCAGCGTAAAGACTGACTGTTGACAGAGGGAGAGTCAATGATTTGTGAGAGCTGCTTTTGAACACAGTTGAGACAGCTATGAATGGTATGTATAATCACAGGTACGATATGCACAAACACACTACATAAGCGCCCCCCTCCCCTCTCACACGCATACGCACCACGGCACCCACACGATAAAAACCGAGCACTCAGCATCGACTATACATCAACATTCTCTATGAAATTCGGACTGCCCTCTCAACCTTTAGAGTACGCTTCGCTGCCTAGTGCAAAGCCACTGTAATAAACATCGTCTCTTACGTCACACACAGGCTCAACAAATGATTCCAGTTACTGCAACATCACGGCGGCTGTTGCCTAGAAATGGTGGGGTGCACCAGGGTCCCCATAGAGAGTTCCTGCGCCTTACTGTGCCTACAACAGCATCACCGGTCAGCGGCAGCATGCTCTTCTCCGAAGCAGTGTCTGGGTGGACAGGGGAGGACATTCCGTATTTGCATCACACGATGTAGATTTGTGGTGAGGTGTTTATTTTATTAATCGCTGGCACAGGAAACTTTTCATTCATTTAGTTTTGGTACCCCAACGTGGCCACAAACACCACCCTCTTCCTTCCTCTACCCTTTAGTTCTCTGTCTACTCTGTCTTTAGTGGTCTATGCGTGCCGTGTGCGCATGCGTTGTGTGTGTATGTGTCGTCTGTACGTCGCTGTCTCTCTATATCATCTCGAAATCACCTTTTTTCATTCTGTTGCCTCTTTAAAACACCACATGCCCCTCTCTTCAGGCTAGGCGCTAAAGCAGTCATTCACTCATTACGTTACAAACTCGTTCCCTCGTTCGCTTTACTTACTTGCGTGTGCGCGTATAGGAGAGAGGAGAGAGAGAGAGACAGAGACACAGAGAGAGAGAGAGACAGAGGAGAGAGAAAGATTGGGACGGGAGAGCGAAAGAACGCAGGAACACTCAGATGAGATATGAAGAGAGCATCGAATCGGGGAGAGAGAGCGAAGAACGCGTAAGAGGATATGAAGAGGAGGGACATGGGGAACGGCAGACGGAATTGAGAAAGATGAATGAGGGACGAGGGAGACAAAGGGGGAGACGAGAGAGGAGCGACGATGACGATCTGGATGACGAGAGGTTGAAGAGAGGGAATG
The DNA here is from genome assembly GCA_017654935.2 of Phymorhynchus buccinoides. Lineage (NCBI taxonomy): Eukaryota > Metazoa > Mollusca > Gastropoda > Neogastropoda > Raphitomidae > Phymorhynchus > Phymorhynchus buccinoides. The sequence goes on from CM065691.1 coordinate 22,218,980, forward strand.
ACTGAGAGAGGACGATGAAGGAGGGAGGAGAGCGAGAGTGAGATTCCGACGACTGATGACGAGGCTGAGACCGGAGAACGGGGGAGGGAAGTGTAGAAAGCTGGGGAGGTCCTGGGAGGAGAGGAGGAGAGAGGGCTCGAGAGTGACGTCACGGTCGGAGTGAGACGTGGGAGAGAGGTTGAGGTCTGGGATCGAGGACAGAGGACCAGAGAGGGGAGCCTTTTGAGAGAGAGAGAGGAGATGATCAAGGAGAGAGAGAAGAGTGAGATGGACAGAATGGTGTTTGACTAATAGACCCCAATTTGATGCCTTTTAGGTCACAAGGTGTTATTTTTAAAATCACTGTGCGTGCCTAAAATGCGGGACTTTGGCGGTGGGGTGGTGGGAAAAAAGGTCGTTTTAAATTTTTTGTTGTTTTATTTTTTAATTTAACATGAGTCGAAGTGTGAGGTAGGTATTAGGTATACTTTATAGTCACAGAGGGCGTCTCTGGAAATTCGGTTGCTCCCACCTGGAGAGCACGTCACAACCAGAGGCGCGCCACCCAACTTTTTTCTTCTTTTTTTTTTTGCATTTTTTATGTTGACGGGGATCGGGGGGGGGGGGGGGTGTTTTGTTTTTTTTTTTTTTTTTTTTTTTTTTTTTTTTTTTGTTTTTTTTTATTAAATTTATTTTTTTTTTTTTATTTTTTTTTTTTTTTTTTTTTTTTTGTTTTTTTTTATTTTTAATTTTTTTTTTTTTATTTACGTTTTTTTTTTTTTTTTTTTTTTTTTTTTTTTTTTTAATTGTTTTTTTTTTTTTTTTTTTTTTTTTTTTTTTTTTTACCTTTTTGGTTTTTTTTTTTTTTTTTTTTTTTTTTTTTTTTTTTATTTTTTTTTTTTTTGTTTATGTTGCCCTTTTTTTTTTTTATTTTTTTGTTTTTATTTTTTTGTTTTTTTTTTTTGTTTTTTTTTTTTTTTTTTTTTTTTTTTATTTTTTTTTTTTTTTTTTTTTATTTTTTTTTTTTTTTTATATTTTTTTTTTTTTTTTTTTTTTCGTTTTTTTTTTTATTTTTTTTTATTATATTTTTTTTTTTTTTTTTTTTTTTTTTTTTTTTTTTGTTTTTATTTTTTGTTTTTTACATTTTTTTTTTTTTTTGTTTTTTTTGTTTTAAATATTTTTTTTTTTGTTTTTTTTTTTTTTTTTTTTTTTTTTTTTTTTTTTTTTTTTAAATTGTGACCAAATGGACAACTTTTTTCGTTTTGCCACTTGGGTTAAATGTGTGTTAAGTGCATGGGCACACTGGGGACCTCAGTTTATCGTCTCAACCGAAAGACTCCACGTTCAGACCGTAAAGGCCTAGTGTAAAGTGTGAGAGGAAAAATCCCCTGTACCCAGGTTCGAACTCGGTGTTTACTTGACACAAGCCGCGAACGCTTTACGTTGTGCCCCCACTCTGCACGTAGGAAGAAATTTGAGTATAGACAGCAAAGTGCGTATTGTTGTTATCATACTTGGTGCGTACGAACTTTCAGCTGTTTACACCATCTGGATCCCCAGCATTTCTCGGCCAGCCCACCCAGCAGAACCTCGCTGCAGCTGATTAGTGTTCATTCAACCAGCAGGGTTATCCCCAGCTCAGTCCTCCCAGTGGGAGTTGAGGTTGTCAAGGTGAAACAGTTGGCCTTTAAAGGCGTCACTATCACCCAACATTCCGGGTACCCCCCCCCCCCCCAAATGTTGATTTGCTCCCCCCCCCCCCCCCCCCTCCTTCAAGTAGGCAAAGGGAAAGGGAGGCAAAATATGGAACACTTTTTTTCAAAGTCCAGTAACACCAAAGCAGAGGAGAGTTTCATAACGTTGATAACGTTAATAGGTAATGTGTCCATGCATGTTCAAACAAAACAAAAGTTTCCTGACATTACATAGAACTGAGCAATTGAACGTTTTGTGAAAAATTAAAATGGTGGCAATATGAAACACTGGCAGGCAATATGAAACAAGACTGGTGTTTTAAAATTAAACACATTTATAACGTTTACCTTCCATTTATTCAATGAAAGAAACAATCATCCTTCAGTTTAACATCAACCATAAGCAAATTGATTTTACAATTCCCAAATGCACATTGACCATCAAACGCATGTTTCATATCACCCGCCAAAGGGTAATATGAAACATTGCAAAGCATTGTTCCTTCTAACTTTGAAAACCATGTCCATAATTGAAAATTGAAAATTGATTTTTTAATGTAATCTGATTGTAAATTGTTATTTTATTATGTATATGTATTTTATTTATATTTAGTTTAATATGTACATATTTCTTTGTGTGCGCATGTGTATGTGTGTGTGTGTGTGTGGGTGTGTGTGTAGTGTGAATAATGTGCATGATAGGTGTGGAGGTATGTAGAGGGGGCGGTTGTTTTTAATATGAAGAAATTTAGGGCGGTTTGTAAGCGGTGTTTTTTGTGAAAGCGCTCAGAGCTTAAAGGTGAAGCGCTCTAAAATTTTTCTTAAATAATAATGATTAAATGTGTGTGTGTGTGGTGTGTTGCTGGTGTAGTGTGTGTGTGTGTGTGTGTGGGTGTGTGTGTGTGTGTGTTTCATATTGAGCCTTTTCCACCCTGTTTTTGAACATCAACAATTTGCTGCCATTCTGCTTGCTTTCGGTTAGATCAAACTCTGCAAGGTTTCAGATTATTCCTTTCACTTACAATAGGGATAATATGTTCTTCAATCTACGTGTTCTTTCCCCATTACCACAAGGATTTCTGGATGTGTGCCTTAGCCAGCCATGGTTAAAAAGAAACTTTCATTCACCTTTTGGCGGCATTTCCTTTTTTCGCCATCTTTACATGCGTCACGAGTTCAGGGGAAGTAAGACTTGAAATACATTAGAAAATCTGTAATATTGTTATTTCCCTTTTTGAGATATGGGGGTGTTTCAAATTACACTCCGTTTTATATATGCCCCCTTTCCCCTACTTCTAGTTATTTCTTCATGACATTTTGCAAAAATACACAAAAGTAGTTATATTTTGTCATTTGAAATGTTTAATGCATCTGTTTAACCAATTTTGGTGTAGAAATTCCCTCAACATGTTTTTTTTTTTGGTTGGTGGTTTTTTTCGTTGCGGAAAATCACTATTTGTGATTTTGCTCCTAATATACTAATTTTAGGCTTAATGGTCCTCATATTGTAACATAACTTCAAACACATGCATAGGTTTGGTATGTACTAGAATCATTTTATCATGCTTTATATTTTACTCATGACATGCGATTAAATTTTAGATATAATTTTACTAACATTTTATAAATGAAAATTGTGACTGTACAGCTCTGTATTTATATAGCTCTTAGGTTGTAGTACATACCAAAACTGTGATAATAAGCAGTTTCTACACAAAATTTCATACCGATATCTTGAACAACAAAAACGTTATGAACAACAAATAAAAAACAAAAAAAAACAAAAAAAAAAAAAAAAAAAACTGGAACTGGACGAAATGTTCTCTTTTTCTCTTAAACTAGGTCCAATAAGTGCTTTATATCTCTAAAACCATGCAACATATAGTAACAATTGTATAGTTTTTAGGAAGCGCATTATTTCCAGAGTTACAAAATGTACCTATAGTATTAAATGTTTCCCCAAAACGATTTTTGATAACAATGTGGGTGATGGTGCCGCCTTAAACTCTTTTTTGTAATGTCATATTCACGAATCGTTATCAACACTCATTGCACTTCCACTTGGCTATAAATAGGCCTAAACTTCATTTAAACAGATACATAGCATACACAAGAACGTGCGCACATAAGCTTTCTGAACTTTAAAAATCAACCGTTGGGATACGTGGGGGAGGGGGGGGGGGGGGGTCTTTTGTACAAATGGTTCCCCCACCTTCTGGAAGTTTTGTGTTTGTAACTTCCTCTAAATCTGTCACTCTCCTTTTGACTCTGCCTTTCCCTTTGCTTACTGTCTTCTTCCGCTTGGGGATGTTTACAGGGCTCCCAGGGGGGTCTATGAAGCACTAAAATTCTACAGGACCCTCTAAAAGAATGTGCTGGGGGTCCCAGGGATGCATTAGAGAAATTCTTTTTAGCATTCACTATGCCACTGGGACCCTCTATCCCGCCTCTAGGACCCTCTATACTGTAAGTGAAGGAGTCCCTGGGACCCCTTGTTTTGCGGGACGATTGGGAGCCCTGTGTTTATATCCTTCCCCACGCCGAAAGTCTTCGTTTAGACTGCTATTTGCGCACAGGATGCATGTTTTCTGAGTTCGTATCATCCATTCCACCGGCACACACGGACTACTCGTACCGAATAGTGGAATGGGCTTTTTTAACGTGCGCGCAAGATCTTGTGCGTGCGTTCGCACACGGGACCTCGGTTTTAGACCTCATCCGAAGGACCAGGAAATAGGACTAAAGTATCTTTCCCAGATATACAACACCGTGAACAGCTGGGCTACTAACTTCCTGACTTACGTGGTCCATTCTCAACTTTTAAGAAAATCAAACTTAAAAACAAAAAGAGGGGAGCTAGCATGCAACAATGAATAAATATTAAGTACATGTGCATAGATTTGCGGCAACGATTTCAACTACTAATTTTCTTGACAGTTTCACGTGCACGTGCCGGGTGAACATCCAGACATGGTGAGGTCACGGCACCTGGCCAGCCCTGGCTTCCACACCAACGTGGGCATGAGAGTGTCTGCGGTGAGCGTGCGCGTTTGTCTGTTCGTTCGTCTGTAGGTCTGTTTGTTGGTTAGGCTCGGGGTCGGACCTACGGTTTTAAGGGGTGGGGTCCGGGGACATGCTCCCCCGGAAATGTTTTAACACTTTCACCGCCAGCCACATTTCAGCAAAAATGTTCCATTAAGTTTACCTGGGTAGAGAACAAAATCCATCTGTAGTATTGGGGATTCTTCTGTGACATATGTTAAAACAAGGTCTATCCTTACTTCCCAAAACTAAACATAGGGTCTTTGGATAATAGACCAACAATTTGATGCCTTTTAGTGACATAGGTGTTAAATCACTTTCTGGTGCTAAAATGCGACTTTGGCGGTGAAAGGGTTAAATCCGAGAAGCAAAATGTATTGCAATCTGGGCATGAAATAAAGCACTAATGCCATTGCTGTTCATACCACTATTGAAACATGTTTTGATCCATTAAGTACCCATCAACTGGTGGTGCTGATGAGTGCTAGGTATAGCCCGCGAGGAAATGTAGCTGCCGCTCGGTGACATTAATTATTTTTTCTTTATTTGTTTTAGGAAAAAGGGTGAGGGCTACAGCCCCCTAAGCCCCCCTGTAGGTCCGACCCTGAGGCTTATCTGTCTTAAGGGCCAGCCACACGTCAGCTAAAATCGCACGACTGTACGATACGATTCGATTCCCACGTGATCTCGAAGCGCGAATCGCATTTGTTCTTGGAGACCACATGATCGAATCGTATCGTACAGTCATACGATTTTAGTGGACGTGTGGCTGGCCCTTTACTGTGACACTTTGTGGATGCTACACTATGGTCCAACAAAAATACATAGGCCCTATATTAACGAAATCAAGACTGTCGCCCGGTACATTTTAACACACACGCGCGTGTGCGCATACGCACGCACGCACACACGCACACACGCGCACACACACACACTTTTTATTTATTGCAAAGTTATTGACATTTTGATGCCCATTCCTGGACACATCTTTTGTCATAGAAATAATCAAACACAGCTTTAAGACAGTCATCTTCATCATTTATATACAGGAATTTTGACGGGGTTTTGTTATGAGTCCCTTTTGGAGGGGGATTACCTAAATTAATTAAAAGGTTGTCAATTATAAAAAAATGAATTTGCCAATATTTTCAGCAGTTTGCTCCTTTCAACCCTCGGACATATTGCTTTTTTTTTACTGGTAATGGTCACCTGCCCCCCCCCCCCTCTCTCGCTCTCTCTCTTCTCTCTCTCTCTCTCTCTCTCTCTCTCTCTCTCTCTCTCTCTCTCTCTTGTAAGAATAGGCATTGCCTAAAATCTTCATCCTTGCTAAATAAAGTTTTTCATATTTATTGCAAAGTTATTGACATTTTGATGCCCATTCCTGGACACATCTTTTGTCATAGAAATAATCAAACACAGCTTTAAGACAGTCATCTTCATCATTTATATACAGGAATTTTGACAGGGTTTTGTTTTGAGTCCCTTTTGGAGGGGGATTACCTAAATTAATTAAAAGGTTGTCAATTATAAAAAAATGAATTTGCCAATATTTTGCTGTAGATCCATACAGCAGTTTGCTCCTTTCAACCCTCGGCCATTCTTTTTTTTTAGCTGGTAATGTCCACCTGACCCCCCCCCCCCCCTCTCTCTCATCTCTCTCTCTCTCTCTCTCTCTCTCTCTGCCTCTCTCTCTCTCTCCGTAACAATAGGCATTGCCTCTCTCTCTCTCTCTCCTCTCTCTCTCTCTCTCTCTCTCTCTCTCTCTCTCTCTCTCTCTCTCTCTCTCTCTCTCTCTCTAAACAATAGGCATTGCCTAAAATCTTCATCCTTGCTAAATAAAGTTTTTCAGTGTTCAGTGCTCTCTCTCTCTCTCTCTCTCTCTCTCTCTCTCTCTCTCTCTCTCTCTCTCTCTCCTCTCTCTCTCTCTCTCTCTCTCAGAAGAAGAAGAAGAAAGGCATCACCTAAAAAATCTTTATCCTTGTTAAAGTTTTTCAGTGTTCAGTGTCTCTCTCTCTCTCTCTCTCTCTCTCTCGCTGCCAAACTAACTCTCTCTCTCTCCCTCTCACCCCTCCCCCCCCCTTCTCTCTCTCTATCTCTGATCTCGGCTCAATGCTGCATACACAGTTCAAGTTCCTGTCCAGTCCTTACAAGGCGTTTGGTGACGCGGAATGCGTGGACACGGAGACAGAGGAGTTCCGTCGCCAGATGGACGGGGATCCGGAACTGTTCCCCGGATCTGCGGGAACCATTTACGAACTTCACCGCTGCGTTGACGCCAGGGCCCGAGTGCTGGCAGAACGAGAATGCAACTGTACCGCCTTTCCCGGCAGTAAGTGGTGGCTGTATATCAAAGTAGAAACAAGAAGCAAACCGTTTTTGTTTAAAACTGGAATGTCTTTTATGATTGGTTGATATTAGCCGGGACTTGGGGCCAAAACTAAGAAGAGCTAGATAGCTATATATATCGTTAATGATTTATAGAAATCATGGTACGACCTCATATGTCTATTTGTGAAAGACTGTAACTGTGACTGTCTCTTAAATTTGGAGGCATTTGCGCCACCTGTTAGTGCTGCAGCCAGAGAGATAGTTTGGTCTTTGGGGACCTTCCCCAACGTCAGTTGTCTTCAAATGTGTTTGGCCGGGAGAGTGGCATTGAGTTTGTTTTTGCAATGCATCTCCGCTATGCACAAATTTAGCCATGGTCAACTGCTAAATTCCAGTATAATAATAATAATAATAATAATACTAATACTGAACATTTATATAGCGCTTTACTCCCTTTGCAGGGAGCTCAAAGCGCTTTACATAGACAATAAAACACAAATAAGTCATTATACACATAAGACTCACTACAATCAAATCAAATATAAAATAATATTATTTAAACAAAGCCCTGTTCATAACCACAAAATTTGAAACAATATTACAATATTATAAGAAAAGAAAACAAAATTGCAAGGGAAATCAAAGTTCAAATCAAAGTATGACATTCGTTCTGCAGGATAGAATACAATTGGATTTTGTGTGTTTGTTTTTTTATTAATAGGACTATGCCCTGTGGCCTGGGACTCCTTGTCCAAATCCGAAAGTCCCACATTTCTGATGATTCATAATGTATTGTGCTTCTAGATTCTACGTATGAACAGTGCAGCATGATGTCCATATCCACCTGCTACTTCGGCCATTGGGGCTGGATCCAGAACAGGGCTCTGAGTACCGACTACCTGGGCTGTCCACGCCCCTGCCGCTTCTCCCAGTTCCACACCTCCCTGTCCTCGGCCTACTTCCCCTCCCCCAATGCCGTCAGTGCTCTGAAACTGGGGGGCGTCATCCCTGTCAATGCCACAAACATCAGGTTGAGAGAGAGAGAGAGGAGGGGGGGGGGAAGAGAGAGAGAGAGAGATTTATTTTGTTTGTTTTTAAACTGAATAAGCCTGAGTAAGCCTACCAACAATCATGATGCATCATCACCTTCACCAGATACGTTATGCTCTAACTGTGTACGTTTTGTTTGTCTGTCTTACCTGACTGTTTACAATGTTCTCTCAAAGCAGGATTAAAAGGATTGTTTTGGAAAGTTTAGGGTATTACCTAAAGAATCTTGGAATGGGATGATAAAAAACAAATCGCCTTTTAGCAATCGGGGAGTCGTTAACACTATTAAATACTCTAGAAGTTGCGTAGAAGAAATCTCGGTTGTCTTTATTGTAGATGTGTGCACCTTAATCAGGGCGTTCAATTAACTGGTGTTACTTGTGCTTCTGTAACATTGCAGACAGAACTACCTGCAGCTGAGCTTTTACTACGAGGATCTGGCGATTGAGGAAACAACCCAAGTTCCTGAGTACGAATGGATCTCTATTATGGGTAAGATATCGACATGTTTATATTTTGTGAATTGTACAGATATCCAGACCAGAAACAAACATCCTCCAAGTTCAGCTTCGATGAACTAGCCATATCATCCACATGGAGGAGCCCCGGGTCCCTCGTCAGCTCCTCTACGGTGAACTCATACCAGACAGCCGCAAGCAGGGTCGCCCAAAGAAGAGGTAGGCCTATAAGGACAACCTCAAGTGGGCCGGGCTTCAGCCTCGCCACCTCGAAGCTGCTGCAGCCCTTAGCAGAACCAGCTGGCGCGCCCTGACCAGGAGAGCAGTGACGACTTTTGAAGATGATCGTCGGCAGCGCCAGCGCCAGGAAACAACATGAGAGCAACGTCGTAGAGCTATCTGTCATAACTGGTGTCCCATGCCCTTCCTGCGACCGCATGTGCGCTTCTGGGTTTGGTTTCCGAAGCCACGTGTATCCACCGATGAAGGCACACAGAAAAGTCATCCTCGGACCCGAGAGACAACCATCAGCAAAATGAAACATGCATCAAAGGAACTGCTGCAGCCATTATCTTTGCATTCAGCGCACAAACAATGGAAATGACATCTTAGCGTAGGTGCAGTTGATCTATTTGTATTGGGGAAAGAGCTCGGCGAAGGATAGGTGAAGGGATAACTTACTTATCATGTTGCCCCCCCCCCCCCCCCGTCTCTATGTGTCTCCGTCTCTATCCTCGTCTCTATCCTCGTCTCTATGTGTCACCAATTTTGTCTATGTGTCCACATCTTCGTGTGTCCCGGTCTTCATGTGTCCCCGTGATAAATCTAGCTATCTATATGTGACCAAAGAATCGAACCCAAATCCAAACCCTAAACCTAATCTGAAATCCTATCCCAATCCCTAACCAGAAACCCAAGTAGTATCCCCTAACCTTATCCCTAACCCAATGGGGCTCATAGAGACTGGGACATATAGAGACGAAGCACACAGACGATGACACACATAGGTGGGGACACATAGAGACGAGGGCACATTGAATTGATCCCAGTGGAGGAGGCGTGCATCTTGTTTTAAATGAACAAATCAGAAAGAACAGAACTGCTTGTGGTGAAAAACAAAAAAGGGAGAGGAAGTTCTGACCTGTTGAAGGAGTCATGAGTGAAGCTTTCGAGCGTAGGCTCTTCATCAGCAGATGAGAGGAGAATGGCAGATAGACCAGGAAGGGACAAGATCAGTGTGGGGGGTGGGGGGTGGGGGGGTGGGGGGGTGTGTGTGTGTGGCGAATGGGAAGGTGAGCACAAATCAGTATAGAGAAAAAGAGAGTTGTAGAGGTTTAGGGCCAAAGAAGCAAATTTGCAGAGTAGTGAGTATGAAAACATCAATTTGCTTGTGGTGAATTGTTTCTCTACTGCACACTTTCTCACAACGTGCATTCAATTACCCCCATCACATTTCCCCATGTCCTAGACACTTCGTTACCGCAAGTGTGATGGAACCCGCTCATATTATTGTTTTTGCTGATTGTGTTAAATCTCCGCTAAGGGGTGACGTTTTTTCCTTCTATCTATCGATCAGTTGTGAAACAATATAATTGTAGTTTTAATTAATATTGGTTAATCTTAAAGCTTTCACCAAAATAATTTTGCTTTGAATGTTGAAATTAATTGGGACGATCCTTTAAATCCATGAAATGTTCATTTTGATTGTTATGATAAAGGTAATTTATTGATATTTTATCCAGCTACAAGAAGATTAATCAATGTGGCAGAGTGGTAAGCGTGTCGGACTGATCCATTGGTGACGGTTTGAATTCCGTATACATTCATTTTGTTTTTAAAAATAAAGGGCAGTGTTTCAAAGTGTCTCCACTTCATGCTTCTAGTTTTGTTTCTCTCAGGCCCCTCCCTTCTCTCTGTTCCATCTCTCTCTCTCTCTCTCTCTCTCTCTCTCTCTATCTCTCTCTCTCTCTCTCTCTCTCTCTCTCTCTCCTCTCCCTCTCTTCATTAAATATTCCATTTCTCCTTGTCCTATCTCTGTCAAATTTTACCTGGACTAAGAAAGTTGTATTTTTCGGTCTCTTTGCTTGTCTGTGCATATGTGAAGAAAACAAGTGGTTCAAGTAGGCCCCATACACTCTTTAATGATGGAAACAAATAAGCGGTCTTTCTTAGCGGAGGTCTGCGCTGTATTAATGCAATCTGTTGTGTGTTGGTTTGAGATGTGACGGCAAACTAAATGTCCTTTCATGTAAATATAACATTGATTTCCTGTGTGTGTGTGTGTGTGTGTGTGTGTGTGCGTGTGCGTGCGTGTGCGTGTGCGTGTGCGTGCGAGCGCGTGTATAAGGATTTCCTGTTTTTAAGTTTTAACAGAATAAGTTCCTTTAAAAAAAAATTTTTTTAAAGATATTTGTGTGTGTACTGTATCTTTAAAACACTTTAAAATAAGCATTTTGTATAAATTGTGGAAAAAGCAAACTAAAATACCTTCAAAAATCAATTTTTTGCTTCAGCTGCAGGGGGACATTACCCCTGGACCCCGGCCTTTCAGGTTTTTTTTCATTTTGTGTAGTTGCCACCATCTGTCTGTGTCGCTGTGTCTGGGTGTGTGTGTGACTGTGTGTGTGCGTGTGCGCGTGCGTGCGAGCGCGTGTATAAGGATTTCCTGTTTTTGAGTTTTAAACAGAATAAGTTCCTTTTAAAAAAAAATTAAAAAAGATATTTGTGTGTGTACTGTATCTTTAAAACACTTTAAAAGAAGCAATTGTATAAATTGTGGAAAAAACAAACTAAAATACCTTCATAAATCAATTTTTGCTTCAGCTGCAGAGGGACATTACCCCTGGACCCCGGCCTTTCAGGGGTTTTTCATTTTGTGTAGTTGCACCCCATTGTGTGTGCTGTGTGTGTGTGTGTGGTGTGTGTGTGTGTGTGTGTGTGTGTGTGTGCAGGTCTGCTGGGGGGCAACATGGGTTTTTCTTCATGGGGGTCAGTGTGCTGACCTTGATGGAGCTGCTGGACCTGGCCGTGTGTCTGGGGGCCTTACTGGCCAGACGACTCCGTGGCCGACAACACAGCACAAACAACGCAATAGTCGAGCCCTCCGATTAGAGTACAGCTGGTCACTTTATCATTATGAGTAGCATTCTCCACAATGTGAACCTCAGTTCCACTTTAAAATTGATCATTAACTTAGTGGTAGTGTCGCTGACTAGTGGCTGGGAGGTCTTGGGCTCAAATCCCATCGGATGCGAGTGTTCCTTTCGGTCCTGGACTGACCCCTACCCAGAGTGAGTGTGCAGTGGGCTCAATGGGAAGACTGAAACCACACAGTCGAGCTTCACCCACGTAACGGATGACGATTCTGAGAGTGCTGTTTCTAATTTTATGACCAACACTGCAGGTGTTTGTAGTTATCGGGCCTAGTTAACGCCAGGGTATCACGAAAGGAAGCGTAGTGTACAGCCCTGTCATGTAGTCTCAGATCAGATACGGAACTCCATAGCGTCATCATCATCGTGTCATACAATCATCCCACTCATCTCCATCAAGCTATCACAAAGAAAATATGTTCTCAAATTCTGTGGCCTTTTCATGCCCTGCTCTCATGGTGACCTCAGTTTCGGTTTCCAATCCAGTCTCTGTGCCCTTGGTGCGTTCGGGTCCAGTCATGGGGATCACAGTATGTTCTGGGGAGCTGTCGATGGACGGATATGGTGGTGTCCTCATAGGAGGACCCCACTCACGCTGGCTCCGTGACTGAGACATTGTCGTCAGTAGGGCCTATGGGGCTTAGTAAAAGGTGTCTTGCATATATTAGCAAAGAACAGGTTCCACTGAACTCCGCCGAAGTGACTCAGTAGCAGTGCAGTGCCTCCTTGATGGTTGCCTCCTGACGGCCTAACATAGATTCGCAGCCCCTGGACTGCTGATTTTGGAATTGTTAAATTATACCAGCCACCATAGCGCAGTAGTAGTATCGCAGACTAGTAGCTGGGAGATCTCAAGTTTCAATCCCATCAGAGGCGAGGGTTTTCTGGGCCCTGGGCTAGCTGACTCCTACCCAGGGGCGAATGTGCTATGCGCTCAGTGGGAAGACTGAAACCACATAGTCAAGCTTCATCCACTTGAAGAATGCGATTCTGAGAGCGTTGCTCAAATTTCATGATCATCACTGCAGGTGTCTGTAGTTATCGGGATAGTATGAAAGGAAGCATAGAGTACAGCCCTGTCTTGCAGTCTCAGACCAATAAGGAACTCCATGGCATCGTCATCATAATCATCTGCCTCATCTTCATCAATCATTAAAAAAAAAGTCTCAAATGCTGTGGCCTTGCTGCTCTGATGGTGACCTCAGTTTCGATTTCCAACCCAGTCTATGCTCTTGGTGCGTTCATGTCAAAGTCATTGAAACTTGAACACATTTGTCTTAAAGAATGCACAAATGCCCCAATAATATTATTGGGGCATTTGTGCATTAAGACAAATGTGTTCAAGTTTTGTCAGTTCAGACGTGCTGTGTTGTGACGGACTCACCATAAACTCCTCTTCTTTATTTTTTGACATCCGTCATCATCTTGCTGATGATTCTGATGGATACAGTAATATTGATACTGTAGGAAGTAGTTAATTGCTGCCAGATGATAAGCTCATAGGGGAGGGGAGTAAAGGGGGGGGGGGGGCGTGTTTGTAGAAAAATTGCTGTAAGCACCTTGAATTGATTCACTAAAAAACAAGTGTGTTGTGACTAACCATCACTTGAACTTTAAGCCTTTCAGTAACATGTATTTTTTTAATTAAATGTTTTTTTCGGTTGTGTGCTGTGACTCACCATTATTTGAATTTAAGCACTTGAGCATTATGAAGCGATTCACTTGGAAAAAAAAGTGTTCGTTTCTCAGCTGTGACTCAGCTGTGACTCACCATTACTTGAACTTTTACACGCTATTTGTTCACGCTATTCATTTGCCTGTCACTGCTACGGTCAGTTGAACTTTAAACAAATTCTAGTTTTCCCTATTGCGGTGTAAGGGATAATAGTATTCAATACATCTTCATGGGTGCAACTCCCAAAAATGAAAAAAACCTGAAAGGCAGGGGTTCAGGGACCCATGGCCCCGGCAAGAGTACAGAGGCAGAGCCCTGTCAGACGATTCAGGGGGGCAACTTAAGAGAGAGACATAACGAGACAGACAGACAGTTAAAATTAATAGACAGACAGTTTGAGTCTGATAAGCCTTGTAAAATTAGTACACTGTCTTTGTAAACTTCCAAGATAGAACAACTCTAGACTAAATTCAAAACGCCCCAAATCGAGTGTGGTCAAACAAATCTTTTTGATGAATAAAAAAAATTGGAAGTTGAGTTTCTGGTAAAATTAAAAATACTGAAATCAGTGTAAAAATGAAAGAGTATCTCTTGAAAATGCAGTGTAAAGATTAGGTTCTGGTCTTTTTACTAATGTATGGGAACAGGTTGTTATTTAGATATACACCATCCTAATCACCAGGAAAAACCCCACTGTTGTCGAAATCATGCTTCAACAACGGCTGACCAGCCGTTTACTTCGAACGGTGTATTATCAGTATGTTTTTCTTATGTACACAACTGCCAATATTTTATTCATTATACAATGTGCAGCATTGGGAAATGTACTTGAAGTATGAGTATGACAAAAAAACAACAACAAAGAAGCATGTTAAATTTAGTACAAGAAAGACACTTGTAGGAATTGAGTCTTTGGTGACTGCTGCTGCAACTGATAACTGACCGTGCTTAGCCGGCAGTGGAAAAATACATTTTAACCCTTTTGTCGCCAGTCATTTTCAGACAAAACTTACCATTAAACTTAACTGGGAAGATTTTTTTTTTTTAATCTGCAATATTAGGAATTCCCCTGTGACATGTATAACATTAGGCCTATCTTTCTCTCAAAAAATTAAGAAAATAGGGCCTTCGGTTAACTGGCCCTGGTTTGATGCTTTTTAGTGGTGCAGGAAAATGTGACATTGGCGGTGAAAATGTTAAAACGTGTGGTTGAATAGTCGAGGACATGTCAGACTAGGTGTCTGACTCCAGTCTTTGTTTCTGCAATTTTGTTTGTACTTTTTGGACTCTAGATGCATATCTAATAATTTAAGGCAGGAACGAAGACATCTAAAAGACAGTTGCCTAAGAAAAAACAACAATAACAAGGACTGTAAAATATGACCAGTGGAATAGAAATATGAATTTTGACCAGCATGGTATTGTTTCAGTTTCATGTTCATCTACCTCCTGATGCCGTAGAAGAGGGGGAAAAAAGAGGAAAGGAAACACGATTATTAAGAAAATGTTGATAAAGCTTTATGTTTGCATCTGTATGGGTTTTCAGCATCGTTTTATATCACCCGGCTGTGGCAATCTGCTGGACAACTTCTGCAAATCAATGCTCATGGACAGAGCACTTTGCAATATGGGCGGAGGTTGTCGCAGAATTGTGTGTTTTATATACATGCATTTTGCTTTTTTGTTGTTGTTGTATTTGTAGGGGTGTTAATTTTTCAGAACTTCCAGTAGTCTGCTTTTTGGGGTGTCACAATTGTCATGTCATTGCAAGTTTTGTCAGCAATTATGTAATTTTGTGCAAACTTAGAGATGATTGTTTGGTATTGGTACTCCCCGTGGGGATACCGGGAGGGACTTTCATACAAATAGTTCCTCCACCTTCTAGAAGTTCTGTGCTTGTAACTTCCTCTAATCTATCACTCTTTGACTCTGCCTTTTGGCTCACTCGTCTCAATGACACGAAGTGAGTCTATGTTCTCATGCTTCTTCGCCGTTTTCCGGGTGTGTGTGTGTGTGTCTGTCTGTCTGTGGTAAAAAATCTCATGCTTCTTAAAGTATAAGAATACATGTAACATGTTTAAGGCTCAAACAATTTGCTTCAAAACTATGAATGGCAGCGTTTCAATGTGAACTGTTTATTAGTGCAAATTGTAGTTCGACAACTGAACAAGCAAAGTAGCGTTGCAGACGACAAACTGTGCAGCAGGATTTTAGAATACGCATGTGTAGTTCATACTTTCCGATTTCCAACTCCCTGACTAGCACATCAATTAAGTTGCAGTAGATGAGGTTTGTGATGGCTTTTGCAAAGTTTGTAATGAAATATTTGGTGGCTCCAGCTTCATTTTGTGCGACCAATGTGAACTTTAGTATGATAAATAACAATCGAACCAAGTTTTTGCAGTTTACATGATTAAATAACAAGCAAAATTCTGGGATATGGAGCTTATTTAAAAGTAAACAATCTGGCATTTAGATCTATCTCCGAAAACCCAAAGAGAGTGAGCCTTGAAAGGCTTTGCCTCTTGTTTACTTATTCTTTCATATCATCTACTATATATCCGACTAATTGGCCCATTACCCTACCTTTTTTACCAAAAAAAAACCCATCTTCCAACTAATTTTCTGCTTTGAGCTCCTCCGAAATCAGAATGTGTCAACTGAATGTAGGCGGGGAGACCAGTGAAAAACTGAAAACACGGGCACATACATACCTTGTATTAGTTATTATGGCCACATGGCCCTGGGAACGTGAAGTAAAGAAGAAGGCATTGGTATTATTTTTATAGTCTTTATAGCTCCCAGAGACTTGTTTCTTTCTGTGAAATTATGGCGTTTGCTTGCTCCTACCTGGAGAGTGCGTCGCAGCTAGTGCTGCACCGACCTATTTTTAAATGCAGTTTGTGTGTCTGATGGGGAAGAGGGGAGGGTACCAAATGACAACTTTTTCATTGCCACTGGGTCTCTTTTAACGTGCCACCGTGAATAACTGCATGGGCACACAGGACCTCAGTTTTTTCTCATCTTATCAAACTGTTCAGACCATAACGATGGCTTGAAGTCAAAACGGACTAAATCTTTAGATAGCATCCATTGACATAATTATTATTGAACTTAGTACGAAAACTAAAACTTGTATTATCCAACTAATAACTGCTGAAATATAAAAAGCAAAACCCTTTTTATATTTCTGCAGTCATTGTTTCATACAAGTTATTAGTTTTTGTGTAAAAAATCCAATGATACGTCAATTGACTCCAAGCCATACATTTGATTAAGGTCTAGTGGAAGAAACTGCTGTAGCCAGGAACGATCACGGGTTCGAGGGGAACATGTTGTTATCTCTTGAGCCACTGTACCCACATGTTGTTTTTTCCTTCGAAATAACACACCAGCTCTAGTTATGTAAACGCCCATCTTCAGCATTCCCCATACATGCCATAACATGTGTGACCTAGCACCACGAATGGGACATGTGTCAAAATTACCATTCTGAGAAAATTATACGTTTGAAAGCTTCAGACACCTCTTTCTAATGATACAAGAACCATGATTGTATCTTTTTTCTTTCCAGTTATGATCATTTAAATGAACAACAAAAATCGAACGCCCACGTTGTATTGCTGGTAATATATATATCGGAACTTTACTTCCCTTTTCCTCATTTAAATATGATCATTTAAAGTTAGTATGGGGTGAGCATCAGCCCTTTTGACAAAATGCAGTCGAGTCTAGCCTAACTAAAGAAAATGCATAGACCTAATAATTTCAAAACGCTTACAAGTCTATTTCAAAACCAAATTAAAGATTATCTTTTATAAATATGAAAGATAAGATGTCAAACACAAAAATACCCATAACTCAAAATTGGACATAAAATGATATTTCGACTTTGCAAGCCTGCTTGTGAGAGGGACTAGACCCAGCAAAAAATGATATGTTCGACTTTGCAAGCCTGTTAGTGAGAGACTAGCCCAGCAAATGATATTTACGACTTTGCAAGCCTGTTGTGATAGAGACTAGCCCCAGCAAATGATATTTAGATATTTGCAAGCCTGTTGTGAGAGAACACAGCCCTTATCCCAGGAAATTTAGATGCCCAGCTTGATATTTAGACTTTGCAAGCCCTGTTGAGAGAAACTAGCCCCAGCAAATGAATATTGAGACTTTAGCCAAGCCTGTTGTGAGAAACTAGCCCAGCAAATCGTAATGTCCCTTCCATGGTGCAGGGTCACATATACTTAAGCAAGACAGACAAGGAAAATGTAAAGCAATTTTTTTGTTCACAACAGAAATAACATTTCATTCTCAGAACTCGTGACATCTTTCTCAGTTTACTAAATGACCGGTATTATAAACATTTACATGACTATTATCTACCCGCAAATCTACCCGTTCCTCAATCTTTGATAATCACTCCTTTTGAAACGTATATTACCATGCAGCTAAGAGAGCATGGCAAACCTCAAATCAATAATGGTATAGCTCCTTCAACCATGCAAGTTCCAGCCCAAACTGGTATATAAAAAACCACCACCAAAATATAAATTTTGAAGGTAAAATTTTTGAGTGGTTAAATGCATTAAAAACAAACTACTGGCGATTGCACTCATTTTGCGTTATATTTGTGGAAAATAGCTTAAACAATCCTATTTCATACACATTTACAGAACTCTGGAATGCATTTATGGAACAATTTTTAATGATTTGATTGTGAAACGGTTTTGTGTGATATCTAATCAGCTTGAGATGTATTCGATCATTCACATCGGAAAAAAAAATTATTCAGACATTTTTGAAAAATAATTTGATCATGCAAGTTAAAATTGCTGTAGACCTCTGAATATTCTGCACACAAATATTTCATTTTTCTGGTAATTTTGTAGAGTGTATACCTGCAAGTCAGTGACTGTGTAATCTGTTAATTTTTCGTTCCCAGGAATACAAACTGAGTTCTATCGATTACGGTAACATCCTTAACAAGATCATCATAATCTCGAATCAACACTTGCGTCAGTTCCCATATTCAATCATTAACAACATCGAGACTCCATCACATCAAAACAATGTCAAACAGGAACAACATCACTCCTGCTGGTGAAACTATTTGTCAAAAATTGTCAATGACAATTTGGCTGACCATTTTTTTTCAACTGCTTTCAGTTTCCAAATCGCCATCACCAGTATTGTGGTTCAAAACGGTCTACAATGAGCTCACAAATTTCATGACCAACGATACAAATACAAAATTTGAACACGCACATTCATATAAAAATGCAGTTAACGGAAAAGGGAGAAAAGCCATGGATAACTCACGTGGAATGTTTTTTTAAATTTATAATATTGCCACTCTACCACGCTATACCTAACACATCTTTGCTCGGAAAGTGCTCTTTTTTAACAATATACGCACTTTAAAAAAAAAATAAAAAAAAAATTTAAAATATCAAAAGGATTCATCATTGCAAAATCATCAAATTGCGTAACTAAGATTCTATACTTCTCGTGCGCATTGCGCAGAAACTGCTGATCAAATTCATTCCAGTTATGATCCCCGACTATAATCAATAGAAAAAATCAGCAAAATCCACCTTCGATAACTTGAAGAGAACCTTGAACCAAACTTTTATACTTGGTAATAATGGTAGTCCCCTCACACATGCAAACATGCCACTGCAGACAATGTGTTTTGAGATTGCTTACTCTGATACCTTTCACAATCACAGACAATTTTAAAAAAAGCACACTATAATGATCCATTAATATCATCCTCAAATAGAAAAAATAATGCTAACCTAACACCTAGTCGTCTATCCAATATAGAACATGTCCACAAGGCAACTATTACAGGCATGGTAGACCTCGCGCGAATCGCGGAAAATCCTGCCGAAACAGTTTGAAACAAAATTATTAAAAAAATGCATTGAAATGGCATGAAAAAGCGCACTCATTGTTCCTTTCATTTATTGAATTTTCATTCGCTCGCCCCATTGGATCCCCCTGCCATTTTCTTTGAAAACCACTTGTCGCCCCCACTACCATACCTGCAACCTTTTAAACTATGCCCTTTTTCACTACAGCACTCTTGTCAAACCACTTCTCTTTACAATGTGGACTCATTTACATATTATAAACATGAACATTGTAAATTCTACCATTTTTTGACTCGTTTTTATCTGCAATTTATTTTCCTTTAAACTCTAAAGGCAAAACTTCACATCAACTAATCTTCGTACACACACAAACAACTTTTCCAAGTAAACGGTGGAAATTGAACAAAGGGTGAATACTCTAAATCCCCCTCCACCAAAGTTTGATTATGATACTAATCACCTAGCAATGCGTGGGTCAGAACCAAAGTGAGACAAACAAAGCATCATTCTCAAAAAAAAGAATGTGCCAAGTTCTGCCTTTTTATGACCCTCCACCCACACAGTACACATCAACAATGGTGGAGAGGACAAAATACAAACAAATCAACATCTATCCAAGAGTGGCATAGCCTTCTAGCCTTGAATATGTTACACATACAACAACACACAAACACAGAACAAACTGGTAAGCCCTCGAAAGGAAATTTGCTCTAATCAAAGAATGAAATAGTGAGGCCAAGAGAGCGAGGAGATAACAAAATTGAACAAAGGGTGAACTGTCAAACTAATAAAATTCAAACAAAAATGACCACACATTGAGAAGTTAGAAGGGGTAGGTATGTACACGGATTTATATCCATTAATACTGCTCCCAACCTACACATTATTAAGCAATTTAGACGTGACTGGAGATACAACAAAATCCATTCCCACACCCGCACGCAATGTGTTTATAACCAAAACAAGGATTTTGATGCAACTACTACCTTATGAATTTACGGCACATTATCACAAATATCAGTTGGGAAATATTAAAACTGGATAAATCGGCAAACATGCACAATGTGTTTCATTCAAGACAAACACTCCCCACTTATTTTCTAAACTGTTGCCATCGAGAAAATAAAGGCAAACAAATTATTTCTAAAGTCAAGCATGAGGGTTATCTAAAGTACCATCAACTTTCTGTCTTACAAAATGTTATCTAAGTTACCACCTACATTGTACAATGGCTTAGCGAAAAAATATGAAGTTTGATCATTAGTTTTCACAGTCCCAAATCGGACAATTAACACAATTTGAGACAAGAAAAACATAGGGCACAAGCATACACACCACTCGGCATCATTCATTGTATACTCAAACATTCATACATGCTTGTAATATCCACATTTACTCTAAGAGGAGACGCTTGTTTCAACAAAAATTCTTAAGGTTCTTCAATGTCACATTTTCTGCATTTCAAGGGTGGGTAAATTATGGTTGCATTGTTTGCACATACAGATCAAAGTCAAAAGTTGTTCCTGCTTCTGCTCCTAAACAAACCAAAGTATAACTTATAGAAAGATTTGACTACATATTGATTACAAATACAGAATATGATCAGATCATATTCACTCACTGTCCAATGATTTCATCCACTGAAGTAGGAGCACATAATACTCAAAATGATACAATCTTCTCTTGACCTAGAAATCTCATTTCATGCAAGTATAATGATAAAAACATAACGCTATTTGACAATGATCTGATCTTCAATTTAAAAAGAATCATACAAATATAAACAAAATGTACCATCAATATCTGATAACTTTTTTCAAAAATTAGAAGTGATATGATATAAAGCGATATTTATCTCCTCCCTAGAAACAAGAGATCTTGTTTGATTTTTGTTTGCTTCTTATGTTTGTATCAAAAGTAATCTAAACTGACCAGCCAAATTCATTGAGCATTTCTCCAATGCATTTGCAATACACCTCATTTTCTTCAACAGAAAAATCTTCCATCAACCATACATTGATAAACATCTGACTAATAAGTATACCAACGTTCCTATTTTCTAAATACCTTAAACAATTTCTAACTTCTCCACATTTTCTAATGTCTAAGTAAATTGACAGATAATTCCAAATGGTAGTTCATAAAAATACCAAGATATCACAAATACCATTCCATTTGAATATGAAAATAAAGTAGTTAGCATGCCACAAAAATCAAAGTAACAGTAAATGCAGTAAAAGTATTTTATTCAAACCTAACAATGTGCATATTAACAAGCACAGCTTTCTACTTACTCAAAAAAGAAACATGAAAAATGGTGGCGACAAAAAGTATAAATAGCACATCACAGTCCACGTTTGTCTAGGAAAACAAATGTTCATAATATTACAGCCTTTCAAAGGCAGACACTTCTCTTTATTTACAGGATCAATCAAAATGATTCTACATTTTCAGAGGCAATGTACCAACACTCCTAACTACACATGCATGCATTCACAAAAGTCAACAAAACATGGTAACATATTATTTAATAGGGAAAACAGTATAACTTAATAGGGGAAACCATATTTGAATGGAGCAAAAAGTTAAACAGGTTCAGAGGTTGTTCAAACCCTACATTAATGAATGTGGTTTACCTTCTTTTCTAAATCAATGTAATAGAATTGCAGAGGAACTCTGTGATGGAATGAACATGTTTTAGTACCATAGCTTTTCTTTTTCTTTAAAAAAAACCTAATGCCGAAGCATTCATTCATTTTGTATTTGTTCCCTCTGTCAAATGTCCATACCACTTGGCAAAATGAACACCAAGCCATTCATAACTGATATGATAACAGCATGATAAGCACTAGCGACACACAGAAAGGAAAAACCCACCGAGCTATAAATAATGTTACTAAATTTCCCTCAATAAATAATTCTCATATCACAATCCTTCATAAATAGTATCATTTTCCCCTAAAGTTTTCTTTCTAAAAAAAAAATTTAAAAGAACATTTTGCAACTTGTTTTAAAAGCATGCTGATAGCATTACATTTTCATTAGCATTAGCAAAAGTGAAATACATTTTATGTTATACCCATGGATTAAATAACATTCTACGAAAAGAATAAGTACATTCATCAATGATTCACAGGATGGCAAACTGTTAGTGAAGGAAAAAGTAGTTACTTCCTAGAACGCTATACTTCGCCAATCTATATTGCTAAATATCACAATAAACTAGACAGGAATATTTCATCCTTGGGACAAGCAAAATCAATTGATGTAATACAGATAAATCAGATTGAGCATAAATAGTATAAAAAAAAACGCCAAAACATTTTAACGTTATACAAACCATCTGGCATCCCAGTCGGCATGTAGACACGGAAATGACTCAAACAAATCCTTCCAACATTGCTCAACGCGTGGTGAACACATTCTCCCAGATCCTGTTCAGATGATTTCCGGTTTCAGTCATTTCAAAGAACACACTCCATCCCAATCAACCCGCTTCAATATTCAGACACATCCATATACGCCTCCGCAGATCTCTGCATTGTTGATACATTATCACCATCTTCCATCATGTGGCAAAAAGCCCAGACTATCCTGACCTGAACATAACACCTTGAAGCGGTTCCATCGCAAAAGTTTGACCACCAGTAGTCATTTAGGTCTTGTAGCAACACAGGTGATATTCGACTAAAGCAAGGGCTTGCCTGCAAGTATTCAATCCAGTCCATGGACATTTCAGCACAGCAAAACGCTGCACTACACTGTGTACAGGTTTAGATCTTGGTGTAAATTAAATTGTTTACTTTTTTCTCGTGTGGTGTGTGTCTGAGTGGTGCGTGTCTGTTTCTGTGCCTGCAGTGTGTGCACAGTGAAGCGAGTATAATACAATTTTAAAAAAGAAGGGGGAAGCAAGTTCATCACTTCCTTGTTGTATGTGAATGTAAGTGCGTGTGTATGCAAACATCTGCAATTGAAGGAAGACCTCTGTGCCTGTAAAAAGGAAAACAAAACCCCCCCCCCAAAAAAAACCCACACCCACACACACCAGTAAACAGAACCCTTAAACGAATGTCGTTATTTCACTCTGTGGACAGAGTGCAAACTCCTAAGGAACCAATCAGAGGACCATCGGCCAGCACTTGTCGTTACCCACTTCCCCCTCTCAAACATTTCATATGTCGTAGGGCTACACATACACAGCACACCACACACTCAGAATTCAACACTCCTAACTGGCAAACAATTAAATAGACCGCGTTCAACTACAAATCCCATCATGTGAGGCTACGCCAAGACCACCATCCACATCCACGTCTCTCGACTGCTATTGGCGCCAGCTTTTCACTGCTTTTTTTTTTGCAAGTCCCCAGCCCCTCCTCATGGAATATTCCGACAATGGCTGAACGCACAAATTCAGACCCCTAGCTGTTGTCTCCGCAACCTCGCAATGTACGCTGTGGTCTATTGCAGGGCTCCCAATCGTCCCGCAAAACGAGGGAGTCCCTGTCCCCAGCCCCTCCTCATGGAATATTCCGACAATGGCTGAACGCACAAATTCAGACCCCTAGCTGTTGTCTCCGCAACCTCGCAACATACGCTGTGGTCTATTCAGGGCTCCCAATTGTCCCGCAAAACGAGGGGTCCCAGGGAGTCCTTCATTTACAGCATAGAGGGTCCTAGAGGCGGGATAGAGGGGTCCAGTGGCATAGCGAATGCTAAAATGAATTCTTCTAGTGCATCCCTGGGACACCCCCTGCACATTCTTTTAAAGGGTACTCTAGAATTCTAGTACTTCATAGACCACCAAACGGGGGTCCCTGGGAGCCCTGCAGGTATCCCTTTTTCGCTCTACATGGAACAGTCCAGCAATGTCTGAACGCACAATAAGAAATGGTTTGATCAAGCTGAGAAGAGGAAGCAGCCAGCCCACTGGCCCTCCTAGTTGTTTCCTTTGCTGTGTGTGTCTAGTTGAAGAGGAAGCAGCCAGCCCACTGGCCAGCCCAGTCGCATCCTGGGCTGTGTGTGTCTAGTTGAAGTCGAAGCAGCCTTTGCTGTGGTTTGTCTAGTTGTTTCCTTTGAGGAGTGCGACGACCAGAAGAGCCAGCAGCCAAACTCCTGGCCTTCCTAGTTGTTTCCTTTGCTGTGTGTGTCTAGTTGAAGAGGAAGCAGCCAGCCCACTGGCCCTCCTAGTCGTTTCCTTTGCTGTGTGTGTCTAGTTGAAGAGGATGGACTCGGGGTCCTGGTTGTCCAGCTGTGCGATGTGCCTCAGCACGTCCTTCTTGGTGATGATGCCCAGCAGACGCCTGAACACAAACCAACAACAAGACACAGAGATGAGATTTTCCCTCCAATTGGAGGATTTCCTCCTTTTTGATGGCCCCAGGGGTCATTTTTGAGATCAGTGTAAATCTGTTGAGAACATTTGGGGGAGATGGGGGGGGCGGTAGGGGTTAGGTTTTGTGTTGAAGGGAAAATGCGGTGAGCATATGAAGTTCAATAGATGTGTTGTTCTCAATCAGTTCATTCTGTCAGTCTGTCTGTTACGTTCTTGGTTGTCCGTTGCATCTCAACCGACAAGAGGGGAGTAACTATTTTTTCGAGTCCACATGCATTGGAAACCCTCTCTAAATCGCCTAGAAAATATTTCAGAATTCAAAGCAATTTGATACACTTCTGAGCATTTAAGAAAGAAAATTCATAATACTTAAATAATTTAAAAAATGCAAAACGCAAGTTACGTTCTTGCTTCTTCCATTCACCCCAGATCAAACGAATAGCCGCTGTATTAGCTAAGAATCCAATATTCAGAACATACCCCATTTCTTTCCTTGACAGCGTATTTGAGATCTTCCATGTACGAATTGTTGATATGTCATTATTTGAGTGACATTGTACAACCAAATACAAACAACCCCCCACCCTCCCTAATCCCTCTTACATACAACCTGCTCTTGCGTTTCACTTCTCCACCAAAAATCATCACTAATCCTTAATTTCAGACATATTGTAAAATGCAGACTATAAGCTGCTACTTTTTTCCTCAACTTTGACCCATGCGGCTTATAGACTGATGCAGCTCATCTGTGAGGTTTTTTTCCATTCTACATTTATCAATCTGTTTCTGGCCAAATTCTTCAGCCTGTTCTGAGCTTCTTTAGAGTCAAAACTGGTTTTGGTAATCAACAGATTCAAATCTCATGTTTAAAGTGTCTGAGAACATTAAATACTCATGTTCTGATAGGAAAATTTCTATATTTGTGTTGCTTTGTGCACATACAATTTTCTCTGCGGCTTATAAACTGGTGCGGCTTATATGTGAATAAATACCTAATATTTTATCAATTTAAGGGATGCAGGTGCGCTTATAGTCCAGTTTTTACGGTAATCAATTCTTAATTTCAATCCACTCCCTGCCTGCACCCCCTTTCCCGATAGGAGAATGGACTGACCCGTTGTGTGTGACCAGCGTCTGACGCAGCCCCAGTTTACGGAACATCTCCACCACCGTCTCCATGGGCGTCTGGTCCGTGATGGTGACGGGCGCCTGAAATAAAAGCAGCGATGGACTTACATGATCTCGGTCTGCTTTTTTTTTTTTTTTTTAAAGACAAGGATGTCTACCATAAATTTAAAAAAAGCTTCATGCACACATACAGACACAGGTACACACACTAGCGAGTTCACACGCACACATGCACGCTTAGCTGTCTGATTTCCCCCCACCAGGGTCTCACCTTAGCTTTAAAAGGGTCTACATGGGCTCCAGCCACATGTGATTCGCGCTCCGACTATCAAAATCGTACGACTGTATGATACGATTAGGATCACGTGGTCCCTCAAGAACAATAGCAAATGGTCACAAAATTCGCCAGCTTCACTATGCACGTGATCGACACACGACTGTACGATACGATTACAGTCTCCAAGAACACATATGATTCGCGCTTTTTAGCTGACAGTGTACGATTTTAGCTGACTGGCCCTCAAGGTGACAATAGCAACATGGTCACAAAATAGGCCAGAGTTACTATGCACAAACACACACACACACACACATGAACGCACGTTAGCCATGTCCAGAATTTTCCTCAGTTTCAGCGGAGCAGGGGTGTCGAGACTGGCAAAAAGGAACATGGGCAGACAAAAGGGGTAGAGATTCTGTGCACACGCGCACACACACTAACCATGTCCAGAATTTTCCTCAGCTTAAGGGGTACAGGGTCGTTGGGGCTGGAGGAGGGGACGTGGGCAGCGAAGAAGACCACCGAGTTACTGACGATGCCCTCCGAGGTCTTCCGTGCATTGGCTGAAACACAACAGCAAACAGCTTGAAACAACACTGCAAATCGCCTCCTTGAAAAAACACCTACCATACTTTTTTTTAATCATTAGACGCTTGTGTGTAGAAGGCAAATCTGGCGAATTTTAAGAAAAATCTGATAAAATCCTGGAAAAAGGCACCTTTGTATATATATATATAAGGGGATATGAACCTGGCATAACAGAATCAAAACTCAGCCCGTTCTCAACCATTAATACTGCCATTAAGAATTGTCTGAGCTAATTCTCTCTTTCCTCTCCTCTCTCTTGCCTTTAGGTCTATTTCTCAAACGTGTGTGTGTGTGTGTGTGTTATCTTCTTGTTCGTCTTTGTATAGCGTCTTTGTTTGAATGCGTTATGAATGTTTAACGTGTGTGTGTGTGCGCTTCGATTTGATTTCTATCAAGATTCAGCGCCGTATAAATACTGTATGTTGTTGTTACTGACTATCAAGGAGCCTACTATCGACTGTTCCATGCAGATATAGGACAGACAGAGGGACTGACCGATGGCCAACATGAGGTCACTACGCAGTACAAATTGTACCAGATACTGAGACTAATACGTGGATATAGGACAGACAGAACTGATGGCCAGCATGAACGTCGCGAAGCAGCACGAATCCCCACAAGATAGAGACTCCCTTGGACACCACCACGGGAACCGTCGTGGTTAGGGGTTGTGCAGCCACATGATCTGAAACACACACTCATAGTATATCACAGTGAACCGCCCAAAGATTGACCTCTCATTTTCTCATTTACCGGGACCCCATTTGGGGCGTCTATGAAGAACTAAAATTTCTAAAGACCTCTAAAGAATGTGTAGGGGGTCCCTAGGGATGCATAGAAAAAATTATTTTAGGCATCCACAATGCCACAGGACCACTCTATCAGCCTCTAGGACCCTCTATACTGTAAGTGAAAGGAGTCCCTCGACCCTTGTTTTTGCGGATGATTGGGAGCCCTGTCTCTGGCTGAAAATAATTTAATTATTTCTTCTTTGGTGTTTCTTCGTGCTGCCTAGACCTCAGAGCAGTCCAGAGGGCGAAGTCTGGTCTTCAGTGGGTCCCAAGAGTTTCTCTGAAGGCCATCCCCTCCTCCGGTCAAGCTTGACAACAGATGCCATGGTAGGTTGGGCAGTCTGAAGGATGTGGCTCTGGCCTAATGGACAGTGAATACTGTCGGGACAGTTTGATCCTGTGGAGGGGCCGTGACAGGGAGAGTTACAGTGCCAGTTCTCAATCTAAAACAATATCACCTGTTTGTGAAGACTGAATATATTTCATTAAACAAATGTGCTCAAACTTATGTATTAAAAGGGAAAGCAAGCAGCACTGGCGATTTGTTTTTTCTGTGTAACATTGTCTGCACTCTAGCTACTCCTTCAGGAAATATGAAGTACCATACTACAATGAATTACTTGAAAAATTAAAAGAACAGTTGACCTCTTCTATCAATGAAAGACGTGCACTTTAGTCTAAGACACACCTTTGTAAGGCGCTTTGAGCTGTTGTCAGGATACTGCGCCATATAAGTGTTTATTAATTATTATTATTATTATTATTATATCTATGTGTGTGTGCACAGTCAGAAGCAATAGCCTATTTTCTTGAACATTTTACTAAACGTGTTCACGAAAAGGTGTGTCTTAGACTAAAGTGACACGTCTTTTCATGATAGAAGAGGTCAACTGTTCTTTGAATTTTTCAAGTATTCATTGTAGTATGGTCACATTCATATTTCTGAAGGAGTAGCCTAGAGTGCAGACAATGTTACACAGAAAAAACAAATCGCCATTGCTGCTTGCTTTTCCCTTTTAATAAATAAGTTTGATCACATTTTGTTAATGAATATATTCAGTCTTCACAAACAGGTGATATTGTTTAGATTGAGAACGGGACACTGCTAACTCCTGTCACGCCTCCACAGGATCAAACTGTCCGACAGTAGTCACTGTCCATTAGGCCAGAGCACATCCTTCAAGACTGCCCAACCTACCATGGCATCTGTTGTCAAGCTTGACCGGAGGAGGGGATGGCGCTTCAAGAGAAACTCTTGGGACCCACTGAAGACCAGACTTCGCCCTCTGGACTGCTCTGAAGGTCTAGGCAGCACCGAAGAACACAAAAGAAGAAGATAATAAATTATTTCAGCCAGAGACAGGGCTCCCAATCATCCGGCAAAACAAGGGTCCGAGGGACTCCTCCTTCACTTACAGTATAGAGGGTCCTAGAGGCGGGATAGAGGGTCCCAGTGGCATTGCGAATGCTAGAAATAATTTTTCTAGTGCATCCTGGGACCCCCTACACATTCTTTTAGAGGGTCTTTTAGAATTTTAGTTCTTCATAGACCCCCAAATGGGGTAACCACAACGAGTTCCCAGTGGTGGCTGCCCAGGGATGTCATCAGATAGTTCTGGTGGGATTCGTGCTATTTTCTGCTGCCTGTTCAGTGTTGACGTTCATGCTGGCCATCAGTGTCTAGGTCCTATGTCTGTCTGTCTGTCTGTCCTATATCTCCACGTATTAGTCTCAGTATCTGGTCCACTTTGAGCTGCGTCGCGACCTCATGTTGGCCATCAGTCAGTCCCTCTGTCTGTCTGTCCTATATCCACGTATTAGTCTCAGTATCTGGTACAATTTGTACTGCGTAGTGACCTCATGTTGGCCATCATTCAGTCCCTCTGTTTATCTGTCTGTCCTATATCCACGTATTAGTCTCAGTATCTGGTACAATTTGTACTGCGTAGTGACCTCATGTTGGCCATCGGTCAGTCCCTCTGTCTGTCCTATATCTGCATGGAACAGTCGATAGTAGGCTCCTTGATAGTCAGTAACAACAGCATACAGTATTTATACGGCGCTGAATCTTGATAGAAATCAAATCGAAGCGCACACACACACACGTTAAACATTCATAGTGCATTCAAACAAAGACGCTATACAAAGACGAGCAAGAAGATAACACACACACACACACACGTTTGAGAAATAGACCTACGGGCAGAGAGAGAGGAGGGAAAGAGAGAATTAGCTCAGACAATTCTTAATGGCAGTATTAATGGTTGAGAACGGGCTGAGTTTTGATTCTGTTATGCCAGGTTCATATCCCCTTATATATATATATACAAAGGTGCCTTTTTCCAGGATTTTATCAGATTTTTCTTAAAATTCGCCAGATTTGCCTTCTACACACAAGCGTCTAATGATTAAAAAAAAGTATGGTAGGTGTTTTTTCAAGGAGGCGATTTGCAGTGTTGTTTCAAGCTGTTTGCTGTTGTGTTTCAGCCAATGCACGGAAGACCTCGGAGGGCATCGTCAGTAACTCGGTGGTCTTCTTCGCTGCCCACGTCCCCTCCTCCAGCCCCAACGACCCTGTACCCCTTAAGCTGAGGAAAATTCTGGACATGGTTAGTGTGTGTGCGCGTGTGCACAGAATCTCTACCCCTTTTGTCTGCCCATGTTCCTTTTTGCCAGTCTCGACACCCCTGCTCCGCTGAAACTGAGGAAAATTCTGGACATGGCTAACGTGCGTTCATGTGTGTGTGTGTGTGTGTTTGTGCATAGTAACTCTGGCCTATTTTGTGACCATGTTGCTATTGTCACCTTGAGGGCCAGCCACACGTCAGCTAAAATCGTACAACTGTACGATACGATTTGATCACATGACATCGAAGCGCGAATCACATTTGTTCTTGGAGACCATGTGATCGAATCGTATCGTACAGTCGTGCGATTTTTAGTGGATGTGTGGCTGGCCCTTTAGACCCTTTAAAGCTAAGGTTCTAAAGTGTAGAGTGGCACAGTGGGTAGCGTGTTCGCTTCGTGTCAAGTAAACCCGAGTTCGAACCTGGGTACAGGGGGACTGTTTTTTTCCTCTCACACTAGGCCTTAACGGTCTGAACGTGGAGTCTTTCGGATGAGACGATAAACCGAGGTCCCGTGTGCCCATGCACCTAGCATCGTTAAACCCAGTGGCAACGAAAAAAGTTGTCATTTGGTAAAATTACCACCACCCCCCACCCCCCCCCCCCCCCCCCCTCATCAGTGACAAAAATCGCATGCAAAAAACAAAAACAAAAAAAATTGGGTGGCGCACCTCTGGCTGCGACGCGCTCTCCTTTCACAGAGACGCCCTGTGACTATAAAGTACCTAATACCTAATACCTAAGGTGAGGGGGTGGGGGGAAATCAGACAGCTAAGCGTGCATGTGTGTGTGTGCGTGTGAACTCGCTAGTGTCTGTATGTGTCTGTATGTGTGCATGAAGCTTTTTTTTATTTATGGTAGACATCCTTGTCTTTAAAAAAAAAAAAAAAAGAGCAGACCGAGATCATGTAAGTCCATCGCTGCTTTTATTTCAGGCGCCCGTCACCATCACGGACCAGACGCCCATGGAGACGGTGGTGGAGATGTTCCGTAAACTGGGGCTGCGTCAGACGCTGGTCACACACAACGGGTCAGTCCATTCTCCTATCGGGAAAGGGGGTGCAGGCAGGGAGTGGATTGAAATTAAGAATTGATTACCGTCAAAACGGGACTATAAGCCGCATCCCTTAAATTGATAAAATATTAGGTATTTATTCACATATAAGCCGCCCCAGTTTATAAGCCGCAGAGAAAATTGTATGTGCAAAATGCAACACAAATATAGAAATTTTCCTATCAGAACATGAGTATTTAATGTTCTCAGACACTTTAAACATGAGATTTGAATCTGTTGATTACCAAAGCCAGTTTTGACTCTAAAGAAGCTCAGAACAGGCTGAAGAATCTGGCCAGAAACAGATTGATAAATGTAGAATGGAAAAAAACCTCACAGATAAGCCGCATCAGTCTATAAGCCGCATGGGTCAAAGTTGAGGAAAAAAGTAGCAGCTTATAGTCTGCATTTTACAATATGTCTGAAATTAAGGATTAGTGATGATTTTTGGTGGAGAAGTGAAACGCAAGAGCAGGTTGTATGTAAGAGGGATTAGGGAGGGTGGGGGGTTGTTTGTATTTGGTTGTACAATGTCACTCAAATAATGACATATCAACAATTCATACATGGAAGATCTCAAATACGCTGTCAAGGAAAGAAATGGGGTATGTTCTGAATATTGGATTCTTAGCTAATACAGCGGCTATTCGTTTGATCTGGGGTGAATGGAAGAAGCAAGAACGTAACTTGCGTTTTGCATTTTTTAAATTATTTAAGTATTATGAATTTTCTTTCTTAAATGCTCAGAAGTGTATCAAATTGCTTTGAATTCTGAAATATTTTCTAGGCGATTTAGAGAGGGTTTCCAATGCATGTGGACTCGAAAAAATAGTTACTCCCCTCTTGTCGGTTGAGATGCAACGGACAACCAAGAACGTAACAGACAGACTGACAGAATGAACTGATTGAGTGAGAACAACACATCTATTGAACTTCATATGCTCACCGCATTTTCCCTTCAACACAAAACCTAACCCCTACCGCCCCCCCCATCTCCCCCAAATGTTCTCAACAGATTTACACTGATCTCAAAAATGACATCTGGGGCCATCAAAAAGGAGGAAATCCTCCAATTGGAGGGAAAATCTCATCTCTGTGTCTTGTTGTTGGTTTGTGTTCAGGCGTCTGCTGGGCATCATCACCAAGAAGGACGTGCTGAGGCACATCGCACAGCTGGACAACCAGGACCCCGAGTCCATCCTCTTCAACTAGACACACACAGCAAAGGAAACGACTAGGAGGGCCAGTGGGCTGGCTGCTTCCTCTTCAACTAGACACACACAGCAAAGGAAACGACTAGGAAGGCCAGTGGGCTGGCTGCTTCCTCTTCAACTAGACACACACAGCAAAGGAAACAACTAGGAGGGCCAGTGGGCTGGCTGCTTCCTCTTCAACTAGACACACACAGCAAAGGAAACAACTAGGAGGGCCAGTGGGCTGGCTGCTTCCTCTTCAACTAGACACACACAGCAAAGGAAACGACTAGGAAGGCCAGTGGGCTGGCTGCTTCCTCTTCTCAGCTTGATCAAACCATTTCTTATTGTGCGTTCAGACATTGCTGGACTGTTCCATGTAGAGCGAAAAAGGGATACAATAGCAGGGCTCCCGGGGACCCCCATTTGGGGGTCTATGAAGCACTACATTTCTAAAGGACCCTCTAAAAGAATGTGCAGTGGGTCCCAGGGATGCACTAGAAGAATTCTTTTTAGCATTCGCTATGCCACTGGGACCCTCTATCCCGCCTCTAGGACCCTCTATGCTGTAAGTGAAGGACGGGGATCCCTGGGACCCCTCGTTTTTGCGGGACGATTGGGAGCCCTGCAATAGACCACAGCGTATGTTGCGAGGTTGCGGAGACAACAGCTAGGGGTCTGAATTTGTGCGTTCAGCCATTGTCGGAATATTCCATGAGGAGGGGCTGGGGACAGGGACTCCCTCGTTTTGCGGGACGATTGGGAGCCCTGCAATAGACCACAGCGTACATTGCGAGGTTGCGGAGACAACAGCTAGGGGTCTGAATTTGTGCGTTCAGCCATTGTCGGAATATTCCATGAGGAGGGGCTGGGGACTTGCAAAAAAAAAAGCAGTGAAAAGCTGGCGCCAATAGCAGTCGAGAGACGTGGATGTGGATGGTGGTCTTGGCGTAGCCTCACATGTGGGATTTTTAGTTGAACGCGTTCTTATTTAATTGTTTGCCAGTTAGGAGTGTTGAATTCTGAGTGTGTGTGTGTGTGTGTGTGTAGCCCACAAATATGAAATGTTTGAGAGGGGGAGGGGGTTAATGACAAGTGCTGGCCGATGGTCTGTGATGGTTCCAGGAGTTTGCACTGTGCAGAGTTAATACGCATTCGTAGGGGTCTGTTTTTTGTTGTGTGTGTGTGTTGTTGTGTGTGGGTTTTTTTTTGGGGGGGGGGTTGTTTCCTTTTTTACAGGCACAGAGGGCTCTTGCAATTGCAGATGTTTGCATAAACACGCACTTACATTCACATACACAAGGAAGTGATGAACTTGCTTCCCCTTCTTTTTTAAATTGTATTATACTCGCTTCACTGTGCACACACTGCAGGCACAGAAACAGACACGCACCACTCAGACACACACCACACGAGAAAAAAGTAAACAATTTAATTTACACCAAGATCTAAACCTGTACACAGTGTAGTGCAGCGTTTTGCTGTGCTGAAATGTCCATGGACTGGATTGAATACTTGCAGGCAAGCCCTTGCTTTAGTCGAATATCACCTGTGTTGCTACAAGACCTAAATGACTACTGGTGGTCAAACTTTTGCGATGGAACCGCTTCAAGGTGTTATGTTCAGGTCAGGATAGTCTGGGCTTTTTGCCACATGATGGAAGATGGTGATAATGTATCAACAATGCAGAGATCTGCGGAGGCGTATATGGATGTGTCTGAATATTGAAGCGGGTTGATTGGGATGGAGTGTGTTCTTTGAAATGACTGAAACCGGAAATCATCTGAACAGGATCTGGGAGAATGTGTTCACCACGCGTTGAGCAATGTTGGAAGGATTTGTTTGAGTCATTTCCGTGTCTACATGCCGACTGGGATGCCAGATGGTTTGTATAACGTTAAAATGTTTTGGCGTTTTTTTTTATACTATTTATGCTCAATCTGATTTATCTGTATTACATCAATTGATTTTGCTTGTCCCAAGGATGAAATATTCCTGTCTAGTTTATTGTGATATTTAGCAATATAGATTGGCGAAGTATAGCGTTCTAGGAAGTAACTACTTTTTCCTTCACTAACAGTTTGCCATCCTGTGAATCATTGATGAATGTACTTATTCTTTTCGTAGAATGTTATTTAATCCATGGGTATAACATAAAATGTATTTCACTTTTGCTAATGCTAATGAAAATGTAATGCTATCAGCATGCTTTTAAAACAAGTTGCAAAATGTTCTTTTAAATTTTTTTTTTAGAAAGAAAACTTTAGGGGAAAATGATACTATTTATGAAGGATTGTGATATGAGAATTATTTATTGAGGGAAATTTAGTAACATTATTTATAGCTCGGTGGGTTTTTCCTTTCTGTGTGTCGCTAGTGCTTATCATGCTGTTATCATATCAGTTATGAATGGCTTGGTGTTCATTTTGCCAAGTGGTATGGACATTTGACAGAGGGAACAAATACAAAATGAATGAATGCTTCGGCATTAGTTTTTTTTTTAAAGAAAAAGAAAAGCTATGGTACTAAAACATGTTCATTCCATCACAGAGTTCCTCTGCAATTCTATTACATTGATTTAGAAAAGAAGGTAAACCACATTCATTAATGTAGGGTTTGAACAACCTCTGAACCTGTTTAACTTTTTGCTCCATTCAAATATGGTTTCCCCTATTAAGTTATACTGTTTTCCCTATTAAATAATATGTTACCATGTTTTGTTGACTTTTGTGAATGCATGCATGTGTAGTTAGGAGTGTTGGTACATTGCCTCTGAAAATGTAGAATCATTTTGATTGATCCTGTAAATAAAGAGAAGTGTCTGCCTTTGAAAGGCTGTAATATTATGAACATTTGTTTTCCTAGACAAACGTGGACTGTGATGTGCTATTTATACTTTTTGTCGCCACCATTTTTCATGTTTCTTTTTTGAGTAAGTAGAAAGCTGTGCTTGTTAATATGCACATTGTTAGGTTTGAATAAAATACTTTTACTGCATTTACTGTTACTTTGATTTTTGTGGCATGCTAACTACTTTATTTTCATATTCAAATGGAATGGTATTTGTGATATCTTGGTATTTTTATGAACTACCATTTGGAATTATCTGTCAATTTACTTAGACATTAGAAAATGTGGAGAAGTTAGAAATTGTTTAAGGTATTTAGAAAATAGGAACGTTGGTATACTTATTAGTCAGATGTTTATCAATGTATGGTTGATGGAAGATTTTTCTGTTGAAGAAAATTAGGTGTATTGCAAATGCATTGGAGAAATGCTCAATGAATTTGGCTGGTCAGTTTAGATTACTTTTGATACAAACATAAGAAGCAAACAAAAATCAAACAAGATCTCTTGTTTCTAGGGAGGAGATAAATATCGCTTTATATCATATCACTTCTAATTTTTGAAAAAAGTTATCAGATATTGATGGTACATTTTGTTTATATTTGTATGATTCTTTTTAAATTGAAGATCAGATCATTGTCAAATAGCGTTATGTTTTTATCATTATACTTGCATGAAATGAGATTTCTAGGTCAAGAGAAGATTGTATCATTTTGAGTATTATGTGCTCCTACTTCAGTGGATGAAATCATTGGACAGTGAGTGAATATGATCTGATCATATTCTGTATTTGTAATCAATATGTAGTCAAATCTTTCTATAAGTTATACTTTGGTTTGTTTAGGAGCAGAAGCAGGAACAACTTTTGACTTTGATCTGTATGTGCAAACAATGCAACCATAATTTACCCACCCTTGAAATGCAGAAAATGTGACATTGAAGAACCTTAAGAATTTTCGTTGAAACAAGCGTCTCCTCTTAGAGTAAATGTGGATATTACAAGCATGTATGAATGTTTGAGTATACAATGAATGATGCCGAGTGGTGTGTATGCTTGTGCCCTGTGTTTTTCTTGTCTCAAATTGTGTTAATTGTCCGATTTGGGACTGTGAAAACTAATGATCAAACTTCATATTTTTTCGCTAAGCCATTGTACAATGTAGGTGGTAACTTAGATAACATTTTGTAAGACAGAAAGTTGATGGTACTTTAGATAACCCTCGTGCTTGACTTTAGAAATAATTTGTTTGCCTTTATTTTCTCGATGGCAACAGTTTAGAAAATAAGTGGGGAGTGTTTGTCTTGAATGAAACACATTGTGCATGTTTGCCGATTTATCCAGTTTTAATATTTCCCAACTGATATTTGTGATAATGTGCCGTAAATTCATAAGGTAGTAGTTGCATCAAAATCCTTGTTTTGGTTATAAACACATTGCGTGCGGGTGTGGGAATGGATTTTGTTGTATCTCCAGTCACGTCTAAATTGCTTAATAATGTGTAGGTTGGGAGCAGTATTAATGGATATAAATCCGTGTACATACCTACCCCTTCTAACTTCTCAATGTGTGGTCATTTTTGTTTGAATTTTATTAGTGTTCACCCTTTGTTCAATTTTGTTATCTCCTCTCTTGGCCTCACTATTTCATTCTTTGATTAAGCAAAATTCCTTTCGAGGCTTACCAGTTTGTTCTGTGTTGTGTGTTGTTTATGTGTAACATATTCAAGGCTAGAAGGCTATGCCACTCTTGGATAGATGTTGATTTGTTTGTATTTTGTCCTCTCCACCATTGTTGATGTGTACTGTGTGGGTGGAGGGTCGTAAAGGCAAACTTGGCACATTCTCTTTTTGAGAATGCTGCTTTGTTTGTCTCACTTTGGTTCTGACCCACGCATTGCTATGATTAGTATCATAATCAACTTTGGTGGAGGGGAGTTAGAGTATTCACCCTTTGTTCAATTTCCACCGTTTTGAAAGTTGTGTGTGTGTACGAAGATTAGTTGATGTGAAGTTTTGCCTTTAGAGTTTAAAGGAAAATAAATTGCAGATAAAAACGAGTCAAAAAATGGTAGAATTTACAATGTTCATGTTTATAATATGTAAATGAGTCCACATTGTAAAGAGAAGTGGTTTGACAAGAGTGCTGTAGTGAAAAAGGGCATAGTTTAAAAGGTTGCAGGTATGGTAGTGGGGGCAAAGTGGTTTTCAAGGAAAATGGCAGGGGGTCCAGGGGGCCGAAGAAAATTCAATAAATGAGTGAAAATGTTCCCTTTTTCATGCCATTTCAATGCATTTTTTAATAATTTTGTTTCAAACTGTTTCGCGGATTTTTTCGCGGAGGTCTACCATGCCTGTAATAGTTGCCTTGTGGACATGTTCTATTTGAGGATGATATTAATGGATCATTATAGTGTGCTTTTTTTAAAATTGTCTGTGATTGTGAAAGGTATCAGAGTAAGCAATCTCAAAACACATTGTCTGCAGTGGCATGTTTGCATGTGTGAGGGGACTACCATTATTACCAAGTATAAAAGTTTGGTTCAAGGTTCTCTTCAAGTTATCGAAGGTGGATTTTGCTGATTTTTTCTATTGATTATAGTCGGGGATCATAACTGGAATGAATTTGATCAGCAGTTTCTGCGCAATGCCACGAGAAGTATAGACTACGCAATTTGATGATTTTGCAATGATGAATCCTTTTGATATTTTAAATTATTTTTTTATTTTTTTTAAAAAGTGCGTATATTGTTAAAGAAGAGCACTTTCCGAGCAAAGATGTGTTAGGTATAGCGTGGTAGAGTGGCAATATTATAAATTTAAAAAAACATTCCACGTGAGTTATCCATGGCTTTTCTCCCTTTTCCGTTAACTGCATTTTTATATGAATGTGCGTGTTCAAATTTTGTATTTGTATCGTTGGTCATGAAATTTGTGAGCTCATTGTAGACCGTTTTGAACCACAATACTGGTGATGGCGATTTGGAAACTGAAAGCAGTTGAAAAAAAATGGTCAGCCAAATTGTCATTGACAATTTTTGACAAATAGTTTCACCAGCAGGAGTGATGTTGTTCCTGTTTGACATTGTTTTGATGTGATGGAGTCTCGATGTTGTTAATGATTGAATATGGGAACTGACGCAAGTGTTGATTCGAGATTATGATGATCTTGTTAAGGATGTTACCGTAATCGATAGAACTCAGTTTGTATTCCTGGGAACGAAAAATTAACAGATTACACAGTCACTGACTTGCAGGTATACACTCTACAAAATTACCAGAAAAATTAAATATTTGTGTGCAGAATATTCAGAGGTCTACAGCAATTTTAACTTGCATGATCAAATTATTTTTCAAAAATGTCTGAATAATTTTTTTTTCCGATGTGAATGATCAAATACATCTCAAGCTGATTAGATATCACACAAAACCGTTTCACAATCAAATCATTAAAAATTGTTCCATAAATGCATTCCAGAGTTCTGTAAATGTGTATGAAATAGGATTGTTTAAGCTATTTTCCACAAATATAACGCAAAATGAGTGCAATCGCCAGTAGTTTGTTTTTAATGCATTTAACCACTCACAAAAATTTTTACCTTCAAAATTTATATTTTGGTGGTGGTTTTTTATATACCAGTTTGGGCTGGAACTTGCATGGTTGAAGGAGCTATACCATTATTGATTTGAGGTTTGCCATGCTCTCTTAGCTGCATGGTAATATACGTTTCAAAAGGAGTGATTATCAAAGATTGAGGAACGGGTAGATTTGCGGGTAGATAATAGTCATGTAAATGTTTATAATACCGGTCATTTAGTAAACTGAGAAAGATGTCACGAGTTCTGAGAATGAAATGTTATTTCTGTTGTGAACAAAAAAATTGCTTTACATTTTCCTTGTCTGTCTTGCTTAAGTATATGTGACCCTGCACCATGGAAGGGACATTACATTTGCTGGGCTAGTTTCTCACAACAGGCTTGCAAAGTCTAAATATCATTTGCTGGGCTAGTTTCTCACAACAGGCTTGCAAAGTCTAAATATCATTTGCTGGGCTAGTTTCTCACAACAGGCTTGCAAAGTCTAAATATCATTTGCTGGGCTAGTCTCTCACAACAGGCTTGCAAAGTCGAAATATCATTTGCTGGGCTAGTCTCTCACAACAGGCTTGCAAAGTCGAAATATCATTTGCTGGGCTAGTCTCTCACAACAGGCTTGCAAAGTCGAAATATCATTTGCTGGGCTAGTCTCTCACAACAGGCTTGCAAAGTCGAAATATCATTTTATGTCAATTTTGAGTTATGGGTATTGTGTTGTCTAACATCTTATCTTTCATATTTATAAAAGATAATCTTTAATTTGGTTTCTAAATAGACTTGTAAGCGTTTTGAAATTATTAGGTCTATGCATTTTCTTTAGTTAGGCTAGACTCGACTGCATTTTGTCAAAAGGGCTGATGCTCACCCTACTAAATTTAAATGATCATATTTAAATGAGAAAGGGAAGTAATGTTCCAAAATATATTACCAGCAACAACGTGGGCGTTCGATTTTTGTTGTTCATTTAAATGATCATAACTGGAAAGAAAAAAGATACAATCATGGTTCTTGTATCATTAGAAAGAGGTGTCTGAAGCTTTCAAACGTATAATTTTCTCAGAATGGTAATTTTGACACATGTCCCATTCGTGGTGCTAGGTCACACATGTTATGGCATGCATGGGGAATGCTGAAGATGGGCGTTTACATAACTAGAGCTGGTGCGTTATTTCGAAGGAAAAAACAACATGTGGGTACAGTGGCTCAAGAGATAACAACATGTTCCCCTCGAACCCGTGATCGTTCCTGGCTACAGCAGTTTCTTCCACTAGACCTTAATCAAATGTATGGCTTGGAGTCAATTGACGTATCATTGGATTTTTACAAAAACTAATAACTTGTATGAAACAATGACTGCAGAAATATAAAAAGGGTTTTGCTTTTTATATTTCAGCAGTTTTTTTTTAATACAAGTTATTAGTTTTCGTAATAAGTTCAATAATAATTATGTCAATGGACTATCTAAAGATAGTCCGTTTTGACTTCAAGCCATCGTTATGGTCTGAACAGTTTTGGATGAGAAAAACTGAGGTCCTGTGTGCCCATGCAGTTCACGCACGTTAAAAGAACCCAGTGGCAATGAAAAAGTTGTCATTTGGTACCCTCCCCTCTTCCCCATCAGACACACAAACTGCATTTAAAAATAGGTCGGTGCAGCACTAGCTG
Organism: Phymorhynchus buccinoides; assembly: GCA_017654935.2. Classification (NCBI taxonomy): domain Eukaryota; kingdom Metazoa; phylum Mollusca; class Gastropoda; order Neogastropoda; family Raphitomidae; genus Phymorhynchus; species Phymorhynchus buccinoides. Next base: position 22,259,333 of record CM065691.1, read on the forward strand.
CGACGCACTCTCCAGGTAGGAGCAACGCGAATTTCACAGAAACAAGTCTCTGGGACTATAAAAATAATACCAATGCCTTCTTCTTCTTCAGCGTTCCCAGGCCATGTGGCCATAATAACTAATACAAGGTATGTATGTGCCCGGTTTTCAGTTTTCACTGGTCTCCCCGCTACATTCAGTTGACACATTCTGATTTCGGAGGAGCTCAAAGCAGAAAATTAGTTGGAAGATGGGTTTTTTTTGGTAAAAAGGTAGGGTAATGGGCCAATTAGTCGGATATATAGTAGATGATATGAAGAATAAGTAAACAAGAGGCAAAGCCTTCAAGGCTCACTCTCTTTGGGTTTCGGAGATAGATCTAAATGCTAGATTGTTTACTTTTAAATAAGCTCCATATCCCAGAATTTTGCTTGTTATTTAATCATGTAAACTGCAAAAACTTGGTTCGATTGTTATTTATCATACTAAAGTTCACATTGGTCGCACAAAATGAAGCTGGAGCTACCAAATATTTCATTACAAACTTTGCAAAAGCCATCACAAACCTCATCTACTGCAACTTAATTGATGTGCTAGTCAGGAAGTTGGAAATTGGAAAGTATGAACTACACATGCGTATTCTAAAATCCTGCTGCACAGTTTGTCGTCTGCAACGCTACTTTGCTTGTTCAGTTGTCGAACTACAATTTGCACTAATAAACAGTTCACATTGAAACACTGCCATTCATAGTTTTGAAGCAAATTGTTTGAGCCTTAAACATGTTACATGTATTCTTATACTTTAAGAAGCATGAGATTTTTTACCACAGACAGACAGACACACACACACACACCCGGAAAACCGAAGAAGCATGAGAACATAGACTCACTTCGTGTCATTGAGACGAGTGAGCCAAAAGGCAGTCAAAGAGTGATAGATTAGAGGAAGTTACAAGCACACAATTTCTAGAAGGTGGAGGAACTATTTGTATGAAAGTCCCTCCCGGTATCCCCACGGGGAGTACCAATACCAAACAATCATCTCTAAGTTTGCACAAAATTACATAATTGCTGACAAAACTTGCAATGACATGACAATTGTGACACCCCAAAAAGCAGACTACTGGAAGTTCTGAAAAATTAACACCCCTACAAATACAACAACAACAAAAAAGCAAAATGCATGTATATAAAACACACAATTCTGCGACAACCTCCGCCCATATTGCAAAGTGCTCTGTCCATGAGCATTGATTTGCAGAAGTTGTCCAGCAGATTGCCACAGCCGGGTGATATAAAACGATGCTGAAAACCCATACAGATGCAAACATAAAGCTTTATCAACATTTTCTTAATAATCGTGTTTCCTTTCCTCTTTTTTCCCCCTCTTCTACGGCATCAGGAGGTAGATGAACATGAAACTGAAACAATACCATGCTGGTCAAAATTCATATTTCTATTCCACTGGTCATATTTTACAGTCCTTGTTATTGTTGTTTTTTCTTAGGCAACTGTCTTTTAGATGTCTTCGTTCCTGCCTTAAATTATTAGATATGCATCTAGAGTCCAAAAAGTACAAACAAAATTGCAGAAACAAAGACTGGAGTCAGACACCTAGTCTGACATGTCCTCGACTATTCAAGCACACGTTTTAACATTTTCACCGCCAATGTCACATTTCTGCACCACTAAAAAGCATCAAACCAGGGCCAGTTAACCGAAGGCCCTATTTTCTTAATTTTTTGAGAGAAAGATAGGCCTAATGTTATACATGTCACAGGGGAATTCCGAATATTGCAGATAAAAAAAAAAAATCTTCCCAGTTAAGTTTAATGGTAAGTTTTGTCTGAAAATGACTGGCGACAAAAGGGTTAAAATGTATTTTTCCACTGCCGGCTAAGCACGGTCAGTTATCAGTTGCAGCAGCAGTCACCAAAGACTCAATTCCTACAAGTGTCTTTCTTGTACTAAATTTAACATGCTTCTTTGTTGTTGTTTTTTTGTCATACTCATACTTCAAGTACATTTCCCAATGCTGCACATTGTATAATGAATAAAATATTGGCAGTTGTGTACATAAGAAAAACATACTGATAATACACCGTTCGAAGTAAACGGCTGGTCAGCCGTTGTTGAAGCATGATTTCGACAACAGTGGGGTTTTTCCTGGTGATTAGGATGGTGTATATCTAAATAACAACCTGTTCCCATACATTAGTAAAAAGACCAGAACCTAATCTTTACACTGCATTTTCAAGAGATACTCTTTCATTTTTACACTGATTTCAGTATTTTTAATTTTACCAGAAACTCAACTTCCAATTTTTGTTTATTCATCAAAAAGATTTGTTTGACCACACTCGATTTGGGGCGTTTTGAATTTAGTCTAGTTGTTCTATCTTGGAAGTTTACAAAGACAGTGTACTAATTTTACAAGGCTTATCAGACTCAAACTGTCTGTCTATAATTTTAACTGTCTGTCTGTCTCGTTATGTCTCTCTCTTAAGTTGCCCCCCTGAATCGTCTGACAGGGCTCTGCCTCTGTACTCTTGCCGGGGCCATGGGTCCCTGAACCCCTGCCTTTCAGGTTTTTTTCATTTTTGGTGAGTTGCACCCATGAAGATGTATTGAATACTATTATCCCTTACACCGCAATAGGGAAAACTAGAATTTGTTTAAAGTTCAACTGACCGTAGCAGTGACAGGCAAATGAATAGCGTGAACAAATAGCGTGTAAAAGTTCAAGTAATGGTGAGTCACAGCTGAGTCACAGCTGAGAAACGAACACTTTTTTTTCCAAGTGAATCGCTTCATAATGCTCAAGTGCTTAAATTCAAATAATGGTGAGTCACAGCACACAACCGAAAAAAACATTTAATTAAAAAAATACATGTTACTGAAAGGCTTAAAGTTCAAGTGATGGTTAGTCACAACACACTTGTTTTTTAGTGAATCAATTCAAGGTGCTTACAGCAATTTTCCTACAAACACGCCCCCCCCCTTTACTCCCCTCCCCTATGAGCTTATCATCTGGCAGCAATTAACTACTTCCTACAGTATCAATATTACTGTATCCATCAGAATCATCAGCAAGATGATGACGGATGTCAAAAAATAAAGAAGAGGAGTTTATGGTGAGTCCGTCACAACACAGCACGTCTGAACTGACAAAACTTGAACACATTTGTCTTAATGCACAAATGCCCCAATAATATTATTGGGGCATTTGTGCATTCTTTAAGACAAATGTGTTCAAGTTTCAATGACTTTGACATGAACGCACCAAGAGCATAGACTGGGTTGGAAATCGAAACTGAGGTCACCATCAGAGCAGCAAGGCCACAGCATTTGAGACTTTTTTTTTAATGATTGATGAAGATGAGGCAGATGATTATGATGACGATGCCATGGAGTTCCTTATTGGTCTGAGACTGCAAGACAGGGCTGTACTCTATGCTTCCTTTCATACTATCCCGATAACTACAGACACCTGCAGTGATGATCATGAAATTTGAGCAACGCTCTCAGAATCGCATTCTTCAAGTGGATGAAGCTTGACTATGTGGTTTCAGTCTTCCCACTGAGCGCATAGCACATTCGCCCCTGGGTAGGAGTCAGCTAGCCCAGGGCCCAGAAAACCCTCGCCTCTGATGGGATTGAAACTTGAGATCTCCCAGCTACTAGTCTGCGATACTACTACTGCGCTATGGTGGCTGGTATAATTTAACAATTCCAAAATCAGCAGTCCAGGGGCTGCGAATCTATGTTAGGTCGTCAGGAGACAACCAACCGAGGAGACACTGCACTGCTACTGAGTCACTTCGGCGGAGTTCAGTGGAACCTGTTCTTTGCTAATATATGCAAGACACCTTTTACTAAGCCCCATAGGCCCTACTGACGACAATGTCTCAGTCACGGAGCCAGCGTGAGTGGGGTCCTCTATGAGGACACCACCATATCCGTCCATCGACAGCTCCCCAGAACATACTGACCCCCATGACTGACACGAACGCACCAAGGGCAGAGACTGGATTGGAAACCGAAACTGAGGTCACCATGAGAGCAGGGCATGAAAGGCCACAGAATTTGAGAACATATTTTCTTTGTGATACTTGATGGAGATGAGTGGGATGATTATGACGATGATGATGACGCTATGGAGTTCCTAACTGATCTGAGACTACATGACAGGGCTGTACACTACGCTTCCTTTCGTGATACCCTGGCGTTAACCAGGCCCGATAACTACAGACACCTGCAGTGTTGGTCATAAAATTAGAACAGCACTCTCAGAATCGCATCCATTACGTGGGTGAAGCTCCTGTGTGGTTTCAGTCTTCCCATTGAGCCCACTGCACACTCACTCTGGGTAGGGGTCAGTCCAGGACCGAAAGGAACACTCGCATCCGATGGGATTTGAGCCCAAGACCTCCCAGCCACTAGTCAGCGACACTACCACTAAGTTAATGATCAATTTTAAAGTGGAACTGAGGTTCACATTGTGGAGAATGCTACTCATAATGATAAAGTGACCAGCTGTACTCTAATCGGAGGGCTCGACTATTGCGTTGTTTGTGCTGTGTTGTCGGCCACGGAGTCGTCTGGCCAGTAAGGCCCCCAGACACACGGCCAGGTCCAGCAGCTCCATCAAGGTCAGCACACTGACCCCCATGAAGAAACCCATGTTGCCCCCCAGCAGACCTGCACACACACACACACACACACACACACACACACACACACACACACACACACAATGGGTGCAACTACACAAAATGAAAAAAAACCCTGAAAGGCCGGGGTCCAGGGGTAATGTCCCCCTGCAGCTGAAGAAAAAAAAATTGATTTATGAAGGTATTTTAGTTTGCTTTTTCCACAATTTATACAATTGCTTCTTTTAAAGTGTTTTAAAGATACAGTACACACACAAATATCTTTTTTAATTTTTTTTTAAAAGGAACTTATTCTGTTAAAACTCAAAAACAGGAAATCCTTATACACGCGCTCGCACGCACGCGCACACACGCACACACACACACACACACACACACACACACAGACAATGGGTGCAACTACACAAAATGAAAAAAACCTGAAAGGCCGGGGTCCAGGGGTAATGTCCCCCTGCAGCTGAAGCAAAAATTGATTTATGAAGGTATTTTAGTTTGCTTTTTCCACAATTTATACAAATTGCTTCTTTTAAAGTGTTTTAAAGATACAGTACACACACAAATATCTTTAAAAAAATTTTTTTTTAAAGGAACTTATTCTGTTAAAACTTAAAAACAGGAAATCCTTATACACGCGCTCGCACGCACACGCACACGCACACGCACGCACACGCACACACACACACACACACACACACACACACAGGAAATCAATGTTATATTTACATGAAAGGACATTTAGTTTGCCGTCACATCTCAAACCAACACACAACAGATTGCATTAATACAGCGCAGACCTCCGCTAAGAAAGACCGCTTATTTGTTTCCATCATTAAAGAGTGTATGGGGCCTACTTGAACCACTTGTTTTCTTCACATATGCACAGACAAGCAAAGAGACCGAAAAATACAACTTTCTTAGTCCAGGTAAAATTTGACAGAGATAGGACAAGGAGAAATGGAATATAATGAGAGAGAGAGAGAGAGAGAGAGAGAGAGAGAGAGAGAGAGAGAGAGAGAGAGAGAGGAGAGACAGAGAGAAGAGAGAGGAACAGAGAGAAGGGAGGGGCCTGAGAGAAACAAAACTAGAAGCATGAAGTGGAGACACTTTGAAACACTGCCCTTTATTTTTAAAAACAAAATGAATGTATACGGAATTCAAACCGTCACCAATGGATCAGTCCGACACGCTTACCACTCTGCCACATTGATTAATCTTCTTGTAGCTGGATAAAATATCAATAAATTACCTTTATCATAACAATCAAAATGAACATTTCATGGATTTAAAGGATCGTCCCAATTAATTTCAACATTCAAAGCAAAATTATTTTGGTGAAAGCTTTAAGATTAACCAATATTAATTAAAACTACAATTATATTGTTTCACAACTGATCGATAGATAGAAGGAAAAAACGTCACCCCTTAGCGGAGATTTAACACAATCAGCAAAAACAATAATATGAGCGGGTTCCATCACACTTGCGGTAACGAAGTGTCTAGGACATGGGGAAATGTGATGGGGGTAATTGAATGCACGTTGTGAGAAAGTGTGCAGTAGAGAAACAATTCACCACAAGCAAATTGATGTTTTCATACTCACTACTCTGCAAATTTGCTTCTTTGGCCCTAAACCTCTACAACTCTCTTTTTCTCTATACTGATTTGTGCTCACCTTCCCATTCGCCACACACACACACCCCCCACCCCCCCACCCCCCCACCCCCAACTGATCTTGTCCCTTCCTGGTCTATCTGCCATTCTCCTCTCATCTGCTGATGAAGAGCCTACGCTCGAAAGCTTCACTCATGACTCCTTCAACAGGTCAGAACTTCCTCTCCCTTTTTTGTTTTTCACCACAAGCAGTTCTGTTCTTTCTGATTTGTTCATTTAAAACAAGATGCACGCCTCCTCCACTGGGATCAATTCAATGTGCCCTCGTCTCTATGTGTCCCCACCTATGTGTGTCATCGTCTGTGTGCTTCGTCTCTATATGTCCCAGTCTCTGTGTGGCCCCTTGGGTTAGGGATAAGGTTAGGGGATACTACTTGGGTTTCTGGTTAGGGATTGGGATAGGATTTCAGATTAGGTTTAGGGTTTGGATTTGGGTTCGATTCTTTGGTCACATATAGATAGCTAGATTTATCACGGGGACACATGAAGACCGGGACACACGAAGATGTGGACACATAGACAAAATTGGTGACACATAGAGACGAGGATAGAGACGAGGATAGAGACGGAGACACATAGAGACGGGGGGGGGGGGGGGGGCAACATGATAAGTAATCCCTTCACCTATCCTTCGCCGAGCTCTTTCCCCAATACAAATAGATCAACTGCACCTACGCTAAGATGTCATTTCCATTGTTTGTGCGCTGAATGCAAAGATAATGGCTGCAGCAGTTCCTTTGATGCATGTTTCATTTTGCTGATGGTTGTCTCTCGGGTCCGAGGATGACTTTTCTGTGTGCCTTCATCGGTGGATACACGTGGCTTCGGAAACCAAACCCAGAAGCGCACATGCGGTCGCAGGAAGGGCATGGGACACCAGTTATGACAGATAGCTCTACGACGTTGCTCTCATGTTGTTTCCTGGCGCTGGCGCTGCCGACGATCATCTTCAAAAGTCGTCACTGCTCTCCTGGTCAGGGCGCGCCAGCTGGTTCTGCTAAGGGCTGCAGCAGCTTCGAGGTGGCGAGGCTGAAGCCCGGCCCACTTGAGGTTGTCCTTATAGGCCTACCTCTTCTTTGGGCGACCCTGCTTGCGGCTGTCTGGTATGAGTTCACCGTAGAGGAGCTGACGAGGGACCCGGGGCTCCTCCATGTGGATGATATGGCTAGTTCATCGAAGCTGAACTTGGAGGATGTTTGTTTCTGGTCTGGATATCTGTACAATTCACAAAATATAAACATGTCGATATCTTACCCATAATAGAGATCCATTCGTACTCAGGAACTTGGGTTGTTTCCTCAATCGCCAGATCCTCGTAGTAAAAGCTCAGCTGCAGGTAGTTCTGTCTGCAATGTTACAGAAGCACAAGTAACACCAGTTAATTGAACGCCCTGATTAAGGTGCACACATCTACAATAAAGACAACCGAGATTTCTTCTACGCAACTTCTAGAGTATTTAATAGTGTTAACGACTCCCCGATTGCTAAAAGGCGATTTGTTTTTTATCATCCCATTCCAAGATTCTTTAGGTAATACCCTAAACTTTCCAAAACAATCCTTTTAATCCTGCTTTGAGAGAACATTGTAAACAGTCAGGTAAGACAGACAAACAAAACGTACACAGTTAGAGCATAACGTATCTGGTGAAGGTGATGATGCATCATGATTGTTGGTAGGCTTACTCAGGCTTATTCAGTTTAAAAACAAACAAAATAAATCTCTCTCTCTCTCCTTCCCCCCCCCTCCCCTCTCTCTCTCTCTCAACCTGATGTTTGTGGCATTGACAGGGATGACGCCCCCCAGTTTCAGAGCACTGACGGCATTGGGGGAGGGGAAGTAGGCCGAGGACAGGGAGGTGTGGAACTGGGAGAAGCGGCAGGGGCGTGGACAGCCCAGGTAGTCGGTACTCAGAGCCCTGTTCTGGATCCAGCCCCAATGGCCGAAGTAGCAGGTGGATATGGACATCATGCTGCACTGTTCATACGTAGAATCTAGAAGCACAATACATTATGAATCATCAGAAATGTGGGACTTTCGGATTTGGACAAGGAGTCCCAGGCCACAGGGCATAGTCCTATTAATAAAAAAACAAACACACAAAATCCAATTGTATTCTATCCTGCAGAACGAATGTCATACTTTGATTTGAACTTTGATTTCCCTTGCAATTTTGTTTCTTTTCTTATAATATTGTAATATTGTTTCAAATTTTGTGGTTATGAACAGGGCTGTGTTTAAATAATATTATTTTATATTTGATTTGATTGTAGTGAGTTATGTGTATAATGACTTATTTGTGTTTTATTGTCTATGTAAAGCGCTTTGAGCTCCCTGCAAAGGGAGTAAAGCGCTATATAAATGTTCAGTATTATTATTATTATTATTATTATTATTATACTGGAATTTAGCAGTTGACCATGGCTAAATTTGTGCATAGCGGAGATGCATTGCAAAAACAAACTCAATGCCACTCTCCCGGCCAAACACATTTGAAGACAACTGACGTTGGGGAAGGTCCCCAAAGACCAAACTATCTCTCTGGCTGCAGCACTAACAGGTGGCGCAAATGCCTCCAAATTTAAGAGACAGTCACAGTTACAGTTTTTCACAAATAGACATATGAGGTCGTACCATGATTTCTATAAATCATTAACGATATATATAGCTATCTAGCTCTTCTTAGTTTTGGCCCCAAGTCCCGGCTAATATCAACCAATCATAAAAGACATTCCAGTTTTAAACAAAAACGGTTTGCTTCTTGTTTCTACTTTGATATACAGCCACCACTTACTGCCGGGAAAGGCGGTACAGTTGCATTCTCGTTCTGCCAGCACTCGGGCCCTGGCGTCAACGCAGCGGTGAAGTTCGTAAATGGTTCCCGCAGATCCGGGGAACAGTTCCGGATCCCCGTCCATCTGGCGACGGAACTCCTCTGTCTCCGTGTCCACGCATTCCGCGTCACCAAACGCCTTGTAAGGACTGGACAGGAACTTGAACTGTGTATGCAGCATTGAGCCGAGATCAGAGATAGAGAGAGAGAAGGGGGGGGGGGGAGGGGTGAGAGGGAGAGAGAGAGAGTTAGTTTGGCAGCGAGAGAGAGAGAGAGAGAAAGGACACTGAACACTGAAAAACTTTAACAAGGATAAAGATTTTAGGTGATGCCTTTCTTTTTCTTCTTCTTCTTCTGAGAGAGAGAGAGAGAGAGAGAGAGAGAGAGAGAGAGAGAGAGAGAGAGAGAGAGAGAGAGAGAGAGAGAGAGAGAGCACTGAACACTGAAAAACTTTATTTAGCAAGGATGAAGATTTTAGGCAATGCCTATTGTTACGAGAGAGAGAGAGAGAGAGAGAGAGAGAGAGAGAGAGAGAGAGAGAGAGAGAGAGAGAGAGAGAGAGAGAGAGAGAGAGAGAGAGGCAATGCCTATTGTTACGAGAGAGAGAGAGAGAGAGAGAGAGAGAGAGAGAGAGAGGGGGGGGGGGGGCAGGTGGACATTACCAGCTAAAAAAAAAGAATGGCCGAGGGTTGAAAGGAGCAAACTGCTGTATGGATCTACAGCAAAATATTGGCAAATTCATTTTTTTATAATTGACAACCTTTTAATTAATTTAGGTAATCCCCCTCCAAAAGGGACTCAAAACAAAACCCTGTCAAAATTCCTGTATATAAATGATGAAGATGACTGTCTTAAAGCTGTGTTTGATTATTTCTATGACAAAAGATGTGTCCAGGAATGGGCATCAAAATGTCAATAACTTTGCAATAAATATGAAAAACTTTATTTAGCAAGGATGAAGATTTTAGGCAATGCCTATTCTTACAGAGAGAGAGAGAGAGAGAGAGAGAGAGAGAGAGAGAGAGAGAGAGAGAGAGAGAGAGAGAGAGAGAGAGAGAGAGAGGGGTGGGGGGGGGGGCAGGTGGACATTACCAGTAAAAAAAAAGAATGTCCGAGGGTTGAAAGGAGCAAACTGCTGAAAATATTGGCAAATTCATTTTTTATAATTGACAACCTTTTAATTAATTTAGGTAATCCCCCTCCAAAAGGGACTCATAACAAAGCCCCGTCAAAATTCCTGTATATAAATGATGAAGATGACTGTCTTAAAGCTGTGTTTGATTATTTCTATGACAAAAGATGTGTCCAGGAATGGGCATCAAAATGTCAATAACTTTGCAATAAATAAAAAGTGTGTGTGTGTGCGCGTGTGTGCGTGTGTGCGTGCGTGCGTATGCGCACACGCGCGTGTGTGTTAAAATGTACCGGGCGACAGTCTTGATTTCGTTAATATAGGGCCTATGTATTTTTGTTGGACCATAGTGTAGCATCCACAAAGTGTCACAGTAAAGGGCCAGCCACACGTCCACTAAAATCGTATGACTGTACGATACGATTCGATCATGTGGTCTCCAAGAACAAATGCGATTCGCGCTTCGAGATCACGTGGTCGAATCGTATCGTACAGTCGTGCGATTTTAGCTGACGTGTGGCTGGCCCTTAAGACAGATAAGCCTCAGGGTCGGACCTACAGGGGGGCTTAGGGGGCTGTAGCCCTCACCCTTTTTCCTAAAACAAATAAAGAAAAAATAATTAATGTCACCGAGCGGCAGCTACATTTCCTCGCGGGCTATACCTAGCACTCATCAGCACCACCAGTTGATGGGTACTTAATGGATCAAAACATGTTTCAATAGTGGTATGAACAGCAATGGCATTAGTGCTTTATTTCATGCCCAGATTGCAATATTTTGCTTCTCGGATTTAACCCTTTCACCGCCAAAGTCGCATTTTAGCCCCACAGTGATTTAACACCTATGTCACTAAAAGGCATCAAATTGTGGTCTATTATCCAAAGACCCTATTGTCTTAGTTTTGGGAAGTAAGGATAGACCTTGTTTTATATATGTCACAGAAGAATCCCCAATACTACAGATGGATTTTGTTCTCTACCCAGGTAAACTTAATGGAACATTTTTGCTGAAATGTGGCTGGCGGTGAAAGTGTTAAAACATTTCCGGGGGAGCATGTCCCCGGACCCCACCCCTTAAAACCGTAGGTCCGACCCCGAGCCTAACCAACAAACAGACCTACAGACGAACGAACAGACAAACGCGCACGCTCACCGCAGACACTCTCATGCCCACGTTGGTGTGGAAGCCAGGGCTGGCCAGGTGCCGTGACCTCACCATGTCTGGATGTTCACCCGGCACGTGCACGTGAAACTGTCAAGAAAATTAGTAGTTGAAATCGTTGCCGCAAATCTATGCACATGTACTTAATATTTATTCATTGTTGCATGCTAGCTCCCCTCTTTTTGTTTTTAAGTTTGATTTTCTTAAAAGTTGAGAATGGACCACGTAAGTCAGGAAGTTAGTAGCCCAGCTGTTCACGGTGTTGTATATCTGGGAAAGATACTTTAGTCCTATTTCCTGGTCCTTCGGATGAGGTCTAAAACCGAGGTCCCGTGTGCGAACGCACGCACAAGATCTTGCGCGCACGTTAAAGCCCATTCCACTATTCGGTACGAGTAGGCCGTGTGTGCCGGTGGAATGGATGATACGAACTCAGAAAACATGCATCCTGTGCGCAAATAGCAGTCTAAACGAAGACTTTCGGCGTGGGGAAGGATATAAACACAGGGCTCCCAATCGTCCCGCAAAACAAGGGGTCCCAGGGACTCCTTCACTTACAGTAAAGAGGGTCCTAGAGGCGGGATAGAGGGTCCCAGTGGCATAGTGAATGCTAAAAAGAATTTCTCTAATGCATCCCTGGGACCCCCAGCACATTCTTTTAGAGGGTCCTGTAGAATTTTAGTGCTTCATAGACCCCCCTGGGAGCCCTGTAAACATCCCCAAGCGGAAGAAGACAGTAAGCAAAGGGAAAAGGCAGAGTCAAAGAGAGTGACAGGCTACTTTATTAGAGGCAGTTACAAGAACAAAACTTCCAGAGGTGGGGGGAAAATTTGCACAAAAGACCCCCCCCCCCACACACACACACACACACATATCCCAACGGTTGATTTTTAAAGTTCAGAAAGCTTATGTGCGCACGTTCTTGTGTATGCTATGTATCTGTTTAAATGAAGTTTAGGCCTATTTATAGCCAAGTGGAAGAGCAATGAGTGTTGATAACGATTCGTGAATATGACATTACAAAAAAGAGTTTAAGGCGGCACCATCACCCACATTGTTATGAAAAATCGTTTTGGGGAAACATTTAATACTATAGGTACATTTTGTAACTCTGGAAATAATGCGCTTCCTAAAAACTATACAATTGTTACTATATGTTGCATGGTTTTAGAGATATAAAGCACTTATTGGACCTAGTTTAAGAGAAAAAGAGAACATTTCGTCCAGTTCCCCAAAACGGGTATATAGTATCACTTTGTTTTTGTCATAACGTTTTTGTTGTTCAAGATATCGGTATGAAATTTTGTGTAGAAACTGCTTATTATCACAGTTTTGGTATGTACTACAACCTAAGAGCTATATAAATACAGAGCTGTACAGTCACAATTTTCATTTATAAAATGTTAGTAAAATTATATCTAAAATTTAATCGCATGTCATGAGTAAAATATAAAGCATGATAAAATGATTCTAGTACATACCAAACCTATGCATGTGTTTGAAGTTATGTTTCAATATGAGGACCATTAAGCCTAAAATTAGTATATTAGGAGCAAAATCACAAATAGTGATTTTCCGCAACGAAAAAACATGTTGAGGGAATTTCTACACCAAAATTGGTTAAACAGATGCATTAAACATTTCAAATGACAAAATATAACTACTTTTGTGTATTTTTGCAAAATGTCATGAAGAAATAACTAGAAGTAGGGGAAAGGGGGCATATATAAAACGGAGTGTAATTTGAAACACCCCCATATCTCAAAAAGGGAAATAACAATATTACAGATTTTCTAATGTATTTCAAGTCTTACTTCCCCTGAACTCGTAACGCATGTAAAGATGGCGAAAAAGGGAAATGCCGCCAAAAGGTGAGTGAAAGTTTCTTTTTAGCCATGGCTGGCTAAGGCACACATCCAGAAATCCTTGTAGTAATGGGGAAAGAACACGTAGATTGAAGAACATATTATCCCTATTGTAAGTTAAAGGAATAATCTGAAACCTTGCAGAGTTTGATCTAACCGAAAGCAAGCAGAATGGCAGCAAATTGTCATGTTCAAAACAGGGTGAAAAGGCTAATATGAAAACACACACACACACACACACACACACACACACACACACACACACACACACACACACACACTTTTAATCATTATTATTTAAGAAAATGTATAGAGCGCTTCACCTTTAAGCTCTAAGCGCTTTACAAATGCCCTAAATTATTCATATTAAAAACAACCGCTTACATACCTCCACACTATCCTTCACATTCTTACACACACACACACACACACACACACACACACACACACACACACACACACACACACATACACATGCGCTCACAAAGAAATATGTACATATTAAACTAAATATAAATAAAATACATATACATAATAAAATAACAATTTACAATCAGATTACATTAACAAATCAATTTTCAATTTTCAATTATGGACATGGTTTTCAAAGTTAGAAGGAACAATGCTTTGCAATGTTTCATATTACCCTTTGGCGGGTGATATGAAACATGCGTTTGATGGTCAATGTGCATTTGGGAATTGTAAAATCAATTTGCTTATGGTTGATGTTAAACTGAAGGATGATTGTTTCTTTTATTGAATAAATGGAAGGTAAACGTTATAAATGTGTTTAATTGTAAACACCAGTCTTGTTTCATATTGCCTGCCAGTGTTTCATATTGCCACCATTTTAATTTTTCACAAAACGTTCAATTGCTCAGTTCTATGTAATGTCAGGAAACTGTTGTTTTGTTTGAACATGCATGGACACATTACATATTAAAAGCCATGTACAACGTTATGAAACTCTCCTCTGCTTTTGTGTTACTGGACTTTGAAAAAAAGTATTCCATATTTGCCCCCTTTCCCCTACTGAAGCGAAAGCAAATCAACATTTTGGTACCGAATGTTGGGTGATAGTGACGCCTTAAAGGCCAACTGTTTCACCTTGACTCCCAACTGTTGAGGACTAAGCTGGGGATAACCCTGCTGGTTGATGAACACAATCAGCTGCAGCGAGGTTCTGCTGGTGGCTGGCCGAAGATGCTGGGGATCCAGTGTGTAACAGCTGAAAGTTCGTACGCACCAAGTATGATACAACAATACGCACTCGCTGTCTATACTCAAATTTCTCCTACGTGCAGAGTGGCACAAACGTAAAGCGTTCGCCTGGTGTCAAGCAAACCCGAGTTCGAACCTGGGTACAGGGGATTTTTCCTCTCACTTTACACTAGGCCTTACGGTCTGAACGTGGAGTCTTTCGGATGAGACGATAAACCGAGGTCCCGTGTGCCCATGCACTTAGCACACGTTAATCCCAATGGCAACGAAAAAGTTGTCATGTGGTCAAAATTTACCCCCTCCCCCCTCCTCCCGATCCCCCGTCACATAAAAAATCGCATAAAAAAGAAGAAAAACGTGGGTTGCGCGCCTCTTGCTGCGACGTGCTCTCCAGGTGGGAGCAACCCGAATTTCACAGAGACGCCTCTGTGACTATAAAGTACCTAATACCTACCTACACACTGCGACTCATTTAAATTAACCCTTTCACCGCCAAAGTCGCATTTTAGCACCACAGTGATTTAACACCTATGTGACTAAAAGGCATCAAATTGGGGTCTATTGTCCAAAAGACCCTATTGTCTTAGCTTTGGGAGGTAAGGATAGACCTTATTTTATTTGTGTCACAGAAGAATCCCCAATACTGCAGATGGATTTTGATCTCTACCCACGTAAATTTAATGGAAATGTTTGGCTGAAATATGGCTGGCGGTGAAAGGGTTAACTTACTTTAATTCCCATTATAAATACATTTAACAGAAACAAGCGGCGTTATCATTGCCACGGAAAGATGGGATGTAGTTTTGCTCCCTATCATGCCACAGTCTGAAAATGTTGTAAAAAAAAAAAAAAGTTGAAAAGACAAATGAATATTTATAATATTCGAAAAGAAAAAGACACCTCGAAGATCAACCTGTTTTGAAGTAGAACACACGCCCAAACAAAACAATGACAAATTGGGTATCCCGCAATAATTGGTTTGATTACCCATTCGTACTCTCTCTCTAACTGAAAATGTGTGCTCTTTCTGTCTGTCTGTCTCTCTCTCTCTCTCTCTCTCTCTCTCTCTCTCTCTCTCTCTCTCTCTCTCTCTCTCTCTCTCTCTCTCTCTCTCTCTCTCTCTCTCTCTCTCTCTCTCTCTCTCTCTCTCTCTCTCTCTCTGTCTCTCTCTCTCTCTCTCTGTCTCTCTCTCTCTCTGTGTCTCTGTCTCTCTCTCTCTCCTCTTCCTATACGCGCACACGCAAGTAAGAAAGCGAACGAGGGAATGAGTTTGTAAACGTATGAGTGAATGACATGCTTTAGCGCCTAGCCTGAAAGAGAGGGGCATGTGTGTTTTAAAGAGGCAACAGAAATGAAGAAAAGGTGATTTCGAGAATGATATAGAGAGACAGGCAGACGTACAGACAGACACATACACACACAACGCGCGCACACGCACGCATAGACACACAAAAGACAGAGAGACAGAGAAACAAAGGGTAGAGGAAGGAAGAGGGTGGTGTTTGTGGGTCACGTTGGGGTACCAAAACAAATGAATGAAAAGTATTCCTGTGCCAAGCCGGATTATAAAATAAACACCCACCAACAAAATCTACATCGTGTGATGCAAATACGGAATGTCTCACCTGTCCACCAAGACACTGCTTGCGGAGAAGAGCATGCTGCAGCTGACCGTGATGCTGTTGTAGGCACAGTAAGGCAGGAACTCCTCTATGGGGACCCTGGTGCCCCCCACCAGCTTCAAGGCAGACAGCTCCGTGATGTTGCCGTAACTGGAATCATTTGTTGAGCCTGGTGTGTGACGTAAGAGAGACGATGTTAGTACAGGTGGCTTTGCACTAGCAGCGAAGCGTACTCTAAAGGATGAGAGGGCAGTCCGAATTTCATAGAGAATGTGATGTATAGTCGATTGCTGGAGTGCTCGGTTTATCGTGTGTGGGTGCGTGTGCGTATGCGTGTGCGCGCGCGCTTATGTAGTGTGTTTGTGCATATGCGTACCTGTGATTATAAACATACCATTCATAGCTGTCTCAACTGTGTTCAAAAGCAGCTCTCACAAATCATTGACTCTCACTCTGTCAACAGTCAGTCTTACGCTGATGACACTCAGATGTGTGACTCCTCTTCACCAAGTCAGATCCATACCATCATTCAAAGCATCCAGCATTGTATCACTGACGTAAACAAACGTGGATGTTAGACAGCAAACTCAAGCTCAATGACAAGACTGAAGCGCTCCTTACACATTCTAACAGAGCAACTCTTACTCCTTCACAACCTTCTATGATACAAGTCGGTGCAGTGGATATTCCTTTCTCTCAGTCTGTTAGAAATCTTGGAGTCATGCTATCAGACGATATGTCTTGCAATACTCACGTGTCAAAACTCGGTCAATTAGCTTACATGGAAATTCGAAGAATCAGTTCTATTCGTCGCTATCTCTGTGAACGCAACCAACACCTTAGTGTGTTCTCTGGTTCTGTCAAAACTTGACTACTGCAACACTCTTCTTTCTGGCTGCCCTTATCTTTTGTCTAAACTCCAACGTATCCAGAACTCCGCTGCTAGACTAGTGTTAAAGGCCAAAAGGCGTGACCATGCAGGTCATCTTCTCTTTAAACTCCACTGGCTTCCTGTTCACACACACACTGAACGCTTATATGAACATTCCGGCAGACCTCCTGATTTGAAACATTTAGGTCAGCGCAGCGCTTTTGCCACACCCTGAACGACCCGATTATGGCGCCGATAAAGATACCTCGCCAACCACTTTGCCGTGCAGGACCCGACACCAATCAACCACTCAGGAAGGACTCGTTGATGCACATTGCCCAAGCTGCCATAGACAAGCACCACAATTCTGTAGGAAAAGCCAAAAGTGCTTAATTCCATGCATAGTTTGAGGTACTTGTCAAATTTGGCACTGTAGCATGTATCAATAAAGATTTCAAAAGGGACAGCCACTTGAAAGAGGAAGACCTCCCGGCTACCGTGATCAATGATGGTGATGTCAGGTCTATTGGCATGGGAGGCGAAGACATCAGAGTCGATGCCAAACATGCGGGTGTCAGGGGTGTGTCCTTAATGATCTGCACTGAGTCTGATGGAGAGATATGTTTCTTCTTCTTTCCTGTAGAGCAACCACAGTCACTTCTGACTATTCTGTCGCTGTATTTAGCAACCATCTCAACAATGCACACTTCTTCGTATTTTCTCTTTTGACTATGTGTCTCTAAATTGATTGCACATAATTATATTTCTTTGTGAGTGTTTGATTTTCTTTTTTTCCCTTTTTTCTTTTTGCCTTTTCTTTTGCTCAATTATCATGCATAAATGATGTATTATAATTTATTGTACTTACAGTCTGCCATTCACAAAACATTTTTCATGAAATATTTCAGGAGCACTAGCTTGTTGATGCTCTCTTTTGCTTTCTGTTACAGCCGAATTCGCTTATAAGAAACTCGCTTATAATCAAGCAAAATAATGTTCCTGGACAAACTCCTTCTTTCTTATGATTTATCAAAACTAGGATATAAGAAACTCGCTTAATAGAAAACTCGTTTATAATCAAACAAATTCCTACTCCCATCCGCGATGTAAACTCGGATATAAGAAAATTATTTTATACATGCAACTTGGTTTGCAGTTCATTTTCTTATAAGCCAGTTCGATTTTCTTATAAGCGAATTGCCATTGACAAGGATGTTCCACTAAAACTGCAGTCGTTTCCAAAAAAGGCCAGTTTACGTCAGACCAGCTGCAGGTTTAGGTAAGACCAAACCACAGAAAAACAAATTTGAGTTCTTTTTGTTCCTTAATTTCATGGCAGTGGCTATTTAACCTCCAGTAGAAAAATAGAATTCCGGCTATTTTTCCTCACACAATCTGTCTTTCTCTTTGTCTTTTTCTGTTTGTCTTTAGATTTATCTCCCTGTCTGTCTCTCTCTCTCTCATTCTCTCTTTCTCTGTCTCTCTCTCTGTGTCTCTGTCTCTTTCTCCCTCTCTCTCAGTTTCAGCTTCAGTTTCTCCCCGTCTCTCTTTCTTTCTCTGTAAAGACAGTGGGAGACATAGAGACAGCGATATATATCATAGAGAGAAAGAGGAAGAAACACACACAGAGAGACAGAGACAAAGTAAGACATAGACAGATAGTCAGACAGACAGACACACAAAGAGAGAGAAAGATAAAAAGACAGACAGATTTAGAGAGAGAGAGAGACAGAGGCACACACACAGAGAATGGGAGAGAGAGAGAGATTGAGAGAGAGAGAGAGAGAGAGGGAGAGAGAGAGAGAGAGAGACAGAGAGAGAGAGAGACAGAGAGACAGAGGCACAGAGAGAGAGAGAGATTGAGAGAGAGACAGAGGCACACCAGTGAGATAAAGATAAAGAAGAAAAGAAAACAGAGAGACAGATAAAGAGACAATGAGAGAGACAGAGAGAGACACATAAAGGAAGACAGAGAGAGAGGGAGGGAAAGGAAAGACTAAGAGAGAGGGAGACATAGAGAGAGAAATAGAGAGAGACAGAGACACGAAGAGAAAGACAGAGACAGATTAAACACAGAGAAAAGACAGAGACACACAAAGCAAGAAAGAGAAAGCCAAAGAGAGAGACAGAAAGAGAGCCAAGGGCACACAGAGAAAGAGATACAGAAATAGAAAGACAGAGACACACAGAGAGGAAGACAAACAGAAAAAAGACAAAGAGAGAGACACGAGGCAAAATAGTCTGAATTATATTTTTCCCACTAGAGGTTAAATAGCCCCAGCTTAATTTAACACTTTCCTTCAGTATTCTGTGGAAAAACACGTAGAGCAGAAGAAAAAATATGAGTGCCTGCACTGTTGTGTTGGTCACAGTGCCCATCCTTTTATTGTCAGCAGCAGAGAGGAAAAGGCAATCCATTTCTTTAAGAAGAAAAATACAAATAATTGAATATGTGGAAAAACATCCACATAAACAAAAGCAAACTACTGATGAAGAGCTGCAGGTCCCCCACTCCATGGGTGGACAGTAAATGGTAATATTTCAGTACAAGAAAGGTGATGAGGTACGCATTATTTTAATAACGACAATAAAAAATAAATGGTTAGATTAATAAATGGTTAGATGGTAGAAACCTTTAAATGTTTTTGATTTTATGATGTAAAACATGCACCAAATTAGGAAACAGGATTTTCTCTTAGTTTTGTTTTTCTGTCTGTCTTTATTTTATTATCTTTTCTCTCTTTTTCCCCATTCAACTCAGTTATAAGAAAACAAGCGCGAAATCGCAATAGTTTGTGGCATGCAGTCTATTTTTACCACTCCAATCATGAGTTACCTCCCCTGGCTTTTCAATAATTTTAATCTGTAAACCAGGGACGGTATTCATGTCGAGATAGCATGAGACTTAGCATGATGCTAACTTAGAAGCTCTTCCAAAAGTCCTATTAAATCCTATAGGACATTGGAAGAGCTTCTAAGTTAGCATCATGCTAAGTCTCATGCTATCTCGACATGAATACCGTCCCAGAATGTTATCTCTGCACCATTTCGAAACTTTTTATATCTTTTGGAAAACATTTAAAACTATGTATCCTACTTATACTCATCAAAAGAAGCACCGCATACTCGTCGTGTCTGTTGTAGTGTCTGTATTACATATGTTTATTATTTTGTACGCTTTTAAAATACATCATTTTAAAGAGCGGCCAGAAGTGTAGCCTCAATTTGAAGTGTAGCCTCGATTTGAAGTGTGACAATTTTGTCAAAATGTGCGACAATTTTGGACCAACAGACCGACCGACCGACAAAGTGAGTTATAGGTTTGTGGCTTGAGCCACAAACAAAAACCCTTCAAAATGTTTTCTTATATCCGAGTTTCGGAGATAAGAAAACTCGGATATAAGGGGGAAATAATAATCTCCGTTCCATTTTCTTATAACCGAGTTTTACTGTATATGCGTTTGGAAATATTAAAGATTTGTTTAACACACACACACACACACACTCACACTCACACACACTAACACACACTCACACTCACATACACTCACACTCACTCACACACACACACACACACACACACACACACACACACACACACACACTTCTGTAAAAATGTGACTTGCATTTGTGGCCAGCATATTACACCACACACACACACACACACACACACACACACACACACACACTCACACTCACTCACACTCACTCACACACACTCACACACACACACACTCACAACACAATTATGTAAAATTGTAAAAATGTCAACGGCAGCCTATGAAAACATTCTTTGTGATGAATAAGTTGCTCGTGGACTTATTATGAGCCCAATTGGACCTTTGCTTTGATGTGCTTGTTATATATTTTACTTTCATTTTTGGAGTTTAATATTGTTC
>CM065691.1:22282758-22345258 GCA_017654935.2 Phymorhynchus buccinoides
ATCAGTTACAACCGTTCAGAGCAGTAACGACCATTCAGAGCAGTAACGACCGTTTAGATCAGTTACAACCGTTCAGAGCAGTAACGACCATTCAGAGCAGTAACGACCGTTTAGATCAGTTACACCGTTCAGAGCAGTAACGACCGTTCAGAGCAGTAACGACCGTTCAGAGCAGTAACGACCGTTTAGATCAGTTACAACCGTTCAGAGCAGTAACGACCATTCAGAGCAGTAACGACCGTTTAGATCAGTTACAACCGTGCAGACGCGTGCGCCCATATTACATAAAGCAGACTCACATTCCCTGTATGCCTCTCTATCAATTCGAGTACAAAGGAATCAGTCCACGCACAATCAAGGAATATATATAGAGCGTGAAAACGCTAGATCTCGGCCGCGCAGCAGCAGGTTTGGCTCCAGTGACCTTGACCTTTTTGACCCAATGATCTATTTTGGAACTTGGCCTAGATAACTACCTATCCGCAAAATTCGAGGGTCTTAGGTCCATCCATTCAAAAGCTATCGTGTCAACATACATGCATACATACATAGTGAGCCAGCCAGATGAATATATTCAAGAACAAACAAACACCACTGAAAACATTACGAGCTTCGCTTCGTGGCTGGTACAAAGAATCGCTCACCATAGGCAGCCGGGTCTTGGTAGTTGTACACCCCTGAAGCCATAGCGTTGTACCAGTTGTTCAGAGAGGTGGACACGTCAGCGGGCAGCCTGGTCAGGTCTATGGGGTTCAGGTTGCACAGCGTGACGGCGGGGAAGGTCAGAGGCGACGTTTTGTTGATGTTGATCGTCGTCTTGAACGGGTAGCTCGTGACGTCAGCGTACGTGCCGTACAGGAAGTATGCCAGCGCCACCACGGCCGACAGGAAGTAGATTGTCCACAGAACCCTTTGTGAGGAACAGACAAGCGACAGAGATGTGATTATAAAATTCGATGGCCTAGAGTCAAAACGGACTATCTTTAGATAGTCCATTGACTTATTATTGATGTTATTGCAGAAACCAAGAACTTGTATTAAAAAAGACTGCAAATAATATAAAATGGGGATTAGGCTTTTTATATTTCTGCAGTCTTTTTTTTATACAAGTTATTAGCTATCGTAATAATTTCAATAACACGTCAATGGGAAGATACTGTAGACTGTTTTGACTCCAAGCCATCGAATTATACTTTTTTTTGTAAACGTGTAATACATGATTGCATAAGATTTATAAAAAAAAATTACAACCAAAGCATGTTAGAACATGGACACACAGAGAAAAAGAAGAGGCAATAGAAAAGAAGAGGAATAGAAGGTGGTCGAGGAGGAGGAGGAGGAGGAGGAGAAGAAAACTACAACAAAAGCAAAACCATGCAAACAGGGAACTTGGGATTGCGAAGCAAGATTCATTCTTTTGAGGGATCGAGGGTATTGGGGTGTGGGTGGAGGGGGGGGGGGGGGTAATGTCAAAACCGTAGAGGCTTTGTTCATTGCAGCGGCGATGATAATTATTTTGGCCGACAAGTGCATACTGACGTTGAGAAGATTATTTATTTCAATAAAAAAAATATTTTCCCAAAACATGCATTTAGTTTTTTGTTTTAATTTGACCAAGACTTGTTATGTTTATTCTGTATGCCCCCCCCCCTCTCTCTCTCTCTCTCTCTCTCTCTCTTCCTCTCTGTGTTGGAAAGCATTGTTGTAGCCTAACAATGTTTGATCGTTCCCGATGGGCAAAAGGTCATTCACACGACAGCGGTCTAGCAGCAATAAGTTTATTACATGGTCCCAAATGGGTCGGGTCTATGGTTAAATAACCAAGTTTGAAGCTATTGGGGTCCATATTTACCAAACGTTTGTCCATAATTGTGCTGGCAGTTAACAACATCGACCCACATTTCTCTGCGCCTGCCCGTACACACCCGTCTGCCCCCTTTCTTTCACCCCCCCCCTCCCCAAGGTCACTCTGTGTGTCTGTGAGTGTGCACGTGCGTGTGTGCATATTTAATTATGCTTCAATCGTCACAACCTAAACGTCTAAACTTAACACTATGAAAAACGAAATTGGAATGATACCACCGGCCTAAAAAACCCAATCTGCGTCTGACAGAAGAAATCGCACTAAAAACTAGATTGCTTAGGGGAGGTATAAAACATTTCGAATTATGCAATTAAATTGTTTGAGTTAATCAGAAATGCAGTTTTGAACAAACTCGTGGGCGCACGTATGTGTATGTGTGTGCGCGCGCGTCTGTGTTTATGTATGTGTATGTGTGCATCTGTGTGCGTTGTCCGAGAGATACGAGAGAGTAATGACCAGAAGCAAACAGACTGCATATCAGAGAAGGACGCAAAGACAATAAAAAGTGACAAAAAGCGAACCTTCAGACTCGTCAATAAACGAAGACCAGATAAGTCGACACACTTCTATCAAAATAATGCCTTCGATGCCTTATTCACCTAGCTATCTGCAGGGAAGTGGTACAGAGGACTATACCCAGGGTCAGTGATGCCCCAAAAGGCCCAGGTCATAGGTCACAGCCTTATTGAAACTGAAAATGGCCCATCCAGAAGGTGGGGGAACTATTTGTGCGAAAGACCCCCCGGTACCCCCACGTTTTTTTGTCCTATCGATTTATGCTAGAGCGAGAACATTTTGTCCTATTGGTTTCTACTAGAGCGAGAACATTTTGTCCTATTGGTTTCTACTAGAGCGAGAACATTTTGTCCTATTGGTTTCTGCTAGAGCGAGAACATTTTGTCCTATTGGTTTCTGCTAGAGCGAGAACATTTTGTCCTATTGACTTCTGCTAGAGCGAGAACATTTTGTCCTATTGGTTTTTCTACTAGAGCGAGAACATTTTGTCCTATTGATTTCTGCTAGAGCGAGAACATTTTGTCCTATTGATTTCTGCTAGAGCGAGAACATTTTGTCCTATTGATTTCTGCTAGAGCGAGAACATTTTGTCCTATTGGTTTCTACTAGAGCGAGAACATTTTGTCCTATTGATTTCTGCTAGAGCGAGAACATTTTGTCCTATTGGTTTCTGCTAGAGCGAGAACATTTTGTCCTATTGATTTCTGCTAGAGCGAGAACATTTTGTCCTATTGATTTCTGCTAGAGCGAGAACATTTTGTCCTATTGACTTCTGCTAGAGCGAGAACATTTTGTCCTATTGATTTCTGCTAGAGCGAGAACATTTTGTACTATTGACTTCTGCTAGAGCGAGAACATTTTGTCCTATTGATTTCTGCTAGAGCGAGAACATTTTGTCCTATTGGTTTCTGCTAGAGCGAGAACATTTTGTACTATTGATTTCTGCTAGAGCGAGAACATTTTAAAGTAATAATAATAATAACAATAACAATAACAATAATAATAATAATAATAATAACAATAATAATAATATAGTATTTATATAGTGCCGTTCTTTAGAATTAAACTCAAGGCACTCAGATTCACACACAATTGGGCTAACATACACATTCAATCGAACATCATCTAATTAATGTGAAAAGTTAGAGAGAGAAAGCTCTTTGAAACAAGTGAGTTTTCATTTGGGTTTTGAAAGCGGGAAGACAGTGCTGAATTGTGACGGAGGTGAACAGGCAAGGAGTTCCAGACATTGGGGGCGCAAAAACTAAAACCGCGTTGTCCAAAAAGACTTTGTACTATTGATTTCTGCTAGAGCAAGAACATTTTGTACTACAGAGGAACCTTCCTTATAAGACCTCCCATTATATGAATCCCTCCCACATAAGACCTACTTCTCTGAGACATTGCCCTTCGTTGTAAGTATTAAAATTATCCCCCTTATAAGACCTCATTTTCGATGATTTTTGAAGGTCTTACAAGGGAGGTTCCACTGTATTGATTTTCTTGTTTCAGGACAGTCTGTCCTACTACCTTTCTTTTAAATTCTCGGTGCATCACTAACCCTTTAGCCGGCGCCACACACGCGTACAATCGTACGGAGATGCGATCCGACTGGGCCACGCGCATCACTAACCCTTTAGCCGGCGCCACACACGCGTACAATCGCACGGAGATGCGATCCGACTGGGCCACGCGAGTCATGACTCACGTGAAATGCTTGCGCTTAAAAATAATTCTGCCCTTCTGGTTTAAATGTTTTATTTTCCAAATCAACATGAACAACAACTATGACATAACTGAAGCAACAACAAGCAGAGCTTCTGCCATTCTCGCTCACTATATACTCCAGGAGACCCAACGCATGAATTTCGTGTGAATCACGACTCGCATCGTCACAATCGCATCGGATTCAGATCCGAATGGTATGTAATCAAAGACTCTAAAAGGGTAAGATGGACTACTTCAGAGTTACGGCGAGCCGGGCTGATAGAGTTATCGTTAGTGGGGTAGTTACACCCATTCACAGTGGCGGCTATCCAAAGACTCGGACTGGAATTTGAACGGAGAATTCAACTGTCCTAATCGACGTGTTTTTAACCTAAATGTGTCACGTTTAAAAGGGACATAACCAGTTTTTCTGTCCACACTACTCATTATAGGGAAAAGGGACCGGATGTTAGTCTTTTCTTTTCAGTGTCTTTGATGTAGTGTAGCAGACGGTTTACCTTCGGACTGTTCCGATCTGCCTGTCGAAGACCATGGGCAGTCCGTGTGCCGTGCTCCGGGAGACATGGGCCTCCAGGCTCTGCCGTACCTCACTGCCGGGTGGCTTCTCTGCAAGGAAACACACGCACACATAGAGAGGGAGACAGGGTGGGGGGGAGAGAGAGATGGAGGAGAGAGAGAGAGAGAGAGAGAGAGAGAGAGAGAGAGAGAGAGAGAGAGAGAGAGAGAGAGAGAGAGAGAGAGAGAGAGAGAGAGAGAGAGAGAGAGAGAGAGAGAGTGAGAGTCTGGACACTATTTTCCCTCTCTCTCTCTCTTGGTCTCGGTCTCGGTGTTGGTCTGTCTGTCTGTCTGTCTGTCTGTCTGTCTGTCTGTCTGTCTGTCTGTCTCTCTGTCTCTCTCTCTCTCTCTCTCTCTCTCTCTCTCTCTCTCTCTCTCTCTCTCTCTCTCTCTCTCTCTCTCTCTCTCTCTCTCACATTCTAAAAACATAATTGAAATGGACTAGTAACATGAAAGTAAAAAACAAAAGTCACTACCAACAAGAAACGCATTTGAAAACACAAACGTCAGAGAGAGAGAGAAATACGAATACAAAATCGAATGTTTTTTTGAGGGTAAAAAGGATAAGCTACAATAGCTTATTTGCGCTTTACCCTCTCATTCACACACACACACCAAGCATAGCAAAGAAAATTTGACATAAAAAGTCAAGTCAAGAAAATGAAACAAAAATGACAAAGATTGGCATTTGAAATGGTTGTAAAAGAATCAAAATGGGAGTTAAAGCAAGAAAACATGGAAAATAATGAACAACTAGCGCAACGCCGGGTACCGGTAACGCCTAGTAACGGTAACGCCAAGTACTGGTAACGCTGAGTATAGCAAATTTGAAGCGATTCGGTTAAGAAACGGCGGAGTTATAAGGCCCCATTTCCCGTTGGCGCTGCTCTGAGAGTGACACGCTCTCCCGATTCTCTGCAAATGTTCTGCCAGGGCTTTGCCCCGGCCACAGCAAGCCTGACAGCAAATGTGAAGCGAATCGGCTAAGAAACAGCGGAGTTATTTGTGAAAAGGTGAAGCGGCGTATATCGCGCGCGTTTCTGAATCGATTCGCTTTCGGTTTGGTACCTCGATAGCCACCGTCCCCGGTCATCTATCTGCCAAATGTGAAGGATATCGGTCCAGACATACCGGAGATACGGGCGCCGAGAGGCCGGCGGATACGCGTTTCGCGCATTTACCAAACAGTGCAAATGACACGGTCGCCTTGGTTGCCGTTGCCATCGCCCCGTTAGGGCGCAGAGCAAATTTGAAGCAATTCTGTGGAAAAACGGCGGAGTTATAAGGTCCGTTTTGTGTTTCAGACACACGGACACTTGGCTTTTTATTATATGATGATGGTGAACTTGATTTTTGAAAAAGCAAACGAAGTCCTCTTCTGAGAGAGTAAGGTAAACCTCTGGCATGAAGCCACGTGAGGTTATGGATTCCCCCCTCTTTCTTTCTCTGTTTTAAATGTTTTTATTATTTTTTTTTTTGGTTTTTTTTTTTTTTTTTGGGGGGGGGGGGGGGGGGGGGGGGGGGGGTCCAGAACCACTGTAACCCCTCCGACCCGCTTCTGTAGAAACAGAGAGGCAAAGAGAGAAACCGAAAGCTAAAAGAGACAGACAGGCAAGCAAAGAGACAAGCCAAGACACAGGCTGACAGACAAGACAGATCATAGCATAACATAATGGTAAATGCTTACCTGGATGAGTTTGGAACTGTGGTTGGCCCGAGGTCTTTGGACCGTCCACAGGAGACACTTGGGTGGTGGCCATCAGGAATAAGAATCCGCCTTTGTTATAGTATTTCACCATTGCATTCATCCTACTACATTATCCCGCCTTCACTTCTGTCAAAGCCTGCCACTTCGGCCAGTGAATTACTATTAGAACGCTTCTTACGTGAAGGATTCTTTTAAAAGTTTCCTTTAAAACTTTTTGTCTTTTAAATTGCCTATTGCTAGAATCAGAAAGAAAACAAATTCTAATTTCAATATTTGTCAATTAAACTGCAATAAAACTTTAAACACGTTCAATAACGAAAAGTGGTTTTTTTGTCATAACATACTCATGATTTTTGTTTCGTTTTCATGCTTGGGTGATTTTCTATCAATTTGCTGCAATACTGGTCTGGTTCCTCACGTATCTTCTTTTGTTGCAATTTACATCGCATTTTCACACATTATCAAGAGAAAGTCCCCAAAATGTGTACATCATCTGCAATGGTTACCCTTTATCCTTTAGCGTCCTAGGTACCCTATGCTACACTAAACGAATGGTTATTGAAGCTTAGTCGTAGTCAGTGTCCGTACAACCGATGTCGACATTATAAATAGCGGTCAGTGATTTTGCGGGTTACCGGCAGTACACGAGTATTACGTGGAGTCAACCTCGGACACCGTTAATGCATTCGATCAATATCTACAACAAATATATATGTGGCGCTCACGCATATAGAGAGAACAGCAAAAGGCACTCCAGAAAACAACCACATTCTCTGCTATATGTGAGTCATAGTCGGACACGACTGAGTGATACACAAGACTAGTTGTATAAATAATAATAATAATAATAATAATACTTAAAGGAGCACCCTGACGGATACGTTTTTGCAACACATCGAGATCACCAGGAAAACACCCTTTAAAGAGATCGCAACGCTTACTTTGCTCTGGTTTCCTACAAACCAAACCGTCAAATCGGCGATTCCTCCTTGGCGGAGGTGCTGGAAGTCAGATTCTTTCAGTGAAAGAATTCTTTCTAATGGCCGCCTGAGTTTGCACAAATAGTTTGCACGAAATTTACACAATACAAGACTTTTTATACAGGTTTTTTTTAATACAGTTTACCAAAAGAAGTTTCGCTGCTTCACTAGTACGTACAGACTGCTTCTACTTTGCAGCTCAGACATCAATACTTAGCTTAATGGCACTGATGTTGTTCATTGTCATTATCGTTGCCATTTGCGTGAGAAAAATTGAATGTGGGCTTTCGTCATCATAGGGCATGGAGTTGGGGGGGGGGGGGGGGGGGGGGGGGGGGGGGGGGGGGAATGATAGCAAACCCCGTTATAGAAATGGTCAAATGGTAAATACGTTTATGTTTGGTAATACCTCAAATGAATGACTCTTTTAACCGACACATGTTCGCACCAACTACAGGAAGGCCAATGTTGTAAGTCTATTATGATCTATGGACATAATAACATGCTCTAACCATAACCATAACAAAAACACAAACAAGAATATATATACGCGCACCCCCCCCCCACCCCCACACCACACACCCCCACTCCACCCCCCCCCCCCCACTCCACCCATACATAGAAACATGCAAAGACATATACACGAAACTTGCCCGCCAGAACACGCAGACAGTTGAATGTAGGCTTACTTTATAGAAAGAAAGAAAGGTGAATACTTTACTATCGTTACGTTTACATCTTCTCTACGCCAAGGTCAACAATTCACAATTTAATAAACTGGAATTTGGGGGAACATAATAATCTACTAATACTCACTAGTACTAACAGACATCGAAATGCAAGACATAAGACATGTGCGTCTGTCTGTCTGTCCGAATGTCTCAGTAATGTCACAGAGAGAGAGAGAGAGAGAGAGAGAGAGAGAGAGAGAGAGAGAGAGAGAGAGAGAGAGAGAGAGAGAGAGAGAGAGAGAGTGTGTGTGTATGTGTGTGTGTGCGTGTGCGTGTGCGCGCGCGCGTGTGTGTGCATGAAAATGTGTGTGTGTGTGCGCGTGCGTGCATGCGTGCATGAAAATGTATACGCGCATGTGTGTGTATGTGCTTGCGCGTATATAAGGGAAAGACTAACTATTGAAATATTTGTGCACAATACAGTATGTGTTCTTGTGTTGTGAGGGAGGCGGAGGAGGAAGCTTGAAGGTGGGTGGGTGGGGTGGGGTGAGGCGAGGGGGGAGTTATACTTACCTCTGAACATCTGTGGTGTATATAGGTGGATTGTGTGCTCATGTGTGTGCACATGTGTGTGTTTGTCTTTGAACAAGGGGCATTCATAGTGAGTGAAGCACAAGTTTTCGCACGTGTGACAACTTGCCCACCCCCCAAAAAAACCCACACACCCCAAAAAATCACTTTAGAAAAAAGAACGGCAACTAATTCTGACCACACATTTTGTAGACATGATTCATAAAGAGTGGTTGTCATCTTTTGAATAGAATTATAAGGATTTATAACTATGATTCTGTTCGATGATAAAAATCGAGGGGCGATTATCTATCTGATGATAACGATCAAGTGGTGATTTTTGTCATGTTAATGATGAGAGTGATGCTGATCTTTAACCCTTTCACCGCCAGCCATATTTCAGCCAAAAATGTCCATTAAATGTACCTGGGTAGAGACCAAAATCCATCTGCAGTATTGGGGATTCTTCTGTGACATACATAAAATAAGGTCTATCCTTACTTCCCAAATATAAGACAATAGGGTCTTTGGATAATAGACCCCAATTTGATGCCTTTTAGTAACATAGGTGTTAAATCACTGTGGTGCTAAAATGCGACTTTGGCGGTGAAAGGGTTAATGATGTACGTGCTCGTGATAAAGATTGGTTATGACAATGATGATGATTAACAAAATGATGATAATATTTCTGATGACGATGATGATAAAGAATATCGATTTTTGTGATATAACAAACAAAAAGAGTGGGAATGATGATGATGAATAACGATGATGATGATGAGAAAGACTGAAGAGTGATCATAATCTTTTTGATGATGATAATGATACTGAGTGGTGAAAGTTTCATGACGATTGTGATGACAAATGAAACAAAATGGTGACGTCTTGACGACGAATAGGCCTATATCATTAAAAGAGTGGTGATAATTTTTTGATGATGATGGTAATGATAAAAAGTAGTGATGATTTTTATGTTAATGATGACAACAGGTGATGATCTTTATGACGATCATAAGGATAAAGAGTGTCGGTGGTTTTGTTGCAATTTTTGTTGATTATGATGAACATGACAAAATAGTGGTAATTATATTTCTAATGATTGTGCTGATGATGGCAAAAAAAAGAGTGGTGATTTTTTATGATGATGATGATGATGATCATGATGATGATGATAATGATGATGAGTTTTTGATGATGATGACGATGACCAACGTTAGAATAATCGTTATGCTTTGATGATGATGATGACGATGATGATGAAGAGTGGTGACGACTTCCTTAACCCCTTCACCGCCAGCCATTTCTCAGCAAAACATTTCCATTAAACTTACCTGGGTAGACAACAACAAAATCTGCAATGGCTCCCGCCCACCTGCGTGCGCATCTCGACCCTTCCAACGAAAGTGTCGCCATCTTAGTCAGATTTGTGTGTAAACAGGATGGTAGTTCAGGTTAATGTCGCGTATCGGCTTTCGCCATGTACGACGGGCTGAACACACCAACCAGGGTATAAACAACAATTTATGTTCCTGAATCACTGTCTTAGCCAAAAAGCCGAGAAGCGATCAGAATTTAAACGTGTAAACAGCATCGATCGGGCATTTTTCAAACAAAGTTACTGACTAAGATGGCGGTCTCCCATACTATGGAGCGCTCCTTGTGGCCGGATATGACGACACGTGGGTACAAGCCATATTGGGGATTCCTCTATGACGTATAACGTAAGGCCTATTACCCTTACCTCCAAAATTAAGAAAATAGGCTCTTTGGATAACAGACCCTGGTTTGAGGCCTTTTAGTGACATGTGTTAAATCATTGTAGTGCAAAAATGCGACATTGGCGGTGAAAGGGTTAATATACGTGATGATGATGATGATGATGATGATGATGATGATGATGATAATAAAGAGTGGTAATAATCTTTTGATGATGGTAATGATGATGATGATGATGATGATGACGATGATGATGATAAATAGCGGTGATCATGTTTCGATGCTGATGTAATGTTGATTACGATGAAGAATAACGACGATTTGTTTATGACAATGATGATGATGATGATGATGATGACGACGACGATGATGGTGATAAATATAGGTGATCATGTTTCGATGCTGATGTAATATTGATTACGATAAAGAATAACGACGATTTGTTTATGATGATGATAATAATAAAGAGTGGTGATGGTTCTTTGATTAAGGTGATGATGATGATGAAGAGTGACAATTTCTTTGATGATTACAATAAAGAATTTCTTTTGATGATGATGATATAAAAAGTAGTCACGATTCTTTGATGACGGTGAGGTTGACGATACAGATTTGAGGATGACGATAATGACGATGGTGATGATAATGATATTAAAGAATGGTGATAAGACTGAATTTTGTTTATGACGGTGATCAAGAATTGTCATAATCTCTGTGACAATGATGAATAACGGTAATGTTTTGATAATAATGGCAAAGAGTGCTGATAAAAGATGGGAGATGGACTTTTTGATAATTATAAAGAATGTGAGATGTTCTTTTTTGATGGTGATGATAAAGGATGTGAGATGGGATTTTTGATAATAATGATAAAGAATGCGAGATGGCCTTTCTGATAATGATGATAAAGTCAATGTGAAATGGCTTTTTTGATAACAATGATACAGAATGTGAGATGATATTTTTTATGACAATTATAAAGAATGTGAGAGGGCTCTTTTTGATGACAATGATAAAGAATGTGAGATGGCTTCTTTTTTGACGACAATAAAAATAATTTCAGATGGCTCTTTTTGATGACAATGATAAAAAATGTGAGATGGCTCTTTTTGATGACAATGATAAAGAAGGGAAAATAACCGGAAAACGCGTGCGTGCGTGCAGGCATGTGTGTGTCGGCCTACGTGTGTGTGTGTGTGTGTGTGTGTGTGTGTGTGTGTATATGTGCGTGTGCGTGTGCGTGTGCGTGTGCGTGTGGGTGCGCGTGCGCGCGCGTGTGTATGTATGTGTGTGTGCGTGTGTGTGTATGTGTGTGTACGGGTGTGTGTAAACTTACGTATGTGTGCGTGTATGTGTGCGTGTATGTGTGCGTGCGTGCGTGCGTGCGTGCGTGCGTGCGTGCGTGCGTGCTCGTGAAACTGATCTTAGATCTGTGAGTATCATGTTATTACACACGGACATAGGCTACATGCACACGCGTGCGCACACGCGTGCGCGCACGCGCACACGGAATCACATACAATATGCAGAAATGCACGCGCTCACCGCCTCTAGCAGAAAGAGTTTCGAAAAAACTGGCCGCATACTGATTGCATAGGCCTACAACCACAGACAAAAAGCGGAGGAGGCGACTACTATTCCAGAGGGATGGGCTAACATTCTTTATAAATTAATGGAGAAGCCTTGTCCAGGGTATATCCCCACTCTTTCGGCCAAAGGGATTTGAGGACAGATGGCATTGGGGAAGGTCCCCAAAGGCTAACCAATCCCTTTTTTCCCCTCAGCAGCGAGTTAGTGCATTATGCAATGTCTACGGTTTTGAAAATGACAGGCGTGCGTCTGGAATCTTTGCAAAAGCAAAATGCATGTATATAAAACATGGAATTCTGCGACAACCTCCGCCCATATTGCAAAGTGCTCTGTCCATGAGCATTAATTTGCAGAAGTTGTCCAGCAGATTGCCACAGCCGGGTGATATAAAATGATGCTGAAAACCCATACAGATGCAAACATAAAGCTTTATCAACATTTTCTTAATAATCGTGTTTCCTTTCCTCTTTTTTCCCTCTCTTCTACGGCATCAGGAGGTAGATGAACATGAAACTGAAACAATACCATGCTGGTCAAAATTCACATTTCTATTCCACTGGTCATATTTTACATTCCTTGTTATTGTTTTTTCTTAGGCAACTGTCTTTTAGACGTCTTCGTTCCTGCCTTAAATTATTAGATATGCATCTCGAGTCCAAAAAGTACAAACAAAATTGCAGAAACAAAGACTGGAGTCAGACACCTAGTCTGACATGTCCTCGACTATTCAACCACACGTTTTAACCCTTTCACCACCAATGTCACATTTCTGCACCACTAAAAAGCATCAAACCAGGGCCAGTTAACCGAAGGCCCTATTTTCTTATTTTTTGGAGTGAAAGATAGGCCTAATGCTATACATGTCACAGGGGAATTCCCAATATTGCAGATAAAAAAAAAAAATCTTCCCAGTTAAGTTTAATGGTAAGTTTTGTCTGAAAATGACTGGCGACAAATGCTGCACATTGTATAATGAATAAAATATTGGCAGTTGTGTACATAAGAAAAACATACTGATAATACACCGTTCGAAGTAAACGGCTGGTCAGCCGTTGTTGAAGCACGAGTTCGACAGCAGTGATTTATTTTTCCTGGTGATTATGATGGTGTATACCTAAATAACAACCTGTTCCCATACATCAATGAAAAGAGCAGAACCTAATCTTTACACTGCATTTTCAAGAGATGCATGGGTGCTACTCCTTCATTTTTACACTGATTTCAGTATTTTTAATGTTTCCAGAAACTCAACTTCCAATTTGTTTTATTCATCAAAAAGATTTGTTTGACCACACTCGATTTGGGGCGTTTTGAATTTAGTCTAGTTGTTCTATCTTGGAAGTTTACAAAGGCAGTGTACTAATTTTACTAGGCTTATCAGACTCAAACTGTCTGTCTATAATTTTAACTGTCTGTCTGTCTCGTTATATCTCTCTCTTAAGTTGCCCCCCTGAATCATCCGACGGGGCTCTGCCCCTGTACCCTTGCCGGGGTCATGGGTCCCTGAACCCCTACCTTTCAGGTTTTTTTTCATTTTGGGGGAGTTGCACCCATGAAGCTGTATTGACTACTATTATCCCTTACACCGCAATAGGGAAAACTAGAATTTGCTTAAAGTTCAACTGACCGTAGCTGTAACAGCAGTGACAGGCAAATGAATAGGCTACAAGTGGGAAGATTGTCAGCAGTCGTTAGCGTGAACAAATTCAAAAGTTCAAGTAATGGTGAGTCACAGCTGAGAAACGAACACTTTTTTTTCCAAGTGAATCGCTTCATAATGCTCAAGTGCTTAAATTCAAATAATGGTATGGCGAGTCACAGCACACAACGAAAAAAACATTTAATTAAAAAAAATACATGTTACTGAAAGGCTTAAAGTTCAAGTGATGGTTAGTCACAACACACTTGTTTTTTAGTGAATCAATTCAAGGTGCTTACAGCAATTTTTCTACAAACACGCCCCCCCCCCCCCTTTACTCCCCTCCCCTATGAGCTTATCATCTGGCAGCAATTAACTACTTCCTACAGTATCAATATTACTGTATCCATCAGAATCATCAGCAAGATGATGGCGGATGTCAAAAAATAAAGAAGAGGAGTTTATGGTGAGTCCGTCACAACACAGCACGTCTGAACTGACAAAACTTGAACACATTTGTCTTTATGCACAAATGCCCCAATAATATTATTGGGGCATTTGTGCATTCTTTAAGACAAATGTGTTCAAGTTTCAATGACTTTGACATGAACGCACCAAGAGCATAGACTGGGTTGGAAATCGAAACTGAGGTCACCATCAGAGCAGCAAGGCCACAGCATTTGAGACTTTTTTTTATGATTGATGAAGATGAGGCAGATGATTATGACGATGCCATGGAGTTCCTTATTGGTCTGAGACTGCAAGACAGGGCTGTACTCTATGCTTCCTTTCATACTATCCCGATAACTACAGACACCTGCAGTGATGATCATGAAATTTGAGCAACGCTCTCAGAATCGCATTCTTCAAGTGGATGAAGCTTGACTATGTGGTTTCAGTCTTCCCACTGAGCGCATAGCACATTTGCCCTGGGTAGGAGTCAGCTAGCCCAGGGCCCCCAAAACCCTCGCCTCTGATGGGATTGAAACTTGAGATCTCCCAGCTACTAGTCCGCGATACTACTACTGCGCTATGGTGGCTGGTATAATTTAACAATTCCAAAATCAGCAGTCCAGGGGCTGCGAATCTATGTTAGGTCGTCAGGAGACAACCATCAGAGGAGACACTGCACTGCTACTGAGTCACTTCGGCGGAGTTCAGTGGAACCTGTTCTTTGCTAATATATGCAAGACACCTTTTACTAAGCCCCCTAGGCCCTACTGACGACAATGTCTCAGTCACGGAGCCAGCGTGAGTGGGGTCCTCTATGAGGACACCACCATATCCGTCCATCGACAGCTCCCCAGAACATACTGACCCCCATGACTGACACGAACGCACCAAGGGCTGAGACTGGATTGGAAACCGAAACTGAGGTCACCATGAGAGCAGGGCATGAAAGGCCACAGAATTTGAGAACATATTTTCTTTGTGATAATTGATGGAGATGAGTGGGATGATTATGACGATGATGATGACGCTATGGAGTTCCTAACTGATCTGAGACTACATAACAGGGCTGTACACTACGCTTCCTTTCATGATACCCTGGCTTTAACCAGGCCTGATAACTACAGACACCTGCAGTGTTGGTCATAAAATTAGAACAACACTCTCAGAATCGCATCCATTACGTGGGTGAAGCTCCTGTGTGGTTTCAGTCTTCCCATTGAGCCCACTGCACACTCAATCTGGGTAGGGGTCAGTCCAGGACCGAAAAGAACACTCACATCCGATGGGATTTGAGCCCAAGACCTCCCAGCCACTAGTCAGCGACACTACCACTACGCTAATGATCAATTTTAAAGTGGAACTGAGGTTCACATTGTGGAGAATGCTACTCATAATGATAAAGTGACCAGCTGTACTCTAATCGGAGGGCTCGACTATTGCGTTGTTTGTGTTGTGTTGTCGGCCACGGAGTCGTCTGGCCAGTAAGGCCCCCAGACACACGACCAGGTCCAGCAGCTCCATCAAGGTCAGCACACTGACCCCCATGAAGAAACCCATGTTGCCCCCCAGCAGACCTGCACACACACACACACACACACACACACACACACACACACACACACACACACACACACACACACACACAATGGGTGCAACTACACAAAATGAAAAAACCCTGAAAGGCCGGGGTCCAGGGGTAATGTCCCCCTGCAGCTGAAGCAAAAATTGATTTATGAAGGTATTTTAGTTTGCTTTTCCAAAGTTTATACAATTGCTTCTTTTAAAGTGTTTTAAAGATACAGTACACACACAAATATCTTGTTTTATTTTTAAAGGAACTTCTTAATCTGTTAAAACTCAAAAACAGGAAATCCTTGTACACGCGCTCACACGCACGCGCACACGCACACGCACACACACACACACACACACACACACACACACACACACACACACACACACACACACACACACACACACACACACACACACACACACACAGAGGAAATCAATGTTTTATTTACATCAAAGGACATTTAGTTTGCCGTCACATCGCAAACCAACACACAACAGATTGCACTAACACAGCACAGACCTCCGCTAAGAAAGACTGCTTGTTTTTCCATCATTAAAGAGCCTGCCTGTGTGTATGGGGCCTTCTTCAACCACTTGTTTTCTTCATATATGCACAGACAAGAGAAGAGACAAAAACCAAAAACACTTACTTGGTCCAGGTAAAATTGGACAGAGATAGGACAAGGGGAAAGGGAATATAATACAAGAGAGAGAGAGAGAGAGAGAGAGAGAGAGAGAGAGAGAGAGAGAGAGAGAGAGAGAGAGAGAGAGAGAGAGAGAGAGAGAGAGAGAGAGAGAGAGAGAGAGAGAGAGAGAGAGAGATATGGAACAGAGAGAAGGGAGGGGCCTGAGAGAAACAAAACTAGAAGCATGAAGTGGAGACACTTTGAAACATTTATAATAAATGGATACGGAATTCAAACCGTCACCAATGGATCAGTCCGACACACTTACCACTCTGCCACATTGGTTAATCTCGTTGCAGCTGCATATAATATCAATAAATTACCTTTATCATAACAATCAAAATGAAAATTTCATGGATTTAAAGGATCATCCCAATCAATTTTAACATTCAAAGCAAACTTCTTTTGGTGAAAGCTTAAAGATTAACCAATTTAAATTTAATCCATTCGCATCACGACTGATGGATAGATAGAAAGAAAAAACGTCACCCCTTAGCGGATATTTAACACAATCAGCATAAACAATCAAATGAGGGGGTTTCATCACATTTGCTGTAACAAAGCGTCTAGGACAGGGGGGCATGTGATGGGGGTATGTTGAATGCACGTTATGAGTGTGCAGTAGAGGAAAAAATCACAAGCACATTGATAAAAAAAAATAATTATGATTTCATACTCACCACTGTGCAAATTTGCTTCTTTGGCCCTAAACCTCTACAACTCTCTTTTTCTCTACATTGATTTGTGCTCACCTTCCCATTCGCCACACTCCCCCCCCCCCCCCCCCCCCCCCCACCACCTGATCTTATCCCTTCCTGGTCAATCTGCCATTCTCCTCTCAACTGCTGACGAAGAGCCTACGCTCGAAAACTTCACTTATGACTCCTTCAACAGGTCAGAATTTCCTCTTATCTCCCTTTTTTTGTTTTTCACCACAGGCAGTTGTTCTGTTCTTTCTGATTTGTTCATTTAAAAAAAGATGCACGCCTCCTCCACTGGGATCAATTCAATGTGCCCTCGTCTCTATGTGTCCCCACCTATGTGTGTCATCGTCTGTGTGCTTCGTCTCTATATGTCCCAGTCTCTATGAGCCCCATTGGGTTAGGGATAGGGTTAGGGGATACTACTTGGGTTACTTGTTAGGGATTGGGATAGGGTTTCAGATTAGGTTTAGGGTTTGGATTAGGGTTTGAGTTCGATTTTTGTGTCACATACAGACGGCTAGATTTATCACGGGGACACACATGAAGACCGGGACACACGAAGATGGGGACACAGAGGCAAAATTGGTGACACATAGAGACGAGGATAAAGACAGAGACACATAGAGACGGGGGGGGGGGGGGGGGGGGGGGGGGGGGCATAATGTTAAGTAACCCCTTCACCGAGCTCTCTTTTCCCCAATACAAATAGATCAACTGCACCTACGCTAAGATGTCATTTCCATTGTTTGTGCGCTGACTGTAAAGATAATGGCAGCAGCAGTTCCTTTGATGCATGTTTCATTTTGCTGATGGTTGTCTCTCGGGTCCGAGGATGACTTCTCTCTGTGCCTTCATCGGTGGATACACGTGGCTTCGGAAACCAAACCCAGAAGCGCACATGCGGTCGCAGGAAGGGCATGGGACACCAGTTATGACAGATAGCTCTACGACGTTGCTCTCATGTTGTTTCCTGGCACTGCCGACGATCATCTTCAAAAGTCGTCACTGCTCTCCTGGTCAGGGCGCGCCAGCTGGTTCTGCTAAGGGCTGCAGCAGCTTCGAGGTGGCGAGGCTGAAGCCCGGCCCACTTGAGGTTGTCCTTATATGCCTACCTCTTCTTTGGGCGACCCTGCTTACGGCTGCCTTGTATGAGTTCACCGTAGAGGAGCTGACGAGGGACCCGGGGCTCCTCCATGTGGATGATATGGCTAGTTCATCGAAGCTGAGCTTGGAGGAGTTTCTCGTCTGGATATCTGTACAATTCACAAAATATAAACATGTTGATATCTTACCCATAATAGAGACCCATTCGTACTCAGGGACTTGGGTTGTTTCCTCAATCGCCAGATCCTCGTAGTAAAAGCTCAGCTGCAGGTAGTTCTGTCTGCAATGTTACAGAAGCACAAGTAACACCAGTTAATTGAACGCCCTGGTTAAGGTGCACACATCTACAATAAAGACAACCGAGGCTTCTTCTACGCAACTTCTAGAGTATTTAATAGTGTTAACGACTCCCCGATTGCTAAAAGGCGATTTGTTTTTTATCATCCCATTCCAAGATTCTTTAGGTAATACCCTAAACTTTCCAAAACAATCCTTTTAATCCTGTTTTGAGAGAACATTGTAAACAGTCAGGTAAGACACACAAACAAAACGTACACAGTTAGAGCATAACGTATCTGGTGAAGGTGATGATGCATCATGATTGTTGGTAGGCTTACTCAGTCAAGGTACCGTATTCAGTTTAAAAACAAACAAAATAAATCTCTCCCTCTCTCTCCTTCCCCCCCCCCCCCCCTCTCTCTCTCTCAACCTGATGTTTGTGGCATTGTCAGGGATGACGCCCCCCAGTTTCAGAGCACTGACGGCATTGGGGGAGGGGAAGTAGGCCGAGGACAGGGAGGTGTGGAACTGGGAGAAGCGGCAGGGGCGTGGACAGCCCAGGTAGTCGGTACTCAGAGCCCTGTCCTGGATCCAGCCCCAATGGACGAAGTAGCAGGTGGATATGGACATCATGCTGCACTGTTCATACGTAGAATCTAGAAGCACAATACATTATGAATCATCAGAAATGTAGGAATTTCGGATTTGGACAAGGAGTCCCAGGCCACAGGGCATAGTCCTATTAATAAATTTAAAACCCCCCACAAAATCCAATTGTATTCTATCCTGCCAGGACGAATGTCATACTTTGATTTGAACTTTGATTTCCCTTGCAATTTTGTTTCTTTTCTTATAATATTGTAATATTGTTTCAAATTTTGTGGTTATGAACAGGGCTGTGTTTAAATAATATTATTTTATATTTTATTTGATTGTAGTGTGTCTTATGTGTATAATGACTTATTTGTGTTTTATTGTCTGTGTAAAGCGCTTTGAGCTCCCTGCAAAGGGAGTAAAGCGCTATATAAATGTTCAGTATTATTATTATTATTATTATTATTATACTGGAATTTAGCAGTTGACCATGGCTAAATTTGTGCATAGCGGAGATGCATTGCAAAAACAAACTCAATGCCACTCTCCCGGCCAAACACATTTGAAGACAACTGACGTTGGGGAAGGTCCCCAAAGACCAAACTATCTCTCTGGCTGCAGCACTAACAGGTGGCGCAAATGCCTCCAAATTTAAGAGACAGTCACAGTTAGTCTTTCACAAATAGACATATGAGGTCGTACCATGATTTCTATAAATCATTAACGATATATATAGCTCTCTAGCTCTTCTTAGTTTTGGCCCCAAGTCCCGGCTAATATCAACCAATCATAAAAGACATTCCAGTTTTAAACAAAAACGGTTTGCTTCTTGTTTCTACTTTGATATACAGCCACCACTTACTGCCGGGAAAGGCGGTACAGTTGCATTCTCGTTCTGCCAGCACTCGGGCCCTGGCGTCAACGCAGCGGTGAAGTTCGTAAATGGTTCCCGCAGATCCGGGGAACAGTTCCGGATCCCCGTCCATCTGGCGACGGAACTCCTCCGTCTCCGTGTCCACGCATTCCGCGTCACCAAACGCCTTGTAAGGACTGGACAGGAACTTGAACTGTGTATGCAGCAGTGAGCCGAGATCAGAGATAGAGAGAGAGAAGGGGGGGGGGGGGTGAGAGGGAGAGAGAGAGTTAGTTTGGCAGCGAGAGAGAGAGAGAGAGAGAGAGAGAAAGGACACTGAACACTGAAAATCTTTAACAAGGATAAAGATTTTAGGTGATGCCTTTCTTCTTCTTCTTCTTCTTCTTCTTCTGAGAGAGAGAGAGAGAGAGAGAGAGAGAGAGAGAGAGAGAGAGAGAGAGAGAGAGAGAGAGAGAGAGAGAGAGAGAGAGAGAGAGAGCACTGAACACTGAACACTGAAAAACTTTATTTAGCAAGGATGAAGATTTTAGGCAATGCCTATTCTTACAAGAGAGAGAGAGAGAGAGAGAGAGAGAGAGAGAGAGAGAGAGAGAGAGAGAGAGAGGGGGGGGGGGGGGGCAGGTGGACATTACCAGTAAAAAAAAAGAATGGCCGAGGGTTGAAAGGAGCAAACTGCTGTATGGATCTACAGCAAAATATTGGCAAATTCATTTTTTATAATTGACAACCTTTTAATTAATTTAGGTAGCCCCCCTCCAGTGTAGAGTGGCACAGTGGTATCGCGTTCGCTTCGTGTCAAGTAAACCCGAGTTCGAACCTGGGTACAGGGGATTTTTTCCTCTCATTCTGCACTAGGCCTTAACGGTCTGAACGTGGAGTCTTTCGGATGAGACGATAAACCGAGGTCCCGTGTGCCCATGCACTTAGCATACGTTAAACCCTGTGGCAACGAAAAAGTTGTCATTTGGTAAAAATTTACCCCCCTCCCTCATCAGTGGCAAAAATCGCATGCAAAAAAAAACAATAAAAAAAAAACAATTGGGTGGCGCGCCTCTGGCAGCGACGCGCTCTCCAGGTGGGAGCAACCCGAATTTCACAGAGGCGCCTCTGTGACTATAAAGTACCTAATACTAACTTAATACTAAAAGGGAGTCATAACAAAGCCCCGTCAAAATTCCTGTATATAAATGATCAAGATGACTGTCGTAAAGCTGTGTTTGATTATTTCTATGACAAGGTAAAGGTCAAGATGTGCCACCCCCCCTACCCATCTCGGTTAATTGTATTTTTCCGTTATTGCCTTTCTTACCATACATAAAGCTGTATTTTAGGAACATTTTTAGCTAATAACCTTTTTGGAATACTAACCCTAACCCTAACCCTAGCCCTAACCCTAACCCTACCCCCCACCCTATAAGACGGATCAAAATGTCAATAACTTTGCAATAAATAAAAAGTGTGTGTGTGTGCGCGTGTGTGCGTGTGTGCGTGCGTGCGTATGCGCACACGCGCGTGTGTGTTAAAATGTACCGGGCGACAGTCTTGATTTCGTTAATATAGGGCCTATGTATTTTTGTTGGACCATAGTGTAGCATCCACAAAGTGTCACAGTAAAGGGCCAGCCACACGTCCACTAAAATCGTATGACTGTACGATACGATTCGATCATGTGGTCTCCAAGAACAAATGCGATTCGCGCTTTGAGATCACGGTCGTGGTCGAATCGTATCGTACAGTCGTGCGATTTTAGCTGACGTGTGGCTGGCCCTCAAGACAGATAAGCCTCAGGGCTGGACCTACAGGGGGGCTTAGGGGGCTGCAGCCCTCACCCTTTTTCCTAAAAAAACTAAACAAAAAATAATTAATGTCGCCGAGCGGCAGCTACATGTCCTCGCGGGCTATACCTAGCACTCATCAGCACCACCAGTTGATAGGTACTTAATGGTTCAAAACATGTTTCAATAGTGGTATGAACAGCAATGGCATTAGTGCTTTATTTCATGCCCAGATTGCACTATTTTGCTTCTCGGATTTAAAACATTTCCGGGGGAGCATGTCCCCGGACCCCACCCCTTAAAACCGTAGGTCCGACCCCGAGCCTAACCAACAAACAGACCTACAGACGAACGAACAGACAAACGCGCACGCTCACCGCAGACACTCTCATGCCCACGTTGGTGTGGAAGCCAGGGCTGGCCAGGTGCCGTGACCTCATCATGTCTGGATGTTCACCCGGCACGTGCACGTGAAACTGTCAAGAAAATTAGTAGTTGAAATCGTTGCCGCAAATCTATGCACATGTACTTAATATTTATTCATTGTTGCATGCTAGCTCCCCTCTTTTTGTTTTTAAGTTTGATTTTCTTAAAAGTTGAGAAAGGACCACGTAAGTCAGGAAGTTAGTAGCCCAGCTGTTCACGGTGTTGTATATCTGGGAAAGATACTTTAGTCCTATTTCCTGGTCCTTCGGATGAGGTCTAAAACCGAGGTCCCGTGTGCGAACGCACGCACAAGATCTTGCGCGCACGTTAAAGCCCATTCCACTATTCGGTACGAGTAGGCCGTGTGTGCCGGTGGAATGGATGATACGAACTCAGAAAACATGCATCCTGTGCGCAAATAGCATTCTAAACGAAGACTTTCGGCGTGGGGAAGGATATAAACACAGGGCTCCCAATCGTCCCGCAAAACAAGGGGTCCCAGGGACTCCTTCACTTACAGTAAAGAGGGTCCTAGAGGCGGGATAGAGGGTCCCAGTGGCATAGTGAATGCTAAAAAGAATTTTTCTAATGCATCCCTGGGACCCCCAGCACATTCTTTTAGAGGGTCCTGTAGAATTTTAGTGCTTCATAGACCCCCCTGGGAGCCCTGTAAACATCCCCAAGCGGAAGAAGACAGTAAGCAAAGGGAAAAGGCAGAGTCAAAGAGAGTGACATGCTACTTTATTAGAGGCAGTTACAAGAACAAAACTTCCAGAGGTGGGGGGAAAATTTGTACAAAAGACCCCCCCCCCCCCCTCCCCCACGTATCCCAACGGTTGATTTTTAAAGTTCAGAAAGCTTATGTGCGCACGTTCTTGTGTATGCTATGTATCTGTTTAAATGAAGTTTAGGCCTATTTATAGCCAAGTGGAAGTGCAATGAGTGTTGATAACGATTCGTGAATATGACATTACAAAAAAGAGTTTAAGGCGGCACCATCACCCACATTGTTATCAAAAATCGTTTTGGGGAAACATTTAATACTATAGGTACATTTTGTAACTCTGGAAATAATGCGCTTCCTAAAAACTATACAATTGTTGCTATATGTTGCATGGTTTTAGAGATATAAAGCACTTATTGGACCTAGTTTAAGAGAAAAAGAGAACATTTCGTCCAGTTCCAGTTTTTGTCATAACGTTTTTGTTGTTCAAGATATCGGTATGAAATTTTGTGTAGAAACTGCTTATTATCACAGTTTTGGTATGTACTACAACCTAAGAGCTATATAAATACAGAGCTGTACAGTCACAATTTTCATATATAAAATGTTAGTAAAATTATATATAAAATTGAATCGCATGTCATGAGTAAAATATAAAGCATGATAAAATGATTCTAGTACATACCAAACCTATGCATGTGTTTGAAGTTATGTTACAATATGAGGACCATTAAGCCTAAAATTAGTATATTAGGAGCAAAATCACAAATAGTGATTTTCCGCAACGAAAAAACATGTTGAGGGAATTTCTACACCAAAATTGGTTAAACAGATGCATTAAACATTTCAAATGACAAAAT
The DNA here is from genome assembly GCA_017654935.2 of Phymorhynchus buccinoides. NCBI lineage: Eukaryota > Metazoa > Mollusca > Gastropoda > Neogastropoda > Raphitomidae > Phymorhynchus > Phymorhynchus buccinoides. Next base: position 22,306,350 of record CM065691.1, read on the forward strand.
ATAACTACTTTTGTGTATTTTTGCAAAATGTCATGAAGAAATAACTAGAAGTAGGGGAAAGGGGGCATATATAAAACGGAGTGTAATTTGAAACACCCCCATATCTCAAAAAGGGAAATAACAATATTACAGATTTTCTAATGTATTTCAAGTCTTACTTCCCCTGAACTCGTAACGCATGTAAAGATGGCGAAAAAGGGAAATGCCGCCAAAAGGTGAGTGAAAGTTTCTTTTTAGCCATGGCTGGCTAAGGCACACATCCAGAAATCCTTGTGGTAATGGGGAAAGAACACGTAGATTGAAGAACATATTATCCCTATTGTAAGTTAAAGGAATAATCTGAAACCTTGCAGAGTTTGATCTAACCGAAAGCAAGCAGAATGGCAGCAAATTGTCATGTTCAAAACAGGGTGAAAAGGCTAATATGAAACACACACACACACACACACACACACACACACACACACACACACACACACACACACACACACACACACACTTTAATCATTATTATTTAAGAAAATTTATAGAGCGCTTCACCTTTAAGCTCTGAGCGCTTTACAATTGCCCTAAAATTATTCATATTAAAAACAACCGCTTACATACCTCCACACTATCCTTCACATTATTACACACACACACACACACACACACACACACACATACACATGCGCACACAAAGAAATATGTACATAATAAACTAAATATAAATAAAATACATATACATAATAAAATAACAATTTACAATCAGATGACATTAACAAATCAATTTTCAATTTTCAATTATGGACATGGTTTTCAAAGTTAGAAGGAACAATGCTTTGCAATGTTTCATATTACCCTTTGGCGGGTGATATGAAACATGCGTTTGATGGTCAATGTGCATTTGGGAATTGTAAAATCAATTTGCTTATGGTTGATGTTAAACTGAAGGATGATTGTTTCTTTTATTGAATAAATGGAAGGTAAACGTTATAAATGTGTTTAATTTTAAACACCAGTCTTGTTTCATATTGCCTGCCAGTGTTTCATATTGCCACCATTTTAATTTTTCACAAAACGTTCAATTGCTCAGTTCTATGTAATGTCAGGAAACTGTTGTTTTGTTTGAACATGCATGGACACATTACCTATTAACGTTATCAACGTTATGAAACTCTCCTCTGCTTTTGTGTTACTGGACTTTGAAAAAAAGTATTCCATATTTGCCCCCTTTCCCCTACTGAAGCGAAAGCAAATCAACATTTTGGTACCGAATGTTGGGTGATAGTGACGCCTTAAAGGCCAACTGTTTCACCTTGACTCCCAGCTGTTGAGGACTGAGCTGGGGATAACCCTGCTGGTTGATGAACACAATCAGCTGCAGCGAGGTTCTGCTGGTGGCTGGCCGAAGATGCTGGGGATCCAGTGTGTAACAGCTGAAAGTTCGTACGCACCAAGTATGATACAACAATACGCACTTGCTGTCTATACTCAAATTTCTCCTACGTGCAGAGTGGCACAAACGTAAAGCGTTCGCCTGGTGTCAAGCAAACCCGAGTTCGAACCTGGGTACAGGGGATTTTTCCTCTCACTTTACACTAGGCCTTACGGTCTGAACGTGGAGTCTTTCGGATGAGACGATAAACCGAGGTCCCGTGTGCCCATGCACTTAGCACACGTTAATCCCAATGGCAACGAAAAAGTTGTCATGTGGTCACAATTTACCCCCTCCCCCCTCCTCCCGATCCCCCGTCACATAAAAAATCGCATAAAAAAGAAGAAAAAAGTGGGTTGCGCGCCTCTTGCTGCGACGTGCTCTCCAGGTGGGAGCAACCCGAATTTCACAGAGACGCCTCTGTGACTATAAAGTACCTAATACCTACCTACACACTGCGACTCATTTAAATTAACCCTTTCACCGCCAAAGTCGCATTTTAGCACCACAGTGATTTAACACCTATGTGACTAAAAGGCATCAAATTGGGGTCTATTGTCCAAAAGACCCTATTGTCTTAGCTTTGGGAGGTAAGGATAGACCTTATTTTATTTGTGTCACAGAAGAATCCCCAATACTGCAGATGGATTTTGATCTCTACCCACGTAAATTTAATGGAAATGTTTGGCTGAAATATGGCTGGCGGTGAAAGGGTTAACTTACTTTAATTCCCATTATAAATACATTTAACAGAAACAAGCGGCGTTATCATTGCCACGGAAAGATGGGATGTAGTTTTGCTCCCTATCATGCCACAGTCTGAAAATGTTGTAAAAAAAAAAAAAAAAAGTTGAAAAGACAAATGAATATTTATAATATTCGAAAAGAAAAAGACACCTCGAAGATCAACCTGTTTTGAAGTAGAACACACGCCCAAACAAAACAATGACAAATTGGGTATCCCGCAATAATTGGTTTGATTACCCATTCGTACTCTCTCTCTAACTGAAAATGTGTGCTCTTTCTGTCTGTCTGTCTCTGTCTCTGTCTCTCTCTCTCTCTCTCTCTCTCTCTCTCTCTCTCTCTCTCTCTCTCTCTCTCTCTCTCTCTCTCTCTCTCTCTCTCTCTCTGTCTCTGTCTCTCTCCTCTTCCTATACGCGCACACGCAAGTAAGAAAGCGAACGAGGGAATGAGTTTGTAAACGTATGAGTGAATGACATGTTTTAGCGCCTAGCCTGAAAGAGAGGGGCATGTGTGTTTTAAAGAGGCAACAGAAATGAAGAAAAGGTGATTTCGAGAATGATACAGAGAGACAGGCAGACGTACAGACAGACACATACACACACAACGCGCGCGCACGCACGCATAGACACACAAAAGACAGAGAGACAGAGAAACAAAGGGTAGAGGAAGGAAGAGGGTGGTGTTTGTGGGTCACGTTGGGGTACCAAAAAAAATGAATGAAAAGTATTCCTGTGCCAAGCCGGATTATTAAAAAAACCCACCCACCAACAAAATCTACATCGTGTGATGCAAATACGGAATGTCTCACCTGTCCACCAAGACACTGCTTGCGGAGAAGAGCATGCTGCAGCTGACCGTGATGCTGTTGTAGGCACAGTAAGGCAGGAACTCCTCTATGGGGACCCTGGTGCCCCCCAACAGCTTCAAGGCAGACAGCTCCGTGATGTTGCCGTAACTGGAATGATTTGTTGAGCCTGGTGTGTGACGTAAGAGAGACGATGTTAGTACAGGTGGCTTTGCACTAGCAGCGAAGCGTACTCTAAAGGATGAGAGGGCAGTCCGAATTTCATAGAGAATGTGATGTATAGTCGATTGCTGGAGTGCTCGGTTTATCGTGTGTGTGTGCGTGTGCGTGTGCGTGTGCGCGCTTGCTTATGTAGTGTGTTTGTGCATATGCGTACCTGTGATTATAAACATACCATTCATAGCTGTCTCAACTGTGTTCAAAAGCAGCTCTCACAAATCATTGACTCTCACTCTGTCAACAGTCAGTCTTACGCTGATGACACTCAGATGTGTGACTCCTCTTCACCAAGTCAGATCCATACCATCATTCAAAGCATCCAGCATTGTATCACTGACGTAAAAAAACGTGGATGTTAGACAGCAAACTCAAGCTCAATGACAAGACTGAAGCGCTCCTTACACATTCTAAGAGAACAACTCTTACTCCTTCACAGCCTTCTATGATACAAGTCGGTGCAGTGGATATTCCTTTCTCTCAGTCTGTTAGAAATCTTGGAGTCATGCTATCAGACGATATGTCTTGCAATACTCACGTGTCAAAACTCGGTCAATTAGCTTACATGGAAATTCGAAGAATCAGTTCTATTCGTCGCTATCTCTGTGAACGCAACCAACACCTTAGTGTGTTCTCTGGTTCTGTCAAAACTTGACTACTGCAACACTCTTCTTTCTGGCTGCCCTTATCTTTTGTCTAAACTCCAACGTATCCAGAACTCCGCTGCTAGACTAGTGTTAAAGGTCAAAAGGCGTGACCATGCAGGTCATCTTCTCTTTAAACTCCACTGGCTTCCTGTTCACACACACACTGAACGCTTATATGAACATTCCGGCAGACCTCCTGATTTGAAACATTTAGGTCAGCGCAGCGCTTTTGCCACACCCTGAACGACCCGATTATGGCGCCGATAAAGATACCTCGCCAACCACTTTGCCGTGCAGGACCCGACACCAAGCAACCACTCGGGAAGCACTCGTTGATGCACATTGCCCAAGCTGCCATAGACAAGCACCACAATTCTGTAGGAAAAGCCAAAAGTGCTTAATTCCATGCATAGTTGGAGGTACTTGTCAAATTTGGCACTGTAGCATGTATCAATAAAGGTTTCAAAAGGGACAGCCACTTGAAAGAGGAAGACCTCCCGGCTACTGCGATCAATGATAGTGATGTCAGGTCTATTGGCATGGGAGGCGAAGACATCAGAGTCGATGCCAAACATGCGGGGTGTCAGGGGTGTGTCCTTAATGATCTGCACTGAGTCTGATGGAGGGATATGTTTAGCAACCATCTCAACAATGTACACTTCTTCGTATTTTCTCTTTTGACTATGTGTCTCTAAATTGATTGCACATATATTTCTTTGTGAGTGTTCGATTTTCTTTTTTTTCCTTTTTTTCTTTTTTCTTTTTCTTTTGCTCAATTATCATGCATAAATGATGTATTATTGTACTTACACAGTCTGTCATTCACCAAGTATTTTTCATGAAATATTTCAGGAGCACTAGCTTGTTGATGCTCTTTTGCTTTCTGTTACAGCCGAATTCGCTTATAAGAAACTCCCTTATAATCAAGCAAAATAATGTTCCCGGCCAAACTCCTTCTTTCTTATGATTTATCAAAACTAGGATATAAGAAACTCGCTTAATAGAAAACTCGTTTATAATCAAACAAATTCCTACTCCCATCCGCGATGTAAACTCGGATATAAGAAAATTATTACATACATGCAACTTGGTTTGCAGTTCATTTTCTTATAAGCGAATTGCCATTGACAAGGAAGTTGCACTAAAACTGCAGTCGTTTCCAAAAAAGGCCAGTTTACGTCAGACCAGCTGCATGTCTACGTCAGACCAAACCACAGAAAGACAGTTCTTTTTGTTCCTTAATTTCATGGCAGTGGCTATTTAACCTCTAGTAGAAAAATAGAATTCCGGCTATTTTCCCTCACACAATCTGTCTTTCTCTTTGTCTATTTCCGTTTGTCTTTAGATTTATCTCTCAGTCTGTCTGTCTCTCTCTCTGTCTCCCTTTCGCTCTGTCTCTGTCTCTCTCTGTGTCTGTCTCTCTCTCAGTGTCTCTGTCTCTCTCTCCTTCTCAGTTTCAGCTTCAGTTTCTTCCTGTCTCTCTTGCTTTCTCTGTAAAGACAGTGGGAGACATAGAGACAGCGATACATATTATAGAGAGAAAAGGGAAGAAACACAGAGAGAGAGACAGAGACAACGAAAGACATACAGATAGTCAGACAGAGACAGACAGACAGACACACAAAGAGAGAGAAAGATATTTTAAAAAAAGACAGAGAGAGAGAGAGAGAGAGAGAGGCACACAGAGAGATAATGGGAGAGAGAGATTGAGATAGAGTGAGACAGAGAGAGATACAGAGAGAGAGAGAGAGATTGAGAGAGAGACAGTCACACAGTGAGAGAAAGATAAAGAAGAAAAGAAAACAAAGAGACAGATAAAGAGACAATGAGAGAGAAACATAAAGGGAGACAGAGAGAGAGAGGGAGGGAAAGGAAAGACTAAGAGAGAGGGAGACATAGAGAGAGAAACAGAGAGAGACAGAGACACGAAAAGAAAGACAGACAGATTAAACACAGAGAAAAGAGACAGAGACACAGAAAGAGAGAAAGAGAAAGCCAAAGAGAGAGACAAGGGCACACAAAGAAAGAGATACAGAGACAGGAAGACAAGAGACACAGAGAGAGGAAGACAAACAGAAAAAAAGACAAAGAGAGAGACACGAGGCAAAATAGCCTGAATTCTATTTTCCCACTAGAGGTTAAATAGCCCCAGCCTAATTTAACACTTTCCTTCAGTATTCTGTGGAAAAAGACGTAGAGCAGAAGACAAAATATGAGTGCCTGCACTGTTGTGCCCATCCTTTTATTGTCAGCAGCAGAGAGGAAAAGGCAATCCATTTCTTTAAGAAGAAAAATACAAATAATTGAATATGTAGAAAAACATCCACATAAACAAAGGCAAACTACTGATGAAGAGCTGCAGATCCCCCACTCCATAGGTGGGCAGTAAATGGTAATATTTCAGTACAAGAAAGGTGATGAGGCACGCATTAACTTAATAACAACGACAATAAAAATAAATGGTTAGATTAATAAATGGTTAGATGGTAGGCACCTCTAAATCTTCTTAGTATTTTGATTTTATGATATAAAACATGCACCAACTTAGGAAAAAGGATTTTCTCTTCGTTTTTGTTTTTCTGTCTCTTTATTTTATTATTTTTTCTCTCTTTTTCCCATTCAACTCGGCTATAAGAAAAAACCGTTCAAAATGTTTTCTTATATCTGAGTTTCTGATATAAGAAAACAAAAAATAATCTCCGTTCCATTACAACATAAAACACACACAAACACACACACACACACACACACAAACACACACACACACACACACACACACACACACACACACACACACACACACACACACACACACACACACACACACACACACACACACACACACACACACACACACACACACACACATACACCCTCAGTAGTTACGACCGTTCAGATCAGTTAAAATCGTTCAGATCAGCTACGACCGTACAGAGCTGTAAGAAATGTTCAGAGCAGTTACGACAGTTCAGATCAGTTAAAATCGTTCAGATCAGTTACGACCGTTCAGAGCTGTAAGAAATGTTCAGAGCAGTTACGACAGTTCAGATCAGTTCCGACCATTCCGACTGGTTGCGACCGTTCGGATAGTTAAAACCGTTAAGATCAGTTACCATCGTCCAGAGCAGTAGCGAATGTATGATCAGTTACGACCGTTCAGAGCAGTAACGACCGTTCAGAGCAGTTACAAATGATCAGAGCAGTAACGACCGTTCAGAGCAGTTATGACCATTCAGACCAGTTAAAACCGTTCAGACCAGTAACGACCGTTCAGAGCAGCTACAAATGATCAGAGCAGTAACGACCGTTCAGAGCAGCTACAAATGATCATAACAGTAACGACCGTTCAGAGCAGCTACAAATGATCAGAGCAGTAACGACCGTTAGAGCAGTTGCAAATGATCAGAGCAGTAACGACCGTTGAGAGCAGTTACAAATGATCAGAGTAGTAACGACAGTTCAGAGCAGTCACAAATGATCAGAGCAGTAACGACCGTTCAGAGCAGTTACAAACGATCAGAGCAGTAACGACCGTTCATAGCAGTTACAAATGATCAGAGCATTAACGACTGTTCGTAGCAGTTACAAATGATCAGAGCAGTAACGACCGTTCAGAGCAGCTACAAATGATCAGAGCAGTAACGACCGTTCATAGCAGTTACAAATGATCAGAGCAGTAACGACTGTTCAGAGCAGCTACAAATGATCAGAGCAGTAACGACTATTCAGAGCAGCTACAAATGATCAGAGCAGTAACGACTATTCAGAAAAGTTACAAATGATCAGAGCAGTAACGACCGTTCAGAGCAGCTACAAATGATCAGAGCAGTAACGACTATTCAGAAAAGTTACAAATGATCAGAGCAGTAACGACTGTTCAGAGCAGCTACAAATGATCAGAGCAGTAACGACTATTCAGAAAAGTTACAAATGATCAGAGCAGTAACGACCGTTCAGAGCAGCTACAAATGATCAGAGCAGTAACGACCGTTCAGAGCAGTTGCAAATGATCAGAGCAGAAACGACCGTTCAGAGCAGTTGCAAATGATCAGAGCAGTAACGACCGTTCATAGCAGTTACAAATGATCAGAGCAGTAACGACAGTTCAGAGCAGCTACAAATGATCAGAGCAGTAACGACCGTTCAGAGCAGTTACAAATGATCAGAGCAGTAACGACCGTTCAGAGCAGCTACAAATGATCAGAGCAGTAACGACCGTTCAGAGCAGCTACAAATGATCAGAGCAGTAACGACCGTTCAGAGCAGTCACAAATGATCAGAGCAGTAACGACCGTTCATAGCAGTTACAAATGTCCAGAGCAGTAACGACAGTTCAGAGCAGCTACAAATGATCAAAGCAGTAACGACCGTTCAGAGCAGTTACAAATGATCAGAGCAGTAACGACCGTTCAGAGCAGTTACAAATGATCAGAGCAGTAACGACCGTTCAGAGCAGTCACAAATGATCAGAGCAGTAACGACCGTTCAGAGCAGTTACAAATGATCAGAGCAGTAACGACCGTTCAGAGCAGTTACAAATGATCAGAGCAGTAACGACCGTTCAGAGCAGTCACAAATGATCAGAGCAGTAACGACCGTTCAGAGCAGCTACAAATGATCAGAGCAGTAACGACCGTTCATAGCAGTTACAAATGATCAGAGCAGTAACGACTGTTCAGAGCAGTTACAAATGATCAGAGCAGTAACGACCGTTCAGAGCAGTTACAAATGATCAGAGCAGTAACGACTGTTCAGAAAAGTTACAAATGATCAGAGCAGTAACGACCGTTCAGATCAGTTACAAATGATCAGAGCAGTAAAGACTGTTCAGAGCAGTCACAAATGATCAGAGCAGTAACGACCGTTCAGAGCAGTTACAAATGATCAGAGCAGTAACGACAGTTCAGAGCAGTTACAAATGATCAGAGCAGTAACGACCGTTCAGAGCAGATACAAATGATCAGAGCAGTAACGACCGTTCAGAGCAGTTACAAATGATCAGAGCAGTAACGACCGTTCAGAGCAGTTACAAATGATCAGAGCAGTAACGACCGTTCAGAGCAGTTACAAATGATCAGATCAGTAACGACTGTTCAGAGCAGTCACAAATGATCAGAGCAGTAACGACAGTTCAGAGCAGTTACAAATGATCAGAGCAGTAACGACCGTTCAGAGCAGTTACAAATGATCAGATCAGTAACGACTGTTCAGAGCAGTCACAAATGATCAGAGCAGTAACGACAGTTCAGAGCAGTCACAAATGATCAGAGCAGTAACGACCGTTCAGAGCAGTTACAAAATTGAATGATCAGAGCAGTAACGACAGTTCAGAGCAGTTACAAATGATCAGAGCAGTAACGACCGTTCAGAAAAGTTACAAATGATCAGAGCAGTAACGACCGTTCAGAGCAGTCACAACCATGCAGGCGCGTGTGTCCATATTACATAAAGAGGACTCACATTCCCCCTATCTATTCGAGTATAAGGGGATCAGTCCACGCACAAACAACGAATGTAACTGGAGCGTGAAAACGCAAGATCCCAGCTGCGCGGCAGCAGGTTTGGCTCCAGTGACCTTGACCTTTCACCCAAAGACCTATTTTCGAACTTGGCCTAGATAACTACATATCCGCGTGCACAATTCGAGGGTCTTAGGTCCATCCATTCAAAAGCTATCGTGTCAGCATACATACATACATAATGAGCCAGCCAGATGAATATATTCAAGATCAAACACCACTGAAAGCATTTTCGAGCTTCGCTTCGTGGCTGGTACAAAGAACCGCTCACCATAGGCAGCCGGTTCTTGATAGCTGTACACCCCTGAAGCCATAGCGTTGTGCCAGTTGTTCAGAGAGGTGGACACGTCAGCGGGCAGCCTGGTCAGGTCTATGGGGTTCAGGTTGCACAGCGTGACGGCGGGGAAGGGCAGAGGCGACGTTTTGTTGATGTTGATAGTCGTCTTGAAAGGGTAGCTCGTGACGTCAGCGTACGTGCCGTACAGGAAGTACGCCAGCGCCACCACGGCCGACAGGAAGTAGATTGTCCACAGAACCCTTTGTGAGGAAAACAAGCGAAAGAGACGTGATCATAATTATTACTTTTTTGAAAACGTGTAATACATGATTGCACAAAGATAAAAGAAACACACTCCAAAGCATGTAAGAAGATGGTCATACAGAGAAAGAGAAGAGGAGATAGAGGAGTAGCAATAGAAAAGAGGAGGAATAGAAGAAGGTGGTGAAGGTGGTCGAGGAGGAGGAGGAGAAAACTACAACAAAAGCAAAACCATGCAAACAGGGAACTTGAATTGCGAAGCAAGATTCATTCTTTTGAGGGATCGAGGGTATTGGGGTGTGGGAGGGGGGGGGGGGGGGGGGGGGGGTAATGTCAAAACCGTAAAGACTTTGTTCATTGCAGTGGCGATGATATTTTGGCAGACACGTGTATGCTGACGTTGAGAGGATTATTTCTTTCAATAAAATATTTTCCCCCCAAAACATGCATTTTGATTTTTGTTTTAGTTTGACCAACACCTTTTATGATTATTCTGTAGGCCCTCTCCCCCCTCCTCCCCCTCTCTCTCTCTCTCTCTCTCTCTCTCTCTCTCTCTCTCTCTCTGTCTGTCTCCCTGTTGGAAATCATTGTTGTACCGTAACAATGTTTGATGGTTCCCGATGGGCAAATGGTGCTATTGTCATTCACACGACCGTCTAGCAGCAATAGGTTTAGTACATGGTCCCAAATGGGTCGGATATATGGTTAAATAACCAATTTGGAAGCTATTTGGGTTAATATTTACCAAGCCTTTGTCCCTAATTATGCTGTCAGTTACAACATCGACCCACCTTTCTCTGCGCCTGCCCGTACAACCCCCTCTTCCCCCTTTCTTTCAACCAGCCCCCCCCCCCCCCCCCCCCAGGTCACTATGTGTGTCTGTGAGTGTGCACATGCGTGTGTGCATATCTAATTATGTTTCAATCGTCACAACCTAAACGTCTAAACTTTAACACTATGAAAAACAAAATTGGAATGATACCACCGGCCTAAAAAAACAAACACAATCTGCGTCTTCTTTGCGAGTATAACCTCTAGGCCAGCAATACAGTACAGTTGGTACAGAGCACATTCAATATTGGTTTTATAACGGATAATAACACTAACATCATCTGTTGTGAATAAAAAATATCTATTATGAATTAAAGACACACCTGGTCACGTGTCAAAATAACGGGTTTCACGTATTTTCCCTCTTATAGCTGGTAAGAAATATTGTTTTGACCAGGTTTGACTCCCATACAAATGTCCCCAAATTGAAAACAAAGCATCAATTTAAAGAGCAGCCTCAATTTGAAGTTGGGGACATTTGTATGTGGGTCACAGCTACCCAGAAAAAGGAAGAATGCGCGTGTTTGAAAATAATACAGACAGCACTTGATTAATTACAAAATTATATGAATAAATCCCCAGGTGATACCCTGCCCAATCAACTATTTTCAGCGTATTCTCCATCTGTTATACCGTGAGGGTCGGCCAGTTAAATAAAATAAAGGCAAAAACATAATTTCATCATTATACATATCTGCATTGTTAAATATTCGGGACTTTACTGGTGTTGCACTGCCTCCGGGCATTGTCTCCGGGATGGTTCCCACCATCTTTATATCTACTAATGTCCCATCTGTGTCTGTTCCATACCGGAGGACGCTAAACAGATTTTCATTCATATCATTTCCTTGACAGAAGTAGTAATCGCACTAAAAAAAACAAGATTGCTTAGGGGAGGTACAAATCATTTCGAATTATGCAATTAAATTGTTTGAGTTAATCAGAAATGCAGTTTTGAACAAACTCGTGCGCGCACGGACGTGTATGTGTGTGTGTGTGCGTGTGCGCGCGCGTCCGTGTTTCTGTATGTATAATGTGTATGTGTGCATCTGTGTGTTTTGTCCGAGAGATACGAGAGAGCAATGACCAGAAGCAAACAGACTGCATATCAGAGAAGGACACCAAAGACTCTATAGGGGAAGATAAGCATCCGGTCTCTTTTCCCTATACGAGTAGTGAGGACAGAAACACTGGTTATGTCCCTTTTAAACAGGACACGTTTTACACGGCGATAGGCCAGTTGAATTCTCCGTTCAAGTTCCGGTCTGAGTTTTTGGATAGCCTCCACTGTGAAACGTGTACTGTCGCCACTAACGATAACTCTATCAGCCCGGTTCGCCGAGCTCTTTAAGTAGTCCATCTTTCCCTTTTAGAATATCTTTGAGGACACACAGACACCAAAAGGGACAAAAAGCGAACCTTCCGACTCGTCAATAAACGAAGACAAGATAACAAGACACACTTCTATCAAAATGCCTACGGTGCCTTATTCACCTAGCTATCTGCAGGAAAGTGGTACAGAGGACTATACCCACGGTCAGTGATGTCCCAAAAGGCCCAGGTCATAGGACACAGCCTTATTGAAACTTAAAATGATCCATTATGTCCCCCCCACCCCCACCAAAGACTGTATAGGGGAAGATAAGCATCCGGTCTCTTTTCCCTATATGAGTAGTGAGGACAGAAACACTGGTTATGTCCCTTTTAAACAGGACACATTTTACACGTCGATAGGCCAGTTGAATTCACCGTTCAAGTTCCAGTCTGAGGTTTTGGATAGCCTGCACAGTGAATAGTGTACTGTCCCCACTAACGATAACTCTATCAGCCCGGTTCGCCGAGCTCTTAAGTAGTCCATCTGACCCTTTTAGAATATCTTTGCCCCCACCTCCCGTCATGACAAATGTCTTATTGAAATCGAACACTAGCGGACTTTTTTTGTCCAATTGATTTCTGCTAGAGTGACAACATTTTGTCCTCTTCTTCTTCTTCTTCTTCGTTCGCTGACTCAGACAGTTTCTTGTCACCTGAGCGTAGATGCGTCATGCTGCCGTTATACACCAAACTAAGAGATAGTTAGGCCCAGCAGGTCAGACTTTGGCTGAAGAAACCTTTGTAATTTATAGAAAAAAAGGCAGGAGAATGGACCAGTAAGATAGAAAGATAGCAGATGACTGTAAGCAAAAGGAAAAGAGTGACAGATTAGAGGAAGTTGCAAGCACAGAACTTCCAGAAGGTGGGGGAACTATCTGTACGAATGACGGCGAATGACCCCCCGGTATCCCCACGGTTTTTGGTCCTATTGTTTCTGCTACAGCGAGAACATTTTGTACTATTGATTTCTGCTAGAGCGAAAAAAAATGTTTGTCCGATCGATTTCTGTTAGAGCGAGAACATTTTGTCCTATTGACTTCTGCTAGAGCGAGAACATTTTGTCCTATTGACTTCTGCTAGAGCGAGAACATTTTGTCCTATTGATTTCTGCTAGAGCGAGAACATTTTGTTCTATTGATTTCTGTTAGAGCGAGAACATTTTGTTCTATTGACTTCTGCTAGAGCGAGAACATTTTGTTCTATTGATTTCTGTTAGAGCGAGAACATTTTGTTCTATTGACTTCTGCTAGAGCGAGAACATTTTGTTCTATTGATTTCTGTTAGAGCGAGAACATTTTGTTCTATTGACTTCTGCTAGAGCGAGAACATTTTGTTCTATTGATTTCTGTTAGAGCGAGAACATTTTGTTCTATTGATTTCTGTTAGAGCGAGAACATTTTGTTCTATTGATTTCTGTTAGAGCGAGAACATTTTGTCCTATTGATTTCTGTTAGAGCGAGAACATTTTGTCCTATTGATTTCTGCTAGAGCGAGAACATTTTGTCCTATCGATTTCTGTTAGAGCGAGAACATTTTGTCCTATTGATTTCTGTTAGAGCGAGAACATTTTGTCCTATTGATTTCTACTAGAGCGAGAACATTTTGTCCTATTGATTTCTGCTAGAGCGAGAACATTTTGTCCTATTGATTTCTGCTAGAGCGAGAACATTTTGTCCTATTGATTTCTGCTAGAGCAAGAACATTTTGTACTATTGACTTCTGCTAGAGCGAGAACATTTTGTACTATTGACTTCTGCTAGAGCGAGAACATTTTAAAGTAATAATAATAATAACAATAACAATAACAATAATAATAATAATAATAACAATAACAATAATAATAATATAGTATTTATATAGTGCCGTTCTTTAGAATTAAGCTCAATGTGCTCACATTCACTGATTCACACGCAATTTAGCTAACATACACATTCAATCGAACATCATCTAATTAATGTGAAAAGTTAGAGAGAGAAAGCTCTTTGAAACAAGTGAGTTTTCATTTGAGTTTTGAAAGCGGGAAGACAGTGTTGAATTGTGACGGAGGTGAACAGGCAAGGAGTTCCAGACAGTGGGGGCGCAAAAACTAAAACCGCGTTGTCCAAAAAGACTGTTTTATTGATTTCTGCTAGAGCGAGAACATTTTGTACTACAGTGGAACCTTCCTTATAAGACCTCCCATTATAAGAATCCCTCCCACATAAGACCTACTTCTCTGAGACATTGCCCTTCTTTGTAAGTATTACAATTACCCCCCTTATAAGACCTCATTTTCGATGATTTTTGAAGGTCTTACAAGGGAGGTTCCACTGTATTGATTTTCTTGTTTCAGGACAGTCTGTCCTACTACCTTTCTTTTCAATTCTCGGTGCATCACTAACCCTTTAGCCGGCGCCACACACGCGTACAATCGTACGGAGATGCGATCCGACTGGGCCACGCGCATCACTAACCCTTTAGCCGGCGCCACACACGCGTACAATCGTACGGAGATGCGATCCGACTGGGCCACGCGAGTCATGACTCACGTGAAAATAATTCTGCCCTTCTGGTTTAAATGTTTTATTTTCCAAATCAACATGAACAACAACTATGACAAGCAGAGCTTCTGCCAGTCTCGCTCACTATATACTCCAGGAGACCCAATGCATGAATTTCGTGTGAATCACGACTCGCATCGTCACAATCGCATCGGATTCAGATCCGAATGGTATGTAATCAAAGACTCTAAAAGGGTAAGATGGACTACTTAAGAGTTACGGCGAGCCGGGCTGATAGAGTTATCGTTAGTGGGGTAGTTACACCATTCACAGTGGCGGCTATCCAAAGACTCGGACTGGAATTTGAACGGAGAATTCAACTGGCCTATCGACGTGTTTTTAACCTAAATGTGTCACGTTTAAAAGGGACATAACCAGTTTTTCTGTCCTCACTACTCATTATAGGGAAAAGGGACCGGATGTTAGTCTTTTCTTTTCAGTGTCTTTGATGTAGTGTAGCAGACGGTTTACCTTCGGACTGTTCCGATCTGCCTGTCGAAGACCATGGGCAGTCCGTGTGCCGTGCTCCGGGAGACATGGGCCTCCAGGCTCTGCCGTACCTCACTGCCGGGTGGCTTCTCTGCAAGGAAACAGACGCACACATAGAGAGGGAGACATGGTGGGGAGAGAGAGAGGAGAGAGAGAGAGAGAGAGAGAGAGAGAGAGAGAGAGAGAGAGAGAGAGAGAGCGAGAGAGAGAGAGAGAGAGAGAGAGAGAGAGAGAGAGAGAGAGAGAGAGAGAGAGAGAGAGAGAGAGAGAGAGAGATGGATGGAGAGAGAGAGAGAGAGAGAGAGAGAGAGAGAGAGAGAGAGAGAGAGAGAATGGAGAGAGAGAGAGAGAGAGAGAGAGAGAGAGAGAGAGAGAGAGAGAGAGAGAGAGAGAGAGAGAGAGAGAGAGAGAGAGCGAGAGAGAGAGAGAACAACAATGAACAATGAACAATATTTTACTGAACTGGGCCATCTGCCCATGTCAAAGAGGACAGCGAGGTAGGGACATCATCCAACATGAAAGTAATTGGAAAATACAATAAACAAGTACACATGTAATTCAAACTTTCCAAAACATACGCGAGGTAGAAAAGAAAAGAAAGATCCAGCAGGGAAAAAAACATTTTTTTTTATGTTCAAAACTTCCAACAAGTACACCATCATCAGAGAGAGAGAGAGAGAGAGAGAGAGAGAGAGAGAGAGAGAGAGAGAGAGAGAGAGAGAGAGAGAGAGAGGAGAGAGAGAGAGAGAGAGAGAGAGAGAGAGAGAGAGAGAGAGAGAGAGAGAGAGAGAGAGAGAGAGAGAGAGAGAGAGAGAGAGAGAGAGAGAGAGAGAGAGAGAGAGAGAGAGAGAGAGAGAGAGAGAGAGAGAGAGAGAGAGAGAGAGAGAGAGAGAGAGAGAGAGAGAGAGAGAGAGAGAGAGAGAGAGAGAGAGAGAGAGAGAGAATCTGGACACTGTACGCTGGACAATTTTATTTGACAAGGATAAAGATTTTAGGCGATGCCTATTCTTACAATCTGTCCTTGGATAAAAGAAAACAAAACAAATACAAAATAATTAAAATGGACTAGTAACATGAAAGTTAAAAAAAAAGTCACTACAAATAAGAAACGCATTTGAAAACACGAACGTCTACATCTGGGTTTTTCTCTCTCTCTCTCTCTCTCCCTCTCTCCCTCCCTCTCTCTCTCTCTCACTCTCTCCCTCCCTCCCTCTCTCTCTTCTCTCTTCTCTCTCTCTCTTTCTCTCTATCTCTCTCTCTCTTTCTCTCTTCTCTCTCCCTCTCTCTCTCTCTCTCTCTCTCTCTCTCTCTCTCTCTCTCTCTCTCTCTCTCTCTCTCTCTCTCTCTCTCTCATCAATTTGCTTCAAAACAGTGAAACAAATAATTGATGACAAGTAGGAGGTGAAAGCAACCTCGAGAGAGAGAGAGAGAGATAATTGAATTTCACCACACACACACACACATACACACTCACGCACGCACACACACATACTCTCTTCCTGATTCCCGATTATGTCAAAACAAAAAGTACCTTGGCATCATTCAAAGGCTGTTAAATGTATCATGATTATTTATTCAAACTCTTATGATTGTTATTTCTTTGACTTGTTTCTTGTCTTAACAGCATGTCATCAACAATTTGTGCGTGCGTGCGTGAATGAGTGAGTGCATGTGTGTGTACGTGCGTAAGTGTGTATGGTTGGATGCAAGCTTATATTTATTAACATGTATTGTGATTTATGTTTCATATTGTTTGGATTGTGTTATATTTGACCATTACAGTATGTACGGCATTGTGAATCACTTGGATATTAGTGGGGTTTTTTATCAGTATTATTATATAACTATTATTTTTGTTTGTTATTATTCCTGTCGTTATTCTTGATAATGTTACTGATATTGCCGTTTGTTCATTCAGTTATTATTTAATTGTCTATTTTACTCGTTTATATTTTAATTTGTTTGAGGACCTGATGAAGAGAACTATCGTTATGCTTATTCAGTTCACTCATTAAACATTTTCAGTTTCTTTCTTACATATACACACGTACGCGCGCGCGCGCGCGGAGAGAGAGAGAGAGAGAGAGAGAGAGAGAGAGAGAGAGAGAGAGAGAGAGAGAGAGAGAGAGAGAGAGAGAGAGAGAGAGAGAGAGAGAGAGAGAGAGAGAGAGAGAGAGAGACGAATACAAATTCGAATGTTTTATTGAGGGTAAAAAGGAAAAGCTACAATAGGTTATTTGCGCTTTGCCCTCTCATTCACAAACACACGCACGCACGCACGCACGCACGCACACGCACACACACACACACACACGCGCGCACGCACGCACACACACACACACACACACACACACACACACACACACACACACACACACACACACATATATATACACACACCAAGCTTAGCAAAGAAAATTTGACATAAAAAGTCAAGTCAAGAAAATGAAACAAAAATGACAAAGATTGGCATTTGAAATGGTTGAAAAAGAATCAAAATGTGAGTTAAAGCAAGAAAACATGGAAAATAATGAACAATGGTGAACTTGATTTTTATAAAAGCAAACGAAGTAGTCTTCTGAGAGAGTAAGGTAAACCTCTGGCATGAAACCACGTGAGGTTATGGATTTCTCCCTCTTTCTTTCCCTTTAATTTATTTAATCAGTTTTTGCAGGGGGGGTGGGGGGGGGGGGGGGGGGGGGGGACACAGAACCACGGTAACCCCTCCGATTCGCTTCCGTAGAAACAGAGAGGCAAAGAGAGAAACAGAAAGCTAAAAGAGACAGACAGGCAAGCAAAGAGACAAGCCAAGACACAGGCTGACAGACAAGACAGATCATAACATAACATAATGGAAAATGCTTACCTGGATAAGTTTTGAACTGTGGTTGGTCCGATGTCTTTGGACCGTCCACAGGAGACACTTGGGTGGTGGCCATCAGGAATAAGAATCCGCCTTTGTTATAGTATTTCACCATTGCATTCATCCTATTACATTATCCCGCCTTCACTTCTGTCAAAGCCTGCCACTTCGGCCAGTGAATTACTATTAGAACGCTTCTTGCGTTAAATATTCTTTTAAAAATTTCCTTTAAAACTTTTTGTCTTTTAAATTGCCTATTGCTAAGAATTAGAAAGAAAACAAATTCTAGTTTCAATAGTTTTCAATTAAACTGCAATAAAACTTTAAACACGTTCAATAACGAAAAGTGGTTTTTTGATCATAACATACTCATGATTTTTGTTTCGTTTTCATGCTTGGGTGATTTTCTATCAATTTGCTGCAATACTGGTCTGGTTCCTCACGTATCTTCTTTTGTTGCAATTTACATCGCATTTTCACACATTATCAAGAGAAAGTCCCCAAAATGTGTACATCATCTGCAATGGTTACCCTTTATCCTTTAGCGTCCTAGGTACCCTATGCTACACTAAACGAATGGTTATTGAAGCTTAGTCGTAGTCAGTGTCCGTACAACCGATGTCGACATTATAAATAGCGGTCAGTGATTTTGCGGGTTACCGGCAGTACACGAGTATTACGTGGAGTCAACCTCGGACACCGTTAATGCATTCGATCAATATCTACAACAAATATATATGTGGCGCTCACGCATATAGAGAGAACAGCAAAAGGCACTCCAGAAAACCACCACATTCTCTGCTATCTGTGAGTCATAGTCGGACACGACTGAGTGATACACAAGACTAGTTGTATAAATAATAATAATAATAATAATAATAATAATAATAATAATAATGTTTAACAATAATAATACTTAAAGGAGCACCCTGACGGATACGTTTTTGAAAGAAACACATCCAGATCACCAGGAAAACACCCTTTAAAGAGATCGCAACGCTTACTTTGCTCTGGTTTCCTATAAACCAAACCGTCAAATCGGCGATTCCTCCTTGGCGGAGGTGCTGGAAGTCAGATTCTTTCAGTGAAATAGAACGCATGTGCCTTCTTTTTTCTAATGGCCGCCTGAGTTGGACCAAATAGCTTTCACGAAATTTACACAATGCAAGAATTTTTATACAGTTTGTTTTATACCGTTTACCAAAATAAGTTTCGCTGCTTCACTAGTACGTACAGACTGCTTCTACTTTGCAGCTCAGACATCAATACTTAGCTTAATGGCACTGATGTTGTTCATTGTCATTATCGTTGCCATTTACGTGAGAAAAATTGAATGTGGGCTTTCGTCATCATAGGGCATGGAGGGGGGGGGGGGGGGGGGGGGGGGGGGGGGGGGGGAGGGAGGGGGAATGATAGCAAACCCCGTTATAGAAATGGTCAAATGGTAAATACGTTTATGTTTGGTAATACCTCAAATGAATGACTCTTTTAACCGACACATGTTCGCACCAACTACAGGAAGGCCAATGTTGTAAGTCTATTATGATCTATGGACATAATAACATGCTCTAACCATAACCATAACAAAAACACAAACAAGAATATATACGCGCACCCCACCCCCACCCACCCACACCCACTCCACCCATATATAGAAACATGCAAAGACATATACACGAAACTTGCACGCCAGAACACGCAGACAGTTGAATGTAGGCTTACTTTATAGAAAGAAAGGTGAATACTTTACTATCGTTACGTTTACATCTTCTCTACGCCAAGGTCAACAATTCCCAATTTAATAAACAATAAACTGGAATTTGGGGAAACATAATAATCTACTAACAGACATCGAAATGCAAGACATAAGACATGTGCGTCTGTCTGTCTGTCCGAATGTCTCAGTATGTCACAGAGAGTGAGAGAGAGAGAGAGAGAGAGAGAGAGAGAGAGAGAGAGAGAGAGAGAGAGAGAGAGAGAGAGAGAGAGAGAGAGAGAGAGAGAGTGAGTGAGTGAGTGAGTGAGTGAGTGAGTGAGTGAGTGAGTGAGTGAGTGAGTGTGTGTGTGTGCGTGCGTGTGTGCGTGTGCGTGTGCGTGTGCGTGCGTGCGTGTGCGTGCGCGTGCGTGTGCATGCGCGTGCGCGTGCGTGTGCGTGTGCGCGCACGTGTGTGCATGAAAATGTGTGTGTGCGCGTGTGCGCGCGCGTGCGTGTGTGCATGAAAATGTATACGCGCAAGTGTGTGTATGTGCTTGCGCGTATATAAGGGAAATACTAACTATTGAAATATTTGTGCACAATACAGTATGTGTTCTTGTGTTGTGAGGGAGGCGGAGGAGGAAGCTTGAAGGTGTGTGGGTGGAGTGGGGCGAGGCGAGGGGGGAGTTATACTTACTTCTGAATATCTGTGGTGTATATAGGTGGATTGTGTGCTCATGTGTGTGCACATGTGTGTGTTTGTCTTTGAATAAGGGGCATTTATAGTGAGTGAAGCACAAGTTTTCGCACGTGTGACAACTTGCCCACCCCAAAAGACCCACACACCCCAAAAAATCACTTTAGAAAAAAGAACGGCAACTAATTCTGACCACACATTTTGTAGACATGATTCATAAAGAGTGGTTGTCATCTTTTGAATAGAATTATAAGGATTTAGAACAATGATTCTGTTCGATAATAAAAATCGAGGGGCGATTATCTATCTGATGATAACGATCAAGTGGTGATTTTTGTCATGTTAATGATGAGAGTGATGCTGATCTTTAACCCTTTCACCGCCAGCCATATTTCAGCCAAAAATGTCCATTAAATTTACCTGGGTAGAGAACAAAATCCATCTGCAGTATTGGTGATTCTTCTGTGACATATATAAAATAAGGTCTATCCTTACTTCCCAAATCTAAGACAATAGGGTCTTTGGATAATAGACCTCAATTTGATGCCTTTTAATAACATAGGTGTTAAATCACTGTGGTGCTAAAATGCGACTTTGGCGGTGAAAGGGTTAATGATGTACGTGCTCGTGATAAAGATTGGTTATGACAATGATGATGATAAACAAAATGATGATAATCTTTCTGATGACGATGATGATAAAGAATATCGATTTTTGTGATATAACAAACAAAAAGAGTGGGAATGATGATGATGAATAACGATGATGATGATGAGAAAGACTGAAGAGTGATCATAATCTTTTTGATGATGATAATGATACTGAGTGGTGAAAGTTTCATGACGATTGTGATGACAAATGAAACAAAATGGTGACGTCTTGACGATGAATATATCATTAAAAGAGTGGTGATAATTTTTTGATGATGATGGTAATGATAAAAAGTAGTGATGATATTTATGTTAATGATGACAACAGGTGATGATCTTTATGACGACCATAAGGATAAAGAGTGTCGGTGGTTTTGTTGCAATTTTTGTTGATTATGATGAACATGACAAAATAGTGGTAATGATATTTCTAATGATTGTGCTGATGATGGCCAAAAAAAGTGTGATGATTTTTTATGATGATGATAATGATGATGAGTTTTTGATGATGATGACGATGACCAACGTTAGAATAATCGTTATGCTTTGATGATGATGATGATGATGATGATGATGATGATGACGATGATGATGAAGAGTGGTGACGACTTCTTTAATATACGTGATGATGATGATGATGATGATGATAATAAAGAGTGGTAATAATCTTTTGATGATGGTAAAGATGATGACAATGATGATGATGACAATGATGATGATGATGATGATGATGATGATGATGATGATAAATAGCGGTGATCATGTTTCGATGCTGATGTAATATTGATTACGATGAAGAATAACGACGATTTGTTTATGACAATGATGATGATGATGATGACGACGACGACGATGATGGTGATAAATATAGGTGATCATGTTTCGATGCTGATGTAATATTGATTACGATAAAGAAAAACGACGATTTGTTTTTGATGATGATGATGATGATAATAAAGAGTGGTGATGGTTCTTTGATTAAGGTGATGATGATGATGAAGAGTGACAATTTCTTTGGTGATTACAATAAAGAATTTCTTTTGATGATGATGATATAAAAAGTAGTCACGATTCTTTGATGACGGTGAGGTTGACGATACAGATTTGAGGATGATGATAATGACGATGGTGATGATAATGATATTAAAGAATGGTGATAAGACTGAATTTTGTTTATGACGGTGATCAAGAATTGTCATAATCTCTGTGACAATGATGAATAACGGTAATGTTTTGATAATAATGGCAAAGAGTGCTGATAAAAGATGGGAGATGGACTTTTTGATAATTATCATAAAGAATGTGAGATGTTCTTTTTTGATGGTGATGATAAAGGATGCGAGATGGCCTTTCTGATAATGATGATAAAGTCAATGTGAAATGGGATTTTTGATGACAATAATAAAGAATGTGAGATTGCTTTTTTGATGACAATGATAAAGAATGTGAGATGACTCTTTTTGATGACAATGATAAAGAATGTGAGATGGCGTTTTTGATAACAGTGATAAAGAATGTGAGATGGCTCTTTTTGATGACAATGATAAAGAATGTGAGATGATATTTTTGATGACAATGATAAAGAATGTGAGATGAGGTTTTTGAAGACAATAAAAAGAATGTGAGATGGCTCTTTTTGATGACAATGATAAAGAATGTGAGATGGCTCTTTTTGATGACAATGATAAAGAATGTGAGATGGCTCTTTTTGATGACAATGATAAAGAATGTGAGATGGCTCTTTTTGATGACAATGATAAAGAATGTGAGATGGCTCTTTTTGATGACAATGATAAAGAATGTGAGAAAATATTTTTGATGATAATGATAAAGAATGTGAGATGGCTCTTTTTGATGACAATGATAAAGAATGTGAGATGGCTCTTTTTGATGACAATGATAAAGAATGTGATATATTTTTGATGACAATGATAAAGAAGGTGATATATTTTTGATGACAATGATAAAGAAGGTGATATATTTTTGATGACAATGATAAAGAATGATATATTTTTGATGACAATGATAAAGAATGATATATTTTTGATGACAATGATAAAGAATGTGAGACGGCTCTTTTTGATGACAATGATAAAGAATGTGAGATGGCTCTTTTTGATGACAATGATAAAGAATGTGAGACGGCTCTTTTTGATGACAATGATAAAGAATGTGAGACGGCTCTTTTTGATGACAATGAAAAAGAATGTGAGATGATATTTTTGATGACAATGATAAAGAATGTGAGATGATATTTTTGATGACAATGATAAAGAATGTGAGACGGCTCTTTTTGATGACAATGATAAAGAATGTGACTCGTGAGATGATATTTTTGATGACAATGATAAAGAATGTGAGATGACTCTTTTTGATGACAATGATAAAGAATGTGACTCGTGAGATGATATTTTTGATGACAATGATAAAGAATGTGAGATGGCTCTTTTTGATGACAATGATAAAGAATGTGACTCGTGAGATGATATTTTTGATGACAATGATAAAGAATGTGAGATGACTCTTTTTGATGACAATGATAAAGAATGTGACTCGTGAGATGATATTTTTGATGACAATGATAAAGAATGTGAGATGGCTCTTTTTGATGACAATGAAAAAGAATGTGAGATGGCTCTTTTTGATGACAATGATAAAGAATGTGAGGTGATATTTTTTATGACAATGATATAGAATGTGATATTTTTGTTATGACAATGAAAAAGAATGTGAGATAATTTTGATGACAATGACATAGAATGTGATATGTTTTTTGTTGAGAATGAAAAAGAATGTGAGGTGGTTCTTTTGATGACAATGATAAAGAATGTGAGATGATTTTTTTGGGGGGGACAATGAATAAGAATGATATGGCTCCTTTTGATGACAATGATAAAGAATGTGAGATGATATTTTTGATGACAATAATATAGCATGCGAGACCCTTTATGATAGTGAAAAAGAATTAGATGCCTTTTGGATAATAATAAATAATGTGATAATTTATGATAATGAAAAAGAATGTCATAGTCTTTTTGACGATAATGGTACATAATGTGAGACGATCCTTTTGATGAATCATCATAACGATAAAGAATGTGAGATTATATTTTTGATAACAATGATAACAAGAATGTGATATGGCATTTTAGAAGATAATGGGGGGAAAAAGTGAGATGCCTTTTTGATGGCGCTGATAAACATACGTGAGACGATCATTTTGATAATCATAATGATAAAGAATGTGAGATTGCCTTTTTAGCGATAATGATAAAGAATGTGATATTGCCTTTTTGACGATAATGATAAATGTGATATTGCCTTTTGTCACGATAATGATAAAGAATGTGATATTGACTTTTTGACGATAATGATAAAGAATGTGAGATTGCCTTTTCGACGATAATGATAAAAAATGTGAGATTGCCTTTTTGACGATAATGATAAAGAATGTGGGAGTCTCTTTTTGACGATAATGATAAAGAATGTGAGATTGCCTTTTTGACGATAATGATACAGAATGTGAGATTGCCTTTTTGACAATAATGATACAGAATGTGTGATGGCCTTTTTGATAACAATGATAAAGATTGTGGGGGTCTCTTTTTGACGATAATGATAAAGAATGTGAGATTGCTTTGTCACGATAATGATAAAGAATGTGAGATTGCTTTGTCACGATAATGATAAAGAATGTGAGATTGCCTTTTTGACGATAATGATAAAGAATGTGAGATTGCCTTTTTGACGATAATGATAAAGAATGTGAGATTGCCTTTTTGACGATAATGATAAAGAATGTGTGATTGCCTTTTTGACGATAATGATAAAGAATGTGAGATTGCCTTGTCACAATAATGATAAAGAATGTGAGATTGCGTTGTCACGATAATGATAAAGAATGTGAGATTACCTTTTTGGCGATAATGATAAAGAATGTGAGACTGCCTTTTTGATGATAATGATAAAGAATGTGAGACTGCCTTTTTGATGATAATGATAAAGAATGTGAGACTGCCTTTTTGATGATAATGATAAAGAATGTGAGACTGACTTTTTGATGATAATGATAAAGAATGTGTGATGGCCTTTTTGATGACAAGGATAAAGAATGTGAGACTGCCTTTTTGATGATAATGATAAAGAATGTGAGACTGCCTTTTTGATGATAATGATAAAGAATGTGTGATGGCCTTTTTGATGACAAGGATAAAGAAGTGTGGATCTTTATGCCATATTATTAATCATAATTATGAATACGGATAAAGAAGTGTTTGATAATAACGACGACTGGGTTTTTGTTTTGTTTTGTTTTGTTTTATGTTGACGGTAACGGAGAAAATATGTGAGAGGCTCGATGGGCAGATGTGTTGATAATAGGTTGGTGTCAACAGAAGGGCAAAATGAATAATGGCCCGACCAGTTAGAGCGTGTTCAGCACACTACCGAATCCATCAGTATGCATGTACGCGCG
The DNA here is from genome assembly GCA_017654935.2 of Phymorhynchus buccinoides. NCBI lineage: Eukaryota > Metazoa > Mollusca > Gastropoda > Neogastropoda > Raphitomidae > Phymorhynchus > Phymorhynchus buccinoides. The sequence goes on from CM065691.1 coordinate 22,331,850, forward strand.
TGAAGAACAAGAACAAGAACAACATTTTTATTGTCATAGGAAAACCAGAGGTTTTGTGGGACACAAATGGTTAAAACATCGACGACACCATTGTGTTGCGTGTGTGCGCGCGCGCGTGCATGCATGTATGTACATGAATATAGGCTGTTTATAAGGAGTCATACTTACCTCTAAAATGTGTGTTTGAAAGTCTATATGTATGAATATCTTGTTTTTCCGCTAACATCCACCTGCTGTATGCCAGAAGTATTGACATGTACTGGGGTTCAAGATGTGCTGTGTGGAATAAGCTATACAGAAAAAAGGTTTGAGATAAATGAAAACAGATCTTAGAAAATTAGATGAAAATGTGTTGAGAGACACGCACGACCGTTAAGCACCCCCAGTTCAGCCAGGGGCCCCCGGGCCCCACATGTTGCATGCATAGGAAAAAATGTATATATGTGCTCAAGTGTAAGTATTCAGTTGTGCATGTGTGGTGAATTATTTACCTTTTAATGTTTGTGACAAGCATGTGTATTTGTGTTGAAAAGGAGGAAAGGGTTTGGCTTATGCTTACTTGTGAATACTTTTGTGCAGCATATGAGTGTGCGAGTGTGCATAGGTATTTATACTTGGTCCCTAAAGCATTTGTGCGCGAGTTTTCGCATGTGCTACGACTTGCAAATAAAATGTTTATATTTACATCAGTGCCTCAACTCATGGCCTGGCCATTTTTCATGTTGATAATAAACAGTGCTGATGATAATGGTCATTTTCTGATAATGAAAAAGAAAATAGACGATCTGTTTGATGATAATGATAAAGGGTAATCATCATCTTTGTTATGATAGCGATGAAGAGTAGTTATAATCTGATGCTAATGATAGAGTAGTAATAAATAAATTATATGATAAACGATGCCTTTTGGACAATAGTGACAATCATAAAGAAAGAAAGATAGTGATTCTGATCCTAATGATATACAGAGTGGTGACGATCTTTTCCAAGATAACGAGAAAGAGTAGTGATGATCGTTTTGATGTATATGATAAAACGCGATTATCTTTCAGATGATACTGATAACAATAAGGTGGTATTTTTTAATGTACAAAATAACGCTATGGAGGGGCAATATCTTTTATGATGATGATAACAGTGGTGATGTTTCGATGATGGTGATAATGTTAAGGAGTGGTGGTGGAGAATTACTTCTGAATATTTGTGCACAAATGGTGTGTGTGTGGTGCGAAGAGTGGAGGGATGCGGCTTACATTTCCTGTGGACATTTGTGTACAGCATGAGTGTGCATGTGTATGCATGTGTATTCATGCTTGGTCCCTGAAACATTTGCACGCGAGAGTTCGCATGTGATACATTTTGTTATAAAATAGACCCCAACTACTCATGGTCTCAATTTTTTAATGTTAATAAAAAAAATAGTTGTGATGATAATGGTCATTTTCTGATGACAATTAAAAAGAATAGTGATGATAACGATGATGATAAATAGTGAGGATCCTCTTTGTGGTGGTAGTAATAAAGAGTGGCGGTAATCTAATGATAATGATAGAGTGGTGATAAAGATAATGATAAACAGTGGTGATGCTTTCCTGGTGATAGTTACAAGCATAAAGTACGATGATTGTGATTTTGATGCTTATGATATACAGTGTGGTTACGATCTTTTCCAAAATAATGAGAAAGGATAGTGATAATATGTTTTATGTTAATTATAAAAAGTGATTATCTTTAAGATGATATGGGTAACAATGAGTGGTGGTAATTGTCTTGTTTTGGGGATAAAAATAATGATAGAGAAGCAATACCTTTTTTTATGATGATGATAACAGTGGTGATGTTTCGATGATAATAATTTTAAAAAGTGGTGATGTTTTGATGATGATAATTTTAAAAAGTGGTGAAAAAAAATTTCTGAAGATTATAATAAACAATGGTGAGTTTTCATGACTTTTTAATTACCAGTGTGATATTTCTTTTATGACAATAAAAAGTGATTATATTTTATGATGATGATGATAACAAAGAGTGATGTGATTTTTCTACAATAATATTCATGATAATTATTGTAAAGAAAGCTGATGATTCTTTGATGATGGTGATGACGATGATAAATTGTGATTATTTTCTAATGATGGAGATGATAAAAGCTGGTGATGATTTCATTTGATGATGATTATAAAGATTTGATGATGATGATGATGATGATGATGATGATGAGTGGTTGAGGTTTTTATCATGACAATGATGAGGAAGAGTGGTGGTGATTTTTTGATGATGATGATGATGATGATGATGACAATGACGATGAAGATGATAAAGAGAGGTAATGATCTCTTTGTGAATAATGATCAATAATGGTATTCATGTTTTGATAATAATGGCAAAGAGTACTGAAGGTTTGACGTTAATGATGATAATCATAAGCGATAAAGAGCAGTGACAATTTTTAAATTGATCTTTTCAATGATAATGATAACAAAATTGTAATACTTTTTTGACGATGCTGATGATGATTTAGGTATTCGTGACATTCGAGGTTACCGATGTATTGATACTGTATAGGTTGGTGTCCAAAGACTAATGACCTGGCCAGTTAGTGAACATTCAGCAGACCGAAAATGAGAGAATCCAGCAGTGTGTGTGTGTGTGTGTGTGTGTGTGTGTGTGTGTGTGTGTGTGTGTGTGTGTGTGTGTGTGTGTGTGTGTGTGCGTGCGTGCGTGCGTGCGTGCGCGCGCGTGTTCGCGCGTGCACATGATCAGAAGTCTATGAATACAGACACACACTTACCTCTTTAAAGTGTTTGTCCACGTCAAAAAGTGTATTCGCGTGAATATCTTGTTTTTCCACTAATATCAATCTGCCGTATATCAGCAATTACTGACTTACAAACATGTACTGGGGTTCAAGATATAAAGATGCGCTTTGGGGAATATATTGAGAAAAGGTTGCGGGATAAATAGAGTTTAGTAAAATGTTGGGGAAAGGGTTTGAGAGACATGCACGACCGTTAAGCATCCCCAGTTCAGCCATGTTGCATGCAGGGGAAACATGTGTATGTTGGGTGGAAATAGTGTCTGCCCAACATACACATGTATGTGGGGGTTCAATGTGAAAATGTGATGCGAAGGAAAAGATATGGAGGAAAAGGTTTGAGAAAAAATAGAACCAAAGTTTAGTAAAATATAAGGACTGGAGTTGAGACATGCACGACCGTTAAGCGCCCCCAGTTCAGCCAGGGGGCCCGGGCCCCACATGATGCATGCAGGGGAAACGTGTCTATGTGCTGACATGTGTGTGTGCGCGTGTGTACGTGCGTGCGTGCGTGCGTGTGTGTGTGTGTGTGTGCGCGTGCGCGTGTGCTTACCTTAGAAATATCTGTGCACGAATATGCGTATCTGTTGCAAAGGGGAGGGTGGAGGCTGCTTATAATTACCTCTGAATATTTGTGTGTATTTGCATAAGATGATTCATACTTGGTCTCTCAAACATTTGTGCGCGAGTTTTAGCATGCGGTACGACTTGCAAAATAAAATTAGTCTGGTTAAGAAATCAGTGCCTCAATAACTCATGATCTGGACATTTTCGTTTTATGATGATGATGATGATGATGATGATGATGATGATGATGATGATGATGATGATGAGTGGTAATAATCCAATTACGAGTGAATTATCTCGTAATGATGATAATGCAGAATGGTGGTGACCGATTTGGTGATGATAATAAATAATAATGGTGACCTCTTTCATGATAATAATAAAGAATGGCTGTGACATCATTGATGATGATGATGATGATAAAGAATAATGGTGACCTCTTTCATGATCATAATAATAAAGAATGGTGATGACCTCTTTGATGATGATGATGATGATAATAAAGAATAATGGTGACCTTTCATCATCATAATAATAAAGAATGGTGATGACCTCTTTGATGGTGATGATGATAATAAAGAATAATGGTGACCTTTCATTATCATAATAATAAAGAATGGTGATTACCTCTTTGATGGTGATGATGATAATAAAGAATAATGGCGGTGACCTCTTTGATGGTGATGATAATAAAGAATAATGGTGACCTCTTTCATGATCATAATAATAAAGAATGGCGGTGACCTATTTGGTGTTGATGATGATAATAAAGAATGAGAGTGACCTGTTTGATGTTGATAAAGTATAAACAAATTGTGATATTTTTTTAATGATAATAATGATGATGATAAAGAATTGCGATGATCTGTTTGAAGATGATAAAAATGGTGATTACCTGTTTGATGATGATAAAGAATGGTGATAATCTGATGATGATGATAAAGAATGGTGATAATCTGATGATGATGATAACAAATGGTGATAATCTGATTATTATAATGAATGGCAATTATTTGTTTGATGATGATAATGAATGGTGATAATCTGATGATGATGATAATGAATGGTAATAATCTGTTTGATGATGATGATAATGAATGGTGATAATCTGATGATGATGATGATGAATGGTGATAATCTGATGATGATGATAATGAATGGTGATAATCTGATGATGATGATGATGATGATGAATGGTGATAATCTGATGATGATGATAATGAATGGTGATAATCTGATGATAATGAATGGTGATAATCTGTTTGATGGTGATGATAATGAATGGTGATAATCTGTTTGATGGTGATGATAATGAATGATGATAATCTTGTTTGATGATGATGATGATGATGATAAAGAATGGTGATGACCTGTTTGATGATGATGATGATGATGATGATAATGAATGGTGATGACCCATTTGATGATGATGATGATGATGATAAAGAATGGTGATGACCCGTTTGATGATGATGATGATGATAATGAATGATAATGATGGTGATGACCTGTTTGATGATGATGATGATGATGATAAAGAATGGTGATGACCCGATTTGATGATGATGATGATGATGATAATGAATGGTGATAACCTGTTTGATGGTGATGATAATGAATGGTCATAATCTGATGATGATGACAATGAATGGTAATAATCTGATGATGATAATGAATGGTGATAACCTGTTTATGATAATGAATGGTGATAATCTGATGATGATGATGATAATGAATGGTGATAATCTGATTATGATAATGAATGGTGATAATCTGATGATGATGATGATGATGAATGAGGAAAGGATTAAATGATGATGATAATGAATGGTGATAATCTGATTATGATAATGAATGGTGATAATCTTGCTTGATGATGATGATGATGAAAAAGAATGGTGATGACCTGTTTGATGATGATGATGATGATGATAATGAATGGTGATAACCTGTTTGATGGTGATGATAATGAATGGTGATAATCTGATGATGATAATGAATGGTGATAATCTGATGATGATGATAATGAATGGTGATAATCTGATGATGATGATAATGAATGGTGATAATCTGATGATGATGATGATAATGAATGGTGATAACCTGTTTATAATAATGAATGGTGATAATCTGATGATGATGATGATGATAATGAATGGTGATAATCTGATTATGATAATGAATGGTGATAATCTGATTATGATAATGAATGGTAAGGAAAGGATTGATGATAACCTGTTAATGATGATGATGATAATGAATGGTGATAATGATGATGATGATAATGAATGGTGATAACCTGATTAATGATGATGATGATAATGAATGGTGATAATCTGATGATGATGATAATGAATGGTGAGGAAAGGATTGATGATGATGATGATGATAATGAATGGTGATAATCTGATGATGATGATAATGAATGGTGATAATCTGTTTGATGATGATGATAATGAATGGTGATAATCTGATGATGATGATAATGAATGGTGATAATCTGATGATGATGATAATGAATGGTGATAATCTGATGATGATGATAATGAATGGTGATAATCTGATGATGATGATAATGAATGGTGATAATCTGATGATGATGATAATGAATGGTGATAATCTGATGATGATGATGATAATGAATGGTGATAATCTGATGGTGATGATAATGAATGGTGATAATCTGATGATGATGATAATGAATGGTGATAATCTGATGATGATGATGATAATGAATGGTGATAATCTGATGATGATGATAATGAATGGTGATAATCTGATGATTGATGATAATGAATGGTGATAACCTGTTTGATGGTGATGATAATGAATGGTGATAATCTGATGATGATGATAATGAATGGTGATAATCTGATGATGATGATAATGAATGGTGATAATCTGATGATGATGATAATGAATGGTGATAATGATGATGATGATAATGAATGGTGATAATGATGATGATGATAATGAATGGTGATAATAATGATGATGATGATAATGAATGGTGATAATCTAATGATGATGATGATAATGAATGGTGATAATCTGATGATGATGATAATGAATGGTGATAATAATGATGATGATGATAATGAATGGTGATAATCTGATGATGATGATAATGAATGGTGATAATCTGATGATGATGATAATGAATGGTGATAATCTGATGATGATGATAATGAATGGTGATAATCTGATGATTATGATAATGAATGGTGATAACCTGTTTGGTGATGATGATAATGAGTGGTGATAATATGATGATGATGATAATGAATGGTGATAATAATGATGATGATGATAATGAATGGTGATAATCTGATGATGATGATAATGAATGGTGATAATCTGATGATGATGATGATGATAATGAATGGTGATATTAATGATGATGATGATAATGAATGGTGATAACCTGTTTGATGGTGATGATAATGAATGGTGATAGGATCTGATGGATGATGATAATGAATGGTGATAATCTGATGATGATGATAATGAATGGTGATAATCTGATGATGATGATAATGAATGGTGATAATCTGATGATGATGATAATGAATGGTGATAATCTGATGATGATGATAATGAATGGTGATAATCTGATGATGATGATAATGAATGGTGATAATCTGATGATGATGATAATGAATGGTGATAATCTGATTTGATGATGATAATGAATGAATGGTGATAATCTGATGATGATGATAATGAATGGTGATAATCTGATGATGATGATAATGAATGGTGATAATCTGATGATGATGATAATGAATGGTGATAACCTGTTTGATGATGATGATAATGAGTGGTGAAATGATAATGATGATGATGATAATGAATGGTGATAATCTGATGATGATGATAATGAATGGTGATAATCTGATGATGATGATGATAATGAATGGTGATAATCTGATGATGATAATGAATGGTGATAATGATGATGATGATAATGAATGGTGATAATCTGATGATGATGATAATGAATGGTGATAATCTGATGATGATGATAATGAATGGTGATAATCTGATGATGATGATAATGAATGGTGATAATCTAATCTGATGATGATGATAATGAATGGTGATAATCTGATGATGATGATGAATGGTGATAATGATGATGATGATAATGAATGGTGATAATTAATGATGATGATGATAATGAATGGTGAGGATAATCTGATGATGATGATGATAATGAATGGTGATAATCTGATGATGATGATGATAATGAATGGTGATAACCTGTTTGGTGATGATGATAATGAATGGTGATAATAATGATGATGATGATAATGAATGGTGATAATGATGATGATGATGATAATGAATGGTGATAATCTGATGATGATGATAATGAATGGTGATAATCTGATGATGATAATGAATGGTGATAATGATGATGATGATGATAATGAATGGTGATAATGATGATGATGATAATGAATGGTGATAATCTGATGATGATGATAATGAATGGTGATAATAATGAATGGTGATGATGATGATAATGAATGGTGATAATCTGATGATGATGATAATGAATGGTGAAAATAATGATGATGATGATAATGAATGGTGATAATCTGATGATGATGATAATGAATGGTGATAATCTGATGATTGATGATAATGAATGGTGATAATCTGATGATGATGATAATGAATGGTGATAATCTGATGATGATGATGATAATGAATGGTGATAATCTGATGATTATGATAATGAATGGTGATAACCTGTTTGATGGTGATGATAATGAGTGGTGATAATCTGATGATGATAATAAATGGTGATAATCTGATGATTATGATAATGAATGGTGATAATCTGATGATGATGATAATGAGTGGTGATAATCTGATGATGATGATAATGAATGGTGATAATCTGATGATGATGATAATGAGTGGTGATAATCTGATGATGATGATAATGAATGGTGATAATCTGATGATGATGATAATGAATGGTGATAATCTGTTTGATGGTGATGATAATGAATGGTGATAATCTATTTGATGGTGATGATATTGATGGTGATAATCTGATGATGATGATGATGGTGAGAATCTGTTTGATGGTGATGATAATGAGTGGTGATAATCTGTATGATGGTGATGATATTGATGGTGATAATCTGATGGTGATAATGAATGGTGATAATCTTGTTTGATGATGATGATGATGATGATAAAGAATGGTGATAATCTACTTGATAATGATGATAAAGAATGGTGATAATCTGATTATAATGATAAATAATGGTGATTTATTTGATGATGATGATAAAGAATGATGATCTGTTTGATGATGATGACAAAGAAAATCAATGATGATGATAATGAATGATGATAATGATGATGATGATAATGAATGGTGAAATGATGATGATGATGATAATAAAGAATGGTGATGATCTGTTTATGATGATGATGATAATGAATGGTAATGATCTGTTTGATGATGATGATGATAATGAATGGTGATGATCTGCTTGATTTTTGATGATGATAATGAAATGGTGATGATCTGTTTGATGATGATGATAAAGAATGGTGGTGATCTGCTTGATGTTGATGATGATAAAGAATGGTGGTGATCTGCTTGATGTTGATGATGATAAAGAATGGTGGTGATCTGCTTGATGTTGATGATGATAAAGAATGGTGATGATCTGTTTGATGATGATGATAAAGAATGGTGATGATCTGCTTGATGATGATGATAAAGAATGGTGGTGATCTGCTTGATGATGATGATGATAAAGAATGGTGATGATCTGCTTGATGTTGATGATGATAAAGAATGGTGATGATCTGCTTGATGTTGATGATGATAAAGAATGGTGGTGATCTGCTTGATGTTGATGATGATAAAGAATGGTGATGATATGCTTGATGATGATGATAAAGAATGGTGGTGATCTGTTTGATGATGATGATAAAGAATGGTGGTGATCTGCTTGATGATGATGATGATAAAGAATGGTGGTGATCTGCTTGATGATGATGATGATAAAGAATGGTGGTGATCTGTTTGATGTTGATGATGATAAAGAATGGTGGTGATCTGTTTGATGATGATGATGATAAAGAATGGTGGTGATCTGTTTGATGTTGATGATGATAAAGAATGGTGGTGATCTGTTTGATGTTGATGATGATAAAGAATGGTGGTGATCTGTTTGATGATGATGATGATGATAAAGAATGGTGGTGATCTGCTTGATAATGATGATGATAAAGAATGGTGGTGATCTGCTTGATGTTGATGATGATAAAGAATGGTGGTGATCTGCTTGATGTTGATGATGATAAAGAATGGTGGTGATCTGCTTGATGATGATGATAAAGAATGGTGGTGATCTGCTTGATGTTGATGATGATAAAGAATGGTGATGATCTGCTTGATGATGATGATGATAAAGAATGGTGGTGATCTGCTTTGATGATGATGATAAAGAATGGTGGTGATCTGCTTGATGTTGATGATGATAAAGAATGGTGGTGATCTGCTTGATGTTGATGATGATAAAGAATGGTGGTGATCTGTTTAATGATGATGATAAAGAATGGTGGTGATCTGTTTGATGTTGATGATGATAAAGAATGGTGGTGATCTGCTTGATGTTGATGATGATAAAGAATGGTGGTGATCTGCTTGATGTTGATGATGATAAAGAATGGTGGTGATCTGCTTGATGTTGATGATGATAAAGAATGGTGGTGATCTGTTTAATGATGATAATAAAGAATGGTGGTGATCTGTTTGATGTTGATGATGATAAAGAATGGTGGTGATCTGTTTGATGTTGATGATGATAAAGAATGGTGGTGATCTGCTTGATGTGATGATGATGATAAAGAATGGTGATGATCTGTTTGATGTTGATGATGATAAAGAATGGTGGTGATCTGCTTGATGATGATGATGATAAAGAATGGTGGTGATCTGTTTGATGATGATGATAAAGAATGGTGGTGATCTGTTTGATGTTGATGATGATAAAGAATGGTGGTGATCTGCTTGATGATGATGATAAAGAATGGTGGTGATCTGCTTGATGTTGATGATGATAAAGAATGGTGGTGATCTGCTTGATGATGATGATAAAGAATGGTGGTGATCTGTTTGATGTTGATGATGATAAAGAATGGTGGTGATCTGTTTGATGTTGTGATGATAAAGAATGGTGGTGATCTGTTTGATGTTGATGATGATAAAGAATGGTGGTGATCTGCTTGATGATGATGATGATAAAGAATGGTGGTGATCTGTTTGATGTTGATGATGATAAAGAATGGTGGTGATCTGCTTGATGATGATGATGATAAAGAATGGTGGTGATCTGCTTGATGTTGATGATGATAAAGAATGGTGGTGATCTGCTTGATGTTGATGATGATAAAGAATGGTGGTGATCTGCTTGATGATGATGATAAAGAATGGTGGTGATCTGTTTGATGATGATGATAAAGAATGGTGGTGATCTGCTTGATGATGATGATGATAAAGAATGGTGGTGATCTGCTTGATGGTGATGATGATAAAGAATGGTGGTGATCTGCTTGATGGATGATGATAAAGAATGGTGGTGATCTGCTTGATGTTGATGATGATAAAGAATGGTGGTGATCTGCTTGATGATGATGATGATAAAGAATGGTGGTGATCTGCTTGATGGATGATGATAAAGAATGGTGGTGATCTGTTTGATGTTGATGATGATAAAGAATGGTGGTGATCTGCTTGATGTTGATGATGATGATAAAGAATGGTGGTGATCTGTTTGATGATGATGATAAAGAATGGTGGTGATCTGCTGATGATGATGATGATAAAGAATGGTGGTGATCTGCTTGATGTTGATGATGATAAAGAATGGTGGTGATCTGCTTGATGATGATGATGATAAAGAATGGTGGTGATCTGCTTGATGATGATGATGATAAAGAATGGTGGTGATCTGCTTGATGATGATGATAAAGAATGGTGGTGATCTGTTTGATGGTGATGATGATAAAGAATGGTGGTGATCTGCTTGATGTTGATGATGATGATAAAGAATGGTGGTGATCTGTTTGATGGTGATGATGATAAAGAATGGTGGTGATCTGCTTGATGATGATGATGATGATGATAAAGAATGGTGGTGATCTGCTTGATGATGATGATGATGATGATAAAGAATGGTGATGATCTGCTTGATGTTGATGATGATGATAAAGAATGGTGGTGATCTGTTTGATGGTGATGATGATAAAGAATGGTGGTGATCTGCTTGATGATGATGATGATAAAGAATGGTGGTGATCTGTTTGTTGGTGATGATGATAAAGAATGGTGATGATCTGTTTGATGATGATAAAAAAATTGATGATCTGTTTGATGATGATGCTGATGATAAAGAATGGTGATGATCTGTTTGATGATGATGATGATGATGATGATGATGATGATGATGATGATGATGATGATGATGATGATGATTATTGATGATGATGATGATGATAATAATAAATACCGGTGATGATGTGTTTGATGACAAAGAACATTTATTTGTTTGACGACGACGATGCTAATGATGATTTGTTTTGTCATCAAATGATGATTTGTTTGATGATGATAATGATGGTGATAAAGAATGGTGATCTTTCATGATGATGATGATAAAGAAAGGCGATGATCTATCTGATGATGATGATAAAGAATGGTGATAGTGTTTGATGTTGATGACAGTAACAAAATGATTATCTGTTTGATGGTAATGATGGTGATGTTCTCTTTGATGATGAAGATTAAAAAAAATGGTGATGTTTGATGTATCATGATGATAAAGAATGGTGATGATCCATTTGATGATGATGATGATGATGATGATGATGATGATGATAAAGAATGGTGATGATCTGTTTGATGATGATGATAATAAAGAATGGTGGTGATCAATTTGATTGTAATAAAGAATAGTGGTTACCAGCTTGATGATTAAAAAAAAATGGTGATGACCTGTTTGATTATATAAACAAATGGAGATGATAAAGAATTGTGATGATCTGTTTGATAATGATGAAAAATGGTGATGATAGTGGTCGTGATATTTCACAGGATGATGATGTTAACAGTGGTGATGACTTTTCTGATGGTAATAATGACAAATGATGATGCTGATGATGCTGATGATGAAAGAGTGGGTTAACATATTTTATGACCGTGATCCCTATCTTTGTGATATTATAAAAGTAAATAGTAGTGTTAATATTTTTCACGAGGACAATGATTTGAAAAGGAAAGAGCAATAATGATCTTTTCCGTGACAATGATGAAAAAGAATGGTCACGACATTTTTGTAAATAAGTAATAAATGGCAGTGAATATGTGGGACAACATAGCTATGGAAACTGTTGAGAAAAGAACTAACCACATTGTGGAAAGGAACAATGAGAATTGTGCGTGCGTGCGTGTGTGCGATGCCTTTGTCACTTGTCACTTGTGTGTATATGTATGTGTGTGTGTGTTTGTATGTATGTGCGTGTGTGTGTGCGCGCGCACGTGTGTGTGAGATTGACAGCGCGCGCGCGCGCATGTGTATGTATGATGCATGTATGTGCTGTGTGCATGTACGTGCGCATGTGCGTGCGTTATACATGTCTGTGCTAGCGTATGGACTCTAGATAGCTGAAGCAACAAATGCTGTGCTCGAACAATGTGCAAGAATTCGTTTACACTGTAAACTTTACAGTGGAGAAGGCTTGCCCAAAGAGCATCCTCACTCCCTCGGCGGAGTCGGCCATGAGGATGTCTAGTCTAGACAGGTGTTGGCGAAGGTATCCAAAGCCCAAGTAATCTCCTAGACTGCAGAAATACTCCGAATAGGGTTCGGAACCAGTGAAATACTGTGTGTGTGGTGAATACATTCAGGCCTAGTGAACAAACTCCTAGCAGCCTAGCTTGAGAGTCAAACTCAAAGGCATTCAGAACAAACTAGGGGAAGACGGGGTAAAA
>CM065691.1:22347758-22350258 GCA_017654935.2 Phymorhynchus buccinoides
TCTAACAAATCTTAGACATGGTTAAGTCCAGTATATACAGTCTGCAGGATTAACTGTGGTTGGTTTAAAGCCGCTTAATCCGTTTAATCTCTCCGCGATGATCTTTCGGTAGGCAGGCACCCACGTGAGAATTTACCCTGATGATCTTTTTTCGGGGACGAGATTAGTATATATTTTGTGGATTTTGTGCTTGGTGGGAGTGCGTGTATGTATGTATGTATGTATGTGGTGTCTGCGTGCGCGGGCGCGTGTGTGTGTGCGTGTGCGCGTGTGTGCGTGTGTGCGCGCGCGTGAAATTGATATAAAATCTGAGAATACGTGTGCTGTTATAGTAATACACGGACACGCATTCCCACCCGTGTGCGCGCGCCGAAACACACACAAACGCACACACGCGCGCGAATGCTCACCACACCCACGATCACCATCTTCAATCCTCCCCCCCCCTCCAAGAACTTATATCAACCCCCCACCCCCTCCTCGCCCGAAAACAATAATCTGCTGGGGAGGATAAATTACGTTGGGGGTATATTTTCCGGTGGAAACAAACTGTTTAATGAGTGTTTAATCAGGACATGCATGACTCTCTCTCTCTCTCTCTCTCTCTCTCTCTCTCTCTCTCTCTCTCTCTCTCTCTCTCTCTCTCTCTCTCTCTCTCTCTCTCTCTCATTTTAACTGGCACCACGATTATTCTTCGTGTGCAGTAGGCCTAGTTCTGCCTCTATCAGTGTTTCACTAATGCCCTGTGTGTTGTTGAAGTCGACTTGTGGAACAATGTTTCCAATATCTGGTTATGGATAGGCTAATTGCTGGAAGATAATCATTCAAGGTAATACTTTAATAATAATGTTATGGTCGTGCGATTTCAGTTGTTGGCCCTAATTTTCCGAGTTTTTTGTTCGAAAGGCCTTATAATTTATTTTGATTTCAGTTATTATATCACATCTTTGACATGTGTCCTAAAGGTATGCTGTTGTGAAGACAAACAAATTAAATAAGACTATTGTCTCGATATTTCTGAAAATGAGCTTCTGAGTTGAAAATATCCTGAATCCATTTTGACATTAAAAATGTTGTTATTGTCTATGGATAGATGTATTTTATCAACCGGTTCTCAATTACAAAGGTATGCCTACTGTTTGTCATTTACAAGAAGAGTAATTACTCCCCAAAACATGTGTATGAACAGTACATTGTGGTCTATTTCTGCATCTCGTGTCTATGGTAATTTCGTTCTGTGTATTATAACATTAAGATCGGCAACAAATTATAAACAGCGAAGATTTTAGAAGCTTTCAAGAAGGCCTAAAGCATTGAATTTTCTTTTGGGGTAGCTGCTTTTTAAATCGATGTCTGCAAGTAAGCTTAAATAATTATCATCCAGTTGATTTCAAAAGGACATAATTATCGGGAGCACGTTTATAATCGTCATTACCATCAGCGTTGTCATCGATCGTCAGCATAATATTTTGTTAGTTGTCATCGTTGGAACCATTAGCATAGTTATCAGTTGCGTCTTCGTTGCTATGAGAACGTCCGGCGATGACTAAACAAACAATTATCTAATTCTCTATCTATATTTACTCAATAACCACTCAATGTTCTCAATTAAGGACCACCCAATAATGATTGTGAGGTGAAGCAATTAAGCTTAAAAATAACAGCGACTGTTTTAATTTGATTTAACAGGATCACCAACTTGCACATTAATGTAGCTACCTGAAACCTTCCGACCCCCTCTAACTTTCCACCCCATCCCCATTTTCTCCCCTTTCTCTTTTGTCGAATTTCAGTCCTTTTCCACCAGGATTCTTTAATTGCCCTTTTCTTGTCCATCCACTCAAACACCACTTGCACTCCAAGCCTCTCTTGGCTGTCCCTCTCACCCTTATCCCCACCTCCTGATCCAGTCTTTGAAACATATCTCTCACCCATATCTCCACCTCCTGATCCAGTCCTTGAAACATATCCCTCTCCCTTACCCTTATCCCCGATCCAGTCTCCTACACATACCCCCCCCCCCCCCACTCCAACTTAATCAGCCCCATCTCCATCATCTAGTTACCTACCCCCGTCACCTCCCTCCCTCCCTCCCTCCCCCCCTCCCCAACCTTCCAAACTCAGCATGGCCAGCACGGAGTCGGCCCTCACACCCCGGGTGGAGAGGGCAGCGGGTCGGGTACCCAGCCAGGCCTGCTCCACCACCCCGGGACACGTGGTGCAACTCACCCGGCGGAGGGACGAGCTGATCCGGCGGGCCCCGCCCCCGCGCACTCCCCCCTCCATCCCCCTGCCTGTGGCCCGCGGAACCCCCCGTGCGGGTACTAGGCCCCGCGTGAGGCTTCTGTCCGACCTGGACCGGCAAGTGAGGAGAGCCAGGAGCCCCAGGACCTTCCTCAGGCACTGTGAGTGTTTGTGTGCAGAAAGCCCTACAAGTTGAGAACGTCTCTTTGTAGCTAGATGGAAACTTGTGTTGCATGCGTACGTGTTTGTGCGCAAG
>CM065691.1:22352758-22357758 GCA_017654935.2 Phymorhynchus buccinoides
ACGCCCCATTCCATAATTTCTCATCCATCCGTCCATTCATTCATTTTCCCTTTTCGTTTCCAGAACATCTTCAGTCCATCTTAAGACAACCTACGGATCTCAGTTTACTGGCAGAAAACACGGCACTGCACAGCATCGCTGAGGCTGCTGGTCGTTTTGGTGATGATGACTTGGGTGGTGCTGGTGGTAGTGGTGGTAACCCTGCCACGGACAAAACGGTCAACTTCTGCCAGTCTCTGCCGCTGGTGCAGCCTCCTCCCCCATCTTCCAGATTGACCACTGGGCAGCGAAGTGGCGGGGGTGGCGTTGGTGGATTACTGTCCAGAGGGTAATTGATTAACTGTCGCTTAAAAGTGTCCTCGGTCAATTGCGAAATAAACCCTTTCGCCACCAAAGTTGCATTTTAGCACCACCCATGACACTAAAAGGCATCAAATTTGGTTTCTATTATTCGAAGACCCAATATTGTCTTAGTTTTGGGAAGTAAGGTTAGACCTTATTTTAACGTCACAAAAGAATCCCCAATACTGCAGAGGGATTTTGTTCTCTACCCAGGTAATTTAAGATATTTTTGGCTGAAATATGGCTGGCGGTGAAAGGGTTAATGCTGTCCACGCCTATTGGAAGCTTACTGTCAATGTTTTGCTTTGTGTTTTGTTGCAATTGTTTTTTAAGCTTGCATGTATTATTTTTAATTTAGTTAAAATGTTTGCATGTTGTCTAAAATCACTACTCGTGTGAAAAGACATTAACCCTTTCACCGCCAAAGTCGCATTTTAGCACCACAGTGATTTAACACCTATGTCACTAAAAGGCATCAAATTGGAGTCTATTATCCAAATACCCTATAGTCTTAGTTTTGGGAAGTAAGGGTAGACCTTATTTTATATATGTCACAGAAGAATCCCCAATACTGCAGATGGATGTTGTTCTCTACCCAGGCAAACTTAATGTACATTTTAAGCTGAAATATGGCTGGCGGTGAAAGGGTTAAATTAAAGATTCATTCATTCGGTCAATAAGGTTGAAAGAGGCGTTAGTCTATGTGTTTAGGTTGTCTTCCTTTGTGTCTGTCTTTAAAAATCCAGAGAGAAATTAATATATATATACAGGTATGTTTTTATTATTAAAAAAAGGCAGACACAGTGACAAAAACAGAGAGAGAGAGAGAGAGACAGAGAGACAGAGAGACAGAGAGAGACAGAGACAGAGAGAGAGAGAGAGAGAGAGAGAGAGAGAGAGAGAGAGAGAGAGAGAGAGAGAGAGAGAGAGAGAGACAGACAGACAGAGAGAGAGAGAGAGAGAGAGAGAGAGAGAGAGAGAGAGAGAGAGAGAGAGAGAGAGAGAGAGAGAGTGAGAGAGAGAGAGAGAGAGAGAGAGAGAGAGAGAGAGAGAGAGAGAGAGAGAGAGAGAGAGAGAGAGAGAGAGAGAGATGAGATTTAAGAGTCATCAGAGAGAGAGAGAGAGAGAGAGAGAGAGAGAGAGAGAGAGAGAGAGAGAGAGAGAGAGAGAGAGAGAGAGAGAGAGAGAGAGAGAGAGAGAGAGAGAGAGAGAGAGAGAGAGAGAGAGAGAGAGAGAAATGTTTAGAGCAAGGAGACCAGCCTGTATGCAAGGGAGGAGAGAGAGAGAGACACAACATAATATGAGATAAAGAGAGAAATAGAGAAACAGAAACATCAGTACGAGTTAAGAGAGCATCAACAGAAAAAAAAATACAAGAGTGGATTTTCCTTAAACACCAGAGAGATCGAGATAGAGATAGAGAGAGAGATCTAGAGAGATTTTCTTCTTCTCTTCTCTTTAAGGCAGAGATAGAGAAAGATTGAGAGAGAGCGAGAGATAGAGAGAGAGAGAGAGAGAGAGAGAGAGAGAGATAAAAGAGAGAGAGAGACACGCGCGGGCCTTGTTTCAGTTGTATCAAATCAACTGCAGCCTTTGTTCTTAAAGCCATATGGCTTTGGCCGGGAGGACGTAAAGCATTATTATGTTCTTAAACACTGCAAATTGTAGAACTGGGGATCACTAAAGGCTGATAATATCATCACACGGTTGTAGCAGACATCCCTCATTTTCCTCCAGACACACGCAGGACAACCTCTTCGGCCTCTCCAGACAGCCCACATCTCTGCAGACTTCCAGGAGCGTGACCGCCGTGCCAGGGCCCCGGGGGGTGCCCCCCAGCCGTTCTCTGCTCAGCTCCAGGGGCCAGGGGCTGGGGTTCGAATCCCGGGCCACCTGTACCAGGGGCAGTTCCCGACCAAACCTGTCTCGTATGGGTCGGCCAATCGCCCAGGTGTCTCACATCCCAGATCCTGTGAGTGGGTTAGCGTCGTTGTTATTGTTGTTTTCTTCTGTTTTCGTACCCTGGCTAAAAGACTCCAGGGATCATCCCAACAGCCGAAGCACTTGAACACTATGGTACAAATGTCGGCCAATTGCCCAGGTGTCCCACATCCCTGATCATGTTAGTGGGTTAGGGTTGTTGTGTTGTTGTGTTCTTCTGTTTTCGTACCTTGGCTAAAAGACTCCAGGGATCATCCCAACAGCCGAAGCACTTGAACACTATGGTACAAAATCGGCCAATTGCACAGGTGTCCCACATCCCTGATCCTGTGAGTGGGCTAGGGATGAACACTATGGTACAAATGTCGGCCAATTGCACAGGTGTCCCACATCCCTGATCCTGTGAGTGGGTTAGGGTTGTTGTTGTTGTGTTCTGTTTTCGTACCTTGGCTAAAAGACTCCAGGGATCATCCCAACAGCCGAAGCACTTGAACACTATGGTACAAATGTCGGCCAATTGCACAGGTGTCCCACATCCCTGATCCTGTGAGTGGGCTAGGGATAGGGTTGTTGTTGTTGTGTTCTGTTTTCGTACCTTGGCTAAAAGACTCCAGGGATCATCCCAACAGCCGAAGCACTTGAACACTATGGTACAAATGTCGGCCAATTGCCCAGGTGTCCCACATCCCTGATCCTGTGAGTGGGCTAGGGTTAGGGTTGTTGTTGTGTTGTTCTGTTTTCGTACCCTGGCTAAAAGACTCCAGGGATCATCCCAACAGCCGAAGCGCTTGAACACTATGGTACAAATGCACCAGCTAGGGATGAGAACATTACGTGCGTGACCGGTTTGTTTTATTACCCCGCCACGTGGGCAGCCACACTCCGACTTCGGAGGATTTGGAGACTGATGATGTTATGCTAGGAGCTTGCCATTGCTAAAGACAACCCCCGCATAACTATGCAGAGCATAACAACATTTTAATGTAGCCTTGGTGTTCTAGCTTATGTCAATTGGTCTGACACAGCCTTATGCCTAGGCGAGTGGGTTAGGGTGTGAGAGAGAGGGAGAGAGAGAGAGAGAGAGAGAGAGAGAGAGAGAGAGAGAGAGAGAGAGAGAGAGAGAGAGGAGGGGAGAGAGAGAGAGAGAAGAAGAGAGGAGAGTGGGGAGAGGGAGAAAAAGGGGGAAATATAGATGTTGTGTGGGGGAGGATATTTGAGGAGTAGGGGATAGGGAAGAAGATGGTGCGTGCGTACGTACGCGTCATTCAGAACAAGTGTGTGCCTATTTGTGTCATTCAAAACTTGTGTTGTGTAGAGTCATGTATGCTCAGTGTGTGTGTGTGTTTTGCATAATTATTGGTTTTAATTTAAAAGAAACGCGCGCGCGCGCACTTCGCGACTTATCCTACATGTTGTTTTGTGTGTGTGTGTGTGTGTGTGGGTGTGTGTGTGTGTGGTGTGTGATAAAGTTAGAATGTGTGTGTGTGTGTAGTGTGTGTGTGTGTCTGTGTGCAAAAAGAGGGGGTCGAAAGGGGAGAATCAAAAGATTTTTTTTTTTTTTTTTCTTCAGAACAATGGAGGGAGTATTGAAGTAAATCAGGGGGGGGGAGGTAGGGAAAAGTAAAGGCAAGCGAGGAAAAATAGTGTGTACGCATGCGTGTACGAGTCCATGCACGCGTGGATTTGAATAAAGCACGCAACGAATGCATTATAATATTATGTAATAGCGGTAGATGGTAAAGGTACCTGTACACGTTAATATTATTCACTAAATATCACTATTCCCCCATGGCAACACAGTGAGTTGTAAGTCATATTAATGAGTGGCCGAACACTGTGTTGCCATGGGGGAATAGAAATATCTTGTGAATGGTGTTAACGTGCACATACACAGACCTTAACCCTTTCGCCGCCAATGTCACATTTATGCACCGCAATGTCTTATGTTGGGTTTTGTAACACCCATGTCATTAAAAGGCATCAAATCCAGGCCTGTTTATCCAAAGACCCAATTTCTTAACTTTGGGAGGTAAGGACAGAAAGCTTAGATACAGTGTCTTCGGCAAGGATAGGCCTATATTGTTATACATGTCACAGAAGAATTCCTATTATTGCAGATAAAATGTTGTCTCTACCCAGCTAAGTGTAATGGAATATTTTGGCTGAAAAGTAGCTGGCGGCGAAAGGGTTAAAGTAGAGGTGTGGGCATGCATATGTGCCATGTGTTGTGCTGCAAGGGTTAATTGGTCTGTTGCAGGAGGAGGAGGCTGATGCGGCAATGAAGCAGAAAGAAGCTGCTGCTGCTGTGGACATTCAAAGGTAAGCATCATAATTATTCTACTGAAAAAGAAAAAACAAAAGTGTAGAGTGGCACAGTGGTAGTGCGTTCGCCTCGTTTATTGTGGAGGGTTCTAGTATTGTTCAGATTTTGTAGGGGGTTCTGACATTGTCCAGATTTATTTTTGCAGAGGGATCAAGTATTGTCCAGATTTGTTTTATGGAAGGTTCTTGTATTGTCCAGATTTTGTAGAAGGGTTTTAGTCATGACCATATTCATTATTGTAGAGGGTTCTAGTACTGCCCAGATCATATTTCTGGAGGATTATAGCATTATCCAGATTTATGTATGTCCAGGGTTCAAATATTGTCCACATTTTGTTCTAGTATTGTCCAGATGTATTTTGGTAGAGAGTTCTAGTATTGTCCAGAATGTTTGT
>CM065691.1:22365258-22375258 GCA_017654935.2 Phymorhynchus buccinoides
TCTCTCTCTCTCTCTCTCTCTCTCTCTCTCTCTCTCTCTCTCTCTCTCTCTCTCTCTCTCTCTCTCTCTCTCTCTCTCTCTCTCTCTCTCTCTCTCTCTCTCTCTCTCTCTCTCTCTCTCTTCTCTCTCTCTCTCTCTCTCTCTCTCTCTCCTCTACATTTTTTGTCGATTCTACTTCTTTAGTCTATTGCTATGTCCATTGTTCGTTTGGTTTGTTGTGACTTTCTTTTCAAAAATGTATTGCTTGTATTTCCTGGTAAAATTCAGCCAATGTTTATACTGTGTAATTCGTTTTGAACTGAGCATGCCATAAGCTCTGCTTGTTGTTGCTTCAGTTATGTCATAGTTGTTGTTCATGTTGATTTGGAAAAAAAAAACATTTAAACCAAATCTGCCTTTAGCAAAACAGTTTGCACATTTTTCTACGAAACGATCTATTTGTGCTCCATACACTGTGATCTTCCCAAAATTTGAGGTTTGGTTATGGGTCCTCCAAACGTTTTTTAGTAGCAAATGTTTTGCTGCTTACAGTCATGTTTGTCGTGTTGTCTCAGGCTGCGTGGTACGGGTCGACCTTTGCCAAGATGGTGAAGGACTACAAGACTCTGCTGGCCAAGATCCAGCGACAGCACGGAGTGGAGCACCCCCAGACTCCCTTCTCCACCAGGGACATGAACGACTACATCGACATCAGACGACGTACGTTGACTGTCCAAGATGTTGTTTGACTGAGAGTGAAAGAGAGAGAGAGAGAGAGAGAGAGAGAGAGAGAGAGAGAGAGAGAGAGAGAGAGAGAGAGAGAGAGAGAGAGAGAGAGAGAGAGAGAGAGAGAGAGAGAGAGAGAGAGAGAGAGAGAGAGAGAGAGAGAGAGAGAGAGAGAGAGAGAGAGAGAATGTGTTTGTTTGTTTATGTGTGTGTTGTCATTCAGTCTCTCTCTTTTTCTCTCTTCTCTGTTCTCTCTCTCTCTCTCTCTCTCTCTCTCTCTCTCTCTCTCTCTCTCTCTCTCTCTCTCTCTCTCTCTCTCTCTCTCTCTCTCTCTCTAACAGGCTATGAGACGGTGTTTGAGAAGAAGGCGTTTGGCGGGGAACTGGAGTCGGGAGACGTGGACTCGTTCTTCAAGGAGTGTGACCTGTACCCCTCCCAGGCCGAAATCTCTAAAGCCATGGAAGTCGTCCTTGGAAAAGGTTAGACGATGACAATGACGGTGATGATGATGATGATGATGATGATGATGATGATGATGATGATGATGATGATGACGATGATGATGATGATGATTATGATGAGATATTTGTCTCTGTCCATTATAGGTCGTGCAGCTTCTAAGCAGGGCCGTCGAGTGTAGAAGTGTGAGCTGCTGGATATGGTTTTCTACATCGACCCCTAAAGAAGAACCCACCAGTACTCTACATATTAAAGACACCCCCCCCCCCCCACATGTCACGTGTCATATTCCCTCTTATGCTAGGAAGATTTCTTAAGATTTCATGCCAGCTATAAGAGGGAAAACACGTGAAAACCGTGATTTTGACACGTGACATGGTGGGACTTTAAAGATTACCATAACTATAGCGTTTAACAACACAACTCTTCGATACTTTTCTTTGTTCTTTTACAGTCGTGTAGCCTCTACGCAGGACTGTGGAGTGAAGAAGCGTGAGTTGTACAGTGTTCTATGTCTACATCCTGATGAAGAACCCATCTTTCATCAGCATTTTAAATCTTAACCATTTAAAATCTTTTGACAATCCAAGCCTTCCATACTTTTCTTTCAGGTCGCTCAGTACCTAAGCAATGTCGCAGAGTGAAGAAGCATGAGTTGCTGGACATGGTGTTTTATATACATCCTGATGAAGAACCCATCTTTCATCAGCATTTAAAATTTAAACCATTTTACATCTTTTGACAATCCAAACCGTCCATTCTTTTTTTCCCAGGTCGCTCAGTAAAGTCGCGGAGTGAAGAAGCATGAGTTGCTGGATATGGTGTTTTATCTACACCCTGATGAAGAACCCATCTTATATCAGCATTTTAAATTTAAACCATTTTAAATCTTTTGACAATCTATGCCTTCCATACTTTTTTTCCAGGTCGCTCAGCAGCTAAGCACAGTCGCGGAGTGAAGAAGCATGAGTTGCTGGACATGGTGTTCTACATCTACACCCCTAAGGCCACTGGACTGCAGAACACCCGCCAGTCCACCTGGCTCAACCCCATCATCGATGGAGTGGAAGCTAGGAGACTACTGGGTTAGTAATAGCTCTGTCTGCCTGTCTGTCTGTGGTGGTTTATATATATTGCCCAGTTCATGAAATAGCCAATTTATAACTTGCAATTGAGAAAAGCAATATGAATGAAAAATAGTTTTTGTTCATTAACACACATAGATCAAGAATTGGTTCAAACGAATGATAAATCTCATCTGTAGATGAGTTAGCATTATTTTATTCAGACGTGATTTCATAAAACGTTTGATTCAACATGTGGCTCAGGCATGCCCCAGCTTAGCATCTGGTCAAGTTGGGGGCAGGATAGGGGTGCAAATACAATGTCGAAAAATGTGATACCATTGAATCAATCTTAATCAAGACCTGTGTGAATGGGGATTCAAAAATGTGATATACATTGTCCATTTCATAAATTGGGCAAAGACAAAATCTGTCTGCAGTATTGGGGATTCTTATGTGACACATATAAAATAAGGTATATCCTTACTTCCCAGGGCTCCAAATCGTCCCACAAAACACGGGGTCCCAGGGGCTCCTTCACTTACGGTATAGAGGGTCCTAGAAGCGGGTCCCAGTGGCATTGCGAATGCTAACCAAATATTTTTTCTAGTGCATCCCTGGGACCCCCTACACATTCTTTTAGAGGGTATTTTAGAATGTTAGTGCTTCATAGACCCCCAAATATGGGAGCCCTGCTTCCCCAAACTGAGGCAATAGAGTCTTTGGATAAAAGACCCCAATTTGACGCCTTTTCAGTAGCATAGGTGTTAAATTATTGTGATGCTAAAAATACGACTTTGGCGGTGAAAGGTTTAAAGACCCCCCACGTCACGTGTCATATTCCCTCTTATGCTAGGAAGATTCCTTAAGATTTCTTACCAGCCATAAGAGGGAAAACACGTGAAAACCGTGATGTTGACACGTGATGTGGTGGGTCTTTAAAGTGCGGTGTTTTTTTTGGGCTCCACTAACTGTTGCAGGCAGCGAATTCGTGGAGGAGGCTCCTCTGGAGGTGTGCGCCAGGCTGGTGATCGCCACCATGAGAGAGCGCCACGAGCAGGACCGAGCCGCGGAGCGTGCCCGCAAGGAGAAAGAAGCCGCCGAGCTGAGGGAGAGGCTGGGCATCCCCCACCCCAAGGACGACGACGAGGAGGAGGAGGAGAAGGATAAGAGGAAGAAAACGATCAGGTCTCAGCTCTCCCGGAGAGTCACGATGGCTGTGATAGACCCTTCGGGGAAGGACGCTCGCCGGTCTTCTTTACAGCAGAACAAACTGGAAGAGAGGAGGCAGAGTAAGGATGGGAAAGTGGAAGAGAGGAGGCAGAGTAAGGATGGGAAAGTGGAAGAGAGGAGGCAGAGTAGGGATGGGAAAGTGGAAGAGAGGAGGCAGAGTAAGGATGGGAAAGTGGAAGAGAGGAGGCAGAGTAAGGATGGGAAAGTGGAAGAGAGGAAACAGAGCAGGGGAAAGTGGAGGAGAGGAGACAGAGCAGAGAGGGGAAAGTGACAGAGGAGAGGGGAAAGTGGAAGAGAAGAGACAGAGCAAAGAGGGGAAAGTGGAAGAGAAGAAACAGAGCAAAGAGGGGAAAGTGGAGGAGAGGAGACAGAGCAGAGAGGGGAAAGTGGAAGAGAAGAGACAGAGCAGAGAGGGGAAAGTGGAAGAGAAGAGACAGAGCAGAGAGGGGAAAGTGGAAGAGAAGAGACAGAGCAGAGAGGGGAAAGTGGAAGAGAAGAAACAGAGCAAAGAGGGGAAAGTGGAAGGCAAGAAACAGAGCAAGGAGGGGAAAGTGGAAGAGAAGAGACAGAGCAGAGAGGGGAAAGTGGAAGAGAAGAGACAGAGCAGAGAGGGGAAAGTGGAAGAGAAGAGACAGAGCAGAGAGGGGAAAGTGGAAGAGAAGAAACAGAGCAAAGAGGGGAAAGTGGAAGGCAAGAAACAGAGCAAGGAGGGGAAAGTGGAAGAGAAGAGACAGAGCAGAGAGGGGAAAGTGGAAGAGAAGAAACAGAGCAAAGAGGGGAAAGTGGAAGAGAAGAAACAGAGCAAAGAGGGGAAAGTGGAAGAGAAGAAACAGAGCAAAGAGGGAAAGTGGAGGAGAGGAAACAGAGCAAAGATGGAAAGCCTGCTGCATGAAGTTTTACGTGGAGTAGTTACAGTTATTATCACTGATTGGATGCAATGTTGTTATGCTGCAGTGCCTTAAACACAATATCTGTTTCCTCAAAATTGGTTTCTATTGTTTACTTGTTCGTTGTTTTTTTTTTACACACACCAAAAAACACCCAATATTTGATTTGTGGGTAGGCCTATAAATAATGATTTCAAAAAAGAAAAGAAAAGGAACCAGCAATGTATTTTGTGATATAATTGACGTTATGCTTTGTTCCTATCAATAAAATTGACACGGTTTATTTTTTATTGCAGCACGCTCGTTTCCAAGAAGACGGTTATTATTGGCTAGGGGGGGGGGGGGGGGGGGGGGGGGGAATGGGGAAAAGCTTTGAAGAGCAATGGTCAAAAGGTGATGGTTTGGGTGACAAAAGTCTGGCGCAATGTCTTGTTCTGATTAAAAACACAGATGTTCGAAAATTTGTGAATAGGGGCTTACTGTTCCGCTTATTTAAAACATGTGACAACTATTCATGTCTTTTAATGCACATTCCTCAATTCACGGATATGCACGTACACTTACAACACAAATGCATAGCGAATGTACACTTTTGTGCATATGAATGCCTGCACGCACTCACATAGCTTACATGTCCACGCATAATAAATAACAGGCTTTTTTCCCCTGTGATAGGTAAAAAGAAAAACAAACACCCCATGAGTTTATGTTTTTGGCTTGTTTTTGTTGTTGAGGCTGCCAAGCAAAAATATGGTCTGATCTATAAGAAGAGGATGATGAACAGAAGATTGATTTAACTTGCAGAAATCCTCGAGAAAAAAAGTATATTTGAAATGCATTGCCTTACGCTTGTTTGTTGTCAAATCAACTTGGATGATTAGTCAACATTTTTGTTTGTTAATTACCTATTTTTGGGCATGAGGTTACATAGTTAGCGAATACAAAAGAATTATAT
Source organism: Phymorhynchus buccinoides (assembly GCA_017654935.2). NCBI lineage: Eukaryota > Metazoa > Mollusca > Gastropoda > Neogastropoda > Raphitomidae > Phymorhynchus > Phymorhynchus buccinoides. Next base: position 22,370,562 of record CM065691.1, read on the forward strand.
CCGATTGGGGAAAATAAATTTTATTAAGATTTGCATATTTAACAAGGTAATGTTTATGTTGTATTTACACGTGATGTGTAACATTTTCGTTTCCATGAAATAAAACATCTTGTCTTGCCACTGGTGATGGTGTGGTCTGATGTAGATTCAGCGATACGATGTGAGTAACGTAAATGTCCAACTTTCAGAGATAAATACACGCGTGAAATCAGCTGTTCTTTCCTTCTCCTTATCCAGAATGATAGCAAAGGGAACAGGCAATACTCGTGAGATAAAAAAAACAACCAACTACTGATGGAATATGATCGTCAGAATGAGCTAATCAATACAGAAACAAGATGTTCGGTTTGTTGTTCTCAGATGTAAAAAAACAAAAACACCAGTCTGGCTACATTTGCATTACCTTAAAGATCCAACAGATCACGTGTCAAAATCGCGGGTTTCACGTGTTCTCCCTCTTATAACTGGAAATAAATCTTGCTTTGACCAAATCTGACTCCCATATAAATGGCCCCAAATTCAAACCGAAACATCAGTTTAAAGAGCAGCCTCAATTTGAAGTTGGGGAAATTTGTATGTGGGTCACAGCAACCCAGAAAAAAACCCAAGGGACTTAATCGTGGTGCGTCACTGGGTCTTTAATGTAGTTATACAGACTAACTGGATCGTTACGGGGACTGATACTATACCCCAATATGCAGGAGCGTGAAAATAAATCCACGAAAGCTGAGACAGTGGAAACCGCCGCCAAAGAAGCAACTTAGTTTCAATGTACGTGAAGCTCGGCTGACCACAGGGATTCTAGATTTAGAAAGAAAAGGATAAAGTAATTTTTAAAAACAAATCTGCATCTGAAACAGAACCCAAGCTTCCATCACAAGACAGGGAGATAAGACAGAATGAAAGACAAATAGGCAAAGACACAATCGTCAACAGAGGTTTAAAGACCTACCAGATCACGTGTCAAAATCACGTGTTTCACGTGTTTTCCCTCTTATATAGACTGGAAATAAATCTTGTTTTGACCAGGTCTGACTCCCGTACAAATGGCCCCAATTTCAAACCGAAACATCATTTTAAAGAGCAGCCTCAATTTGAAGTTGGACATTTGTATGTGGGTCACAGCTACCCAGAAGAAACCAAGGGATTTAATCGTGGTGCGTCAGTGTGTCTTTAAAACAAAAGAAGCCCCGGCACGGTGCAGAGCAGAACAAGGGAGACAATTTGGACCATCCGGTACTGCAGCTATAATCCTAGATTATGACCGCAAACAAGAGATAGGCCCCTTTGAATACGTTCTTCATAATTAAGAAAAAAGGATTTATGTATGAATCCTTATGACTCTGATTTGAGTCACATCAAACGGGTATTTCTTTGACAAAACTACTAGTAACAAAAAACCCACCACCCAACAAAACAAAAACAACAATAACAAAAACAAAAGTTATAATCCGTGCATTCCATTCCACGACAACACCCAGCGTCCTCCACGAATTCATCCCCACACCCTCTTCCTCATGACCTTCAACCGCTTTGCGGCCATCTCCACATCGACCCAGCACCAGAACAACTTGTCCCTAAGGGCTTTTCGCCATCAGGACGTAAAACCTCCACTCAGCAACAACAACGTGCATTCCGTTTTTAGCAATCCTGTCGAGTAACACTAAATAAATGAAACATGAGTTTGGTTCAACTCTTGTATTCATACGACACTCCCGACGAGCGAAGTACATTGCTTGGGTGATACCCCTACCCTCTGCCAAATGTAGGCTAACTGATCATGAAGTCTATTCATGATTATTTGATTAGAATGTTCAGACCGAGACAAAAACTTTGACAAACAGACAACTGTAAAAATAAACAAACAACAACAAAAACATCTCACTGGCGGAGGTAAGAATTTGTGTAAGTGCTAAAAGAATATTATACATGAAGAATAACAATTGTAATAAATCACAAATGAATTCTTTTAGATGCCAAAGATTCCTATAGATGAAGACTAATGACAATAAATGACAAAATAATTATTTTAGATATTGTTGCGGTACCATAGCCGATGAGGTTTAACCGAGGCGTGGTTACTGCTACACCTACATGTATCTGTATTGTTAAAAAATCGGGACTTTACTGATGTTGCACTGCCTCCGGGCATCGCCTCCAGTATTGTTCCCACCATCTTTGTATCTACAAATGTCCCATATGACGATTGTGTCTGTTCCAGACCGAGAGGACGTAAAACACCATTTTTTCATTCATTCATTCATTCTTTTAGATGTCAAAGAATATTATAAATAAAGAATAATTACAATGAATGACAAATGAATTATTTTAGACGACAAACAATATTATAATAAATGTAATAAATCACTTTTTTTTTAATGAGCAAAAGTGAAAGCCTGATTTTGACCGCACGCGAACGGTTGTAATCCTCTTGTTTGGCTGCCAATAGTTTGGTCCAACATAAGCCTACCATGCTAATCCAGTCTTAATCCATTAAAGGGCCAGCCACACGTCCGCTAAAATCGTACGACTGTACGATACGATTCGACTACGTGGTCTCGAAGAACAAATGTGAATCGCGCTTGGAGACCACGTGATGGAATCGTATCGTACAGTCGTGCGATTTTATTGGACGTGCGGCTGGCCCTTTAGTCTGCACTTCTGTTTCTACTCTAAACGTATGGAAAAAAATAAATCTACGAATGAATAAGCCCATGTCTCTCATAAACGCAGGCACAAACACAAAACAAAATACAATAACATTAATGGTAAAACACACGCGCCCACGCGCATTAATGAGTGTTATTGGGGTTGTTTTGGGTGAACTTGAGGATGTAAAGTATGAAATGCAATAATTACACCTTACATACACGCACGCGCGCACGCGCGCGCACACGCACGCACACACGCTCGCACGCGCACACACATACAGAGAGAGAGAGAGAGAGAGAGAGAGAGAGAGAGAGAGAGAGAGAGAGAGAGAGAGAGAGAGAGAGAGAGAGCTTTATGCAGTTCATGAACTAGTGATGCGCGCGCGCGCACACATACACACATACACAGAGAGAGAGAGAGAGAGAGAGAGAGAGAGAGAGAGAGAGAGAGAGAGAGAGAGAGAGAGAGAGAGAGAGAGAGAGAGAGAGAGAGAGAGAGAGAGAGAGAGATTTGGCAGCTTCACGCAGTTCATGAACTTGCGATAGAAGTGAACGGCCTTGGAGGCAACCCAATCCCAGGCGGTCTTTGAACACATCGGACTAAAGAGATTAGTGAAGGAACTTAGCCAGTTAAAAATGTGTTGATTTCGTCACAGAGAAGATCTGCCAGCATTATTCATCCTTGTTTGTTTACCTCTCCAAGAGGACTGAACATTGTTAAACGTTCGAAGTCTTATTGATTTGTTTATTTATAACGGAAAGATATAGACCTACATTTATTGGTGTCGATTTGTACTGCACACGTCCTCGGTTCAAGGTTGAGTTTCTCTAGATAACGGTCGCCGCGCGAATAACGCTTACGTCAAAAGGGGTCTAAGAAACACTTTAGAAAACGTTTGCGGGAGAATATCACAAGCTGTTGTCTGATTGGTCAAAAAATGTATTATTTTAAGCAAACTTGAATGGACCAATCAACAACAAGAAACGTATTCACCCCCTACTAGTTCCGGATAGTTCGCCGCTTGCTCGGTGTTTGGCCAGAACAAAGCGCTACGCGAACTATCAGCAAACGAAGTGTGTTTCTTATACCGTTTTTGCCGATTTGAGCGAGCGCAACGTAACGTTAGCCCTTGTGAAACGGCCCCCTGTTCACTTGAAACATAGTGGTTTTAGTGAAGGCAGTTTCCCGCCATTCCAAGCTCGGAAAACATGGCGGCGTCCGGGTCCCACATAATCCACAATACACTGTGTGTTTCGGTCTCAGGATTCGTTGTGAACTTGATCCTCGTGTGCACCGTCACTCACCGCGGTAAGTTGATTGATTAAGATGCAGACTAATGAACTGAACATTATTTTGTTTTTGTTTTCATAAAAAAAAAGATAAGGGCGGTAGTTGATTTCATGTTTTGGTCTGACTCAAAAACCGTTTATCATTGACTTGACATTGGCCAATGCTTATACGTAGGCTTACTATGAGCAAAGCGAGAATCTGTACAATTAGTGATTTTCTATAGTAACGGAGAACTATGGTACAACTAAATATTGTTGTGGGAAAACTATGACGTTTGAAACTATGGGACCAACAAACAGGACCCCATCCGGAGACTGGAGAGGAAACATCAGACCACCATCTTCCGCATACGCACAGGGCACTGTTCCTTCGGTGTGCACCTCAAGAGGATTGGTAGGGGAGAGGAGGGGGGGGGGGGGTCACAGATATATCCTTGTGCCAGAGCGGACAAGCTGACCAGACCCCACCGCACAGAAGAAGTAGAAACTAGAGGGGGGCACTTGCACTGGCGTTTGGTGTGCAGCCAAAGGGATTAGTTAGCCTTTGGGGACCTTCCTCAACGCTAGCTGTCCTCAGGTCTTCGGGGCCGAAAGAGTGGAGATTTACACTGGACAATGCATTTCCATTTATGAACAAATTCTAGTCCAGCTTTCTAGAATAGCACCCCCCTCTACTATCAGGCAGTCACAGTTGGAAACGACAAAATGGCATAATCTACATAAAATGTTTGGATTTCTATATTCATTGTTACATCA
>CM065691.1:22377758-22390258 GCA_017654935.2 Phymorhynchus buccinoides
GTATGTGTGTTGGAGTGTGTGGGGGTGGGGGGGTGGGGGGGGTGGGGGGGTGGAGTGTGTGTGTGTGTGTGTTGGAGTGTGTTTGTGTGTGTGTGCGTTGGAGTGTGTGTGTGAGTGTGCGTGTGCGTGTGCGCGTGTGCGTGTGTATGTATGTATGTGTGTGCGTGTGTGTTGGAGTGTGTGTGTTTGTTTGTGTTTTTGTGTGTGTGTGTGTGCGTGTGCGTGCGTGCGTGTGTGTGCGTGCGTGCGAGTGTGTGTGTGCTTGTGCGTGTGCGTGCGAGTGTGCGTATGTATGTGTGTGTGTGTATGTGTGTGTGTGCGCGCGAGTGTGTGCATGCATGTTTTATACTAACAAGAAAACACAATTTTAATTGAGTAAATTCACAAAGCAAGCAAAAGTTGTGCGATGTGTATGTGTGTATGTCATCGCGCGCGCGTGCGTGTATGCGTGTGCGTGTGTGCATAATAGTTCAATATCTGTAGTCATTTGACATTAATAATGTGATAATTTTCTATTTGCATTACCCCATCAACAATCACATCTTTGTCAGCCCCTCTCTCTCTCTCTCTCTCTCTCTCTCTCATTCTCTCTCTCTCTCTCTCTCTCTCTCTCTCTCTCTCTCTCTCTCTCTCTCTCTCTCTCTCTCTCTCTCTCTCTCTCTCTCTCTCTATCTCTCCTCTCTCTCTCTCTCTCTCTCTCTCCTCTCTCTCTCTCTCTCTCTCCTCATTTCCTCAGACACCGAAGGTTCTCAATCCACTCGTCCAAGGGAGGGTAAAGAGGGTCGGAGAGGACTCGTCGTCACTGTCGTCATCATCATAACGGCTGTCGTTGCTGTCGTCGTCATTTTTGGCATCGTTATCATTCGCCGACGGAGGCCTCATGACCTGCTTCAAATCAAAGCCAACGCAGGGGGTGAGGAATGGAGTTTGACTGGAGTTTGTTGGTATTGTTGAGTTGTAACAAAGACTCTAAAAGGGTAAGATGGACTACTTAAGAGTTACGGCGAGCCGGGCTGATAGAGTTATCGTTAGTGGGGTAGTTACACCATTCACAATGGCGGCTATCCAAAGTATAACTGACTCATGAAAAGATAACTCTCTCAGGTTTGAAAAAAAGAGCTATGTAACCTAAATGTGTCACGTTTAAAAGGGACATAACCAGTGTTTCTGTCCTCACTACTCATATAGGGAAAAGGGACCGGATGTTGGTCTTTTCTTTTCAGTGTCTTTGGTTGTAACAAACCTATGCTGTTGGTATTGTTGACCTGTAACAAACCTATGCTGTTGGTATTATTGAGTTGTGCTTGTAGCTAACCTAGCTGATGTTGGCATTGTAGTTTTGTACTTGTCATAGAGTTTTTTCAACCAGCCTACCCTGTTGCGCTTTACTTTATTATGTCAAACTTGTCACGTAGGCTAATCCCTGTCGAAGGTTCAATCCTGTTTTGTTTTTTTGTTACTCCTGAATGAAAATGTATGGAGCATCGACATTATTGGCCAAACAACAAGCGATAACTGCTGAACAATCAATCAATATTCTTCTTCTGCTTCTGTGTTCCCAGGCCATATGGCCATAATGGGTAAGGTACGTATGTGTCCGGTTTTCAGTTTTCACTGGTCTCCCCGCTGCGTACAGCCGACACATTCCGATTTCGGAGGAGCTCAAAGGAGAAAAATTATTTGGAAGATTTTGGGGAGAGAGAAAAGGCAGCGGAATGGGCCAATAAGTCAGAAAGATAGTAGATGATAGAATACAAAGGGAAAAGGCAGAGTCAAAGAGAGTGGCAGATTACAGGAAGTTACAAGCAAAGAATTTCCAGAAGGTGGGGGAACTATGTTTACGAAAGACCCCCCCGGTATCCCCACGGGGAAATCAATCAATCAAACTGTTTTGCTTGGATAGAGCTAATAATACTGCAAACTGTCAGTAATTCATAATGTCCCCCCTCGGTCATTCACACATCTATTATCTATGTTTTTCCTCTCTCTCTCTCTCTCTCTCTCTCTCTCTCTCTCTCTCTCTCTCTCTCTCTCTCTCTCTCTCCTCTCTCTCTCTCTCTCTCTCTCTCTCTCTCTCTCTCTCTCTCTCTCTCTCTCTCTCTCTCTCTCTCTCTCTCTCTCTCTCTCTTCTCTCTCTCTCTCTTCTCTTTGCCTGTCTGTCTCTCTGTAAGTAAAATGCACGTGTTTCCATCTGCCCTCTGTTAGTAAATGTCCTTTTATTCACTTTCTTTTCCATTTTCCGTCTTCTTCTCCTCTGCTTTCATTCAAACGCTTCACATATGTATGCATTTTATGCTGATATTACCCGTTTCAACCAGCACGTGACAAGTCACTCCCACACACACACACACACACACACAATCTTATTTAACAAGACCTTTCTTTAGATACAAGTAAGCTTAATTTACAGTTGATGATATAATTATGTCCCATGTTGCAACCGTCTTGACTTCAGATTCCAGAGACAAGGGCAGCCTGTACCAGGTAAAGGAAGCAAAGAACCACCCCCCCACACCACCTCTAGCCTCATCGTTCAAGGCATCTACAACCACCATCACCCCCACCCCCACCACCCTCATCAACACCATTCCCACCACCACCATGATCCCCACCACAACCACCACGGACTTTAACCACAACGAACGAGGCAATAATATCTCCATTGTTTCCACGGAGCTTAGCAACGCAAACGATGTCATGTCTTCAACTGTCACTGTCTTGGCTACTTCCGTTTCCGGGTCGCCCTGTACTTCCGCGTCAGCTCCCGTGCTCACTCCCGGTACCATTTCCGGTTTGCCAAACCAAGAGGTCAGCAGTCCCATGACTCCAGTGTGTGGCAATGAGGGCAGGGGGAATAAGCCGTTTGACTTTAATGAACAGTTCGTTTCGGTTCAGTTCAGTTCTACGCGTAGAGCAGTATGTGGTGAAGGGGGAGCGTCCATTTCCAGAGTGGATAAGTCTTGAGTGAAAATGGGTGAAGCGTGAATAAACCCTGTAGTCTGAATATTCCAGCAATGCATCCGTCAGGTCAATCCGTCCATCTGTAGCTAAATTGTTCACTTTATGCTTCTATCCATCTCTATGCTCTTTTAACACTGCCCTCGGTCCTATGAATAAGTAAACCTTTAACAGCTTCATCATCATTTATCATTTAGTCTAAATGCAAAACAAACAAAAAGAAGAAAAAACAAGGAAGATAAAGTCTTGAAGGAAAAACAGCGTTGGAATATTCCTACAGGTAAGAGGAATTATGCCCTATGAAAAATGAGGATTTTTGTTCATCCGTTAATAGCCATGAATATGCGTCCTTCTCACGTTTAAGCTTGAACAAATCTTTACATTATAGGAATCATAAAGGCTGGCTTTTTGTTGTCTTAAGCGATGCTGAAACAATAGCATTCTGTTAATCGTATTATGCGCCATTGATGTTTTTCTATGGGTCTTTTTGTTTGTGGCTCAAGCCACAAACCTATAACTCACTTTGTCGGTCGGTCTGTCGGTCAGATGTCCAAAATTGTCGCACATTTTGACAAAAATGTCGCACTTCAAATCGAGGCTACACTTCAAATTGAGGCCACTCTTTAAAATGATGTATTTTAAAAGCGTACAAAATAATAAACATACGTAATACAGACACTACAACAGACACGACGAGTATGCGGTGCTTCTTTTTGATGAGTATAAGTAGGATACATAGTTTTAAATGTTTTCCAAAAGATATAAAAAGTTACGAAATGGTGCAGAGATAACATTCTGGTTTACAGATTAAAATTATTGAAAAGCCAGGGGAGGTGACTCATGGTTGGAGTGGTAAAAATAGACCGCGTGCCACAAACTATTGCGATTTCGCGCTTGTTTAATGTTGGCTTTTATTTTGTTTTATTACTCAGACTCAATGTTAAGGAAGTTATTATTTGTATTTAGTCCGTCACCAAGACGGACTATTGCGATGGGCTGGTTTGTATTTTTTTTTTTTTTTTTTTTTTTTTTTTTTTTTTAAATTCTGTCTGTCCCAAGGATATCTCCCGAACCGCTTGACCGAATCAAATTTTGTGTGAAGGTGTGCCTCCTTAATAGGAAGAGATCGGCGCAAACCATTTTGCCGTCGTGACCTTGACCTTGACGTACGACCTTGAAAACCGAAAATCTATTTTTAGCCATATCTCGGGCACCGATCAACATAGGATGTTGAAACTTGGTATGAAGGTGGTTTGGCTTATGCCCGTTCTGATGATGGCATACCGATCAAGGTCAAGGTCAAGGTTAAAAAGTTCGCTGGAGCCTGAAAATCGGAGGGTCATTTTTTCTCCTTCTGTCTGTCCCAAGGATATCTTTCGAACGGGTTGACAGAATCACGTCAAATTTTGTGTGCTGGTGTGTCACCATGAGAGGAAGGCATCCGCGCAAACCATATTGCCGTCGTGACCTTGACCTTGGCGTACGACCTTGAAAACCGAAAATCTTTCAGGGGCCATAACTCCCCCACCGTTAGTGTTAGAGTCTTCAAATTTGGCATGAAGGTACTTTGGCTTATGCCCGTTCTGATGGTGGCATACCGATCAAGGTCAAGGTCACGGTCCGGGCGATCCGTAGGCCTTGAAAGTGGTAGGGGTCTACAAATTGGGTTTTAAGCCATATTTTCCACATTTGTACTTGACAGAAGCGCTTCAGATTGTGTGTGGTACTGTATACCCTAGAGAAGAAAACATCCGAGCATAAAGTATCACCATGCTGACCTTGACCTTGAAGTGTGACCTTGAAAACCGAAATTTCCTTCTTTGCGCTATATGTTTCTTCTTCAAGCTGTATCTCGTGAACTAGAAGACAGAATCCCTTCCAATTTTGTGTCAGGATGTGACACTCTACGGGGTGTCGCAAGTGCGTGGCATTGCTGGTGACGGACATGTCTGCCGCTCGGCGACGCCCTTGTTGTTCTTTTACCTGTAATTGTGTTGTCCTGCACGATGCTGAAATAAATGACATTCTATAAAAAATATTCTATGTCCCGTTATTTGTTTGCATGCCTATTTTTAACCCTTTCACCGCCAATGTCGCATTTTTGCACCACAATGATTTAACACCCATGTCACTAAAAGGCCTCAAACCAGGGTCTGTTATCCAAAGAGCCTATTTTCAAAATTTTGGGAGGTAAGGATAGGCCTTACTTTATACATGTCACAGAGTAATTCCCAATATTGCAGATGATTTTTTTTCTCTACCCAGGTAAGATTAATGGGGAAAATGTTGCTGAAAATTGGCTGGCGGCGAAAGGGTTAAAAGTTATTTTTTATTTGTATTGCTTAGCGGACATAACTTATTTCTATAATCTATTTCTTTTGTTTTGATTTGTTATTTTACCTGTCGTTTTAGGAGGATGATATCTATCATACATGTGTGAGTGTGCTCGAGAAATTGTAAACATTTCATCAATAATATTTGAAGAAATAATAGGATCTCTACAAACACCAGTAAAAACTTGTCGATAACATATTAGTTCTGCAACACAGCAGCGGCCCTTGAAACAAATTGTGGCGGTACCCATAGCCGATGAGGTTTAACCGAGGCGTGGTTACTGCTACACCTATCTGTATTGTTAAAAAATCGGGACTTTACTGGTGTTGCACTGCCTCCGGGCATTGCCTCCAGTATTGTTCCCACCATCTTTTGTATCTACAAATGTCCCATATGTGTCTGTTCCAGACCGAGAGGACGTAAACCAACCATTTTTTTTCATTCATTCGGCTGTTGAGAGAACGGTTTTGTGTGAGGGGGGGTGGCTGTAATGGGAGGTAACTGTGCGATTACAAGCATGTTCTCGGTAAACGCCTTTCTCTCCCTTGGCATAGGAACAGGGCGTTAGGCATTAAACATTCTCCGTGATTCCGTCTCTCTGTGTGTATCGTCTGCATGTCTGCTCGATTTCATCTCTCTCTCTCTCTCTCTCTCTCTCTCTCTCTCTCTCTCTCTCTCTCGTCTCTCTCTCTCTCTCTCTCTCTCTCTCATCTCTCTCTCTCTCTCATCTCTCATCTCTCTCTCTCTCTCATGTTCCCTGTAGCGATGTTCCTGTGTCTCAATGTTCATTTATAGTATTAGTTATGTATTGCATGCTTAGAACCAAGGACAGAATGGAAGAATAGGCCCAGCCTAAATTCTTATCCTTGTAAAATAAAGTGTCTGAGTCTGAGTCTGAGTCTCACCCCAAGTTGCTCAATGATTAAATAAATTCAGGGCCTTTCTGAAGACCTTTTTTTCTCTCTCACAGAGGAATTCTCTCTACCCCTGGTAAGTTTAATGGCAATATTTTGGCTAAAAAATGGCTGGCGGCGAAAGGGTTAAATAAATTTTCTCGTTCTCTCTCTCTCTCTCTCTCTCTCTCTCTCTCTCTCTATATGTCTCTCTCTCTCTCTCTCTGTTCTCTCTCTCTCTCGGATCTCTCTTCTCTCTGTCTCTCTCTCTCTCTCTCTCCCTGGTTAAAAAATTAAAATTTTCTCGTTTCTCTCTCTCTCTCTCTCTCTCTCTCTCTCTCTCTCTCTCTCTCTCTCTCTCTCTCTCTCTCTCTCCTCTCTCTCTCTCTCTCTCTCTCTCTCTCTCTCTCTCTCTCTCTCTCTCATCCTCTTATTCTTGTAAAATAAAGTTTCTAAATTCTGAAGTCTCTCTCTCCTGTACCCCCCTCTCTCCCCCCCCTCTTCTTTGTCCTTCAATCTATTTCTCTGCTCTCTATGCAATACTAAATTACTAATAAATACAGTGTTTCCTAGTTCCAAATGTTTTTTTAATTATTGTGTGCATTATTGTATTCCCATGTCCTTGTATTTTCTTGGTCCATTCGAAGTTGGGCCTGTGCTGAATGAAACATGTAGTTATGTTGTTCTCTTGGTGTTTGTTGTGTGGATGGAAATGGTGTATGTGGCTGTGTCCGTATGCGTGCAAGCTCATTCTCACACAGTAAACACCAACCTTGCACGTTAACTAGTGCCGTTAAACGAAACAGACACAGACATACACACACATACACGCATACAGAGAGAGAGGGGGGGGGGGGGGGCAGAGAGAGAGAGAGAGAGAGAGAGAGAGAGAGAGAGAGAGAGAGAGAGAGAGAGAGAGAGAGAGAGAGAGAGAACGGACGAACGAACGAATGAAGTGTTATTTATTCAGGTTCATGGATAGCTAATTGGGTTACAGTTTTTTAATTGGGTTACGTTTTTTTTCACTCATTCCCTCCCCCCGAGGCAAATAACAAGAAAGCAACAAGACAAATCAAATTAAGAAGGGGGGGGAAAAGGCAAGCTAAGAAAAGCATCAAATCATTTTTTTTAAAAAAAACAGAGAGAGAGAGAGAGAGAGAGAGTAGAAGAGAGAGAGAGAGAGAGAGAGAACTCCATGAACGCGATCAATTTTAATGTATGGCCACGGACCTGTATGTACATGTAGTTGGAGGTTCACTTCAGATGCCCACAAGCGAAACATAAAGGCGCAAAGCAGACAAACAACATTTAACAAAGAACCATATTTTTGGAGAAAATTTATTTTAAAGAATTGGATTAGAAAATAAAACTTAATTTAAAAAAATTACTTATTGGTGGGCTGTTAACAAAAGTTGCTCTCTTTGTTTTAGAGTATATAGTAAATCAACATAGCCACATTTCTAGTAACTAAACAAGTGTGCCGCCGAACGGCAGACATGTCGTTTGCCCGTCAAGCCTCTCTACCCTCCCCCCCCCCCCCCCCCCCCCCCGATTTGTGTCCTTATGGTGATGCATCTCCACACACAATTTGAAGTGATTTATTCCAGAGGTTGTCGAGATACAGCCTGTTTTCATATAACGGTCTCAAGGTCAAATGCTCAGGTCAAGGTCAAGAGGCTTGAAACGTTTCCAACTGTCAAGGTCAAGGTCATCATGGTGATCAATACTTTGCACCACAAATGACGTTCACTCAGTCGACCAACCTGCCAAAGTTGGTTTTTAAATAAATCGTTAATAATTTCCAAACAATACATCACATAAAATACAAACGGAGCATCTGCAAGCTTATGGCGTGCTCTTAAAATATTTCATTGCATGTATTTGGTCAAATGACAGGCGGCATAAGTGCATAATACATTCATAATATACTAGAATGAAATAATGAATGAAATAAAACAAGCAAAAAAACAGAAGACATGTACATTTTCTCTACCTTGGAATATGAAACAAAAGGTGTCAGTTATTGCTTTAATATGTAACAAGCCTTGTCGTTCAGTCTGCCTCTAAGTAAAAAACTTGAAGTCTGTAACTGGAAAACTGTGAAAGATATGACTAAAACACCAATTTGACACCTCTGAGATCTTCATCCTTGACCTTGACCCTGTCCTTTCTGGGTACCCAATGATACGCACTCGCCATAATCCAATGCACCCACGTAATTATCAAGTTTGAACATTTTAAGTCAAACGATGTCAAAGATATTGCTACAAGAAGAAATTTCGGTTTTCAAGGTCAAACTTCAAAGTCTAACGTTCACAATAGACGATTTTCGGAAAACAACCTAGGGGAGAGCACCTCGTGGAAATTAGAATTGATTACATCGACTTATTCGGTCAAAACCATAGCAACCATATGGCGGCATGGCGTCGAAGCTTGACACCACAGGATGCCAGTCAGCGACTTGCAAACTTTGTTTTGGGAAAATAAGGGGTGGCCAGTTGCTACAAAGTGATAGAACTTGCAAACTGTGACGTAAAAATATAAATGACATCAATTTTAGAATGACGCACTGCGTTCTACATGCTGCTGTGTGTCTCCTCAAACACACGAGGCGACGGCTGGGGATCTACCTGAAGGTAGAGTAGCTTCCCCTGTTTGACCGATTGAGTTAGGCGAGATCACTCCCACACACCATGAAATTACTCCCCTTAATTATTTCCGAACAATTCCTATTTGTGTATGGGACCATCCGTGTGCCATGATACACCGCCAGCGCATAAACGTTGAAGCGATTCTGTCCACTGGTTCACGAATGACAGCCCGGATAGACACATAAACAAACAGACATGTGTGTCCCCAAGCGGCAGACATATCCTTTGCCCCGTTTACTCCTACGCCCTCCCCCCCCCCCTCCCACAACGGCTTAGCATCCATCCGCCCTCTTTGACACCTCCTCACACAATTTGAAGTGATTCCGTCCGGTGGTTCACAAGACATAGCCCGAACAGAAAGAGAAAAAACAAAGTGAAGGTTAAGGTTGACCAAAGTGGATCCTTTGCCCCGGTGGACAAAAAGTAGTTGCCGTTCTGGCATGATTATGTTTACAAACGTGCTTGCAACAATGGAGGAAGCAAAACCACATGGTCAATGACAGCTAGGCATATCTATGCATTGCAAACCGAAACGCATGTCAACACAAAAGAGGAAAACCCGCTATGTGTCACGTGGTTCTTTGGAACCAGGAGGACGTAAAACATTAACTTTATCAGGACAATCTCATCTGTTCTTGACAATACTGTCATACATTGTATTAAATTATTATGATTCGTACCTGTAAGACAACTATAACTTATGAATTTTGAATAGCTTTACATGTTAAGCTAACAGATTTAACACAATGTCTGTTAGTAATAACCCAATTCTGAAAAGCCCTGTCGAAATTATATAACTAGTACTTTCGAATATGATCATGTTATTGTTTTTCTGTTCTTACTGACTGATCCTTTTCGTCTGTTATTTAAAAAAAAAACTATTTCCGACGGCACGAAAACAGTTCTACAAGAGTTCTACGAAACGCAGAACTAAGCATAAGATAGGCGAAAAAGTTGACGGTGGAATTCAAACACGAGGCCACCCAGATGGTCCAGTTGACGACCAGAAACGTGTTGTGGTACTTCCTGTGCACGTAATACTCGGGAACGATGACGATGACAAAGTCACTGCACCCGAGAGGAACCTGGAGGCCAATGTACACAGCGCAGAGGAACAGCAGCATCTTGGTAATTCGGTTATCACGTGCGTCCTCATTTCCATCCGACGTTTTGCCAACCATCCGCTGTCGGTTGCGAGTAGCTCGACGCAAATTGACGATGGTGATGACGCAGCAGGCGATCATGATGACCAGGATGACGGGTTTGGTGACGAAGGAGAAGGTTTTGGAGATGTCCACACCGAGCTTGCTGCCCCCTGGGACCCAGTCTGTGCTCTCCAAGGATACGACGCTGCGGTTGGTGACAGGGTCTGTTCTCCACTGAAGGGTGAAGGCCAGCATCTCCGGGGTGTAGACTATCATGGGCACGATGTACGAAAGACATACCAGCACAACCAGGCGTCTGTTTGGGACAATCATTAAAGCGACATTATTACAAACTTCAATGCCCCTTTCTGTCTTTCCGTCCTCCTTTGTCTGTCTATGTGATTGTTTTGGGCTCACTGGCTCTGTGTCTATCTTTCTTTCTGTCTACACTTGTCTGTCTGTCTGTCTCATAAATGTGGAAGCAATAAGCTCTGAGTCTACCAAAACAGTTTTATAAAAAGAAGGAAGTGTTTGTTTTGCAAGCACATAAACATAACTCGTGAAAATATAATTCATACAAGGACAGTATAAGAGATTTCTGAAAAGTTAAAGTCTTCGATTTTGTTCATGTATACCCAAGTCAGATAATGAAAGAAGATTGTAACTAAAACAGCAAAAATGCGTAGAGTCATCTTATCAACGTTAATTGAAGAATGCCTCGGACTTTCCTTCTCCTGTAGTGACACACAATTTACAGAATGAAAGTAAAGGCAACGTTAAAAACTTTAAAAGTAAATGATGTCAACTTTACATTTTATATATTTTTTTATTTTGACAATTAATTATAGAGAAATGAAAAGATACATCGATATGAACAAACCATGATCTAAGATCGGGATTTGTTTGGTTGTGTTTTTTTATACTTCGAGAGAGGCTTTTCTGGACGAGTTGTTGGTGTGGTTGTTTAATTGTTGCGCTAGTGCTGTTGTTTTGTTTGTTCTGGACTACAGCTCTCGGCTAGACACTCAATCATGTTCACGACTCTCAATCTCAAAGTCTGGTTCCTTCAGTTTCATCACAAATTACCATGGATGATCCTAAAGATTTTCACGAGAAGGGCGGAATGTTGCTTCTCGGCGAAATTTGTAAACGCTCAAAATAATTTGATAGAGAGTGTCTAATCTTCAACTTTGCCCATTTCTCTTTATTATTATTTCTATGATAGAAAGACCCCCCCCCCCCCCTCACCCCCTATATATCGGGGTTGTTGGGAATATCTGGGGGTCTTTCGTACAAATAGTTCCTCCACCTTTTGGAAGTTATGTGCTTGCAACTTCCTAATCTGTCACTCTCTTTGACTCAGGCTTTTCCCTTTGCTTACTGTGCTGTTGTTGTTGGTGTTGTTGTCTTACCCTGGCTTAAAGACTCCAGGGATCATCCCAACAGCCGAAGCACTTGAACACTATGGTACAACACATGCACCCGCTAGGGATGAGAACATTACGTGTGTGACCGGTTTTTTTTATTACCCCGCCACGTGGGCAGCCACACTCCGACTTTTTGACTCAGCCTTTTCCCTTTGCTTACTGTCATCGACTAATCTTTCCGCCTAACTGGTCCATTTCTCCCGCACTTTATTTTTCCAAGAAACTCTTGCAAAGATGTTTTATTCCAGCCGATGACGGGGGACATGTTGGGCCTAACAATGACTAAGTTAGGCGCATAACGGCCGCATGACGCATCTGCCGCTCATAACGGACAGGAGCATGTCTGAACGATTGACGACGACGAAGAAGAAGAAGATACAGAAGAAGAAGAAGAAGAAGAAGAAGAAGAAGAAGAAAGAAGAAGAAGAAGAAGAACAAGAACAAGAACAAGAAGAACAAGAAGAACAAGAAGAACAAGAAGAAAAAAAAAACAAGAAGAAGAACAAAAACAAGAAGAAGAACAACAAGAAGAAGAACAAGAACAAGAAGAAGAAGATAAAGAAGAAGAAGATAAAGAATAATAAAGAAGAAGAAGAAGAAGAATAAAAAGAAGAAGAAGAAGAAGAAGAAGAAGAAGAAGAAGAAGAAGAAGAAGAAGAAGAAGAAGAAGAAGAAGAAGAAGAAGAAGAAGAAGAAGAAGAAGAAGAAGAAGAAGAAGAAGAGATTGATTGATTGATTGATTGAACTTTTTAATGGGTAAAAGATTTAGGCACATTGAAGGCCTTTTTTACAAATCCGCCCATTTAAATACTAGAAATAAAACGTAACGAGCAACAACAAAACAACAAAAACAACAACAAACAAAATACTAATAACAATTCATGCAAATAGCCAAACAACTCTCTCTCTCTCTCTCTCTCTCTCTCTCTCTCTCTCTCTCTCTCTCTCTCTCTCATTTCTCTCTCTCTCTCTCTCTCTCTCTCTCTCTCTCTCTCTCTCTCTCTCCTCTCTCTCTCTCTCTCTCTCTCTCTCTCTCCTCTCCCTCTCTCTCTCTCTCTCTCTCTCTCTCTCTCTCTCTCTCTCTCTCTCTCT
>CM065691.1:22397758-22402758 GCA_017654935.2 Phymorhynchus buccinoides
CAGAAGAGGTCACAAGCCATCTGACTCGATCAGTGAAATTTAGAACCCGCCCTGTCGGCCCTGTCACCTGACTGGGCCCGACTGAGTCAGACTGATCGAGCAGGATGGTATGCAAATGAGGTGAAATGTCACGACCTGATCGAGTCACATGAGGCAGTCACATAGTCTGTCGCCGGCTTAAAACCTCACCACGTTCTTACTACGTTACGCCCCGACTACAGCATGCTGCATCACGACCATGCTACGGTGAGGTTCGTTTCGGCTGATCGTGGAGGACGTTGCGAGAACGTGGGCTGTGCGTGATGGGGGTGTAAGAAATTGTTCTTATGCCCGCATCACACACGATGATGATCCCACTACGTTCTGGTTTAATTAACCCTTTCAACGCCAGCCATTTTTCAGCCAAAACTTTCCATTAAACTTACCTGGGTAGAGAAAAGATTTCATCTGCAATATCTGGGATTCCTTTGTGACATCCATAAAATAGGGCATATTCTTAACTCCCAAAATGAAGAACATAATGTCATTAGATAACAGACCCTCATTTGATGCCTTTTAGTGACATGGGTGTTAAATCATTGTGGTGCCAAGAGGCGAAAGGGTTTTAAACAATGTTATTGTCCAAAAACAAAAGATCACACAATACAAAATAACTGAAGCAGCAACAAGCTGAGCTTATTGTGCTCAGTTCGAAGAAATATTACAGCGGACAAAGTTGGCAGACATAATAAATAACGTTCGAACGAAATTTAAGCTTTACGTCCTCCCGGCCGAAGCCATATGGGACATTACTTTTTACTTGTGGTTTTTAGGAGATGGGGGAGAGGGAAAAAGAATATGAAATTTCTATCAGTTTTAGTTTTTATCCCTTTTATAGATGTTTTTATCTTGAATAAAGGTCAAGTTTGTTTTATTTGTTTTTATTTTTAGTTTTTTAGGAGCCATAGCTCGTTCAGAACTACTCTTATATTGTAAAATTTTTGCTTTAGATATAAGAATAACGTTCTCACTGCGCACTACATTTCTAAAGAGCGGGGCAAGGTTGCGGAAATCCTCCTCAAGTGCGACAGCAGCCACGACCTCACTACGATCTGATAAGTGGAGACCCATAGCTGAAACATTGCTGATCGAGCAACACTCTTGGCGCGGGCCGCTACGTTCTAATAAGTATGTATACTCTGCCACTATTTCGGCTGTCCACGCACTCACTACGCTGTCATTACATTGTCCCCGTCCTCACCACGATCCTGACACGCTTTCGGTTTCACTCCGTCTTCGCTACGAGTGTTTCGGGCATGTTCAAAACGTGCGTAGCGAGAACGCGGCCTACCACGTCTCCACGCTCCTACCAAGACCCCACCGGCTGCACCATGTTCCTTCTACGTTACACCCCGACTACAGTACGCTACGCCACGACCATGCTACGATAAGCCGCGTTCTGGCTGACCGTGGACGACGTAGTGAGAGCGTGGCTTACGTATGATGGATGCGTAAACTTCTGTTGAGTAGTATGTAAGGATGCTAAGACTTGTATGATGTTACGTCACAATAATACCTGTATTTTTTTAAATTCGGGACTTTCCTGGTGTTGCACTGCCTCCGGGCATTATTGCCTCCATGATCGTTCCCACCATCTTTATATCTACTAATGTCCCATATATTATGTGTCTGTTCCAGACCGGAGGACATTAAACAGATTTTCATATGATGTTACGTCATAAGGACTTTCCTGGTATTGCAGTACCTCCAGAATCGTCCCACCATCTTTATAGTTATTAATGTCCCATATGTGTCTGTTCCAGGCCGGAGGACGTTAAACGAACTTTCATTCATGATGTTAACGTTATAATGTTAATGGTGGGTGGTTGACGGTTCGCCTCACATGTGCTGCTTGCAGCCGAGCGGACATTAAACCCCATTTTCATGATGTTGCTGATGTTTGGACGACGGCGAAGAGTCGCCACGGGGACGACCTGGTATTGCAGTACCTCCAGGATCGTCCCACATATTATTATGAAGACTACCGCACCAGAAGAACTTGTCCCTAAGGGCAAAACTGACGAGGACGTCAAACTTTCTTTCTACTTAATATGATCTTGCTTGATTCTGGTTCTGCTTTGCACGCGTTTCTGTTCGTACCTTGCCTCTCGTTTGATTAGAGGCAACTTGGGCCTAGCTTAGCGAGAGGCAGTGCGACCAGGAAACATAGAATGTATGTTAGTCACTTAGGTCACTTCTCCTTCCTCCAGCTTCGCCGCCCTTCCCACAAGAAGGACTACCCTCCAGAAGAACTTGTGCCTGCAAAACTAAAAACAATCATAACACGGCTAAAAAATCTATTACTTTCAGAAATAAATTCATAGACAGTTTCAAATATCAAAATCAAAATGTTCAAATTAATGTGCACCAACACTTGTCTCTCGTTTGATTTGCAGCAGCTTGGTCCTAGCTTACAGTGCGACCAGGAAATATAGAATGCATGTTAGTCATGTAGTCAACTTCTTCTTCCGATACTTCTTCTTTTTCTTCACTAATGCCTGTTGGGTTGGGTTTTTTTTTTTGGGGGGGGGTGTTTTTTTGTGTACACAAGAGAGAATCCAAAGACTCTTGTCCTTTACTGCAATGGGTTTTATCTAAAAGATTTCAGTAATAATCTCCTTGCTTTTTGTGTATTATGATTACTAAGTTATAACTCTGTAGTGGTAGTCTATTTGGTGGCTTGTGTATTATGAGCATGCACTTGAAGTACATATATTATATTACATTCATGGACGGTCAGACATTATGTCTGATTGTTTATGAATGTATGAACAAACATATGCATACATTTTGGCTGCATATCGAGGGGTGCCTGCCAGAACGGTCTATCTCAAAAGGAATAAAGAGCACAGATGGGCAGTTCTGGCATTCACCCCTCGATATGCAGTACTGTGCATTATACAAGTTTACATTAGTACGTACATGTACATGTGGGTATGTGTAATGTATCAGTGCATGAACTTCTTTCTGTTGATAGATGCTTCATGACCCTTACAATTAGTATTTGATTCACTTCACAGCTTTGTATTCCCCATCATCTTCATGTTTTTGTTTTGTTTTTTATATTCTGAATGTTATCTGTTTTCGTTTCGTGTATATGTTTAATTCTTTTTTCTGTGTTTTATGTATATTACAAAGTTTTGATTTATCATTTTTCCGAATGTTGGTTTCACGAAGGATTCAAAATGTATATCCTTATTTTCTCTAATTGTTTTAAACATCCTTTTGTGCTTACCAGCCGCCATGCTAAAATTTATATGAAGCAAAGTGGCACAGTATAAGCTTTAAGCTTGTTGTTGCCGTTATGTTTGCTTAATATTTGTTTAATGTGCATTTGAAAAATTAAAAAAATCATTTAAACCAATGGGTTTTGTTGTTGGTTGCTCCCCATGGGGATACTGGGGGAGGGGGTCTTCGTAAAAATAGTTCCCCCACCTTCTGGAAGTTCTGTGCTTGTAACTTCCTCTAATCTGCCACTCTCTTTGACTCCGCCTTTTCCCTTTGCTTTCTATCATCTACTATCTTTCTGACTTATTGGCCTATTCTCCTGCCTTTAACCAAAAAAAAATATTCCAAATAAATTTTCTCGTTTGAGCTCCTCCGAAATCGGAATGTGTCGGCTGTACGCAGCGGGGAGACCAGTGAAAACTTAAAACCGGACACGTGTGTACCTTACCCATTATGGCCATATGGCCTGGGAACGCAGAAGAAGAAGAAGAAGAAGAAGGAGTCGTTGTTTGACATTAGACCGTAGTTGAGGCCAAAGGTAAAGTGACAGTGAGAGTCGTGTGACCAAAGGTGTTCCACTATTTTCCTGCAGCTGAGACGTCACTTTGAGATGCAGCCTTAGGGATGAGTTTGCATTAGTGGGCCATTTCCCCCCAAGATTCTCATGAACGGAGAGTGGGGATGTCCCCTGAGCAAATCGTCCACACAATAAATACATGTTCGAGTCCAGCATTCCAGAATAGCAATTTGCTTCCTCTGACATGTGGAGGTCATTGTCGAATACTACTGATTAACGCACGCACGCACACGTACACGCATGCACGCATACACGCACACACACATACATACATACACACACACACACACACACACACACACACACACACACACACACACACACACACACACACACACACACACACACATATGCACACACACACATACACACACACACACATACACACACACACACACACACACACACACACACACACACACACACACACACACACACACACACACACACACATATATATACCACTTCAAGTGAGTATCCATATCCGTAGTCGAACAACAAAGAACAACAAACCGCAGCAATCTTATACTCCTTTGCCGATCGTAGTCGGGCAAAAGACAAGAACATTCATTTTGCAGTAGACAGCTTAGAAATGGAGGTTTTGTTATTAGCGTATGTTTGTATATAAATATTTGCGTCTTAACGTATTATACATTGGACAAACACACAGTACAGGAATGCAAATTATCTTCCAATTTGTTACATGATTGACAATTTTTCAAAACGTCTTTATGTCGCTAGATCATTTATCCCCAAAACAAGCCTGAATAAAGGCTGATCTAAATGTACTAATAGTTAAATCAGATAAATATTTATTTTCTGGTTCCAGTAGTGATTTAAAGGGGCGATGTGTTTTGAAATGGTCACTACCGTTGAGTGTTTCATTCCAGTCTTGTTTCTTGTTGTTGTTGTTGTTGTTGTTGTTGTTGTTGTTGTTGTTGTTGTTGTTGTTGTTGTTGTTCTTCTTCTTCTTCTTCTTCTTCTTCTTCTTCTTCTTGGTTTAAATGATGTTTATTTAACAAAAAGCACAATTTACACACATATTTAGAAAGCATAACGGCAACAACAAGCTTAAAGCTTATACTGTGCCAACGTACAATGCATGAATGTCTGAATGGCGGCTGGCAAGCACAAGACTAAACACACTGATTTAAAC
>CM065691.1:22407758-22425258 GCA_017654935.2 Phymorhynchus buccinoides
TGTGCCAAGTGTGAAGGCAATCGGTCCAGAAATACCAGAGATACGGGTGCCGAAAGGCCGTCGGATGCGCGTTTCGCGCATTTGCGAAACCGCGCAAATGATACGGCCGCCTCGGTTGCCGTTGCCATCGCCCCGTGAGGGCTCACAGCAAATTTGAAGCGATTCGGTCGAAAAACGGCGGAGTTATAAGGCCCGTTTCGTGTTTCAGACACACACACAGACACACACACACACACACACACACACACACACACACACACACACACACACACACACACACACACACACACACACACACACGGGACACTTGCCAAATTACTATATGATGTGTCTGTGTGTGTGTGTGTGTGTGTGATTTCAACAGTATCGCTTAAACAAGATGTGCCACCCCCACCCCCCCTATCTATCTCGGTTAATTCTATTTTTCCGTTATTGCCTTTCTTACCATACATAAAGATGTATTTTATGAACATTTTTAGCTAATAACCTTTTTGGAATACTAACCCTAGCCCTAAACCTAACCCTACCCCCCACCCTATAAGACGGGAAAACGCAACGAACCACAACTGTGACAAATCGCGGTGTACTGCAGTACATAGTGGGGGGTAGGGTTAGGTTTAGGGCTAGGGTTAGGGATAGGGTTAGTATTCCAAAAAGGTTATTAGCTGAAAATGTTCCTAAAATACAGCTTTATGTATGGTAAGAAAGGCAAAAACGGAAAAATAGAATTAACCGAGAAATGCAGGGGGGGGGGGGAGGTGGCACATCTTTACCTTTACCCGATTAAATAGAAAATAAATCAATGCAGAAAATAAAAATAAAAGCAAAATAGATAATGCCAATCAAAGCATTCACGATTGCTCAAATGCTTTATCAAGGGCGGCAACCTTTATAATCCAAGGAAAGTAACTCAATAGTTGCGCAATAATAATTGTCGTCTGCGAACTTTGTTTCGGATTGAAAAGTGAATATTTGGAAACACAAAATGGGAAAACAAAAAACACCACCCACTGCAGTTTTCAAGGCAATAAAAGTGCGGGTAAGTCTCTCCTTGAAAATCTATTTCATGTAATTGGCTGTCTGATTTCGGTATGCTGTCAATCCACATGTAGAAACCTAAAATATTACGCACTCATCAATTGCACACTACAATGAATGTGACTACAGTCTAGGCTTTACGCCTGACTGACTCTCAACGATCGGGGAGTAGGCCCTGCCTTTGTTTTGAGATCGACTTTACTCAAACCTGGGAAGTTTTGATTGCTTGTTTTTCGAAGGCTGCATGCATGATAAAAACAAAAACATGTATTCAACGAAATGTACAGAAGAAAATCAAAGAGCTTTTGTTCTCGAACTGGCGGATATAATCTCGAAGCATGTGCGTGTGTGTGTGTGTGCGGAGAGGTGTGGACGGGTGCCACTAATTATGGTACTCTAGGTGCCACTAGTTAACTTTTCTTCGCTTCCTTACCTGCTATGTATTTTATTATTGTTTATTTATATATTTAGTCACTACTTAGTTCATAGTCCTACTTAGATAGTGTGTGGTTGGGTGATTGACTTAGAATGAATGGCGAGTGCAAGGGCATTCAGTTGAGAATCAAAAAATGCGCTTTTTGAATACTATATTCGAGGGGTGACTGCCAGAACTGCCCATCTGTGCTCTTTATTCCTTTTGAGAGAGACCGTTCTGGCAGGCACCCCATATGTTATATTATTTATTAACTTTGCTGTTGCATTCCTGACTTAATTTTACTTGAAGACGTAAGTTATTGTTAATTAGCTTAATCTTACTTGACCAATTTCAATACCTCCTCCTCTCCCGTCAGCTATTTCTGTTGCAACAACATGGCAAATTGGGGATGGAGGTGGAGAAAGTGTTTGAAGAACAATACGATTGTTGCATGCTTGAATATTTTGGTACTTTTTACCCTTATCAGTGTTGCTTTTTCCACCATCGTTTTCTGTCTGTCTGCTCTCTCTCTCTCTCTCTCTCTCTCTCTCTCTCTCTCTCTCTCTCTCTCTCTCTCTCTCTCTCTCTCTCTCTCTCTCTCTCTCTCTCACTCACTCTCTCTCTCTCTCTCTCTCTCTCTCTCTCTCTCTCTCTCTCTCTCTCTCTCTCTCTCTCTCTCTCTCTCTCTCGGTTCTTATTCCTCAACTTTCATGTTGCTTACTTTTCTATGTTTTTCTTGCAAACCATGCAGAATCAAAAGTTTCACTTCGTTTTGATAGTTTCGGGTTGGATACAAGTTGATTTTATCTATGTGCGAATAACTTGGAACTACTTTGAGCAAAACATTGCATTACTATTGATTTTTTTAAAAACAACTCTTGGAAACTTATCAATGCTGAACTTAATTGATCATCGGTATTAAGAAAGTAGATTTCGTAAGCATATTTGGCCTAGACCATTCACCAAACAGATGGTACTTTGAACGGCAATGGATAATCTGGTAGTGGAAATGGGTCTACGAAGAAGTGTACTCGTTGACTGGCTTCAAAGAAAGCCTGCGCCTTGATCACAATGATGTTCTGGCAGTGCTTCAAGTAAACCTGTTGTTTGAATAGTAGACAGTATGAGACTATTGTGTACTTTTTAGAAGTAAGCAATTCAAAATCGGTTCGTCGTCGTGTATGCTTTTCTGCCTGATTGCCTGTTCATCTCTTCATCTCTTTCCCCCCCCCCCCCCTCCACCCACCACCTTCGTCTTTTCCTCTTTTTCCCTATTGCTGTCTCTGATGGGTTTAAAAAAAAAAATCATCAGACCTATTCTCTGTCCTTGTCACAGTCTCCGTTTGTCTGTCTTTCGGTCGGCCTGTCTTTCATTTCTCTCTCTCTTTCCCTCTGCCCCCCCCCCCTCTCTCTCTCTCTCTCTCTCTCTCTCTCTCTCTCTCTCTCTCTCTCTCTCTCTCTCTCTCTCTCTCTCTCTCTTGCTTTTCGTTATTAATTAAAGGAACATGAAAATTATGTCCAAAATGTCTATGTCCATTGGCGTTTCTTTCGCATATTTCTTTCTTCGGACCTCGAAGAAATATCAGCAGATTTTTGTTAAATGAATATCATAGTCAGCCACTTTGATCCCATTGCGATGCATAACTTCTTTCTTCTTTCTCCTCCTCCTCCTTCTCATTCTTCTCATTTTTCTTATTTTTCTTCTGTCTTCTTCTTTGTTTCCTCCTCCTCCTCTTCCTCCTCCTCCTTCTTCTTCTCCTCCTCCTCCTTTTCCTCCTCCACATTCTTCTTCTTCTTTAGTCTTCTGCTTTTACCCCCTTTCTCCCCAAGCTCCCCATATGACCTCCTGCTATAGTACTAAGCTTTACGAGACAGATCGTAACCATTGCAGGTCGTGTTGTCAGGTAGCCGTGAAATGTATCGTGGTTATGTCCGCGTGGACAATGTTACCTACCCGTGCTTTAGCCATTTATTCACCCCCACCCCACTTCTACCTCTTTGCCTTCTTTATCCCTTCCCTCCATCGCCAACCCCTCATACTTCGAAGGTGTTCTAGGGTGAAGGCCAGAAGGTACTATCATTCTTCTTGGGTAAAAGCCAGAAGGTACTATCATTCTTCTCGGGTAAAAGCCAGAAGGTACTATCATTCTTCTGGGGGTAAAAGCCAGAAGGTACTATCATTCTTCTAGGGTGAAAGCCAGAAGGTACTATCATTCTTCTCGGGTAAAAGCCAGAAGGTACTATCATTCTTCTAGGGTGAAGGCCAGAAGGTGCTATCATTCTTCTCGGGTAAAAGCCAGAAGGTACTATCATTCTTCTAGGGTGAAAGCCAGAAGGTACTATTATTCTTCTCGGGTGAAAGCCAGAAGGTACTATCATTCTTCTAGGGTGAAAGCCAGAAGGTACTATCATTCTTCTCGGGTAAAAGCCAGAAGGTACTATCATTCTTCTAGGGTGAAAGCCAGAAGGTACTATCATTCTTCTAGGGTGAAAGCCAGAAGGTACTATCATTCTTCTCGGGTGAAAGCCAGAAGGTACTATCATTCTTCTAGTGTGAAAGCCAGAAGGTACTATCATTCTTCTCGGGTAAAAGCCAGAAGGTACTATCATTCTTCTAGGGTGAAAGCCAGAAGGTACTATCATTCTTCTCGGGTGAAAGCCAGAAGGTACTATCATTCTTCTTGGGGTAAAAGCCAGAAGGTACTATCATTCTTCTCGGGTGAAAGCCAGAAGGTACTATCATTCTTCTTGGGTAAAAGCCAGAAGGTACTATCATTCTTCTAGGGTGAAAGCCAGAAGGTACTATTATTATTCTCGGGTGAAAGCCAGAAGGTACTATCATTTTTCTTGGTTGTAAGCAAAATGTTACTATCATTCTTTTCAGGTTAAAAGCCGTAAAGTACTATCATTTTTCTAGGGTGAAAGCCAGAAGGTACTATCATTCTTCTCTGATGAAAGCCAGAAGGTATTATCATTCTTCTCAGGTAAAAGCCATAAGGTACTATCATTCTTCTCGGGTTAAAGCCAGAAGGTACTATCATTCTTCTCGGGTTAAAGCCAGAAGGTACTATCATTCAACTCAGGTAAAAGCCAGAAGGTACTATCATTCTTCTCGGGTGAAAGCCAGAAGGTACTATCATTGTTCTCTGGGTGAAAGCCAGAAGGTACTATCATTGTTCTAGTGTGAAAGCCAGAAGGTACTATCATTGTTCTAGTGTGAAAGCCAGAAGGTACTATCATTCTTCTCAAGTGAAAGCCAGAAGGTACTATCATTGTTCTCCTGGATGAAAGCCAGAAGGTACTATCATTGTTCTATGGTGAAAGCCAGAAGGTACTATCATTGTTCTAGTGTGAAAGCCAGAAAGTACTATAATTCTTCTCAGGTGAAAGCCAGATGGTACTATCATTGTTCTCCTGGATGAAAGCCAGAAGGTACTATCATTGTTCTAGTGTGAAAGCCATCATTAACAACCTCGTTCCTCTTTATCTGATAGATCGTCTTCCTCCACTCACTTCCGTTGTAAACCCCTATCATCGTCGTCATCTTTAGAGAGGTATGTCCCTCATTGTAGAACATAATTGTATAAAACGTCTTTCTTTCCTTCAGCTACTCTTCTCTGGAATGACTTACCTGATGGAAGTAAGCAGACTAACTCTCTTAGCCTCCTTAAGCGATTTCTGTCCAAAAATGATAATGCAGTACCGAAGCGTTACTATCTTAACGACAGAACATCTGAAATTATGCTTTGTAGACTAAGACTTCAAATGAGTGACCTTAAGCACGACCTTTTTAGAAGACACATTACTAATGATCCTAGATGCAGTTGTGGTAATGACATAGAAGATGCTCGTCATTTTTTGTTGACATGCCCTTTATTCCAAAACGCACGTGTTCAGACATTGGGTCTACTACCTATTGACATTAAAAACCATGTTAACATTTTGTTGTTCGGTGGGAGGGATAAAAATGCCATTAAAAATAGAAAAATCTTCCTTGTAGTTGGAAAATTCATTTGTGTTTCCAAGCGTTTTGCTCAAGATTAATGTGTGTTTATCCATCTTTTTGTCCCTGGTGATATAGATAACATGCTCCTGCTTAAATATTTATCTTGTTACAGTGATACATTGAGTTGCGCCACTTAACATTACTAATTGATTCCCCTTTTCTTCCAATTTTTTTTAATGAATTATTAGTTCTTAGAATAATTTTTTCATGACCTTGATATTCATGTTTGTTTATGTTGTTCACTTTTTCCCGAAAGTCAGTTGTATCGATCATTATTTAGCTTATCTTACAAAGTGTGACTGACTTCCATTAATTGTAAAGTGTGATGCAGCCTGTTGCTAGAACTATGTCTATGTGTTGAGTACTTTTATAAGCCTCGGCTTGTTGTACTCTTGTCTACGTATATAATTTGTTGCTGCAAAAGTGTGTCAATAAAACATTTGTTTAAACCAAAAGTAAAAACAAATCTTTAAAAACAAAAAAAAGCCAGAAGGTACTATCATTCTTCTCGAGTTAAAGCCAGAAGGTACAATCATTCTTCTCTAGTTAAAGCCAGAAGGTACAATCATTCTTCTCTAGTTAAAGCCAGAAGGTACAATCATTCTTCTCTAGTAGTTAAAGCCAGAAGGTACAATCATTCTTCTCTAGTAGTTAAAGCCAGAAGGTACAATCATTCTTCTCTAGTTAAAGCCAGAAGGTACAATCATTCTTCTCTAGTTAAAGCCAGAAGGTACAATCATTCTTCTCTAGTAGTTAAAGCCAGAAGGTACAATCATTCTTCTCTAGTTAAAGCCAGAAGGTACAATCATTCTTCTCTAGTTAAAGCCAGAAGGTACTATCATTCTTCTCTGGTAAAAAGCCAGAAGGTACTATCATTCTTCTCGATTTAAAGCCAGAAGGTACTATTCTTCTTCTAACAATTATTCTTCAATGAGAATGATAATACTTTATGGCTTTTAACTCTTGAGTGTTCTATCTATCCCCGATTCCCTTTAACCCTTTCACCGCCAAAGTCGCATTTTAGCACCACCGTGATTTAACACCTATGTCACTAAAAGGCATCAAATTGGGGTCTATTGCCCAAAGACCCTATTGTCTCAGTTTTGGGAAGTAAGGATCGACCTTATTTTATATATGTCACAGAAGAATGCCCTATACTGCAGATGGATTTTGTTCTCTACCTAGGTAAATGTAATGGACATTTTTGGCTGAAATATGGCTGGCGGTGAAAGGGTTAACCTTGTGGTCCGTTTAGTTGTTCGTTTATGTTGACCGTGTTTTCTCTGCGTTTTCTGTTGTCACTACATCACAGACTATAATAGCTTCACACATACTACATTCTCTCTATCTACATAACAAGAAATATTGATGGAAGATGAAGATAATGTGCAGAGCACAGAGACGAACATTAATAAAGGCATGGGGGGGGGGACCCTGAACAAACAACAAAAATGGAGAAAGAGAAGAAGGAAAAAAATAGAATGACGAACTTGTAGGAATAGTGCTTGTAGTTTGGGGAACTTGGTGGACAGAAAAGAAAAGAGGAGATAATGAGGGGAGAGAGAGAGAGAGAGAGAGAGAGAGAGAGAGAGAGAGAGAGAGAGAGAGAGAGAGAGAGAGAGAGAGAGAGAGAGAGAGAGAGAGAGAGAGAGAGAGAGAGAGAGAGAGAGAGAGAGAGAACTTGAAAACTTGAAAACTTAAACTGTATTTTCCAAGGATATAGATTTTAGGCAACGCCTATTCTTCCAATCTGTCCTTGAACAAACCCTGAAACAGAAACAGAGAGAGAGAGAGAGAGAGAGAGAGAGAGAGAGAGAGAGAGAGAGAGAGAGAGAGAGAGAGAGAGAGAGAGAGAGAGAGAGAGAGAGAGAGAGAGAGAGAGAGAGAGAGAGAGAGAAAGAACAAACGACCAATAGACGATTTTCGGGGGAAAAAACTAGGGGAGAGCACTTCGTGAAAATTAGAGTTAATTACCTCGACTTACTCGGTCAAAACCATAGCAACAATGGCGGCATGGCGTCGAAGTTTGAAACCGCAGGATGCGAGTCAGCGACTTGCAAACATTTTTTTAAAAATAACTGAGGGCCGGCCAGTATCCGCAAACCGATAGAACTTGCAAAATGTGACGTAAAAATATAAATTACATCAAATTTAGAATGACGCACGGTGTTCTGAAGTGATGTAAGTCTACTCAAACACACGAGGCGAGAGCTGGGGATCCACCTGATGGTAGAGTAGCTTCCCCTGTTTGACCGATTGAATTGGGCAAGATCACTCTCACACACCATGAAATTACTCCCCTTAATTATTTCCGAACAATTCCTATTCATGCAACATACGTTGTTTATTTTAGTTTATCTGAAGCCAACAGTCAGCAGTACTGCACTGTGTAGTTGGCAAATCTCTCTTTTTAACTGTGGTTTCAAAAACGTGACTTAGGCCAAAAATAGAATCTCAAAGGGGTTATGGTGATAATGGTATAGGTAGCGGTGGTGGGGGTAGTGGGGGGTGGGGGTTAAATTAAAAGCATGCAAAAATGCAAGTGGGTCTATAAAAAAGATAAAAGAAGAAGTAGGTGAACCTTTACTTGTACGGAATGGAAGAGGTGGGGGTAAATGAGATGGTGGGAGGGAATTATGGTGAGTCTCAGTGTCGCCTTCAGAAGAAAAGATTATTCATAATTTGAGTTTAGTTTAAACCTTTTGCTTTCTCCCCCTCGCGCTGTACAAAGGAATTACACACCACTTCTAAATCTTCCGGTTCTGTTCTTTGCAGTGTCGTGTCATTTTTATGCCCGTATTGCCAAGCTCTCTCTCTCTTTCTCTCTCTCTCTCTCTCTCTCTCTCTCTCTCTCTCGATGCGTATCATTCATAACATTTCAAAGGGAGAAAATCGTCCGATTGTCATCGGTTAAGCAGCCGACGATGATCTCCCTTCCTTCAGGCTAAAAAGAAAGCAGCAAAGCGTGGAAACGAAATCTCATACTGTTATATTGTTCAGCCGAGATAATAATTCTCTTTTCAGCCCCCTTCCATTTTAACATTTCAGCGAAAATCTACCGTGGAAGCCTACACTGAATGGGGGGGGGTGTAGGGTATGCTAGGGGGAGCTGAAATATCGAGGTCTGTGCGAATGAACTCTCTCCGTGTTTGTGGCGGCGAGCATGACACCCCATGACGGGCAGGCAGGGGGAACAATTGGCGACACAGTATGAAAAAGATTCATCAGTAACTTCCCTTTGAAAAACCCTGGGGCCCCCGCGTATTCTGCATTAACAATGCATTTGACTTGAATTCCCTACGATATGGTTGACAGCAGTTGTCGACTGCTTCGTCGGTTCTCACTCTTGTGGGATTGTATCGGGTTTCGTCGGTTGGTTTTTATTTTGACCTCTGTTTCTTGCGGCTGCTTTGCATATGTCATGTGGGAATCACCTTTAAAGGGCCTTGGGATTGTTTGTGGCTGTCTGCAGTGGTGAAAAAGAGGGGTGATTATGCGTTTAGTCTGAACGCGGGGGGGTTAAACGGACCCCTGCAGATTGGCTTGAAATCCAACACAGCACTGTTTGGCTAGAATACTATGGCGAGGGATGGCAAGAAGAAAGGGACGAGTAGAAGAGGGGGAAAAAGGAAAAGGCAATAAGTGGTGGTTGGGGGAGGTGAACAAAAAGCATTTTTTGCTAGGCTGATGTTACCAAGTTACTGCGAAAATGGAAGATTTTGTCATCCGTAACTAAGCCCTCTTTTCTGTAACTGTATCGGCTGGTTTTGTATTCTGCATTCTGCCTAAGAATTATTTCATAGTCACACAAGCATTTAGCAGTTAGTGTTTCATTGGCAATCGCCAGAACTTACGAACGAAAAATGGTGTTTTACGTCCTCTCGGTCTGGAAGATACAAAGATGGTGGGAACAATACTGGAGCAATGCCCGGAGTAAAGTCCCGATTTTTTTTAACAATACAGATAGGTGTAGCAGTAACCACGCCTCGGTTAAATCTCATCGGCTATGGTACCGCCACCAGTATATCGCCAGAACTTCAGTTTAAAGACTATCAAGACGTACAAGAGATTACTGGAAACACAGAAAGTAGCACCAATAATACGAAATAAAAGTAAATGAATGTGTAACAAAATTATGGCTTTGATGTGAATCGGTTCAGCATTTAATCACAAATAATTCACATCATTGTTATAAGCTGAGCTTAAGAAAATCTCGATATGTTTTACGAAGACTTAGTAGAATGCACACAATTTGCAACTTAGAATATATTTTAACCCTTTCACCGCCAGCCATATTTCAGCCAAAACTTTCCATTAAATTTACCTGGGTAGAGAACAAAATCCGTCTGCAGTATTAAGGATTCTTCTGTAAAATATATAACATAAGGTCTATTCTTACTTCCCAAAATTAAGACAATAGGGTCTTTGAATACTAGACCCCAATTTGATGCCTTTTAGTGACATAGGTGTTAAATCAATGTGGTGCTAAAATGCGACTTTGGCGGTGAAAGGGTTAAGTACATAATTGTGATATGGGTACATACATTTATTGGCAGTAAATCGAAAACAAAATTTAAACATCACTGAAAGCACCCCCAAAACACCTACAAAAGCCGTTGTCGTAATTACAGTTAACAACTTTATTGATAATTCTACTTAGGAATGCATGTTTGTCAACTTGGTTTTTGTGGGGTTTAACGTCAGAGAACTAAAGGTTTGGGTTATTAGACCACTTAATTTGAAAGTAAATGGAATCTTTAGCAATTTATTGGGGGTACAACTTAGCAAATATCAACATAAATTAATTATTAACTGATTGAATAGTTCTCCAGATATTCAACAGAAAAGGATTATGTAATTAAATCGTATAATTCTGAATTGAGGTAGTATGTTTGCATCATTCTTGGGACATAAGAGGTCATGCTGCACATGTTTAGCCGTGATCGATTTTGTGGTTCATCATCATCATAATCAATCATCATCGTCGTCGTCATCGTCATCATCATCATCATCATTGTCGTCGTCATCATCAACCACATCGTCATCATCATCATCATCATCATCATCATTATTGTCGTTGTCGTCGTCATCTTCACCATCATTAGGGTAAGACGGGGTAAAAAGCCCATGGGCGGGTAAGAAGCCCATGCCAAATATCTTATGAAAAAAAGCAAATTGCAGTCACATTTTGCACATAGCATTCGTCTCATGGGCAAATTTGACGGAAATGTGCTTTATTTCATGAGATAATTGGCATGGGCTTCTTACCCGCCTATGGGCTTTTTACCCCGTCTTCCCCTATCGTCGTATCATGGCAAATTCAAATCTTATTCTCTAATCTAGATATTTTGCATCTTAAGAATTCTGGAGATATTATTTGTTTTGCTTGGTTTACGGTCTAAGCGTACGTAGTAATACAAGAGTCAAAGAATAGAACATATATTACAAGTGCTATCCATGCAATATGTCCATTCCCAACGCAAGCTCCTTCGCTTATGTGCTTTAGATTCATGTCTGACACAGGGTTGTGACTAGACTGACTGCCTACAGTAGATAGTCAATAATGGATTTAATTTGTCATTTTCCCCCCAATAACACACGATCTCTTTCTTCGTAAGTCGGAAAAACCCCTGAAACAGACTGCAAGTCTGAGACAATCGAATCGATTAAGTGGATTACCGCACGCGTAATGATCTCCATGATCTATGGGGTAGGCTACAGTTTTAGGGCTGGACACAATTATTGACGTTTACTTAGTTGATCTGACTGCGGACTGTTTTAGTCTTTATAATATCACGTGTGGCGCGTGTTCTTCTTCCTCCCCCCCACTCCTCCCACCCCCCCTCCTCGCGGCCTGTTGCGCAACACACCCTCGACCCCCTCTCGCCCTGTGTAAAGTCAAGTCGTCAGAATTGCCTGAAGTCCAGTCCTCTGGAAACCACTGTAAAAGAGCCATCAAAGCCCTAGACTGTACAGGGACAACACTGAAGTTGTTCCCAAAATGACCAAAAACGGATGATGCAGTACAAAATCGCTTTAAAATGCTCTCTGGCTATGACGATTGTGCTCAGAAACAATGGCACAATCTCTGCCACCACAAACAAGTGGTTTAAACGATTTTTGTTTAATTGAATAACACTTAGTAAAGCAGCAACATAAACCAATGAGAACGAGCACAACAAGCTTAAAGCTTATACAAGGCGCTCAAACACAAGTAGATTATACAATATTGGCTGCCACAAGTAATAAGAAACTGGAACAGAACATGATAATGAAAATGATAGCATACAAAATGTGCACGAACAGGCAAGCAGCAACAAGAACAACAATAACATAGAAATTGAAATTGAAAACAAGTCCTCTACCAGCAATGTTAAATCCTCTGAAATTTGCAAATCCTCTGACAATTCCGATGCCTGAAAGTCACGTGATTAAATTGCGGGTTAAAGGCTGGTTAATCCCAAAGAACGACGACAAGCAAGATACTATTTCTGGCTAATCCCTGATGTTGAAAGAAGAAACCTAACCGTGGCTTCTCTTAGACTTTGGTTGAACTCATAAAATTAAAAAAATGACATGAAGAAACGGGGTAGCGAGAGCATAAAAATATTTGCAGTAGCCCTCGGACGCACATTGTCCTGTTCATGTATGGGAATAATGCCCTTTTGTTGGGGATGCTGGACTGGTTGCTTCGACTGCAACGCTGATTTCAAACGCACACGCGCAGGAACGCACGCACGTGCGCGCGCGCGCTGTCAAGCAGACAACCAGATCCAAAGAACACACAGGCCTTTGTTTTAGTCGCAACATACCCCTGTCATCTCTGGTCCTACCAGGGATACAAAAAGACGACTGCAAAGTAAACGACGACGAAAATGGAGTTTTACGTCCTCTTGGTCTGAATCAGACACATATGGGACATTTGTAAATACAAATATGGTGGGAACAATACTGGAGGCAATGCCCGGAGGCAGTACGAAACCAGTAAAGTCCCGATTTTTGTATATATTAATACAGATAGCTGTAGCGGTGACCACGCCTCGGTTAAACCTCATCGCCACAAGTAGCATAGACTGCAAAGTAAAGAGATAGTGATGGGTAACTATAACACAGAAGCAGCATTACAAAAACGCGAAGAATGGGCTGTTTAGGTGGAGTTTCGGTCCTTAGCTCTTTCCACCAGGTGGCGTTCCATTTAAAGGACGTTTTTAGGACCGTGAAACAATTTGTCCATTTCTCTGTGTGTCGCTCTCTCGATCAAGCGAGGAAAAACTACATTTTTGCCGAGCGTGACCAACATTTGCCTGTTACTTGACAAAAGGGAAGTAATAGAATCTTGGAGAGTAATCTCCAGTTTGGCGGCAAAAGCGCTCATTACAAACGACTTTAACAAAACGAAAGAAAAACAGGGATGGGGAAGACTTGGACTGAGATGGAAAAAGAAATACCGTGACGAACGAACAGAGGCAAAAAAAGAGTGGGGTAGAGAGACAGAGAGTAGAAGTAAAGGAAGAGTTGGTATAAATTTTAACTGAGTCACGGTCCCGCCCATTTTATTCATAATTTTCGGCGCCTTGTAAATTAAGCTGCTCTTCCCCCCAGCTCTAAGGTTTCAGCTTAGTTGTGATATGAGAGAGAGAGAGAGAGAGAGAGAGAGAGAGAGAGAGAGAGAGAGAGAGAGAGAGAGAGAGAGAGAGAGAGAGAGAGAGAGAGAGAGAGAGAGAGAGAGAGAGAGAGAGAGAGAGAGAGATACACAATAAGAGAGGACAGGGGATCAATGGAATATGTCTGAGAAGAAAAAGAAAAAGAAGAAGAAGAAGAAGAAGAAGAGAGAGAGAGAGAGAGAGAGAGAGAGAGAGAGAGAGAGAGAGAGAGAGAGAGAGAGAGAGAGAGAGAGAGAGAGAGAGAGAGAGAGAGAGAGAGAGAGAGAGATGAGGGGATTATAGGGGTGAGAGAAGACACGAAGAGGGACAGAAAGTCTGCAATTATCAGTAATCTGATTCTGTCTATTCATCCTATCTGTGGCTGTCTACCAGCTGTAACATTACCCCCCTTGCCTACTCCACGGAACACGGGTGAATGCGGGTGGGCAACGGCGTCTGGACCAACAGTAGTGAGTGAGGAGAGAGAGGGTAGTGAACTGGGTGGATTGTACAGAAAGTGGAATGGGAAAAATACAAAGACATAAAAGAAAGAAAGACATGAACCCTAAAGAGACAAAATGAAAGAAAAATAGAGAAAAGGAAGTAAAATGAAGAAATGGAAGTAGAAAAAAACAAAACAAGTGGATCGCCGAGCGGCAGATAAGTTCCCGAGCGGGCAAACGTGGGCACATAACAGCAGCGTGACACATCTGCGCTCGAGTGACAAGAAACTGGGCAATTGGCAAAAAAAACCCACCAAACTTATAAGTAACATTGGCATCGCCGCGCGGTAGATATGTCCTTTGCCCGTTACGCCCTGTACCTGCCCCGCCCTGTACCTCCCCTCCCCTCCCATCTTAGCCCCTGTCCTCCTTGCGTCCTTTGGGTGATACAACTACACACCCTTCACTGGAGTGCACATCCTTTACCGGGGTGCACGCCCTTAACACGGAAACATGTCTGCCTCTCGGTGACATTTAAACCCTATGTGGCATAATCCCCCTAACATCTTAGACCTCGTTCTCCTTGCATCCTTTGGATGATACACTTACACACTCTTGACTGGAATACACATCCTTTACCGGGATGCACACCCTTAAGTGGTGGGGTGTAGGGCCTATGCCCTTAACACTGAGATATGTCTGCCGTTCAGCAACATATAAACCCTATATGGCACATTTTGAGCTACAATGTTTTTACTCTTAATATTATTACACCCTGTCCTTCACTGGGATGTGCATCCTTAATCAGTGGGGTGTACACCCTTAGCTCAGAGACATGTCTGCCGCTCAGTAACATTTAAATCCTACGTGGCATAATTTGTACTGCAATTTATTTTACCCTTATTCTTACACACACATACCCCAATTTTGTTGTTTAAATTGGAGTGATTCCATGCATTATTTCACGAGATATAAGAGGGTAAAGAAAAACGGAAACATCTCTGCCGCTCAGCGACATTTTTTTCCCGAGGCATAGTTTATGTACCAATGTGTTGTACTCTTAGTTGTGTTGTAGTCACACCTTCATACAAAATTTGAAGGGATTCTATCTTCTAGTTCACAAGATACAGCTCAGACAAGAAATATATAGCGCAAAGAAAGAAATTTCGCTTTTCAAAGTCAAACTTCAAGGTCAAGGTCAGCACGCCAATAATGTATGCTCGGATGTCTTATAATCTGCGTCATACACCACGACACACAATCTGAAGCGCTTCTGTCAAGAACATTTTTGGAAAATATGTCTTAAAACCCAATTTTTAGACCCCAGCCGCTTTCAAGGCCTACCGATATCCTTGACTTTGATTGTTTTACCATCATCACCATACACCAATGCACCTACATGCCAAATTTGAAGAGTCTAAGTCCAACGGTGTAGAAGTTATGTCCTTTTACAAAGTTTACGTTTTCAAGGCCATACGCCAAGGTCAATGTCATGATTGCGATTATTTATGGGCCGGTGCATTCCTCGCTTAGTGACACGCCACCACACAAAATTGGAAGCGATTCTGTCAAGCGGTTCGGGGGAAAACGCGGCCGGAATCACGCACGCACGTACGCACGGACGGATGGACGGATGAAACCAAAACAATACTTCCCGAAGCTTCGCTCGGGAACTAATAAAAGAAAGAAAGGTGATGATTAGGTGAGATTGAAGGGGAAAAAATGAAGGACTCTGACTCCGCGACTCCCCGGTGAATGGGGGAGAGAGAGTGGGAGTGGCGGTTAGAGGGAACTTGAGTAGAAGGTGGGGGTCGGAAGGGGCGAATCAGCAAGATTTGTGGTGAATCATTTTACCTCCGAGAAAATTAAAATGTGACCTTGGGTTCTTATTTTATTTTTACTTCGCATGTCTGTCATCTCTTTCACCATACCCATTTACCACTTCGTTTATTCCAGGTGTTTGTATTTTAAAAAATCCTTTTTGATGTTTACTTTCCCTTCCTCTTGGTTATTCCATCACTCACCTTGTAGCTTCACAACTGTATGTTTAATTTAACTTTGACAGTTCTCGTTAAATCCGGTGGATAAGTGAAATATTTCGTTAAATGTGGACGGTTAAGTGAATGGCAAAAACTCAAACTCAAACTCTTTTATTTGTCGTGAAACCATCAAAGGAATTGTAGTTAGAATTTGAGTTTGAGTTTTTTGGCATAGTGAATAATTGTAATGGGTGGCTGGCATGGATCACACTAATGTCGGTTTAACTTGGTTAAAAATGCATTGTGTGAAGTAGGAGCGATGATTGTAAGTATTCTACTTCTTCTTCTTCTGCGTTCCCAGGCCATATGGCCCTAATGGGTAAGGTACATATATGTCCGGTTTTTAGTTTTCATTGGTCTCCCCGCTGCGTACAGCCGATACATTCCGATCTCGGAGGAGCTCAAAGGAGACAAAATATTTGGAAGATTTTAAAGGCAGGAGAATGGGCCAATAAGTCAGAAAGATAGTAGATTACAGAAAGCAAAGGGAAAAGGCAGAGTCAAAGAGAGTGGCAGATCAGAGGAAGTTACAAGCACAGAACTTCCAGAAGGTGGGGGAACTATTTTGTACGTAAGACTCCTGGTATCCCCACGGGGACATTGTAAGTATTAAGTCAAGGTCTTAATGAATTAAAACATAAATCATAAATAACCAACCGTTGATCTCCAAGCTCTTCTCCTTCTTTGTGGATTAATGTGGTGATGACGTTAAAAAACATCAGTATTTATTCATTTATTCCGCAATTGTAAGACGAAAAACAACAGACACAGAGATAACTAACTAAGCAATGTTAGCCACTATAGACTAAGGAAAACAAAATTTGCAAAACCAAAACCACGACAAACGACTAATCCAGTTTCATAGGCGTCTAACCCACGAACTCAATCCAAGTAACAGGTAGGGTTTTCTAAAATTGGAGACTGAGCGTTATAGATTCGTTCCCAGAGTTGAACTGGCCGATACTGCGAAACATCTTCTTCATAAACTCTATTATGATAGTTGAATGTTAGCCGCTATAGGCTAAGGAAAACAATTTTTGCAAAATCAAAAACACCACAAACGGCTAATCCAGTTTCATAGGCCTCTAACCCACGAACTCAATCCAAGTCACTGGTAGTGTTTTCTAAAATTACTGGCCGATACTGCGAAACATATTTTCTTCATATTAAACTCTATTATTACGAGAGCGGAACTGACTGAAAGTATTACAGCAAGTTGGCCGTGTAGCAGTAGTTAGTGGTGGATGTTTCAGATGTTTGAGGAATGGCCCCAGTCTGATGGATGTTATTCTGCGTGGGGACACCGGGGCCCATTGCCCCGTCCATTACCGTGGGGCCACAGACTGGCGGTCGCTGACAAACAGGTTTCATTAATTTCTCCCTCAGCCAGCCCGTACATCATCGTAAGAGGGTGGGGTGGGGTGGGGGGGGGGGGGGGGCTATAGCAGTTCATTGTCTCCCATTGACCTCTCCCAATTTCCCAATTTCATTTTCAGACGAGAAGTGGAATCGCGGAAAATTGCACTGACTAGTAGGAGGCCTTTGTTCAGAGAGAAAAATATATATATAAAGGTAGAAATGGGATATTATAATTATTATAGGCGGTAGTAGTAGAGAAATAGAAAGGGGTGGGATTAAACAAAAGGAGGGGTAGGGAGGGGGGGGGGAGGAGTGGTGGGTATAGACTTTGAGAAGAGTTTGGTGATGTAATGGATAGCGATACATGAGTATCCATCTAGATGGAAAAGAGGTAGGCCTAAGAATTATAACTAACATTGTCCACGACGGACTTCTTTCTTCTGCGTTCTTAGGCCAAACGTGTCCGGATTTCAGTTTTTACTGGTCTCCTCGCTGCATTCAACCAGCACATTCCAATGTCGGAGGAATTCAGAGGAGAAAATTAGAATATATTGGTG
>CM065691.1:22430258-22435663 GCA_017654935.2 Phymorhynchus buccinoides
ATACACATGAACACACTCGCAAACGAAAAGAAAATTGAAAGTCGTTCGATGCTGCCTGCTCATTCAGACGCAATGCCTTTTAGTGGCTGATTACGAAAACCACACGCAGATAATATAATTATGTTGAATAATCCACACTACCTGTTGCCGCTCAGTCTATATCTTGAGCACTGTTTCCTAGAGGCCAGAATTAGCGAGTTGCTGGCTTTGATGGCATCAACTACAGCTGGGGGAAACGCGATACAATATGCGAAATGATTGATTGGTTAAGGTCTGTGTACACGTTAACATTATTCGCGATATATTTCTATTTCCCCATGGCAACACAGTGATAGCCCACTCTTAATATGACTTACAGGTCACTGTGTTGCCATGGGGAAATAGAAATATATTGCGAATAGTGTTAGCGTGT
Source organism: Phymorhynchus buccinoides (assembly GCA_017654935.2). Lineage (NCBI taxonomy): Eukaryota > Metazoa > Mollusca > Gastropoda > Neogastropoda > Raphitomidae > Phymorhynchus > Phymorhynchus buccinoides. Next base: position 22,430,671 of record CM065691.1, read on the forward strand.
ACACAGACCTTTAGCTACAGGTAACCTGAATGAAGAAGTGCATGACCTACGTGATCTTGCTCGGGTCCTTTAGCTCTATAACTCAGTCAGTCTGTTCATAGTTTGTGTGTTAGTCTGTGTATCTGTTTATATTTGTTTTCCTGTCTGCTTCAGTCGGTCGACGCACTACAATGATTCAACACCAGTGTCGGTAAAATCCTTGAAATCAGAGTCTGTTATCCAATGATCTTGGTGTTCTAAATTTTGAGAGGTAAGGATAGGCCTTGTTTTAAACACGCCACACAGAGGATTCCCCAATATTACAGACGATGTCTTTGCTCTACCCATGTAAGATTAATGGAAACCTTTGCTTTAAAAAAAAAAAAGGCTGGTGGCGAAAGGGTTACGGAAATTTTAAAAAAAAGTGAAAACAAAATAAGGATAGGCTTTGTTTTAAACACGCCACAGAGGATTCCCCAGTATTACAGATTAATGGAAACCTTTGCCTTAAAAAAAAAAGGCTGGTGGGAAAGGGTTAAAGAAATTAAAAAAGTGAAAACAAAATGGGGCTCTTTAGAGCTGGTGAAATCAGTTCGCTTTCATGGGGACGGTCTTGAACTAGTTCAGCTCAGTTAAGGTTTTTATCTTTCAAGGGCATTGATATCCTAGTGGGAAATAATAAAGGGGATGGGAAAGTAAAGGAGATAGGGCGATACCCATGTCCTTTTTCTATCTGACACAAGAGGCTGTCCGGGGGATATATCTGTGGCGTATTGATGAATGTTCAGTTTGCTTTTGTACGCAGAGAGCATGTATAATGGACGTAGGAGGACCGAGTGTGATTCTATGTGTTCAGTTGTCCCCATCTCCTTGGCCTCAAGGAGCCACTCGACCAGATCACTTCTTTCCATTAGGCATGTCAGCCTGTCAGTGTTGTCTCTTCTCTCTCTCTCTCTGTCTCTCTCTTTTACTCTCTCTCTCTCTCTCTCTCTCTCTCTCTCTCTCTCTCTCTCTCTCTCTCTCTCTCTCTCTCTCTCTCTCTGTCTCTCTCTCTGTCTGTCTGTCTGTCTGTCTGTCTGTCTGTCTGTCTCTCTCTCTCTCTCTCTCTCTCTCTCTCTCTCTCTCTCTCTCTCTCTCTCTCTCTCTCTCTCTCTCTCTCCATTTGGAACAAACTTGTGAACATTTGGAAGGTTTAAGCAAACACACAGAGAACAACACCCATATACACCGGTTCCATCCTCTTCCTCAAAGTCCTAGCTGAGTGTAGAGCGTGTACTGTTATTTTCCCCTTTTTCTCCAGAATTGTTCAGATTAAAATGGAGACACTTTCGTTAAGGACTAAATGCATAATTATGTCAACTCCCGGAAGTCTGGGTGGGGCTGTTGAGTATTTCAGAATAAAAAAATATGGTCATTAAGCTTTTCGTTTCTCCTAAAACGGCACGCACTGCCAAATGAACGTCTATTTGCTTTATAAACGGAAGAAACCCCCCCCCCCCCCCCCCCATCCCCCCCCACACACACCGAACTCTCACACATTAAAACCACTTCTAATTGACATGTCAGAATACAAACAGTCGTCCTTTGTGTTTTATAGAAATTGACAAAAACCTGGATAGTAAGGTATTTGTGGTGAACTCTGCAAGGTCACTGACAAGAAGACTGAGAACTGACTGAGGTAGTGTTGTTGGTACCATGTCAACTGGTAGTCCTTGAGGGCGCCAGCCAGGTCTGGAATCTCTGCAGACCGCACGACCTTTCTCCGTTGTCCTTCCACTTCACCTCAGCTAGTTTTCATTCTGTGTGTCGTAGTGCTAGAGAATGGTCAAACAATTCCAACTCTCCCCGCTTATATAACCAAACTTTCTTTTCTCTCTTTGCTCCTCATCCCCCCTCACCCCACCCCCACTTCCCACGGAAAGGGAACGTTCGGTAATCCCTTCATTTCATTCAGACTTGACCACTCCCCGATTTGTTCAGTTTGGCTTTCAAATACGCTTTTTTTTGTTCTTTTAACTTCTCTCTATTTCTGCGCAAATATGGCGCCGCCCGCCATGTTGGCCATGAAGCGGTTACGTCACTAGTACTTTTGCCGTCATTACATAGTTCCGGGAGTCGGAGAGCTTTATGGCGTCGCGGGGTCGGCAGTACAGTGGAAATGGACGCCTGGCTACTTGCAGACCGTCAGCATGAACATGATTCGCTGTGTGGAGGCTCAATAGGCCTACACCCGTGGGGCTTAAACTAAGGATTGATCCTCTTTTTGTTTTTTTGCATACTTTTTGGCAGTGTGACTGTTTTTATTCTGCCAAACTTATATATCTGGGCATCAATTTCTGGATTATGGTTTAATTGCAACATTAGTTGATTTACTTCCCTTGATTTTGACTGTGACTATCGGCTGTTTTAGACAATGTTTAGCTACTATCCACTTCATGTTCTGGCCTTCTAATGTCAGTGTATCGTTGTTTCCGTTTCATGAAAATAACCATAACCTAATCCTAACCCTATATCCCTTTCCCGAGCAAGGCAGAATGTGGCTTCTTAAATTAATGAGCAGACTGCGTTCGTGCTGACGGTCTGCGAGTAGCCATGCGTGGAAATGGCGGCTTTACCCGTTTGGGTTTACAATTACAAGAGGCCCAGGGTTCAATATTTGACGACACGTCTGTCACTCATTGATGTGGTGTATTGAGTCAAGGGGAGGTGAGCAGTGCCGGCGTCCACTATTTGCACTGTGACGAGGGGAGATTGTCGCCCCTTGTACAATCTCGCCATTGTCCACTCTGGATTTCCAGTGGGAGAAAGAAATGGAGGTGGACATCATCGAAGAGAAATCGTATGTGAGGAGTTGGAAGGAGACTGTATGGCTTAGGTGGGCAACCTGTCCCTAAACAGCGAAAAACCAAGTAGCCTACAACTGTGCATGTTTTATTGCCTTAGTCAATAAGTTATATCCTCTCTTTGTTGCTTCTCGCTTTATTTGCTTGTCAAGTCTTGGCTGTAATTTCTGAACATTGAAAGGCTCACGAAAATCTTTTCACGCTGAAATAGTTATCCCCAAATCTTCGTTTTAACATTCTTTTTAATATAAATCCTTTTTTTTTTATTTTAGCATAGACGATGGGGATGGGGATGAGTACTCGAGGGAGGGGTCGGTTCAAATACGATTACTCTTCTGTCATAATGAAGATGATTATGTGTTTCTGTCTTTTTGCTTGTGTGCGAACAAACATGTGCTCCTAAGCACCACAAGCTAATCTTGAATCATAATGAAGACAGGCAGAAAGATTCCCAATATCGAAATACGTTGTGTGTTGTCCCGGTTGGCCCTCAAAGAATAAAGTCTTAATAAAGAACATCAATTTATTATTGTTGTTTCCTTTCCTACTTTCCTCCCCAGGTTTGTCGTATTTTTTAATCAGAACCTTAATTGGCATATAAACAAAAACGTCCAAGTCTTCATTAGTAAAAGCTCGGTGTTAGATTGTTAGCTGCATAATCACTTTCCCTCCATCTCCCCATTCCCCTCCTCCACACACGCGCGCGCGCATGCACACACACACAACACAACACACACACATACACACACTTCCACACTTGCGCGCGCACGCACACACACACACACACATACACATACACACGCGCGCGCACGCACGCACACGCACGCACACGCACACGCACGCACGCACGCACACACACACACACACACACACACACACACACACACACACACACACACACACACACACACACACACACATTTCCACACTTGTACGCATCCAACTTGAACAATCCTTTTTTTCAAACTTTTGGTAAGCACAAACACTTGAAAGATACATAATGCCAACAGTGCAAACCCCCCATGGGGATACCGGGGGGTCTTTTGTATAAATAGTTCCCCTACCTTCTGGAAGTTCTGTGCTTGTAACTTCCTCTAATCTGCCACTCTCTTTGACTCTGCCTTTTCCCTTTGCTTACTGACATCTACTATCTTCCTGCCTTGCCGGTCCATTCTCCTGCCTTTTTTTTTTTTCTCTCCGAGAAACACTTTCAAAAAGATTTCCTCCAGCCGAAGTCGGACATGCTGGGCCTAACTATTTCTTAATTAGGCGCATAACGGCAGCATCACGCATCTGCGCTCATAATTGACAGGAAACTGAGCGATCGAAAAAGAAGAAGAACAGTGCCAACATTTATTATTTGTAACATGTGTGGATTAGAAAGAAGCAGGCAAACAAAACGATAACTAAATGAACAGAAATAGTACATACATTCATAGGAATAATTGAACTAAAAAGCATCAAAACGCTACACTCACACACGCACATGAAGGTGAAATACACACTACACACGGCGAATAAAACCAAATTTTCGTCTTTAAAAAGACTTTGACGAGGTGACAACACACTAAACTTAACAATGACGGCAGGAAATGAGGAAGCAGCAGTTTATCTTTTTTATATAAATAAATAAATGTAGTAATAAATAATTAACCAAACAAGTAAAATAATAAATAACGAATAAATAAAATGGCGTTGAAATCCATGTGTTTAGTTTAAAAGTTACCCTGATGTGATGGATAAATCAATACATATTTCCGTAAATGAAAAAACCCCCATTTGATCCTACTATTCAAACTACAACTATAATTGTCAAAAATCTTGAACCATTTCTTCTGTTAGGGCCAAAGTTGATGTTTTAAGGCCCTGGCACACGAGGCCTATAATATTCACGCTTCTCGCCCTTATTTGCGTTTCCTCTTTGCCAGTCAAGGTTTGTCGGGGCAGTGCAAACACCCCACTGCTGTCCAGTACTCCCCGACACTTCAACAGTCGTGTGGAAGACTAACTTGATGGTGAAACCAATTGGTGGAAAAAAAATAGGCACTGAGAGAGAGAGGGGGGGGGGGGGGGAGAGAGAGAGAGGGGGGGTGGGGGGCAGGGTGGCAGAAAGGTAGAATACAAATGTATTCAGAGCAGATTATATTGAAAGTGCCTTTATTATGGCAAGT
>CM065691.1:22436163-22453663 GCA_017654935.2 Phymorhynchus buccinoides
ATACTATAACCCATATGCGGAGCGTGAGTAATCAAAAGCTGGACATGGAAAACCCGCCGCAAAGAAGCAACTTAGTTTTCATGTACGTGAAGCTCGGCTGAAACGGGATTCTAGTGTGAAGAACAGGTAAGTATTTTTAAAAAAAAATCTTCATCGACTAGACCAAGCTTTCCGTACACAAGCCGGAGATAGACGAATGAGACTAGGCAAGACACAATCGTCAAAAGGGTTTAGACCTACCAATCAAGTGTTAAAAATCAACGTGTTTCCGTGTTTCCTCTATATAGAATGGAAATATCTGTTTTGACCAGGTCTGCTCCCGTACAAATGGACCCATTTCAAAAACCGAAACTCATTTTAAAGAGGCAGCCTCATGGAGTTGGGACTTTGTTTGGTCACAGCGACCCGAAGAAAACCAAGGATTATCGTGGTGCGTCAGTGTGTCTTTAAAACAAAAAGCCCCGGCATGGTGTGAGAGTCAGAACAAGTGAGACAATTTGGGACCATCCTCTGCAGCTTATACTAGTTGACCGCAACAGAGATAGCCCCTTTGATACGTTCTTCATATTAAGAAAAGGATTTATGTATGAATCCTTATGACTCTGTTTGAGTCCTCAAACGGGTATTTCGTTGAACAACTACTAGTAAACAACCCCCCCAGCAACAAAACAACATACAAACAAAGTTTAATTCCTGTTCAATTCCACGTCACACCCAGCGTCCTCCACGATCTCCCCACACCCTCTTCCTCATTGACCTTCAACCGCTTTGCGGCTCTCACATCGGACCCCACCAGAAACAACTTTCCCTAAGGGCTTTTCGCCATCAGACGTAACCTCCACTCAGCACCCGGGCCTTCGTTTTTAGCAATCCTGTCGATAACCTAATAATGAAACTGATTTTGGTTCCAACTCTTGTATCATACGACACCCGAACGAGCGAAGTACATTGCTTTGGTGATACCCTACCCTCCTGCCAATTTAGTCTACTTCTGAAGTCATCATGATTTATTTGAATTAGAATGTTCAGACCGAGAAAAAACTTTGACAAACAGCACTTAAAAATACAACACAACAACTCTCACTGGCTTAAGGTAGAATTTGTGTAAGTGCTAAAAGACTTTATACATTAAGAACTAACATTGTAATAAATCACAATGAATTCTTTTAGATGCAAGTTCTATATAGAATACTAATGACATAAATGACAAAATAATTATTTTAGATATTGTTGCGTACACATAGCCGATGAGGTTTTCACGAGGCTGGTTACTCTACACCTACCTGTCTCTGATTGTTAAAAATCGGGACTTTACTGATTTGCCCGCCCGCCTGGAATCGCCTCCCGTATTGTTCCCACCATCTTTGTCTCTACAAATGTCCCCTATGCCGATTGTGTCTGTTCCAGCCCGAGAGGACGTAACCCATTTTTTTCATTCATTTTCATTCATTCTTTTAGATGTCAAAGAATATTTAATAAAGAATAATTACATGATTACAATGAAATTATTTTGACGACAACCATATTATATAATGTAATACTCCTTTTTTTTTACTGACAAAAGTTACATCCTGTTTTGACCGCACGCTAACGGTTGTTCCTCTGTTTGGCCTGCCAATAGTTTGTTCCACATAAGCTACCAATGCTTATCCAGTCTTAATCCATTAAGTGCCATCCACACGTCCGCTAAAATCGTACGACGTAAGATACGATTTCGACTACGTGTTTCTCGAATACCAAGATGTTAATCGCGCTTGGCACCACGTGTGGAATCGTTCGTACCAGTCGTGCAGATTTTATTTGGACTGCGGCTGGCCTTAGTATGCCTTCTGTTTCTCTCTAACTATGGAAAAAAAATAAATCTAGAAATGAAATAACCCATGTCTCTCATAACGCAGGCACAACACAAAACAAAATACAATACATTAATGGTAAACCACACGCGCCCACGGCGCTTAATGAGTTTCTTGGGGTTGGTTTTGGTGACTTAGGATGTAAAGTATGAAATCAATAATACAACCTACATACACGCCCGCGCAGCACGCGCGCGCCACACGCACGCACACAACGCTCGCCGCGCACACACATACTAGAGAGAAGAAGAGAGGAGGAGAGAGAGAGAGAGAGAGAGAGAAGAGAGAGAGAGAGAGAGCTTTAATATGGCATTCCATGAACTAGTGATGCGCCGCGCGCACACATACAACACATAACACAGAGAGAGAGAGAGATAGAGAGAGAGAGAGAGAGCGAGTAAGAGAGAGGATAGAGAGAGAGAGAAGAGAGAGCGAGAGAGAAGGAGAGATTTGCGCTTTTCACCGCAGTTCAATAAACTTGCGATAGAAGTGAGCCATTGGATGGCAACCCAATCCCAGGCGGTCTTTGAACACATCGGACTAAAGAGATTAGTGAATGAATTAGCCTAGTTAAAAAGTGTTGATTTGCGTCACAGAGAAGATCTGCCAGCATTATTCTCCTTGTTTTTGTTTTTACCTCTCCAAGAGGACTGAACATTGTTAAACGTTCGAAGTCTTATTGATTTGTTTATTTATAACGGAAAGATATAGACCTACATTTATTGGTGTCGATTTGTACTGCACACGTCCTCGGTTCAAGGTTGAGTTTCTCTAGATGACGGTCGCCGCGCGCATAACTGTTGCGCACAAAAGGTCTAAGAAACACTTTAGAAACGTTTGCGGGGAATATCACAAGCTGTTGTCTGATTGGTCAAAAAATGTATTATTTTAAGCAAACTTGAATGGACCAATCAACAACAAGAACCGTATTCACCCCCTACTAGTTCCGGATAGTTCGCGGCTTGCTCGGTGTTTGGCGTGAACAAAGCGCTACGCGAACTATCGGCAAACGAAGGGTGTTTCTTAGACCGGTGTTTGGCAGGGCCGATTTGAGCGAGCGCAACGTAACGTTGCCACTTGTGAAACGGTCCCCTGTTTCACTTGAAACATAGTGGTTTTAGTGAAGGCAGTTTCCCGCCATTCCAAGCTCGGAAAACATGGCGGTGTCCGGGTCCCACATAATCCACAATACACTGTGTGTTTCGGTCTCAGGATTCGTTGTGAACTTGATCCTCGTGTGCACCGTCACTCACCGCGGTAAGTTGATTGATTAAGATGCAGACTAATGAACTGAACATTATTTTGTTTTTGTTTTCATAAAAAAAAAGATAAGGGCGGTAGTTGATTTCATGTTTTGGTCTGACTCAAAAACCGTTTATCATTGACTTGACATTGGCCAATGCTTATACGTAGGCTTACTATGAGCAAAGCGAGAATCTGTACAATTAGTGATTTTCTATAGTAACGGAGAACTATGGTACAACTAAATATTGTTGTGGGAAAACTATGACGTTTGAAACTATGGGACCAACAAACAGGACCCCATCCGGAGACTGGAGACCACCATCTTCCGCATACGCACAGGGCACTGTTCCTTCGGTGTGCACCTCAAGAGGATTGGTAGGGAGAGGAGGGGGGGGGGGTCACAGATATATCCTTGTGCCAGAGCGGACAAGCTGACGCAGACCCCACCGCACAGAAGAAGTAGAAACTACGAGGGGGGCACTTGCACTGGCGTTTGGTGCTGCAGCCAAAGGGATTAGTTACCCTTTGGGGACCTTCCTCAACGCTAGCTGTCCTCAGGTCTTCGGGGCCGAAAGAGTGGAGATTTACACTGGACAATGCATTTCCATTTATGAACAAATTCTAGTCCAGCTTTCTAGAATAGCACCCCCCTCTACTATCAGGCAGTCACAGTTGGAAACGACAAAATGGCATAATCTACATAAAATGTTTGGATTTCTATATTCATTGTTACATCATGTGCTTATGAGGCCTATGTGTATATTATGCAGGTGTGAACGGCCAGTGCCAGTTCCCTGACACTCTGAGGGGACAGTGGAGGGACTCAGAGAAAGGCAATCTGACTTTCTACAATGATTCCGTAACCGACTACAGCATCCACATCTTCGGCCGCTTCACCTGACGTGTATGCCCAGCATCTCCAACTCCACTTACTACATCCATGCAGTGTGCGTGCGTGGTGTGTGTGTGATGTGTGTGTGTGTGTGTGTTGTGTGTGTGTGTGTGTGTGTGTGTGTGTGTGTGTGTATGTAAGTGTGTGTGTATGTGTGTGCATGTGTGTGCGTGTGTGCGTGTGCGTGCGTGCGTGCGTGCGTGCGTGCGCGCGCATTGTTAGGCCTAAGATAGTGGCCTTCAGGGTTACCTAAGAAGTAATTTGTTTTATTAGTATATTTGATGTGAACAAGAGTGCCAAATGTACGTATGATTGAGTTATGAACGTAAAATTGAAGTATGAAGTTACTGAATGGTAGGCGTATGTGTTGTACAATGTACAAGGTTAAAGGACATTCTCGCACGTGCACGTCTGTGTATGTCTCTGTAGACAAAGCGCGCGCGCAAGTAAATGATACATTGTGCACGTGTGATCATAAGCTTATGCGAGCACGTGTCCGCGTATGTACAGTAATTGCGTGTGTTTAATGTGTGTGTGTGTGTGTGTGTGTGTGTGTGTGTGTGTGTGTGTGGTGTGTGTGTACGTGCGTGCGTTGTGTGTGCATATCTGCGTGTGTGTGTATATCTGTGTCTGCGTGGTGTGTGTGTGTGTGTGTGTGTGTGTGTGTGTGTTGCGTGCGTGCGTGTGCGTGCGTGCGTTGCGTGGGTGCGCACAATACATGCATGCGTGTATATGTGCATTTGACAGATCCACCTGGTTCATCTATTTTGGTTTCAACTTCACTGCCTACATGTGTTGGTCGTTTGACGAGCAGTCCTCTGATCTCATTCATCTGTATGAACACACAGGTAACCCTCACCCCCACCCCCCTGAATGCAGCGTTTCCTTTTCTTTGTTTTCCACACAAACAGCAGACACGCGCACGCACACACACAAACTCGCGCGCGCGCACAGCACACACACACGCCACACGCACGCACGACGCACGCACACACGCACACGCACACGCACGCACGCACGCACACGCACCACACACACACACAACACACACACACACACACACACCACACACACATACACACACACACACACACACCACACATCCACACACACGCACGCACGCACACACACACACCACACACACACACACACACATACATACAACAAACACACACAAACACACGTACACACACACATACACACACACACTAGCACACATACACACACACACAACACCACACACACACACAACACACCACACCCTACACACACACACAAACACACATACACACAACCACACACACACACACAACACACACAAACACACACACACACACACACACACACACACTCACACACACACACGCACACGCACACGCACACACACACCACACACGCACACACACTTGTGTGTTTTGAACACCAAACTGGTGCATGTTAGTTAATTAACTCGTATTTTGTTGTCCAACTGCTTCGCTACAAACGATTGAATTGTGAAATCAACGGACGAGACCAATGCCCGCAGCAACGACAATGCTGTGTACATATCTTGTACTCTCTCTTTATACGGTGGCGATAATGACGACGAGGAGGTGGAGGGGAGGGGCTGGGGGAGATTAATGACGACGAGGAGGTGGAGGGGAGGGGCTGGGGGAGATTAATGACGACGAGGAGGTGGAGGGGAGGGGCTGGGGGAGATTAATGACGACGAGGAGGTGGAGGGGAGGGGCTGGGGGAGATTAATGACGACGAGGAGGTGGAGGGGAGGGGCTGGGGGAGATTAATGACGACGAAGAAGACGATAAGGGCAATGGTTAGGAGAAAATGATGATGATGATGATGATAATGATGATGATGAAGGTGATGATGACGACGACGACAGCGAACAGTGAACACTGAACAATGAAAAACTGTATTTAACAAGGATGAAGATTTTAGGCAACGATGATGATGATGATGATTTTGATGATGATGATGATGATGATGATAATTTGCTGCTGGTGATGATGATGATGATGATGATGATGATTGTGACTACGACAATGACGACGAAGACGATGACGACGACGATGATGATAACGACGATGATGATGATGACAACGACGACATTGATGATGATGATGATGATGACAACGACGACAATGATGATGATGATGATGACGACGACGATGGTCTATTTTATTTGTCCTTAGCCCCCAACAGTCAGGCGGGCGGTGAGCGGGTGAAGATGTACCTGCCCGTCACCCCCTGGGGCTTCCAGGACGTGTGCTCCAACACTGACTCTGCTTCACTCAGCTACAGGCGACTGTACAGCAGTAACTGTATGTGTGTTGGAGTGTGTGGGGGTGGGGGGGTGGGGGGGGTGGGGGGGTGGAGTGTGTGTGTGTGTGTTGGAGTGTGTTTGTGTGTGTGTGCGTTGGAGTGTGTGTGTGAGTGTGCGTGTGCGTGCGTGTGTGTGCGTGTGTATATGTATGTATGTGTGTGCGTGTGTGTTGGAGTGTGTGTGTTTGTGTGTTTGTGTGTGTGTGTGCGTGTGCGTGCGTGCGTGCGTGTGCGTGCGTGCGAGTGTGTGTGTGCTTGTGCGTGGTGTGTGCGAGTGTGTGTATGTATGTGTGTGTGTGTATGTGTGTGTGTGCGCGCGAGTGTGTGCATGCATGTTTCATACTAACAAGAAAACACAATTTTAATTGAGTAAATTCACAAAGCAAGCAAAAGTTGTGCGATGTGTATGTGTGTATGTCATCGCGCGCGCGTGCGTGTATGCGTGTGCGTGTGTGCATAATAGTTCAATATCTGTAGTCATTTGACATTAATAATGTGATAATTTTCTATTTGCATTACCCCATCAACAATCACATCTTTGTCAGCCCTCTCTCTCTCTCTCTCTCTCTCTCTCTCTCTCTCTCTCTCTCTCTCCTCTCTCTCTCTCTCTCTCTCTCTCTCTCTCTCTCTCTCTCTCTCTCTCTCTCTCTCTCTCTCTCTCTCTCTCTCTCTCTCTCTCTCTCTCTCTCTCTCTCTCTCTCTCTCTCTCTCTCTCTCTCATTTCCTCAGACACCGAAGGTTCTCAATCCACTCGTCCAAGGGAGGGTAAAGAGGGTCGGAGAGGACTCGTCGTCACTGTCGTCATCATCATAACGGCTGTCGTTGCTGTCGTCGTCATTTTTGGCATCGTTATCATTCGCCGACGGAGGCCTCATGACCTGCTTCAAATCAAAGCCAACGCAGGGGGTGAGGAATGGAGTTTGACTGGAGTTTGTTGGTATTGTTGAGTTGTAACAAAGACTCTAAAAGGGTAAGATGGACTACTTAAGAGTTACGGCGAGCCGGGCTGATAGAGTTATCGTTAGTGGGGTAGTTACACCATTCCCAATGGCGGCTATCCGAAGTATAACTGACTCATGAAAAGATAACTCTCAGGTTTGAAAAAAAGAGCTATGTAACCTAAATGTGTCACGCTTAAAAGGGACATAACCAGTGTTTCTGTCCTCACTACTCATATAGGGAAAAGGGACCGGATGTTAGTCTTTTCTTTTCAGTGTCTTTGGTTGTAACAAACCTATGCTGTTGGTATTGTTGACCTGTAACAAACCTATGCTGTTGGTATTATTGAGTTGTGCTTGTAGCTAACCTAGCTGATGTTGGCATTGTAGTTTTGTACTTGTCATAGAGTTTTTTCAACCAGCCTACCCTGTTGCGCTTTACTTTATTATGTCAAACTTGTCACGTAGGCTAATCCCTGTCGAAGGTTCAATCCTGTTTTGTTTTTTTGTTACTCCTGAATGAAAATGTATGGAGCATCGACATTATTGGCCAAACAACAAGCGATAACTGCTGAACAATCAATCAATATTCTTCTTCTGCTTCTGTGTTCCCAGGCCATACGACCATAATGGGTAAGGTACGTATGTGTCCGGTTTTCAGTTTTCACTGGTCTCCCCGCTGCGTACAGCCGACACATTCCGATTTTGGAGGAGCTCAAAGCAGAAACATTATTTGGAGGATTTTGGGGAGAGAGAAAAGGCAGGAGAATGGACCAATAAGTCAGAAAGAGAGTAGATGATATAATACAAAGGGAAAAGGCAGAGTCAAAGAGAGTGGCAGATTACAGGAAGTTTCAAGCAAAGAATTTCCAGAAGGTGGGGGAACTATGTTTACGAAAGACCCCCCGGTATCCCCACGGGGAAATCAATCAATCAAACTGTTTTGCTTGGATAGAGCTAATAATACTGCAAACTGTCAGTAATTCATAATGTCCCCCCTCGGTCATTCACACATCTATTATCTATGTTTTCCTCTCTCTCTCTCTCTCTCTCTCTCTCTCTCTCTCTCTCTCTCTCTCTCTCTCTCTCTCTCTCTCTCTCTCTCTCTCTCTCTCTCTCTCTCTCTCTCTCTCTCTCTCTTCTCTTTGCCTGTCTGTCTCTCTGTAAGTAAAATGCACGTGTTTCCATCTGCCCTCTGTTAGTAAATGTCCTTTTATTCACTTTCTTTTCCATTTTCCGTCTTCTTCTCCTCTGCTTTCATTCAAACGCTTCACATATGTATGCATTTTATGCTGATATTACCCGTTTCAACCAGCACGTGACAAGTCACTCCCACACACACACACACACACACACAATCTTATTTAACAAGACCTTTCTTTAGATACAAGTAAGCTTAATTTACAGTTGATGATATAATTATGTCCCATGTTGCAACCGTCTTGACTTCAGATTCCAGAGACAAGGGCAGCCTGTACCAGGTAAAGGAAGCAAAGAACCACCCCCCCACACCACCTCTAGCCTCATCGTTCAAGGCATCTACAACCACCATCACCCCCACCCCCACCACCCTCATCAACACCATTCCCACCACCACCATGATCCCCACCACAACCACCACGGACTTTAACCACAACGAACGAGGCAATAATATCTCCATTGTTTCCACGGAGCTTAGCAACGCAAACGATGTCATGTCTTCAACTGTCACTGTCTTGGCTACTTCCGTTTCCGGGTCGCCCTGTACTTCCGCGTCAGCTCCCGTGCTCACTCCCGGTACCATTTCCGGTTTGCCAAACCAAGAGGTCAGCAGTCCCATGACTCCAGTGTGTGGCAATGAGGGCAGGGGGAATAAGCCGTTTGACTTTAATGAACAGTTCGTTTCGGTTCAGTTCAGTTCTACGCGTAGAGCAGTATGTGGTGAAGGGGGAGCGTCCATTTCCAGAGTGGATAAGTCTTGAGTGAAAATGGGTGAAGCGTGAATAAACCCTGTAGTCTGAATATTCCAGCAATGCATCCGTCAGGTCAATCCGTCCATCTGTAGCTAAATTGTTCACTTTATGCTTCTATCCATCTCTATGCTCTTTTAACACTGCCCTCGGTCCTATGAATAAGTAAACCTTTAACAGCTTCATCATCATTTATCATTTAGTCTAAATGCAAAACAAACAAAAAGAAGAAAAAACAAGGAAGATAAAGTCTTGAAGGAAAAACAGCGTTGGAATATTCCTACAGGTAAGAGGAATTATGCCCTATGAAAAATGAGGATTTTTGTTCATCCGTTAATAGCCATGAATATGCGTCCTTCTCACGTTTAAGCTTGAACAAATCTTTACATTATAGGAATCATAAAGGCTGGCTTTTTGTTGTCTTAAGCGATGCTGAAACAATAGCATTCTGTTAATCGTATTATGCGCCATTGATGTTTTTCTATGGGTCTTTTTGTTTGTGGCTCAAGCCACAAACCTATAACTCACTTTGTCGGTCGGTCTGTCGGTCAGTCCAAAATTGTCGCACATTTTGACAAAATGTCGCACTTCAAATCGAGGCTACACTTCAAATTGAGGCCACTCTTTAACATGATGTATTTTAAAAGCGTACAAAATAATAAACATACGTAATACAGACACTACAACAGACACGACGAGTATGCGGTGCTTCTTTTGATGAGTATAAGTAGGATACATAGTTTTAAATGTTTTCCAAAAGATATAAAAAGTTACGAAATGGTGCAGAGATAACATTCTGGTTTACAGATTAAAATTATTGAAAAGCCAGGGGAGGTGACTCATGGTTGGAGTGGTAAAAATAGACCGCGTGCCACAAACTATTGCGATTTCGCGCTTGTTTAATGTTGGCTTTTATTTTGTTTTATTACTCAGACTCAATGTTAAGGAAGTTATTATTTGTATTTAGTCCGTCACCAAGACGGACTATTGCGATGGGCTGGTTTGTATTTTTTTTTTTTTTTTTTTTTTTTTTTTTTTTTTTTATTCTGTCTGTCCCAAGGATATCTCCCGAACCGCTTGACCGAATCAAATTTTGTGTGAAGGTGTGCCTCCTTAATAGGAAGAGATCGGCGCAAACCATTTTGCCGTCGTGACCTTGACCTTGACGTACGACCTTGAAAACCGAAAATCTATTTTTAGCCATATCTCGGGCACCGATCAACATAGGATGTTGAAACTTGGTATGAAGGTGGTTTGGCTTATGCCCGTTCTGATGATGGCATACCGATCAAGGTCAAGGTCAAGGTCAAAAAGATCGCTGGAGCCTGAAAATCGGAGGGTCATTTTTTTCTCCTTCTGTCTGTCCCAAGGATATCTTTCGAACGGGTTGACAGAATCACGTCAAATTTGTGTGTGCTGGTGTGTCACCATGAGAGGAAGGCATCCGCGCAAACCATATTGCCGTCGTGACCTTGACCTTGGCGTACGACCTTGAAAACCGAAAATCTTTCAGGGGCCATAACTCCCACACCGTTAGTGTTAGAGTCTTCAAATTTGGCATGAAGGTACTTTGGCTTATGCCCGTTCTGATGGTGGCATACCGATCAAGGTCAAGGTCACGGTCCGGGCGATCCGTAGGCCTTGCAAGTGGTAGGGGTCTACACATTGGGTTTTAAGCCATATTTTCCACATTGGTACTTGACAGAAGCGCTTCAGATTGTGTGTGGTACTGTATACCCTAGAGAAGAAAACATCCGAGCATAAATTATCACCATGCTGACCTTGACCTTGAAGTGTGACCTTGAAAACCGAAATTTCCTTCTTTGCGCTATATGTTTCTTCTTCAAGCTGTATCTCGTGAACTAGAAGACAGAATCCCTTCCAATTTTGTGTCAGGATGTGACACTCTACGGGGTGTCGCAAGTGCGTGGCATTGCTGGTGACGGACATGTCTGCCGCTCGGCGACGCCCTTGTTGTTCTTTTACCTGTAATTGTGTTGTCCTGCACGATGCTGAAATAAATGACATTCTATAAAAAATATTCTATGTCCCGTTATTTGTTTGCATGCCTATTTTTAACCCTTTCACCGCCAATGTCGCATTTTTGCACCACAATGATTTAACACCCATGTCACTAAAAGGCCTCAAACCAGGGTCTGTTATCCAAAGAGCCTATTTTCTTAATTTTGGGAGGTAAGGATAGGCCTTACTTTATACATGTCACAGAGTAATTCCCAATATTGCAGATGATTTTTTTCTCTCTACCCAGGTAAGATTAATGGGGAAAATGTTGCTGAAAATTGGCTGGCGGCGAAAGGGTTAAAAGTTATTTTTTATTTGTATTGCTTAGCGGACATAATTTATTTCTATAATCTATTTCTTTTGTTTTGATTTGTTATTTTACCTCTCGTTTTAGGAGGATGATATCTATCATACATGTGTGAGTGTGCTCGAGAAATTGTAAACATTTCATCAATAATATTTGAAGAAATAATAGGATCTCTACAAACACCAGTAAAAACTTGTCGATAACATATTAGTTCTGCAACACAGCAGCGGCCCTTGAAACAAACTGTGGCGGTACCATAGCCGATGAGGTTTAACCGAGGCGTGGTTACTGCTACACCTATCTGTATTGTTTGAAAATCGGGACTTTACTGGTGTTGCACTGCCTCCGGGCTTTGCCTCCAGTATTGTTCCCACCATCTTTGTATCTACAAATGTCCCATATGTGTCTGTTCCAGACCGAGAGGACGTAAAACACCATTTTTTTTATTCATTCGGTTGTTGAGAGAACGGTTTTGTGTGAGGGGGGGTGCCTGTAATGGGAGGTAACTGCGATTACAAGCATGTTCTCGGTAAACGCCTTTCTCTCCCTTGGCATAGGAACAGGGCGTTAGGCATTGAACATTCTCCGTGATTCAGTCACTCTGTGTGTATCTTCTGCATGTCTGCTCGATTTCATCTCTCTCTCTCTCTCTCTCTCTCTCTCTCTCTCTCTCTCTCTCTCTTTCTCGTCTCTCTCTCTCTCTCTCTCTCTCTCTCTCTCTCTCTCTCTCTCTCTCTCTCTCTCTCTCTCTCTCTCTCTCTCATGTTCCCTGTAGCGATGTTCCTGTGTCTCAATGTTCATTTATACATGTAGTATTAGTTATGTATTGCATGCTTAGAACCAAGGACAGAATGGAACAATAGGCCCAGCCTAAATTCTTATCCTTGTAAAATAAAGTGTCTGAGTCTGAGTCTGAGTCTGATTAACCCTTTCACCGCCAATGTTGCATTTTTGCACCACAATGGTTTAACACCCATGTCACTGAAAGGCATCAAATCAGGGCCTGTTACCTGAAGACCCTATTTTCTTAATTTTGGGAGGTAAGGATAGGCCTAATGTTGTACATGTCACAGAGGAATTCGCAATATTGCAGATATTTTTTTGACTCTACCCAGGTAAGCTTAATGGTAATTTTTTGGCTAAAAAAAAATGGCTGGCGGCGAAAGGGTTAAATAAATTTTCGTTTTTTCGTTCTCTCTCTCTCTCTCTCTCTCTCTCTCTCTCTCTCTCTCTCTCTCTCTCTCTCTCTCTCTCTCTCTCTCTCTCTCTCTTTCTCTCTCTCTCTGTCTCTCTCTCTCTCTCATATTCCCTGGTTAAATAAAATTTCGTTTTCGTTCTCTCTCTCTCTCTCTCTCTCTCTCTCTCTCTCTCTCTCTCTCTCTCTCTCTCTCTCTCTCTCTCTCTCTCTCTCTCTCTCTCTCTCTCTCTCTCTCTCTCTCTCTCTCTCTTTCTCTCTCTCTCTGTCTCTCTCTCTCTCTCATATTCCCTGGTTAAATAAAATTTCGTTTTCGTTCTCTCTCTCTCTCTCTCTCTCTCTCTCTCTCTCTCTCTCTCTCTCTCTCTCTCTCTCTCTCTCTCTCTCTCTCTCTCTCAATTCTTATTCTTGTAAAATAAAGTTTCTAAAATCTGAAGTCTCTCTCCTGTACCCCCTCTCCCCCCCCCCTCTTCTTTGTCCTTCAATCTATTTCTCTGCTCTCTATGCAATACTAAATTACTAATAAATACAGTGTTTCCTAGTTCCAAATGTTTTTTTAAAATTATTTCAGTTGTGCATTATTGTATTCCCATGTCCTTGTATTTTCTTGGTCCATTCGAAGTTGGGCCTGTGCTGAATGAAACATGTAGTTATGTTGTTCTCTTGGTGTGTGTTGTGTGGCTGGAAATGGTGTATGTGGCTGTGTCCGTATGCGTGCAAGCTCATTCTCACACAGTACAGGTAAACAGCGGCTTGCACGTTAACTAGTGCCCTTAAACTAAAACCAGACACACACATACCCACAACATACATACAGCTGTACATACATACAGAGAGATAGGGGGGGGGGGGGGGGGGGAGCAGAGAGAGAGAGAGAGAGAGAGAGAGAGAGAGAGAGAGAGAGAGAGAGAGAGAACGGACGAACGAACGAATGAAGTGTTATTTATTCAGGGTATACAGCTTTTTTCACTCATCCCCGAGGCAAATAACAAGAAAGCAACAAACAAATCAAATTAAGAAGGGAACAAAAAGCAAGCTAAGAAAAGCATCAAATCATTATTTTTAAAAACCACAGAGAGAGAGAAAGAGAGAGAGAGAGAGAGAGAGAGAGAGAGAGAGAGAACTCCATGAACGCGATCAATTTTAATGTATGGCCACGGACCTGTATGTACATGTAGTTGGAGGTTCACTTCAGATGCCCACAAGCAAAACATAAAGGCGCAAAGCAGACAAACAACATTTAACAAAGAACCATATTTTTGGAGAAAATTTATTTTAAAGAATTGGATTAGAAAATAAAACTTAATTTAAAAAAATTACTTATTGGTGGGCTGTTAACAAAAGTTGCTCTCTTTGTTTTAGAGTATATAGTAAATCAACATAGCCACATTTCTAGTAACTAAACAAGTGTGCCGCCGAACGGCAGACATGTCGTTTGCCCGTCAAGCCTCTCTACCCCCCCCCCCCCCCCACCCCCCCGCCCGATTTGTGTCCTTATGGTGATGCATCTCCACACACAATTTGAAGTGATTTATTCCAGAGGTTGTCGAGATACAGCCTGTTTTCATATAACGGTCTCAAGGTCAAATGCTCAGGTCAAGGTCAAGAGGCTTGAAACGTTTCCAACTGTCAAGGTCAAGGTCATCATGGTGATCAATACTTTGCACCACAAATGACGTTCACTCAGTCGACCAACCTGCCAAAGTTGGTTTTTAAATAAATCGTTAATAATTTCCAAACAATACATCACATAAAATACAAACGGAGCATCTGCAAGCTTATGGCGTGCTCTTAAAATATTTCATTGCATGTATTTGGTCAAATGACAGGCGGCATAAGTGCATAATACATTCATAATATACTAGAATGAAATAATGAATGAAATAAAACAAGCAAAAAAACAGAAGACATGTACATTTTCTCTACCTTGGAATATGAAACAAAAGGTGTTAGTTATTGTTTTAATCTGTAACAAGCCTTGTCGTTCAGTCCGCCTCTAAGTAAAAACTTGAAGTCTGTAACTGGAAAACTGTGAAAGATATGACTAAAACACCAATTTGACACCTCTGAGATCTTCATCCTTGACCTTGACCCTGTCCTTTCTGGGTACCCAATGATACGCACTCGCCATAATCCAATGCACCCACGTAATTATCAAGTTTGAACATTTTAAGTCAAACGATGTCAAAGATATTGCTACAAGAAGAAATTTCGGTTTTCAAGGTCAAACTTCAAAGTCAAGGTCTAACGTTCACAATAGACGATTTTCGGAAAACAACCTAGGGGAGAGCACCTCGTGAAAATTAGAATTGATTGCATCGACTTATTCGGTCAAAACCATAGCAACCATATGGCGGCATGGCGTCGAAGCTTGAAACCACAGGATGCCAGTCAGCGACTTGCAAACTTTGTTTTAGGAAAATAAGGGGTGGCCAGTTGCTACAAAGTGATAGAACTTGCAAACTGTGACGAAAAATATAAATGACATCAATTTCAGAATGACGCACTGCGTTCTACATGCTGTGTGTCTCCTCAAACACACGAGGCGACGGCTGGGGATTATGAAGGTAGAGTAGCTTCCCCTGTTTGACCGATTGAGTTAGGCGAGATCACTCCCACGCACCATGAAATTACTCCCCTTAATTATTTCCGAACAATTCCTATTTGTGTATGGGACCATCCGTGTGCCATGATACACCGCCAGCGCACAAACGTTGAAGCGATTCTGTCCACTGGTTCACGAATGACAGCCCGGATAGACACATAAACAAACAGACATGTGTGTCCCCAAGCGGCAGACATATCCTTTTCCCTTTACGCCCTCCTACCCCCCCTCCCACAACGGCTTAGCATCCATCCGCCCTCTTTGACACCTCCTCACACAATTTGAAGTGATTCCGTCCGGTGGTTCACAAGACATAGCCTGAACAGAAAGAGAAAAAACAATGTGAAGGTTAAGGTTGACAAAAGTGGGTCCTTTGCCCCGGTGGACAAAAAGTAGTTACTGTTCTGGCATGATTATGTTTACAAACGTGCTTGCAACAATGGAGGAAACAAAACCACATGGTCAATGACAGCTAGGCATATCTATGCATTGCAGACTCCCGCTAAAGGCACGAGCATTCCAACACACGAAAAACGTAGTTTATGGTTACATTCTTCAAATATAATGTCCCACGTGGTTCTTTGGAACCAGGAGGACGTAAAACATTAACTTTATCAGGACAATCTCATCTGTTCTTGACAATACTGTCATACATTGTATTAAATGATTATGAATCGTACCTGTAAGACAACTATAACTTATGAATTTTGAATAGCTTTACATGTTAAGTTAACAGATTTAACACAATGTCTGTTAGTCATAACCCAATTCTGAAAAGCCCTGTCGAAATTATATAACTAGTACTTTCGAATATTATCATGTTATTGTTTTTCTGTTCTTACTGACTGATCCTTTTCGTCTGTTATTTTAATAAAAAAATTATTTCCGACGGCACGAAAACAGTTCTACAAGAGTTCTACGAAACGCAGAACTAAGCATAAGATAGGCGAAAAAGTTGACGGTGGAATTCAAACACGAGGCCACCCAGATGGTCCAGTTGACGACCAGAAACGTGTTGTGGTACTTCCTGTGCACGTAGTACTCTGGAACGATGACGATGACAAAGTCACTGCACCCGAGAGGAACCTGGAGGCCGATGTACACAGCGCAGAGGAACAGCAGCATCTTGGTAATTCGGTTATCACGTGCGTCCTCATTTCCATCCGACGTTTTGCCAACCAATTGCTGTCGGTTGCGAGTAGCTCGACGCAAATTGACGATGGTGATGACGCAGCAGGCGATCATGATGACCAGGATGACGGGTTTGGTGACGAAGGAGAAGGTTTTGGAGATGTCCACACCGAGCTTGCTGCCCCCTGGGACCCAGTCTGTGCTCTCCAAGGATACGACGCTGCGGTTGGTGACAGGGTCTGTTCTCCACTGAAGGGTGAAGGCCAGCATCTCCGGGGTGTAGACTATCATGGGCACGATGTAGGAAAGACATACCAGGACAACCAGGCGTCTGTTTGGAATAATCAATAAAGCAACATTATTGCAAACTTCAATACCCATTTCTGTCTTTCTGTCCTCCTTTGTCTGTCTATGTGATTGTTTTTGGCTCACTGTCTCTGTGTCTATCTTTCTTTCTGTCTACACTTGTCTGTCTGTCTGTCTCATAAATGTGGAAGCAATAAGCTCTGAGTCTACCAAAACAGTTTTATAAAAAGAAGGAAGTGTTTGTTTTGCAAGCACATAAACATAACTCGTGAAAATATAATTCATACAAGGACAGTATAAGAGATTTCTGAAAAGTTAAAGTCTTCGATTTTGTTCATGTATACCCAAGTCATATAATGAAAGAAGATTGTAACTAAAACAGACAAATGAGTAGAGTCATCTTATCAACGTTAATTGCAGAATGCCTCGGGCTTTCCTTCTCCTGTAGTGACACACAATTTACATAAAGAAAGTAAAGACAACGTTAAAAACTTTAAAAGTAAATTATGTTAACTTTACATTTTTTTTATTTTTTTTATTTTGACAATTAATTATAGAGAAATGAAAAGATACATCAATATGAACAAACCATAATCTAAGAGCGGGATTTGTTATTTTGTTGTTGTTGTTTTTACTTCAAGAGAGGCTTTTCTGGACGAGTTGTTGGTGTCGTTTAATTGTTGTGCTAGTGCTGTTGTTTTGTTTGTTCTGGACTACAGCTCTCGGCTAGACATT
>CM065691.1:22458663-22468663 GCA_017654935.2 Phymorhynchus buccinoides
CTCTACCACCAGTGGGTGCTTCCGACCACGACACCGTGCAACTTATCCCTGCCTACAGACCCAAAATACAAACTGAACCTGTGGTGAAAAAGAGCGTGAAAGAGTGGACGACCGAGAGTGTGGATGAATTGAGGGGTTGTTTTGAATGTACTGACTGGAGTGTGCTGACTGATTCCTGTGAAACTGTGCATGAAGCTGCTGATGTTGTTACGTCTTACATTAATTTTTGTGAAGATATGATCATTCCATCAAAGACTATAAAGATTTTTCCCAACAACAAACCGTGGATTTCCAAGTCTATTAAATCAGTTTTAAATGAGAAGAAAGTAGCCTTCCAAACAGGAGATAAAAGAGAAAGAAAAGTGGTTCAATCTAAACTTAGAGGGGAGTTAAGGAAGGGGCAGGAGTATAAGGATAAAGTAGAACAGCAGTTTCAGACAGACAGAATCTTAGATGCATGGGATGGGCTTCGAACTCTAACCGGCCAATCAAAAAAACGAACAGCAAATTGCCAAATGACAAGAGAAGAACAGAAGGATTTTTCTAATGAGCTAAATGACTGTTATTGTCGGTTTGAAAGAAATGATCTAGAGGGAGATCTAAACGGGGTAACATCACAGTTAAGAGAAAAAATTATCAATGCAAATGAAGATCATGAATTTGAGGTTCAAGAAAGAGATGTTCAGTCCATATTTCAGAAACTAAATGTGAGGAAAGCTGTGGGACCAGATAATGTGTGTGGAAGATTGTTGAAAGCATGCTGTTCTCAATTGTGTGGTGTGTTTTGCTCTCTATTTAACTGGTCTTTACGTGATTGTGTTGTACCATGTATCTGGAAACATTCTACAGTTACTCCTGTCCCTAAGAAAAAGAACCCTGCCACACTGAACGATTACCGCCCTGTTGCCTTAACGTCTATTGCCATGAAATGTTTTGAAAAGATCGTCCTTCATCGCCTTCTCTCTTTTACTAACCTACTCCTTGACCCCTTTCAGTTTGCCTACAAACGGTGTAGAGGAACAGACGATGCCAAACTGACCCTTCTTCACAATGCCTTTCTTCACTTAAATACCCCCAACTCTTTTGTTCGTATTTTATTCATCGATTTCTCCTCTGCCTTCAATACAATACAGCCCCATTTACTGGCCCAGAAACTACTAGACCTGAATGTTAACCCCAAGCTCATTCTCTGGATAACCAATTTCCTACGCAATAATAATAATAATAATAATGGGAATTTATATAGCGCTCTTTCTCACATGAGCTCAGTGCGCTTTACATTGATAACAAGAACATTAAATTTAAAGGCAAACAAATAATTAATCATTAGAAAGTAAAATAAGCACGATGCCTACACACAACGTTCTCTTACTTCCTTACTCACACACACACACACACACACACACACACACACACACACACACACACACACACACACACACACACACACACACACACACACACACACACACACACACACACACACACACATGCATGCACACACGCACACACACACTCGCACACAATTAATTATACAAGTAAAATAGTTACAACATGAACATTCTAAGAAGAAACATAGAGACCACATTCACATTCCCAATCAAGTTTGAATACAATACTGCAACTTGAAATAAAATCATACTGCCATCGACATACCAATTACATGACTAATTATAATAGACAAATTTTGCAAAAAACAAAAATACCCTTCTACCTCATTTACAAGCATTTAAAGTTTACAAGACGTAGACATTCTACATACAAAATACGAATAATAAAACAATTGTAAATACATTTTTTACAAGATTTCTGCAATAAAACGGACCCCCCCCCCTATACACACACACACACACACACACACACCTCACACACAAACACTAATCAATCATAATATATGTCCGAAACAAGTGAGTTTTAAGGGCAGAGCGAAAGGCGGAAATAGAGTCAGATGAGCGAACATGTTGTGGGAGGGAATTCCATAAGTGAGGTGCTAAATAGTAGAAGGATCGTTCACCAAACGATTTCGTGTGGACCCGAGGAACCTTGAGTGTGCAGCAGTCAGAGGAAGAACGTAGGGAGCGAGCAGGTAAGTAGACAGTTACTAGTTCGGAGAGATAGACGGGACCAGAGGAGTGAACAGCACCGAAACAAAGGCAAGCTATTTTATACTTGATTCTAGCCTCTACTGGAAGCCAGTGCAAGTTATGAAGATGAGGTGTTATATGATCAGAACGTGGAATCTTGAGAGTGAGGCGTGCTGCACTGTTTTGCAGTTTTTGAACACGTTGCAGGAGATACTTAGGACAGCCACAGAGAAGAGAGTTGCAATAGTCAATGCGGGAAAGAATAAAGGCAGAAATAAGAGTTTTCGTGGCTGCAACAGACAGAAAGTGTCGAACAGCACTGATTCGTCTGAGCTCATAATTGATGGAACGTATGAGATTAATAACCTGTTTATGCATTGTAAGATTTGAATCGAGGGTAACTCCGAGATTCTTTGCTGACTTAGAAAACTGAACACAAGCATTGCCAACTGTAAGAGTTTCTGGAAGAGATATAGTTGCAGACATACGCTGAGAGGAAACAATCAGAGCTTCCGTTTTGTCATCATTAAGTTTTAATTTGTTGCATGTCATCCAGGATTTGACATCATGAAGGCAGGATTCCATAGACTGAATAGCGCTGTCAAGTTGGGTAGGTTCCGCCGATTTTTGAAGCTGGGTATCATCAGCAAAGGAATGGTCAATAACAGAGTGACTAGCAAAAACATCAGAGAGAGGAGCAGTGTACAGGACAAAGAGAACTGGCCCCAATACAGATCCCTGAGGTACACCACAAGAAATTAACTTCGGATCTGAACTGCAGTTGTTGATCAAGACAGTCTGAAAGCGATTTGTTAGATATGAGGAGAACCACTGTAGAACTGTAGAATGGATTCCAAAAACACGTTCCAGCCGGGATAGAAGAATGGTGTGATCTATTGTATCAAATGCTGCCGACAGATCTAGGAGGGTCAAGACTGACACTTTTCCATTGTCAAGAGCTAAGAGGAGATCGTTAAGAACTTTAGTCAGAGCCGTTTCAGTGCTGTGAGCAGGTCGATAGGCAGACTGGAGGGGGTTGAACAAATTGTTTGCTGACAGATGGTTAGACAATTGTGCAAGGACAATTTTCTCGATTATTTTGGAGACAAACGCTAAGTTGGACACAGGCCGATAACTTTTCAAGTCATTATGATCCATGGTAGGCTTCTTTATCAAGGGTTTAACAAGAGCAGTTTTGTACAGGTCAGGGAAAACACCACTCAGTAAAGAGTCGTTTATGATCTGAGTCATGACAGGCACAACAACATCAAGACATTCATACAACAAAGGGGTTGGTAAAGGGTCAAGGTCACACGTCTTGGGGGCAGATCTTTTCAAAACATCAACGACATCTTTCTCAGACACAGGCGAAAAAGCAACAAGAGGGGAGCCTACAAAATCTTTGCCTAGGGGGTGTGAAACAGTGGGCTGCAAGTCAAGCTCTTTCCTAATGTTCTCAATTTTGGAATGAAAGAAATCAGAAAACACACATGGCAATGATGGTGGGGGGTAAACAGTCGGAAGTTTGGTAGGTTTAACCCTTGCACACAGTTTGTTTGTAATAGAATACAGTTCTTTACTAGATCTTGCCGCTGCAATTTTGGTACTGTAGTACATCGTTTTTGCCTGATCTGTCAAGAAAGTCACACAATTTTTAGCTTTATTATATATTTGTTTATGTACAGTGAGCCCTGAAGAATCTGATTGTGCTTGGGCCTGTCTTCGTTTTTTCTTTGCTTCTTTTATTTCGTTAGGCATCACACTAAACCAAGGACTTGATTCTCTGCTAGAAGAAACTTTGCGTGAAGAAACAGGAGCATGTTTGTTCAATACTGACCGAAGGGCACTATCGTACTCAGCGGCAGTACAAGAACTAGATGTGTACTTAGATAATTCTACTTTGATATCATTTCCGAAAACAGTTCTGTCGATTGCGCGGATATTTCTGACGCTGCGGTACACGTGTTTGTGGACAGGGAGCTCTATGTCAAACAAACTCACAACACAAACATGGTCAGACTCGAGGTCATGATTGACCTCTGAGGATCGGTGAACTCCATCACTGGGCCTTTCTATCACCAAGTCCAGAGTGTGGCCATGTTTGTGAGTGGGTCCGGAAACAGATTGATGAAGATTGTACATATCTAACACTTCTAAAAACTTAATAGAGCTACGATCAGTGGGAGAGTCAACAT
Organism: Phymorhynchus buccinoides; assembly: GCA_017654935.2. Lineage (NCBI taxonomy): Eukaryota > Metazoa > Mollusca > Gastropoda > Neogastropoda > Raphitomidae > Phymorhynchus > Phymorhynchus buccinoides. The sequence continues at coordinate 22,462,943 of CM065691.1, forward strand.
GAAAATTAAAATCCCCTAACAGACACAGGTTTCCATGAAGCGTGTTACAATGATCAAGCAGACAAGGGAATTGTTCAAAAAACAAAGTTTCAGTCAGTTTATTTACAGACGTGGGCCAAGGACGATACACACACATAAAATGCAACACACTATGCTGTGAGGTCAGCGAGACTTGGAACAGTTCGAAGGAAGAATGGTCGAACGGGAAGGTAGAGTTGAAGGTGAGGTGGGGGGTGAGGGTGTCTCTGTAGATAACAGCGATACCGCCACCACGACGAGAGGGGCGTGGCAGAGACTTGATGGCATAACCCTCAGGGGTCAAATCTGCACAAACGGCTTCATCCCCCTGCGGTTTGAGCCATGTCTCTACCACAAACAGTAGGTCAATGTCATTGTCGGTGATGAAGGAAGTGATGCCAGCTCTTTTCTGTCTACAATTTGGGCCAACAGATTGGGCGTTAAAAGAGGCAACTGTAAGTTTAGTGTTCTTGCGAACAGAGGAGGAAAGAGGAATTTGAATCAAGTTGTCCGTGTTAGCAGCCGAACGCTTATTTGTAGCCGTTGTACTGTCGCTAAGCCTATTACCAGGCCTAGCGCTGTCTGGAAGACGGGAACACGAGGATGACACGCCGTGTTGTTGCTCTGAGGATTTACTGCTGTCAGCTGGCGGGGGTTGAGTAGTAGTGGCAGGGTCAGGCCTGTTTCCACACACAATGCCGATTTTCTTCTGCTTTCGACGTCCCCCTCTATGTGTTCGAGCGCGAGGGAGGTGGTAACCAATTCCTGCCCCTCTAATAGCATCCACTATACAGGGGTCCAGTGTTGATGGGGCCACAGATAAAAGCTGTTGCCTAGAGTAAGAGAGCCGGGCGAAAGGAACAAGGAGGGAGGGGTGGTGGTGGGTAGTGGGGGTGGAGATGGAGGGAACGAATCCCTCTTCTGAAGAAAGAGACGCTGTAGTGGCGAGATGGTGGTATGCTGTAGGGATGGACGAAATGGATTCCAGATGTTGGGAAAGGTGGGGTTGTGGAAATGGCGTTTCTTGACCGGCGAGAATACTCGAGAACTGTGCCAAAAAAAAAATCCAAATAACCAGTATATCTGGTGGCAGAATGGCACAAAACACACACCAATACATGCTCCACTCCATCATGCTGCACTCGTACAACTTTCACCACACTACACAGTCTATGAACAACACTATCACAAAAAACTGAGAGAGAGAGTGACCATGCTGCCTGCAAGGCATGGCCTCTCTAATTAATAGAACTCAGTCTGTCCGCTTTCAATCTGCAATCTCCTCAGAACGTTCGACTTCTACAGGTGCCCCCCAAGGAACAGTTTTGTCCCCAGTTCTTTTTACATTGTACACAAACGACTGTAGAGGCACTGAAGAAACACCTGTCATTAAATACTCAGATGATTCTGCCATCGAAGATTTGTCAAACTCTGATTCTGTGTACTTCAGTGAAGTCAAAAGGTTTTGTTCATGGTGCAAAGATAATTATCTGGATTTAAATGTTGTTAAAACAAAAGAACTGCTTGTAGATTTTTGTAGAAACCCAGTGCCAGTGCCACATTTGGAAATTGATGGTGAAACGGTTGAAAGAATTGATGAGTACAAATACCTAGGCACAGTTTTAGACAAGAAACTTACTTTTGATAAACACATTGAGCATATACATAAGAAGAGTCAGTCCAGGATCTTTTGTTTACAGAGGCTAAGGAATATTGGTGTCTGTTCAGATATTCTTCAAACCTACTACCGATGTTGCATTGAATCTGTTCTTACTGTGTCATTTATCTGTTGGTATGGAAGCTTGAGTGTAAAAAGTAAGCGTGTGTTGAGTGATATGGTGAATGTGTGCAGTAAAGTTGTGGGTGCAAGGCAGAGTGGTATGCAAGAGTTGTATGACAGACAAGTAGTCAAGAAAGCCAGGAAAATTCTTAATGATAACAGTCATGTTCTGGCAAAATACTATGAAGTATTACCATCGGGCCGTCGATACAGAACTCTAAAACTGAAAATAAGAGCACAGAAAACTTTCTTACCAAGATCAATTCATCTGTTGAACTCTTAATGCACTGCATTGAGTGATTGTTTTGCTGAGCAGCCTGTCCATCTCCTTGGGATTGAATTTGTATTCGTATTCGTCCAGTTTGTTAACTACAATATTGCAGTGTTATTAGTTATTAGTTTATATTCTTTAATTGTTGATAAATGTGTTTATTGTTGTTGTGGGTTTTTGTTGTTGTTGATAAATGTGTTTATTGTTGCTGTTTTTCTTATGTGCACCTGGCTGCAATTTCTCAGTTATGAGATAATAAAGATGATTTGATTTGATTTGATTTGATAATGTAAGAAATCAAACTATTTTTCTGACTCAAATGAAGATTTAAACAAACGGTGTGTTAGGTAAGCATCTGTATTCATAACTGAGCTATGCCAGTCTGGCAAGTAATTATCAAATATTATTTGTTTGAAAAACGACAGGAAAGAAATTTCACAGCCCACCCCTTGATTAATCCAAAGAAAAACCGAAACCACAAACTAAACAAAGTATTCTTAATTTAATTTAATTTAATTCCTTTCACCGCCAAAGTCGCATTTTCGCACCACAGTAATTTAACACCTATGTCACTAAAAGGCATTAAATTGGGGTCTATTATCTAAAGACCCTGTTGTCAGTTTTGGGAAGTAAGGATAGACCTTATTTTATATATGTCACAGAAGAATCCCCAATACTGCAGATGGTTTTTGTTCTCTACCCAGGTAAATTTAATGGGATTTGTTTTGCTGAAATATGGCTGGCGGTGAAAGGGTTTTAACCATTGTTGCCCAAGCTAACGTCCGATAAAATTATACCCGACCCCTCCAATTACCCCAGGTTCAATGTTGTTCAAAAATTGAACTGACCGGAATTCTGTAAAGTAATAGGCCCACAATTAGGGGAAGACGGGGTAAAAAGCGCATGGGCGGGTAAGAAGCCCATCCCAATTATCTCATGAAATAAAGAAAATTTAAGTCACATTTGCCCATGAGACGAATGCTAGACATTAACGCTCGTCTCATGGGCAAAATGAGACTGAAATTTGCTTCATTCATGAGATAATTGGGGTGGGCTTTTTACCCGCCCATGCGCTTTTTACCCCGTCTTCCCCTACAATAATTTCGTTGATAAATTTTCATTTTCATTTCACGTGCTTGTCAAGAAACGGTTCTTAGCACACCCCCATCATACTTGATGAAGATCCCACTACGACGTCACAACGCCCTTAATTTTTAGAGAACGTGGCGAGGCCGCGGTGAGCATCTTCAAGTGTGGGCTGCAACCACGACCTCACTACGATCCGAGGAATGGAGACCCACAGCTGAAACAAATGTAGATCGAGCCACGTTCTTGGTGCGGGTGTGGCATTCTCAAAATGGATTTGTCCTCAACATGTCTGCGCATGTGCGAAATCGGTCATGACGTACCATCACATTTTATCTTTTGTGTATTCGACACTAAATTGACCCTGTCCCTATCCCTAACCTTAACCCTTTTCCTAACCCTAACCCTAACCCTAAGCCTATACCCTAACCCTAACCCTAACCCTATTCCTAACCCTAACCCTAAAACCCTAACCCTAACCCTAACCCTATCCCTAACTCTTCGCACATGCGCAGACATGTTGAGAACAAATCCATTTTGAGAATGCCACACGGGTCCTGCGGCGCTGCCACTACCTTATCAGTCCTCTGCCACTACCTTATCAGTCCTCTGCCACTACCTTATCAGTCCTCTGCCACTACCTTATCAGTCCTCTGCCACTACCTTATCAGTCCTCTGCCACTACCTTATCAGTCCTCTGCCACTACCTTATCAGTCCTCTGCCACTACCTTATCAGTCCTCTGCCACTACCTTATCAGTCCTCTGCCACTACCTTATCAGTCCTCTGCCACTACCTTATCAGTCCTCTGCCACTACCTTATCAGTCCTCTGCCACTACCTTATCAGTCCTCTGCCACTACCTTATCAGTCCTCTGCCACTACCTTATCAGTCCTCTGCCACTACCTTATCAGTCCTCTGCCACACTACCTTATCAGTCCTCTGCCACTACCTTATCAGTCCTCTGCCACTACCTTATCAGTCCTCTGCCACTACCTTATCAGTCCTCTGCCACTACCTTATCAGTCCTCTGCCACTACCTTATCAGTCCTCTGCCACTACCTTATCAGTCCTCTGCCACTACCTTATCAGTCCTCTGCCACTACCTTATCAGTCCTCTGCCACTACCTTATCAGTCCTCTGCCACTACCTTATCAGTCCTCTGCCACTACCTTATCAGTCCTCTGCCACTACCTTATCAGTCCTCTGCCACTACCTTATCAGTCCTCTGCCACTACCTTATCAGTCCTCTGCCACTACCTTATCAGTCCTCTGCCACTACCTTATCAGTCCTCTGCCACTACCTTATCAGTCCTCTGCCACTACTCCGGCTGTCCACGCGCTCACCACGCTGCCACTACGTTGTCCCCGTTCTCACTACGATCCCGCCACGCTTCCTTTTCCACCACGTCCTCGCTACGTGTGTTGAGCATGTTCAATATTGCGCGTTGCAAGAACGCAGCCTACCATGCTCTCCACTCTCCTACTAAAGCGGGCGACAGACTATGCGACTGCCTCATATGACTCGATCAGGTCGTGACGTAGATCAAATTTTATTTCCCGCACAGAAGAGGTCACAAGCCATCTGACTCGATCAGTGAAATTTAGAACCCGCCCTATTCGGCCCTGTCACCTGACTGGGCCCGACTGAGTCAGACTGATCGAGCAGGATGGTATGCAAATGAGGTGAAATGTCACGACCTGATCGAGTCACATGAGGCAGTCACATATTCTGTCGCCGGCTTAAGACCTCACCACGTTCTTACTACGTTACGCCCCGACTACAGTATGCTGCACCACAACCATGCTACGACGGCGAAGAGTCGCCACGAGGACGACCTGGTATTGCAGTACCTCCAGGATCGTCCCACATATTATTATGAAGACTACCGCACCAGAAGAACTTGTCCCTAAGGGCAAAACTGACGAGGACGTCAAACTTTCTTTCTACTTAATATGATCTTGCTTGATTCTGGTTCTGCTTTGCACGCGTTTCTGTTCGTACCTTGCCTCTCGTTTGATTAGAGGCAACTTGGGCCTAGCTTAGCGAGAGGCAGTGCGACCAGGAAACATAGAATGCATGTTAGTCACTTAGGTCACTTCTCCTTCCTCCAGCTTCGCCGCCCTTCCCACAAGAAGGACTATCCTCCAGAAGAACTTGTGCCTGCAAAACTAAAAACAATCATAACACGGCTAAAAAATCTATTTCTTTCAGAAATAAATTCATAGACAGTTTCAAATATCAAAATCAAAATGTTCAAATTAATGTGCACCAACACTTGTCTCTCGTTTGATTTGCAGCAGCTTGGTCCTAGCTTACAGTGCGACCAGGAAATATAGAATGCATGTTAGTCATGTAGTCAACTTCTTCTTCCGATACTTCTTCTTTTTCTTCACTAATGCCTGTTGGGTTGGGTGTTGGGTTTTTTTTTGGGGGGGGTGTTTTTTTGTGTACACAAGAGAGAATCCAAAGGCTCTTGTCCTTTACTGCAATGGGTTTTATCTAAAAGATTTCAGTAATAATCTCCTTGCTTTTTGTGTATTATGATTACTAAGTTATAACTCTG
>CM065691.1:22473663-22484014 GCA_017654935.2 Phymorhynchus buccinoides
GCCTTTATCAACACAGACAAGCAATTAAACAGCAAACATCAAATATAGCAAAAGGAGCAAAAAGTAGGCAACAGAAGGAGCAAAAAAAAAAAAAAACACACACATCAAGATCAAAATAAAAACAATACTTCCCCTCTACAGTCCAACGTGTAAATGATACAACAAAGTTGAAACCAAAGAGCAAGGCTGTGAACAAGGGGGGGGGGGGGGGGGGGGGGGGGGGGGGGGGGGGGGGGGGGGGGGGGGGGGGGGGGGGGGATTGAAGTGAGAGAGGTTGGGGACAGTGAGTACGCAATCACAGATGGTAGAAGTTGGAAATAAGGGTCAGTTGTGTTTAAGGGGTGGGGAGGGGGAGGTTTGGTGAAAAGAACAAATCTCGTGCTAAAGTGAACACATGTAGCAAAAGTTGACATTACATTTCAATTGAAAAATGAAAAGGACAGAGAGAGAAGGGGGGGGGGGATGAAATAGAAATAGAAATAGAGGGGGGAGAGGGGGGGGGGGGGGGGGGGGGGGGGGGGGGGGTTCGCCGCCTAGCGCATCAAACCCATGTCTGACCCCAAAGTGGGTTGCCCCACCCTGGCACCGAGGGGTGAGGGGGGAAACGGAAGTTCTCCGAGAAAAAAACCCCTAGTCAGACACACTTGTCTAAGACATGAACAAATTTAAAGGAATAAAGGATTAAGGGGGAAAAAACTCTCTGGGAGAAAAAACCCCTGCGCAAGTGGTCAAAGACAAGTGCAACAAACCCCTCTCACATGCACACACAAACACATACACACACTCTCTCTCTCACTCTCACACACAACCACACACTGGGACTAGAGGAATGCAAAATAAGCAATGGTATACATTGGAGTGTTTGGAAGGGAGGGGTGGGGAGGGGGTTATGGGAAGGAGGGGGTGGGTGGGTATTGGGCGGTAGATATGGATAGGAATCAAATTGATCATTAGTGATTACAATCAAGCTTGTAAATTAATTGGGAATGCTGGGGTCCACGCCGGGGGAGGGGGCTTCGGGCAGTGGGGGGAACCTTCTTCGCTTAGCTGTGGCTATTGAACCCTACCACACTGCCCAGTATACTTTTTAGAAGTAAGCAATTCAAAATCTGTTTCGTCGTCGTGTATGTTTTTCTGCCTGATTGTCTGTTCATCTCTTCATCTCCCCCCCCCCCCCCCCCCTCCCCCCCACCCCCTTCGTCTTTTCCTCTTTTTCCCTATTGCTGTCTCTGATGGGTTTAAAAAAAAAAAATCATCAGACCTATTCTCTGTCCTTGTCACAGTCTCCGTTTGTCTGTCTTTCGGTCGGCCTGTCTTTCATTCTCTCTCTCTTTCCCTCTGCCCCCCCCTCCCCTCTCTCTCTCTCTCTCTCTCTCTCTCTCTCTCTCTCTCTCTCTCTCTCTCTCTCTCTCTCTCTCTCTCTCTCTCTCTCTCTCTCTCTCTTTCTCTTTGCTTTTCGTTATTAATTAAAGGAACATGAAAATTATGTCCAAAATGTCTATGTCCATTGGCGTTTCTTTCGCATATTTCTTTCTTCGGACCTCGAAGAAATATCAGCAGATTTTTGTTAAATGAATATCATAGTCAGCCACTTTGATCCCATTGCGATGCATAACTTCTTTCTTCTTTTCTCCTCCTCCTCCTTCTCATTCTTCTCATTTTTCTTATTTTTCTTCTGTCTTCTTCTTTGTTTCCTCCTCCTCCTCTTCCTCCTCCTCCTTCTTCTTCTCCTCCTTTTCCTCCTCCACATTCTTCTTCTTCTTTAGTCTTCTGCTTTTCCCCCTTTCTCCCCAAGCTCCCCATATGACCTCCTGCTATAGTACTAAGCTTTACGAGACAGATCGTAACCATTGCAGGTCGTGTTGTCAGGTAGCCGTGAAATGTATCGTGGTTATGTCCGCGTGGACAATGTTACCTACCCGTGCTTTGGCCATTTATTCACCCCCACCCCACTTCTACCTCTTTGCCTTCTTTATCCCTTCCCTCCATCGCCAACCCCTCATACTTCGAAGGTGTTCTAGGGTGAAGGCCAGAAGGTACTATCATTCTTCTCGGGTGATAGCCAGAAGGTACTATCATTCTTCTTGGGTAAAAGTCAGAAGGTATTATCATTCTTCTCGGATGAAAGCCAGAAGTACTATCATTCTTCTTGGGTAAAAGTCAGAAGGTACTATCATTCTTCTCGGATGAAAGCCAGAAGTACTATCATTCTTCTTGGGTAAAAGTCAGAAGGTACTATCATTCTTCTCGGGTGATAGCCAGAAGGTACTATCATTCTTCTCGGGTGAAAGCCAGAAGGTACTATCATTCTTCTCGGGTGATAGCCAGAAGGTACTATCATTCTTCTCGGGTGAAAGCCAGAAGGTACTATCATTCTTCTCGGGTGAAAGTCAGAAGGTACTATCATTCTTCTTGGGTAAAAGCCAGAAGGTACTATCATTCTTCTTGGGTAAAAGCCAGAAGGTACTATCATTCTTCTAGGGTGAAAGCCAGAAGGTACTATCATTCTTCTCGGGTGAAAGCCAGAAGGTACTATCATTTTTCTTGGTGAAAGCCAGATGGTACTATCATTCTTTTCAGGTAAAAGCCGTAAAGTACTATCTTTTTCTAGGGTGAAAGCCAGAAGGTACTATCATTCTTCTCTGATGAAAGCCAGAAGGTATTATCATTTTTCTCAGGTAAAAGCCATAAGGTACTATCATTCTTCTCGGGTTAAAGCCAGAAGGTACTATCATTCTTCTAGGGTTAAAGCCAGAAGGTACTATCATTCTTCTCGGGTGAAAGCCAGAAGGTACTATCATTCTTCTCGGGTGAAAGCCAGAAGGTACTATCATTGTTCTCCTGTGTGAAAGCCAGAAGGTACTATCATTGTTCTAGTGTGAAAGCCAGAAGGTACTATCATTGTTCTAGTGTGAAAGCCAGAAAGTACTATCATTCTTCTCAAGTGAAAGCCAGAATGTACTATCATTGTTCTCCTGGATGAAAGCCAGAAGGTACTATCATTGTTCTAGTGTGAAAGCCGGAAGGTACTATCATTGTTCTAGTGTGAAAGCCAGAAAGTACTATAATTCTTCTCAGGTGAAAGCCAGAAGGTACTATCATTGTTCTCCTGGATGAAAGCCAGAAGGTACTATCATTGTTCTAGTGTGAAAGCCTTCATTAACAACCTCGTTCCTCTTTATCTGATAGATAGGTGGGAGGGATAAAAATGCCATTGAAAATAGAAAAATCTTCCTTGTAGTTGGAAAATTCATTTGTGTTTCCAAGCGTTTTGCTCAAGATTAATATGTGTTTATCCATCTTTTTGTCCCTGGTGATATAGAAAACACGCTCCTGCTTAAATATATATCTTGTTACAGTGATACATTGAGTTGCCCCACTTAACATTACTAATTGATTCCCCTTTTCTTCCAATTTTTTTTAATGAATTATTAGTTCTTAGAATAATGTTTTCATGACCTTGATATTCATGTTTGTTTATGTTGTTCACTTTTTCCCGAAAGTCAGTTGTATCGTGAAACACCCAATGAGAATGATACTACCTTCTGGCTTTTAACTCTTGAGTGTTCTATCTATCCCCGATTCCCTTTAACCCTTTCACCGCCAAAGTCGCATTTTAGCACCACACCTATGTCACTAAAAGGCATCAAATTGGGGTCTATTATCCAAAGACCCTATTGTCTCAGTTTTGGGAAGTAAGGATCGACTTTATTTTATATATGTCACAGAAGAATGACCCAATACTGCAGATGGATTTTGTTCTCTACCCAGGTAATTTTAATGGACATTTTTGGCTGAAATATGGCTGGCGGTGAAAGGGTTAACCTTGTGGTCCGTTTTTTCTTCGTTTATGTTGACCGTGTTTTCTCTGCGTTTTCTGTTGTCACTACATCACAGACTATAATAGCTTCACACATACTACATTCTCTCTATCTACATAACAAGAAATATTGATGGAAGATGAAGATAATGTGCAGAGCACAGAGACGAACATTAATAAAGGCATGGGGGGGGGGGGGGGGGGGGGGGGGACCCTGAACAAACAACAAAAATGGAGAAAGAGAAGAAGGAAAAAAATAGAATGACGAACTTGTAGGAATAGTGCTTGTAGTTTGGGGAACTTGGTGGACAGAAAAGAAAAGAGGAGATAATGAGGGGGAGAGAGAGAGAGAGAGAGAGAGAGAGAGAGAGAGAGAGAGAGAGAGAGAGAGAGAGAGAGAGAGAGAGAGAGAGAGAGAGAGAGAGAGAGAGAGAGAGAGAGAGAGAGATAGAGAGAGATGAGAGAGAGAGAGAGAGAGAGAGAGAGAGACTTGAAAAACTTGAAAACTTAAACTTTATTTTCCAAGGATATAGATTTTAGGCAACGCCTATTCTTCCAATCTGTCCTTGAACAAACCCTGAAACAGAAACAGACAGAGAGAGAGAGAGAGAGAGAGAGAGAGAGAGAGAGAGAGAGAGAGAGAGAGAGAGAGAGAGAGAGAGAGAGAGAGAGAGGAGAGAGCAAACGACCAATAGACGATTTTCGGGGGAAAAAACTAGGGGAGAGCACTTCGTGAAAATTAGAGTTAATGACCTCGACTTACTCGAACAAAACCATAGCAACAATGGCGGCATGGCGTCGAAGTTTGAAACCGCAGGATGCGAGTCAGCGACTTGCAAACATTTTTTTAAAAATAACTGAGGGCCGGCCAGTATCCGCAAACCGATAGAACTTGCAAAATGTGACGTAAAAATATAAATTACATCAAATTTAGAATGACGCACGGTGTTCTGAAGTGATGTAAGTCTACTCAAACACACGAGGCGAGATCTGGGGATCTACCTGATGGTAGAGTAGCTTCCCCTGTTTGACCGATTGAATTGGGCAAGATCACTCTCACACACCATGAAATTACTGCCCTTAATTATTTCCGAACAATTCCTATTCATGTAACATACGTTGTTTATTTTAGTTTATCTGAAGCCAACAGTCAGCAGTACTGCACTGTGTAGTTGGCAAATCTCTCTTTTTAACTGTGGTTTCAAAAACGTGACTTAGGCCAAAAATAGAATATCAAAGGGGTTATAGTGATAATGGTATAGGTAGCAGTGGTGGGGGTAGTGGGGGGTGGGGGTTAAATTAAAAGCATGCAAAAATGCAAGTGGGTCTATAAAAAAAGAAAAAAAAAGAAGTAGGTGAACCTTTACTTGTACGGAATGGAAGAGGTGGGGGTACATGAGATGGTGGGAGGGAATTATGGTGAGTCTCAGTGTCGCCTTCAGAAGAAAAGATTATTCATAATTTGAGTTTAGTTTAAACCTTTTGCTTTCTCCCCCTCGCGCTGTACAAAGGAATTACACACCACTTCTAAATCTTCCGGTTCTGTTCTTTGCAGTGTCGTGTCATTTTTATGCCCGTATTGCCAAGCTCTCTCTCTCTCTCTCTCTCTCTCGATGCGTATCATTCATAACATTTCAAAGGGAGAAAATCGTCCGATTGTCATCGGTTAAGCAGCCGACGATGATCTCCCTTCCTTCAGGCTAAAAAGAAAGCAGCAAAGCGTGGAAACGAAATCTCATACTGTTATATTGTTCAGCCGAGATAATAATTCTCTTTTCAGCCCCCTTCCATTTTAACATTTCAGCGAAAATCTACCGTGGAAGCCTACACTGAATGGGGGGGGGTGTAGGGTATGCTAGGGGGAGCTGAAATATCGAGGTCTGTGCGAATGAACTCTCTCCGTGTTTGTGGCGGCGAGCATGACACCCCATGACGGGCAGGCAGGGGGAACAATTGGCGACACAGTATGAAAAAGATTCATCAGTAACTTCCCTTTGAAAAACCCTGGGGCCCCCGCGTATTCTGCATTAACAATGCATTTGACTTGAATTCCCTACGATATGGTTGACAGCAGTTGTCGACTGCTTCGTCGGTTCTCACTCTTGTGGGATTGTATCGGGTTTCGTCGGTTGGTTTTTATTTTGACCTCTGTTTCTTGCGGCTGCTTTGCATATGTCATGTGGGAATCACCTTTAAAGGGCCTTGGGATTGTTTGTGGCTGTCTGCAGTGGTGAAAAAGAGGGGTGATTATGCGTTTAGTCTGAACGCGGGGGGGTTAAACGGACCCCTGCAGATTGGCTTGAAATCCAACACAGCACTGTTTGGCTAGAATACTATGGCGAGGGATGGCAAGAAGAAAGGGACGAGTAGAAGAGGGGGAAAAAGGAAAAGGCAATAAGTGGTGGTTGGGGGAGGTGAACAAAAAGCATTTTTTGCTAGGCTGATGTTACCAAGTTACTGCGAAAATGGAAGATTTTGTCATCCGTAACTAAGCCCTCTTTTCTGTAACTGTATCGGCTGGTTTTGTATTCTGCATTCTGCCTAAGAATTATTTCATAGTCACACAAGCATTTAGCAGTTAGTGTTTCATTGGCAATCGCCAGAACTTACGAACGAAAAATGGTGTTTTACGTCTCTCTCGGTCTGGAAGATACAAAAGATGGTGGGAACAATACTGGAGCAATGCCCGGAGTAAAGTCCCGATTTTTTTTAACAATACAGATAGGTGTAGCAGTAACCACGCCTCGTTTAAATCTCATCGGCTATGGTACCGCCACCAGTATATCGCCAGAACTTCAGTTTAAAGACTATCAAGACGTACAAGAGATTACTGGAAACACAGAAAGTAGCACCAATAATACGAAATAAAAGTAAATGAATGTGTAACAAAATTATGGCTTTGATGTGAATCGGTTCAGCATTTAATCACAAATAATTCACATCATTGTTATAAGCTGAGCTTAAGAAAATCTCGATATGTTTTACGAAGACTTAGTAGAATGCACACAATTTGCAACTTAGAATATATTTTAACCCTTTCACCGCCAGCCATATTTCAGCCAAAACTTTCCATTAAATTTACCTGGGTAGAGAACAAAATCCGTCTGCAGTATTAGGGATTCTTCTGTAAAATATATAACATAAGGTCTATTCTTACTTCCCAAAATTAAGACAATAGGGTCTTTGAATACTAGACCCCAATTTGATGCCTTTTAGTGACATAGGTGTTATAATCAATGTGGTGCTAAAATGCGACTTTGGCGGTGAAAGGGTTAAGTACATAATTGTGATATGGGTACATACATTTATTGGCAGTAAATCGAAAACAAAATTTAAACATCACTGAAAGCACCCCCAAAACACCTACAAAAGCCGTTGTCGTAATTACAGTTAACAACTTTATTGATAATTCTACTTAGGAATGCATGTTTGTCAACTTGGTTTTTGTGGGGTTTAACGTCAGAGAACTAAAGGTTTGGGTTATTAGACCACTTAATTTGAAAGTAAATGGAATCTTTAGCAATTTATTGGGGGTACAACTTAGCAAATATCAACATAAATTAATTATTAACTGATTGAATAGTTCTCCAGATATTCAACAGAAAAGGATTATGTAATTAAATCGTATAATTCTGAATTGAGGTAGTATGTCTGCATCATTCTTGGGACATAAGAGGTCATGCTGCACATGTTTAGCCGTGATCGATTTTGTGGTTCATCATCATCATAATCAATCATCATCGTCGTCGTCATCGTCATCATCATCATCATCATTGTCGTCGTCATCATCATCACCACATCGTCATCATCATCATCATCATCATCATCATTATTGTCGTTGTCGTCGTCATCTTCACCATCATTAGGGTAAGACGGGGTAAAAAGCCCATGGGCGGGTAAGAAGCCCATGCCAAATATCTTATGAAAAAAAGCAAATTGCAGTCACATTTTGCACATAGCATTCGTCTCATGGGCAAATTTGACGGAAATTTTGCTTTATTTCATGAGATAATTTGGCATGGGCTTCTTACCCGCCTATGGGTCTTTTTACCCCGTCTTCCCCTATCGTCGTATCATGGAAAATTCAAATCTTATTCTCTAATCTAGATATTTTGCATCTTAAGAATTCTGGAGATATTATTTGTTTTGCTTGGTTTACGGTCTAAGCGTACGTAGTAATACAAGAGTCAAAGAATAGAACATATATTACAAGTGCTATCCATGCAATATGTCCATTCCCAACGCAAGCTCCTTCGCTTATGTGCTTTAGATTCATGTCTGACACAGGGTTGTGACTAGACTGACTGCCTACAGTAGATAGTCAATAATGGATTTAATTTGTCATTTTCCCCCCAATAACACACGATCTCTTTCTTCGTAAGTCGGAAAAACCCCTGAAACAGACTGCAAGTCTGAGACAATCGAATCGATTAAGTGGATTACCGCACGCGTAATGATCTCCATGATCTATGGGGTAGGCTACAGTTTTAGGGCTGGACACAATTATTGACGTTTACTTAGTTGATCTGACTGCGGACTGTTTTAGTCTTTATAATATCACGTGTGGCGCGTGTTCTTCTTCCTCCCCCACCCATCCTCCCACGACCCCCCTCCTCGCGGCCTGTTGCGCAACACACCCTCGACCCCCTCTCGCCCTGTGTAAAGTCAAGTCGTCAGAATTGCCTGAAGTCCAGTCCTCTGGAAACCACTGTAAAAGAGCCATCAAAGCCCTAGACTGTACAGGGACAACACTGAAGTTGTTCCCAAAATGACCAAAAACGGATGATGCAGTACAAAATCGCTTTAAAATGCTCTCTGGCTATGACGATTGTGCTCAGAAACAATGGCACAATCTCTGCCACCACAAACAAGTGGTTTAAACGATTTTTGTTTAATTGAATAACACTTAGTAAAGCAGCAACATAAACAAATGCAAACGAGCACAACAAGCTAAAAAAAAAAAAAAAAAAAAAAAGCTTATACAAAGGCGCTCAAACACAAGTAGATTATACAATATTGGCTGCCACAAGTAATAAGAGACTTTTCTGGAACAGAACATGATAATGAAAATGATAGCATACAAAATGTGCACGAACAAGCAAGCAGCAACAAGAACGACAATAACATAGAAATTGAAATTGAAAACAAGTCCTCTACCAGCAATGTTAAATCCTCTGAAATTTGCAAATCCTCTGACAATTCTGATGCCTGAAAGTCACGTGATTAAATTGCGGGTTAAAGGCTGGTTAATCCCAAAGAACGACGACAAGCAAGATACTATTTCTGGCTAATCCCTGATGTTGAAAGAAGAAACCTAACCGTGGCTTCTCTTAGACTTTGGTTGAACTCATAAAATTAAAAAAATGACATGAAGAAACGGGGTAGCGAGAGCATAAAAATATTTGCAGTAGCCCTCGGACGCACATTGTCCTGTTCATGTATGGGAATAATGCCCTTTTGTTGGGGATGCTTGCTGGTTTGTTTTTTCCCCCCCCTGGTTTCGCTTCGACTGCAACGCTGATTTCAAACGCACACGCGCAGGAACGCACGCACGTGCGCGCGCGCGCTGTCAAGCAGACAACCAGATCCAAAGAACACACAGGCCTTTGTTTTAGTCGCAACATACCCCTGTCATCTCTGGTCCTACCAGGGATACAAAAAGACGACTGCAAAGTAAACGACGACGAAAATGGTGTTTTACGTCCCTCTTGGTCTGAATCAGACACATAATGGGACATTTGTAAATACAAATATGGTTGGAACAATACTGGAGGCAATGCCAAGAGGCAGTACGAAACCAGTAAAGTCCCGATTAAATTTTTAACATTAAATAATACAGATAGGTGTAGCGGTTAACCACGTCTCGGTTAAACCTCATCGCCACAAGTAGCATAGACTGCAAAGTAAAGAGATAGTGATGGGTAACTATAACACAGAAGCAGCATTACAAAAACGCGAAGAATGGGCTGTTTAGGTGGAGTTTCGGTCCTTAGCTCTTTCCACCAGGTGGCGTTCCATTTAAAGGACGTTTTTAGGACCGTGAAACAATTTGTCCATTTCTCTGTGTGTCGCTCTCTCGATCAAGCGAGGAAAAACTACATTTTTGCCGAGCGTGACCAACATTTGCCTGTTACTTGACAAAAGGGAAGTAATAGAATCTTGGAGAGTAATCTCCAGTTTGGCGGCAAGAAGCGCTCATTACAAACGACTTTAACAAAACGAAAGAAAAACAGGGATGGGGAAGACTTGGACTGAGATGGAAAAAGAAATACCGTGACGAACGAACAGAGGCAAAAAAAGAGTGGGGTAGAGAGACAGAGAGTAGAAGTAAAGGAAGAGTTGGTATAAATTTTAACTGAGTCACGGTCCCCCGCCCATTTTATTCATAATTTTCGGCTCCTTGTAAATTAAGCTGTTCCCCCCAGCTACTAAGGTTTCAGCTCGTGTGATATGAGGAGAGAGATGAAGAGAGATGAGAGAGAGAGCCGGGGGAGGAGAGGAGAGAGAGAGAGAGAGAGAGAGAGAGAGAGA
>CM065691.1:22497014-22502426 GCA_017654935.2 Phymorhynchus buccinoides
TCTGCCAGCAGCGCCCAACCATTCATACAAGCAATACTCTACTTTTGCATGAAAACACTAGTGCCTACAAGGTCAAGGTCGCCGTGACCTTCCAAGAAAAGTAAGACAATTAACGTTTGAACCACCACTTAGCTCAACATGACTTTTAATTTCTTCTTATCATTTTAGATTGTTTAGCAGGACGAATGGTTCTGGCACCTAGGCCCTCGCAAAAAGCTCGAAATCACAGCTCCGACCCTTGCCTCAAAGAAGCTACCGCAATGACCTTGAAACCTCGCGTGGAGAATGGAAATCTGCACAGCAAGAGGTAAGGTGTCATTCATATGTGTGCAAATGTTTGAAGTCCGTGGGCTCCTTTGTTCCTGTTTTATGGACCTGTTGCCAGTGTTTAATGAACGGCAACAGTCGAAAAGCGCACAATATTGCTTTTTCCCAAACGCGCACAGCCGTCAAAAGGCGCACATATTTATGGTAGAAAAGACGGTAAAATTGGACGGAACAAATTGTGCGCATTTTGCCGTGCGCCTTTGGATAGTGTGCGTTTTTTGTGTGCCCCCAATGAACAGCCCACGTATAATCTCGATCATGCTCCATCAAACGTAAATAGGACACAGGATGGGTAAGGGGAGAGAATAAGGGGTCTTAAAGGTGGACCCTGACGGATGGGTTTTTGCAAGAAACACGTCTTTCGAGATCGCCAGAAAGACAGCCTTTTTAAGGATCGGAACACTCACTTTGCTCTGGTTTCCTAGAAATGAAGCCGTCAAAACAGCGATTCCTGCTTGGCGGAGATGCTGGAGAGAGTAGCCATTTTGGATGGGGTGGGTAGACGTCACTCATTGTGGTTGAAACGTTTTCTTTTTTTGTAGTGCAGTAACAAAATATATTGGAGCTATTTCCTTTGTTGTGAGCGAAACTCCTTTAGATAAACTGTATAAATTAAAAATATAAAAATAAAAAGGCTTGTATTACGAAAATTTCGTGCAAACAATTTGGCGGCCATTAGAAAAGAGACGGCACACGCCTTCTCTTTGGGTAAAATAATTTGACTTCTAGCACCTCCGCCAAGGAGGAATCGCCGATTTGACGGTTTGATTTCTGGGAAACCAGAGCAAAGTGAGTGTTGCAATCTCTGTAAAGGGTGTTTTCCTGGTGATCTCGACGTGTTTCTTACAAATACTCATCCGTCAGGGTGCCCCTGTAAGGACAATGGGACAGACTCTTTGATCCGACAAACAATAACCAGAGTTCAATGATATAAATTATGCTTCGTGTCTGTCTCGCCCCGCTCATCAAAATTATCCCCTTCTCCATTTTATACGTATCTCTTCAAACTTTCCCTCCATCCAAAACCATCATCAAGCGTCGGCAAAAACAGTAAGCTTACAGGACATGTTATGCCGAATAGAAGAGTGGTGAAAGAATGGTGGTGGTGGTGGGTGATGGGCTGGTGGCAGGGGTGGGGGTGGGGGATGGGGTGGTGCTGGAGGGAGAAGGGCGGCTTTGAGCACAGACAAAACAACAACCGAATTAAGATCCGTTTCTTCGAGTTTCTCTATCACGCAGTTGGATAGATGTCTTTTCATCTCTGTCTATGCTTACCCCTCTCTCTCTCTCTCTCTCTCTCTCTCTCTCTCTCTCTCTCTCTCTCTCTCTCTCTCTCTCTCTCTCTCTCTCTCACACACTCTCTCTCTCACACACTCTCTCTCTCTCTCTCTCTCTCTCTCTCTCTCTCTCTCTCTCTCTCTCTCTCTCTCTCTCTCTCTCTCTCTCTCTCTCTCTCTCTCCGCATTGTCCCAATCTGTCTGTCTGGCCGCTAGAGTTGTTGTTCTGCCCGGTTGCCCTGATGATGTCTGATGCACCTTGAAGCCTGGCCCGTGCTCGTGCACCACGTGTTTGATGCTGGCTCTCGTGTCCAGGAGCGCCAAGAAACCATTTACCCTGCTCCCCCATTCCGGCCAGACAATCAGCGGAACCTAATGACCACAAGCACAGCTTCAAAGGACCCGCCTTCCTTTTTTTGCAGTCCAGTTTCCCCCCAACTACAACTAACGGTCGTTGTGTCGTGAGGCCGCTCCCCCCCTCTCCTATCCAGATGAAACGGGGAAAATGGACAGACAAACAGAGGTATCGGAGAATCAGGCTGGCGAAATTGGACAAGGGCTGGTCTTTCCCTCTGTCTCTGTTCAAATGGTTCTGTTTCTAATGGCCCTTTCGTGCTGCCCGTGCCTCGGTAGAACAATAGATACAATTTTCCAGATTAGCCGCTCTCCGGGAGCCAAAGTGACGCGAGCCACGAATGCTCTTCAAAGGAGCAAACTAAAACTCGAACCGGTTTGACATTTGAGTTTTGAGCAAATTATCATCATTGGCGGCCCAATTAGCTCATTCTTTGGGGAAGGGAGTTCAAAGAGAAAGTTTTGCCCGCGTGCGTGTTGTCTTGTTGAGACGTTGATTAAAACGAAAGAGACAGAAAACCAGGGGAGGGTTTTTTTCCTCTGCGCGAGACCCTTGATGATTGGGAAATGGTTTTGGACAGTTTGTTTCTGCGTCGTGCCAGATCGGTATGGAGTGTCATATTGTTTGACATGGAGCAGCCATGTTGACAGACGCCCAGGAATTTATGGGTTTGAGGTGGGAGACGGGGGGGGGGGGGGGGGGGGGGGGGTAGATGGAGAGAGAGAGAGCAGGTAAAAAACAACATTTTCTGAGGTCATTGCGTGTATTCCGTCAACATGTCTCCGTCAACATGCACATTTCAATATTATGCAGGTATGCAGGGTTTTAGGCATGTTGGCAAATCTCTCTCTCTCTCTCATTTTGGTAACATATTTTTGCATGGCACCGTTCTTAACCCCACTTGTTTTTAAAAAGGTAAGTATATTCTGTCTTTGGGGTGAAAATCGCTGTCTTTTGTGTATTATGTTTGTCTCAAAATTATGGTTTAATCTTGTACAGAAAGACGGGACTGGGAACTGGGACTTTGTTAATGCAAGACATTTTCTTAAAAACGTGTCTTGTCTACGATTAAAATATTTTTCAAACGAGTACGATTAAAATCTAAACATATGTTAATCATTATTTCTATTAATTTGGTTTAAACGAATGTTATTGAAAATCAATATAGCAGCAACATAAACAAATGCAAATGAGCTTTAATTTCCATTAAGTTCTAACAGACTAGGCCATTGAGTAACAATGGGAATCGTCATAAAATCATAAATAGCCATGCACTCGGATGCCGTGTTTAGAGATAATTAAGATGACGGCTGAGAGTAAGAGAAGAAGACAAAGAAGATAAACAAGAAAGCATGAACACAGTGCAAATCTCTACCACGTGACACAATCAATTTCAATTTTTGTTAACGCCTTGTCGAACACCCTGCATAGTATACAGTTATGATATTTAAAAAAAAAGTATTCCTGTATCTAAAATACCCACATTCAAACGCCATCTCAAAACGTATTGCCACAATACGATATCTGGACCTTCGAGGAAAAAGCATGCCAAAAAGAATGGTAGCAAAGCTGACCGGCATGGCTCAGCTGAGTCAAGCAAAACGTATGGGTAACGTTTCTGTGCTGTACTGTGAAAGAGGGTATTGTGGTATTCCTGTATCTAAAATACCCACATTCAAACGCCATCTCAAAACGTATTGCCACAATACGATATCTGGACCTTCGAGGAAAAAACATGCCAAAAAAAGATATCCTTGGGACAGACAGAAGGACAAAAAAAATGACCCTCCAATTTTCAGGCTCCAGCGATCTTTTTGACCTTGACTTTGACCTTGATCGGTATGCCATCATCAGAACGGGCATAAGCCAAACCACCTTCATACCAAGCTTCAACATCCTATGTCGATCTGTGCCCGAGATATGGCTAAAATTAGATTTTCGGTTTTCAAGGTCGTACGTCAAGGTCAAGGTCACGACGGCAAAATGGTTTGCGCCGATCTCTTCCTATGAAGGAGGCACACCTTCACACAAAATTTGACGCGATTCGGTCAAGCGGTTCGGGAGATATCCTTGGGACAGACAGAAGAGAAAAAAAAAATAATACAAACCAGCCCATCGCAAAGTCCGTTCACCTTCGGTGACGGACAAAGAATGGTAGCAAAGCTGACCGGCATGGCTCAGCTGAGTCAAGCAAAAAGTATGGGTAACGTTTCTGTGCTGTACTGTGAAAGAGGGTATTGTGGTATTCCTGTACCTAAAATACCCACATTCAAACGCCATCTCAAAACGTATCTGTTTCCTAAGTAACTACTAGTCCTTCCCTTCATGACCTGATGTGTGCTTGTCTGGGTGTGAATGTCTGCACTTGTGCGCGTGCGCGTCTGTGTGAGCGTGTGTGCGACCATGCATGTTTGAGCGTTTGTATGACATTGTGTAGTTGTGTATCTGTATGTCTGATTTTTTTATTTGATTTAAAAAAAATATATGCTGCATATTAATTATGATTATACGTTATGTTATATGTTTGTATTACATGTTATATTGTAAACACCTAGGGCATTAACTTGAGTAGGCGTTCTAAATGTTCTTAATAATAATAATAATAATAATAAATAATAATAATAATATAATAATAATAATAATAATAAATAATAATAATAATAATAATAAATAATTGCAATTACAGATTTACCTCAACATTTATTGTAGCCTTCTTGGGCTGATGCCCAAAGACGCGCATAAAAAACCCAAAGACAACACGATAACCGAACTCCGGACCCTGAACCATTGTTCTTTGGAATGAGGGTAAGCGAGTGTGGGGGTAGGGTGAAGTGAACCCTGCCCGGGGTGTGGTGTGTGTGCGTGTGATATGGCGCGCCGAATGACCAAAACTCTATCTAGCAGTTCGACAGAGTTTAAAAACCCTATCGAACTGTTAGATACAGTTTCTAAACTATAGCTAGCAGTTAGATAGAGTTTCAAAACTCTGTCGAGCAGCTAGATACAGTTTCTCGTCGTAAAACTCTATCGAACGCGCCATTTTGATACTTTTTTTAAACGAAGCATTTCATTGGTAGATAGGAATAGTATCTTTGACTGTGACCTACACCTAGCCTAATAGGTGGTATTAGAGAGAGAGAGAGAGAGAGAGAGAGAGAGAGAGAGAGAGAGAGAGAGAGGTTTCGCTCGTTGAAATCGTTCAGCTGCCATGTTTGTTTGACTACATGTAGGGGCCTAGGCCTATCGTCTTATTCAAATTCACGGGTCGCTGCCCTACCAAGGCCACAAACTTGTCGCTGAAGCCATGTACCAATCAGAAATCGCGATAGAAAAACTATATCTCGATAGGGTTATTTTGTGGAAACCCTATCTAGCTGTTCGACAGAGTTTTAAAACTCTATTGAACAGCTAGATAGGGTTTTCAAACTCTATCGAACTGATAGATACAGTTTC
>CM065691.1:22502926-22512926 GCA_017654935.2 Phymorhynchus buccinoides
TGCTGTGTAAAACATCAGTTAGCTCTGGCTCTCATTTTACTATTGGAGTAAATGTTTATTATCAAAGACACTTAGATGTTGCGCTAAGCTAAGTGTTTTTGGTATTATGATACGAATTAGTTCCAAAGAACACGATGTTGCTGATTCGGATGATGGTCTGTCTTTGTGCTAAAGCCTGTTCACTTGAAATTGCGAGTAACGTGTGGACGTCTGCTTTTGTATCTTAAGTAAAACTCTTTTTTTCTCTTCCTCCTTCCCCCTTTCCGGCCAACATCTAAATTAATATTAATGTATCGTATGGCTTCGGCCGAGAGGACGTAAAACTTTAACTTCGCGGACGTCTACGTATTTACCTTCTGTTGTTTTGGACTTCAGAGAAGAAAAGAGGTAGGTGGGTGGGTGGGTGAGAGTTTTAACCCTTTCACCGCCAGCCATATTTCAGCCGAAAATGTCCATTAAATTTACCTGGGTAGACAACAAAATCCATCTGCAGTACTGGGGATTCTTCTGTGACATATTTAAAATAAGGTCTATTCTTACTTCCCAAAACTAAGACAACAGGGTCGTTGGATAATAGACCCCAATTTGATGCCTTTTAGTGACATAGGTGTTAAATCACTGTGGTGCTAAAATGCGACTTTGGCGGTGAAAGGGTTAAGTGGGGTGTGTGTGGAATGGATGTGAAGGTATCTAGAATCTTACACGGTAATTTTTATGGGCCGTCACGAGTGTCCACGTGTGTGATTAATTAACCGGTTATCTGTGAAGCTTGATTACGGTGGGACTGTAAAGATGTGAAGAGGTATCTTGTACACTTCACTCCAATCCTTGTAGACTGTATCTAAGGTGTATCTAACCTCTTTCGGGTTCTCTAAACCGACATTGTGAGTCTCTGGTATCTTTTATGCTATTTCTAGTAAGTTCTGTCTAAATCTCACTAATCTCTGTACTACAGTTTGTTTAGTTATTTGTGAATGTTGAGAGTTTCTGTGCTCGTTCACCTTCTTCTTTTTTTTACGCCTTTTTCTAGGATCTTACGAGTCTGTATTCTGTAAAATGTGTTAGTGCTGCCAGTACAGTATGTGAGAAATCGGTTTGTCTTTAGTATTAACAATGTATGTTTCGTTCTCTAGATAATCTTTAATATATTTTTTTAATCTATAAGAGATTTGAGAGGAACTACACCCTTCGGATTATCGCCATCAACAGTATACTTACTGGACAACCATTTACTACACGAGCTTATTATTTTGTTCACAAATAAAAGTGAAAAATTGTAAGAGCGGAAGCGCGAAAGGACAAGGGTAGGGGGTGTATTTTAGGCAGCCAGACAAAATTAATGCGAAATGGGGTGACGTCATTGCACGTGCTTTGATATGAACTAGGAGGACAACACCAATGTCATTTTAAACAGTTTAGGTTTTGTTTTATTCGACTGAGCTTCAACAAATTCATAATGTTAAGTTAGTAGGAATGGACATGAGCGCCCGGTTGATCCTGTGTATTGTCTCTCACTTAATTATTTTGAGTAACAAACGGTCTCTATAGTTGTTGTTTTTTGTCACTTATTTTTTTAATGGAGAGCCAGTTAAATTAACGGCGATCAAGAAGACATGAGTTGATTCTTGATTATTATTTGTTCACACTATAAATGTTGCATTCAGCGCAGTTTAACTTTTGTTCCCAAGTTGACGTCGATTTCAGAGAGGGGTATCAGAACTGCTAACCATCCATACCCGTACCCGAAAGATTTGTTTTACGTCCTCCCGGCCGAAGCCATATGGGACATTAACCCGTACCCTGTTACCTGTTGCATTATATCATGATCTTGGGGAAGATCAAAGTGGGGTGATTGGTGTGTGTGTGGTGGTGGGGGTGGGGGTGGATGCTGAGTTTGATGTTGAGCAACGATCGATGCTGTCTTGTGTGGCGTGAAAGTCGGTTCCAGAGGTTGGGAATCTGGGGTAGAGGGGGGGGGGGGGGGGGGGGGGTAAGGGTGCACGCATGGGGGGTGGGAGGTTGTGGCGAGTGTGGGGGTCGGGAACGGGGAAGTGGTGAGGGGAAAATGAAGGGTGTTTAGAGAATCGGGCTCATTTTGTGGTTGATAGTGGAGAGACTGGACTTGTGTTTAGGTCCGCTGGGACTACTAGTCTCTTGACAGAATGAGAAGCGCACTAATCTCCTTCTTCACCTTTAACTCTTTGTCAATCATGGGCTGGCTCACAGGACTGTCCACAAGACGTTCAATGCTGCACTTGGTCATCTCCAAATATGGAAAGTGACGGGCCTTTCACGTGACAATGTCGGTTTGGAGCGAAACTTTAAAATGTGTATCATTTTACCATTCAATATTAAATTAAACTGACTCTCTAGCCCTAACCCTAACCCTATCCCTAACCCTAACCAAAACCTTAAACCGCCAAATACACACAAAATAAAACTTTACTAAAAATTGAGTGTTCCGTGTTTGGAGATTCATGACCAAGTGCAGTCTTGAACGCCTAGTGAACTGTCCCCACCCCCCAATTCTGTCGAGTATGAGACAAACTCAAAGTCAGTGTTAAGTGGTTTTATATTTTTATTTCATTACAATTTGCGTTTTCAGTCTGGAGTCTGAAAACAAGTTTTTGGTGTGAATATAACATGTGGGCATGTAAGCAAGCACATAGTTTCTTCTTTTCTTCAAGACACAAAGGTTGAAACAACGTCTCAGACTAACATGCTATTAATTTTATGTGAAAGTCGCAAACAAACACTTATTGCTGTGCCGCAGCTGCAGAAAGACATGACTTTATATGTTTTTTCTCTGAAGGTAAATCGATGGTGTGTGTACGCATACGCACTCGAGAGCACATGCGCACCCGCGCGCACTCGCAAACACGCGCGAGCAGGCCCACACACATACATTTAAAAACAAAACTCAGCAAAAGACATCTTTTGCTTAAGTAGTTAGTGTGATAGAAATGGGTGCGTGTGTGTGTGTGTGTGTGTGTGTGTGTGTGTGTGTGTGTCTGAGTGTGTAATTGAATCCGTTTGTGGTTGTTAGTTATTGATCTTTATTGTGTGTTGACAGAAGAGTGATAACAATGGGGAGGTAGAGTGTGTGTGTGTGTGTGTGTGTGGGGGGGGGGGGGTCACTCTGGGGATAGAGTGTGGGGGTGGGAGTGGGGGTTGAAGTGTTTGAATCTCTCTCTCTCTCTCTCTCTCTCTCTCTCTCTCTCTCTCTCTCTCTCTCTCTGTCTCTCTCTCTCTCTCTCTCTCTCTCTCTCTCTCTCTCTCTCTCTCTGTCTCTCTCTCTCTCTCTCTCTCTCTCTCTCTCTCTCTCTCTCTCTCTCTCTCTCTCTCTCTCTCTCTCTCTCTCTCTCTCTCTCTCTCTCTCTCTCTCTCTCTCTCTCTCTCTCTCTCTCTCTCTCTCTCTCTCTCTCTCCCCCCCCCCCCCCCACGTACCTGGGGACTAGCGTTAAAATATTTAAAAGATTTCTTAAGGTGGTTTGCATAACATGGGGAAGGGGGGGGGGGGGTCGGTTCGGTTACAATAATATATCTTTTTTTTGGTATGGTAAAGTAAAGAAAGGTAAATCTCTCTGTAATTAACTCCCTTCACCAAAGTTATTTACGGCACCAAGTCGCCTAGCAAAGTATAAACAACAGCCACAGCGAGACGGACCGATGTTCATCCTTATTTTGTATGTTTAAAAAAAACAAAAATCCTAGTTTAAGATCATGTTTAGGGACCACATAATTTTAAAAGAACACTATCATCTACGAGTCGAATTTGACAAATAAAGGCGAGTTGTTGGTTATGCGTGTCAGTTGTAAGGTTAAAAATCAAGGGTATGATGAGTTTTTAAAGACCCACCACGTCACGTGTCAAAATCACGGTTTTCACGTGTTTTCCCTCTTATAGCTAGTAAGAAATCTTACGAAATCTCTTCCTAGCATAAGAGGTAATGTGACGCGTGACGTGGGGGGTGGTCTTTAAAGATAATATCCATAAACTGAGCTTGAGTAGGAAGGAGTAGAAAGAAGTAGGCCTATCAGAGAGAGAGAGAGAGAGAGAGAGAGAGAGAGAGAGAGAGAGAGAGAGAGAGAGAGAGAGAGAGAGAGAGAGAGAGAGAGCAAAAATATCTATTGTTAAAACATCGGGACAATCCTGGTGTTGCACTGCCTCCGGGCATTGCCTCCAGGATCGTTCCCACCATCTTTATATCTACTAATGTCCCATATGTGTCTCTTCCAGACCGGAGGACGTTGAACAAATATTTCTTGAGAGAGAGAGAGAGAGAGAGAGAGAGAGAGAGAGAGAGAGAGAGAGAGAGAGAGAGAGAGAGAGGAGGATAGGGAGGGGGTTGGTAGAGATGGTGGGATGGTGGTAGTTTTATTAACGCGGCAGTACAAGCCCTAACCGGCGGGGTATCGGCTGTTGACACTAATGAACTCAAGGGCCTCCTCCTCTTGTAGCCAGAGCTTGCAGCCTCACACTTCCAATACAACTGGGTCCAGTTTCTCTAGATAACGGTCGCCGCGCGAATAACGCTTACGCCAAACGGGGCCTAAGAAACACTTTAGAAAACGTTTGCGGAAGAATATTACAAGCTCTTGTCTGATTGGTCAAAACAAAAAAATATTTTAAACAAATGGACCAATCAATAACAAGAAACGTATTCACCCCCTACTAGTTCCGGATAGTTCGCCGCTTGCTCGGTGTTTGGCAAGAACAAAACACCACGCGAACTATCGGCTAACGAAGGGTATTTCGTAGGCCGTTTTCGCCGATTTGAGCGAGCGCAACGTAACGTTAGCCCCTGTGAAACGGGCCCTGTTGGTCGCTGCTTGCAGCATCACGGCTCTCATCCTTTGTTGCTCCCTCTTCCTATTTGTTTTTTAATCACACCTTTAGTGTCTTTGAATGCACGCACGTGTACACGCATGCACGTATTGATAGTCACATAAGCGCGCGTGTCCTAGCACGCACACGCACGCACGCGCACGCACACACGCACACGCACACACACACACACACACACACACACACACACACACACACACACACACACACACACACACACACACACACACGCACACCGTGCGCGCGCTCTGTATTATTGCAGCCTTGAAGTCTTGTTGTTGGCCTTTGGGGACTATTGGCCACCGCAACTAGGGTTATTAATAACGCCCTTGACGGCAAGAGTTAATTCCTTGTTGGTCAGTATCCAAAAAGGGCATTCACTCTGGCAAAAGGCAGCCATTCAGTGGCCTCAAATAGGGCTATTGGCGAGAGTTATTCCCTTGTTTGGTCAGTACTCAAGCATCTTCCCCAACAAAGGGCGTTCACTCTTGCAAAAGGTGGTCGTTGCAGTGGCCAATACAGTGATCGCGCCAGGAGTTTTTAAAACCGGTCCAATCAGCGACAATACCCCCAAACAACCATTGTCAAAACCAGTGCCAAGGAAACCAAAACCAGTGAAAACAACAATATCAAAGCCTCTGTTTAAGAACAATTTTATCAGTCCTAGCAAAAAATGTATCAGTTCCTGGGACTGACAGGTCAAATTGTTTTTCAATATTTTGGTTTTGCAATTCCGTATTGTACTGATAATTACCAGTAGACGCAATCACTGACCATATAGTACATGCCACGACGCCACCTGTTCTGAAGACCGAGAGAGTGGACATGAGTTTGGGGGCAAAAAATGTTAAAGGTGGACCCTGACGGATGAGCTTTTGCAAGAAACACGTCGAGATCACCAGAAAGACAGCCTTTTCAAGGATCGGAACGCTCAATTTGCTCTGGTTTCCTAGAAATCAAACCGTCAAAACGGCGATTCCTGCTTGGCGGAGATGCCGGAGAGAGAAGACATTTTGGATGGGGTGGGTGGAGGAGGCGGAGGTTGAAGCTTTTGTATTTTTTTGTAGTGCAGTAAAAAAAAAAAAAAAGGAGCTATTCCCTTTGTTGTGAGCGAAACTCCTTTTGGTAAACTGCATATAAAAAAGAAAACAATAAAAAAAAGACCTTGTATTGTGGAAATTTCGTGCAAACGATTTGGTCTAAACTCAGGCGGTCATTAGAAAAGAGAAGACACATTCCTTCTCTTTCACTGAAAGAATTTGACTTCCAGCACCTCCGCCAAGGAGGAATCGCCGATTTGACGGTTTGATTTCTAGGAAACCAGAGCTAAGTGAGTGTTGCGCGAGCTCTGTAAAGGGTATTTTCCTCGTGATCTCGACGTGTTTCTTGCAAAAACTCATCCTCATCCATCAGGGTGCCCCTTTAACTCCTCGCTTCTGCCAAGGTTTTCGGAACAGTGGTTGTCTCCTCTGCTATTTGGAGCTGACAGCCAGAAAGCAGTTTCTTGTGATTTTGGTTTTGTGCGTAATATACTTATCCTGTTTGCGTTTTCGGCGCTCCCGTCTTCCATCTTCTTTTCCCGTCCCTCCTTCTCTATCTTCCTTACCGTCCCTTCTATCCTCCCTCTAGTTTTGTTAGTTTGGGAAGGAAGGAATGCATTGACAATTCACCGTGAAATAACGCCCTATTTTCAAAGCATAGTTTGTGTCAATAGAGCATTTGCCACGTGAGGGCGACCTTGAATTTCACTGAGGTTAATTTAGAGAGTTGAATTAGAAAGGTCAGCGTAACTCGGGCAGAACGAGTGCGGGCAAATTAGTAGTCTAGTATAGAGAACGAACACGCGTGGCAAATGCCCTATTGAAAGTTTATGCTTAACGCCCTCCCGGTCGCAGTGACACATATGGGACATCAGTGTGTCAATAGGGCATTTGCCACGAGTGTTCGTTCTCTATACTAGACAACTAATTTTGCCCCGCACCCGTTCTGCCCGAGTTACGCTGACCTCTCTAGTTCAACTCTCTAAATTCAACTCAGTGAAATTGAAGGTCACCTCTGCGCGGCAAATGCCTTATTAGGCGATGGATCTCCAGGGCTCCCAATCGTCCCGCAAAGCAAGGGGTCCCAGGGACTCCTTCACTTACAGTATAGAGGGTCCTAGATGAAGGATAGAGGGTCCCAGTGACATTGTGAATGCTAAAAAGAATGTTTCTAATGCATCCCTTGGGACCCCCTGCACATTCTTTTAAAGGGTCCTTGAGAATGTTAGTGTTTCATAGACCCCCAAATGGGGGTCCCTGGGAGCCCTGATCTCTTTGATCTCTTACATACTAGGCCTACACGCATGAATACACGTATTCATTTCATAATAGAGATGTATGGTGAGGATACGTGAGCCAGCCAGTCTGTTAGAAATGTTTGTACGAATGGTGAATGAAAAGCGCATTGAGTTGCTTAGCAGGATTATGCGCTTTATAATAAGCATTATTAATTATTATTATTCCTTTCTATTGAAAGGGGAAGATCCGCCTTAAGCCAGAATTCCATATGCGCGATTTTAAAGGCGAAAATCGACAGCGATAATCGTCCGCGGTTAATATTTATCGCCACCAACAATCACTCATTCTGTACACCCATAAGCGCGATAATCGCGACCAGTCAGGCGAAAATCGCTCGCGATTTTATTTTATTGCTTGGTGAAGCGAAAAAATATTTTTGTCGCCGTCGAAAATAGTCTGAAAGTGGATGGAGCAAAATCATCACGCGATTGTTCAGCCAGCATGGCTTCCAAAACCGTGGAGAAACATGTGGTACTCGTGAAAAACGTTGCTTGCAGTTCCGAAGGCGCGATCGGGATTTTTAGCGCGATGTTTGAATAGCGCCATCGAAAATCGCCGGCGATTTTAGCGTCAATGGAATTGCAAGCAACATTTTTCGTCGCTGTCGAAAGTAGCGGGCGATTTAAGCCAGCGAAAATAGCGCATATGGAATTCCAGATTTATTGTATAGCACGCGATTCTCCAAATTCTATCCGCCATGTCCTTTTGGACTGCTGGGATATGTATGACATTAGAAGGAAACACACTACACGGCGAAGTCAATGGAAGGTTTTTTTCCGTGATGTTCCACCTGACGCGATTTTTAAGTTTTTATAACAAAAAAGAGGTTAATACTTTTCGCTTGATGAAAACTATTGTGATAGTTTTACTTCTAGACGTGTTATGTTTTGATTGTTCAGTTTTGGACATTTTGTTAGCAAAAGTATTTTAACGTAAAACTTGGATTTTGTTTTTACCTTTGTGTTTTTATCCCTTTTTTTTTAATACGTGGTAAGATTTAACGTGGTGACAGCCCTGACATGGCCTTAGTTGTTGACGGGGCTATCATTTTGATCTGAATCTTAATCTTAGTGGACCTCTTAGTTGTGACTAGAAAAGTACAAAAATACCAAATATGTAGATTCACTATTATACACACATCAGGATGCAGGATGGAAAAAAAGCTTTTCTCAGCTTATTATTTAACCCTCAATAAAGATAATTTTGACTTGACTTGACTTGACAAACACCCCCCCCCCCCCCCCCCCAATCACTGCAAAAGAAAATACATTTGGAATTGTAAGAGAAAAACTCTTTGCGGTGAAATGTTATGATCCGGTTGGGGCGTAACGAAAGAATAAATAAGTAGAAAAGAAAAAGGAGACGTTTTTTACCCCAACTATTTTTTTAAAGTAATGTCTCATATGACTTAGGTCGAGAAGACGTAAAACTTTACTTTCACGAGAAGTTTTTTTTTTTTTTTAAACCCGTAATACTTTGCTTTTCTAAGTAGGTATGAAACGAAGAGAAAAAATTTATATGGAAATATTATTAGATGTTTTCATACACATCTGTAATGTTAAAAAATCGGGACTTTCCTGGTGTTGCACCGCCTCCGGGCATTGCCTCCATGATCGTTCCCACCATTTTTATATCTACTAATGTCCCATATAATTATGTGTCTGTTCCAGACCCGAGGACGTTTAACCCTTTTGCCGCCAATGTCGCATTTGTGCACCATAGCGATTTATCACCCACGTCACTAAAACTCTTGAAATCAGGGTCTATTGTTCTATGATAGTGTGTTCCTAAATTTGGGCAGTAAGGATTGACCCTATTCCAAATGTGTCACAGAGAAATCCCACAATATTGCAGACGAAATCTTCTGTGTAGCCAAGTACGTTTAATGGAAACTGTTGGCTCAAATATGGCTGGCGGTGACAGGGTTAATAAGCAGAATGTCATCATTATATGGACAGAGCAATAACAGATACATGAAATGAAATGCTGTTTTGAAAAAAACCGAAACTGACAAACAAACAAAAATGAGAAGGACTGAAGAAGAACAATATTGGGGAAGAAACAAAAATATAACACATCGAAAACAGAGAAGAGAATCAAACTAATTGGCAAAAACAGAACTGGAAGAAAGTAGGCTATTGGGAACACACACACACACAGCACACAAACAAAGGAAAATGCCACGAAGAGAGACAAAGAATGAAAGAAAAGGAGAGACGAAAAACAGAGACGGTAAGGGGAACGTGACAAGAAAGAGAGGGTAAGGACAAAGTATTTATGAGAAAAAATACGTGTATTACTGTACAAGAAAAGTAAAGGGGAGATAAACAGAAACAAAGAATGCATGGGAAAATGGATGAACGTAAATAAATCGATTTTGGTGTGTGTGTGTGTGTGTGTGTGTGTGTGTGTGTGTGTGTGTGTGTGTGTGTGTGTGTGTGTGTGTGTGTGTGTGTGTGTGCGTGCGTGCGTGTGCGTGCGTGTGCGTGCGTGCGTGCGTGCGCGCGCGTGCGTGTGCGTTTGTGTGTGTTTGGCAAGGTCGGGGGTGTGGGGTGGGGACCACTGTTGGATAGAAGGGTAGTTAAAATAAAATTAAAAAACCCAACTAAATATGCAATTATAAATAAAAGAGAGAGAGACAATCGAGAATCTCAACGGGAAAACCGAGATCAGAGAAGAAGAAGAATTGTTTTTTAAAAAGAAGGAAATAAACAAGAAAAATGATTTTTTTAAAAGTCCGGGGTGGGGGGTGGGGGGTGGGGAGGGGAGACAACAACGAAGGAAAGACAAACGCTATGAAAAGAAGCATCAA
>CM065691.1:22520426-22522926 GCA_017654935.2 Phymorhynchus buccinoides
CACACACACACACACACCTACACATCACACACACACTCACACACACACACAGGTGCACACGCACAGTCACACACACGCACGCACCCCCCCTGCCCACCCCACCCCCACACACATAAAACCTCAAAACACACACTCAAACACACAGAGACATACAAATGCATCACTTAATCTGACAAGGAAACCTCTCTGTCCTTTTCTATCTCCCCCTGTCCCCCCACCCCCCAACCCCCTTTCTCTCCCCCTCCACCTTTCTCAACACCTCCCTCCCCCTCCTCGTTATTCTCTATCCCCCGCACCCCCTCTTTCACGGCACGTTAACCCCCCCCCCCCACCCCACACACCCCGTCTTCCTTCCCCCCCCCCCCCCCCCCCCCCCCCCCCCCCCCCCCCCCCCCCCCCCACCCCCCCCACCCCCCCCCCCCCACCCCACCCCCCCCCCCCCCCCCCCCCCCCACCCCCCCCCCCCCCCCACCTCCCCCCCCCCCCCCCCCCCCCCCCCCCCCCCCCCCCCCCCCCCCCCCCCCCCCCATTATTAACAGTAGTCAACTCAGTTCCATATTTATAACGGGTGGGCAGTTTTGCCGACTGAATTAATAGCCACAGCCCCCCCTCCTCCTCCTACACTAAAAACTAAGCACATTGTTTGATTCCAAATGGATTTGTCAGTAATTGAGGAGTTCTGTCACTCGATGAACGCGAACTAGTCCGCTGCGCCAAAGCCGCTTTTTTGTTCTTTTTTCTTTTTGGCAGAGGCTCGGGGTACGGGCCCGTGTTTCACATTCTCCAGGCTATGGGTACGGCGCTCAATCGCGGGACGCATAAATTGTGCGCAAATGTCTTTTTAAAAAACCCAACTACTAACATTAACTCTGACATGTTCTTAACCCTATCCCTAACCCTATTCCTTACCAAGATGCGTTAAACATCCGAGATAAGAAAATGCATTTTATTGACGAAAAAGTCGACTAGGAAGAGTTACTATTCCTGAACATGGTCTGAGTGTTTCAGCAACGCCGTACCCGTAGCCACTGTGTTTTGTAATACATTTTCTACATCCCTTTTCTTTCAGAATTAGTAAGGGGGCAATTGAAAGCTTTATGGCAATCAATGAGTTCGGGCGATTGTAGCGAACACATGTAGTAGCATCAGCTACCAGTGACAACCACAATCCACTCTTGTTGGACGCATCGATCTTTTGCTGTGAGCAAGAGAGGGAGCGATAGAGAGGAGGAGGGAGAGGGGGAGGGAGAGAGAGAGAGAGAGAGAGAGAGAGAGAGAGAGAGAGAGAGAGGAGAGCTGAGAGAGAGAGAGAGAGAGAGAGAGAGAGAGAGAGAGAGAGAGAGAGAGAGAGAGTGAGAGAGACAGAGAGAGAGAGAGAGAGAGAGCGCTTTCTCGCTTCTCAGATAAATATAGAACAACGGTTGGCGTAAGCCGTGGGAACAAAATGTTGAGATAATAAAAAACATATTATGCATGAAAAGATACAATAGTGTGTGCGTGCGTGTGTTCGTGTATGTGTGCCTGAGAGACAGAGAGAGAGAGAAAAAGAGAGAGAGTGGGAACTGGGAGAGAGACGAGAGAGAGAGAGAGAGAGAGAGAGAGAGAGAGAGAGGGGGGGGATGAGGGAGAGAGAAGGTGGAGGGATGGGTATTAGTTAGACTAGATGCGGATTCATGTTGTTTTTCGCAGAGAGATACAGAACGAGTGAAGAAGGGGCAGGGTAAAGAGAGCAGAGCGAGTGAAGAAGGGGGAGGGTAAAGAGAACAGAACGAGTGAAGAAGGGGCAGGGTAAAGAGAGCAGAGCGAGTGAAGAAGGGGGAGGGTAAAGAGAACAGAACGAGTGAAGAAGGGGCAGGGTAAAGAGCAGAACGAGTGAAGAAGGGGCAGGGTAAAGAGAGCAGGGCGAGTGAAGAAGGGGCAGGGTAAAGAGAGCAGGGCGAGTGAAGAAGGGGCAGGGTAAAGAGAGCAGGGCGAGTGAAGAAGGGGCAGGGTAAAGAGAACAGAGGCGAGTGAAGAAGGGGCAGGGTAAAGAGAACAGAAGGCGAGTGAAGAAGGGGCAGGGTAAAGAGAGCAGAGCGAGTGAAGAAGGGGCAGGGTAAAGAGAGCAGAGCGAGTGAAGAAGGGGCAGGGTAAAAGAGCCAGCAGAAGCAGAAGAGAAGCAGAACGAGTGAAGAAGGGGCAGGGTTAAAAGAGAGCAGGGCGAGTGAAGAAGGGGCAGGCTAAAGAGAACAGAGCGAGTGAAGAAGGGGCAGGGTAAAGAGAACAGAACGAGTGAAGAAGGGGCAGGGTAAAGAGAACAGAACGAGTGAAGAAGGGGCAGGGTAAAGAGAACAGAACGAGTGAAGAAGGGGCAGGCTAAAGAGAACAGAGCGAGTGAAGAAGGGGCAGGGTAAAGAGAACAGAACGAGTGAAGAAGGGGCAGGCTAAAGAGAGCAGAACGAGTGAAGAAGGGGCAGGGTAAAGAGAGCAGAGCGAATGAAGAAGGGGCAGGGTAAAGAGA
>CM065691.1:22532926-22537926 GCA_017654935.2 Phymorhynchus buccinoides
TCAACTGGTGATCATAGTCGAAACACACACTTTAATTTGGCCTGTGCGGACCATATTCAACTCCCGTTGCTCTAGGTTCCCATGGCCTAAAAAGTAAGGATGCGTTCTGGGCAAGGTATCTTCACGATGACCATATTCGACCGCGCCCTTTTCAGAATAGCAGTTGGCTCCTCTGGCTATCTAGTGATGATGATAGTCGACACACGGCTGACTAGCTAGCACCCCCAACACACACAACCTCGTTTGTTACTAACTCAATAGTGCAGTTTTCTGTTATTCTGCCATGGACAACCGTAGTAGAGTTAGCTTTGCATCATCCTGATGACTTCTGGTGCTCGCCGCATCAACTAACTAATTACAGCATGAAATATAGGTTTGTACCGGGTGGCTTTTTAACCGGTTCCGCCCCGGGTTCCCCGTTCACCCGTCATTCGGTGCTCTTCTCAGACTTAACTTTATATTGGCACTGAATATGATTGTTATTATTCATCTATAATTGTGGTTTTTTGTGTGTTCAAACCACTCATTAGAATCGTAACGAAACGTCGTCTGGTGTATTGTACGTAACGCCCTGTCCTGTTCAATTTCAATTTCTACGTTCTTGTTGTTGCTTGCTTGTTCGTGCACATTTTGTATGCTATCATTTTCATTATCATGTTCTGTTCCAGTCTCTTAGTACTTGTGGCAGCCAATATTGTATAATCTACTTGTGCTTGAGCGCCTTGTATAAGCTTTAAGCTTGTTGTGCTCGTTCTCATTTGTCTATGTTGCTGCTTTTCTATGTGATTCTTAATAAAAGAAATTCGTTTAAGTCCTTGATAACTGTGTGTCTGTAGGCCTACGTATGCTCTTCAGAGTCGCATGCACTTGCTGTTATCACTATCGCTGCTGTTATCAATAGTTTAAAAAAAAAATCAAAAACACAATGCTTTATATAATTATACCGTTACCAGCTGTTTCGGGGTAAGAAGAACCATGGCAAGAGAACTCGTTCGTGCGAGCATCATTTGTGGACTTTTCTCTGAAAAGGTTCTGTACGATGATTATTACTAGAAGGAACCAGACTATGATAACTTTTATATATTGCTAATTAACTATTGTTGATGTATTGTAATCTATTACAAACAACATACTAGCTTGCCTCTCTCTCTCTCTCTCTCTCTCTCTCTCTCTCTCTCTCTCTCTCTCTCTCTCTCTCTCTCTCTCTCTCTCTCTCTCTCTCTCTCTCTCTCTCTCTCTCTCTCTCTCTCTCTCTCTCTCTCTCTCATATAATATGTATTGATTTTCTTTTCTTTTACATTTCGCGTGAAGGATTTGATTTTGTTTCTTTCATTCTCATTGCTCCTTACCCATGTATTCTGGCCCAAGGCCAATGCACATTAAACCATTCAGTGTTCAGTGTTCTCTCTCTCTCTCTCTCTCTCTCATATAATATGTATTGATTTTCTGTTCTTTTACATTTCGCGTGAAGGATTTGATTTTGTTTCTTTCATTCTCATTGATCCTTATCCATGTATTCTGGCCCAAGGCCAAGGTACATTAAACCATTCAGTGTTCAGTGTTCTCTCTCTCTCTGTCTCTCTCTCTCTCTCTCTCTCTCTCTCTCTCTCTCTCTCTCTCTCTCTCTCTCTCTCTCTCTCTCTCTCTCTCTCTCTCTCTCTCTCTCTCTCTCTCTCTCTCTCTCAAACCGAGAAAATAATTGCCAAGGACATAATCGATTCACCCCACTTTGATCTGTAATCACTCTCAATAAAATATTTTAGCTTCGCTCTTTCCCCCCCCCCCCCCCCCCCCCCCCCTCCCTTCATACTTCCCCATGGCTGGATGCATCATGGCTGTCCGAATAACGTCTACCCGAGTTGTAGACGTTATTCTTTTTCAGGTTTTTATTTTGAAAAGAAAAAGAAAAGTGAAAGAAAGCAAAAGGATTACATTTCTTTTATAATGAAATGTTCACGTCTATTTGGAATCACGCCAAAAAAATCAATAGCTTGGAATTAATATTTAAGTACTTGTACATACACACACACGCGCGCACCCACACGCACGCGCAGACACACACACACACACACACACACACACA
Source organism: Phymorhynchus buccinoides (assembly GCA_017654935.2). Classification (NCBI taxonomy): domain Eukaryota; kingdom Metazoa; phylum Mollusca; class Gastropoda; order Neogastropoda; family Raphitomidae; genus Phymorhynchus; species Phymorhynchus buccinoides. The sequence continues at coordinate 22,535,010 of CM065691.1, forward strand.
CACACACACACACACACACACACACACACACACACACACACACACACTCACACACAACCTCTGTTGTGAGTCACAAGAACAAAGGCAAAGGGTGACATCCCATGCATATAATTATGAACCCATTCGAAGAAATGTGACAACTATACAATTTTCATTCGATTCGAACAGTTGTACTTCGGACAGCCGTGACGCACCTGACAAATGACTGCGGTTGGATGCACTCTTTGCTGGCTGTTAGGCACTACTACGCGAATACAAACGCAGACCGCTTTATCAGTTCACAAACACTAGTTGAAAATAGCTCGGTTTGTTGACTCTAATCAGTCCTTGGAGATTAATGAAACCCTACACGAGCGATCGAAACGCTTTGAGGACGGGAAAAACAGTTTTTGGGGGATAGAGAGGGAGGGAGGAAGGTGATGGTGGTAATGGACCACTTAAAACAATCAAACGCCACAGGTTTTTCGGAGTGGAAACAGAAAAACAGCAATAAATTGTCCAATCAGCATCCACAGTCGTCTCCCTTCCCGCCCGGTTGCCTGGTTACCCCACTCTCGGGGCCCGGATGTGACCAAATCAGCGCCATGCTGTTTACCCATCAGGCCCGTTTCCGGCGTGAGATCTGAATCGGATACGGACTGTGATTTCTTCTCCAGTCCTGGGACCATTGTCAACCCTCCTCCCTCGGATCCCTGTAATGGAGAGGTAAAGGGGACAGACGGGGGAAACAGAGTCTTAGAAGCTGTCGTATTACATTTTCCTGGCTGTGCGTCCATCACCGTATAGGTCTTTTACTTCTAACTCCCCCCCCCCCCTCCCCCCCCCCGTCCTCCCCCCCCCCCTTCCCCCGGGCAATTGAGCGTGTAATCCCAGTGTGGCTAAATGGTGGTAATCAGAGAAACTGTTTTCCATTTTCAATCTCCTCACATAGTCGTTGTTAACAGCCTAATAACAGACTAAGATAATGCCTTTTTGGGTGTTTTTTTTTTTACAGGACAGCTCTAAATGTTAACATTCGTTGATTATATTCCGTCGGCAACTGTTTTTGTGTACAAAAGTTGCAATTTGCGCTGATATTAATGGGAAAACTTTCAATGATGCGTGGAAAGTTGATGAACTGTTCTGAGGAACAAACGGTAGCATTTAAAGACACACTGACCCGCCACGATTAAGTCCCTTGGTGGGGGTTTTCTGGGTAGCTGTGACCCGCATGCAAATGTCCCCAACTTCAAATTGAGGCTGCTCTTTGACATCATGTTTCGGTTTGAATTTGGGGGTATTTGTATGGGAGTCAAACCTGGTCAAAACAAGATTTTTTACCAGCTGTAAGAGGGAAAGCACGTGAAACCCGTGATTTTGACACGTGATCTGGTGGGTCTTTAAATGGTACATCTGATCAGAAAAAGAGTATTGTTTCCTATTTCAGCTCTGAAACGTTTCTTCCTAATACTTGTATTTGTTATATCACCCGCAGGGCCTGACCAAGTGATTCTTAAAGGGGGGGGTGGGGGGTGGGGGGGAATCCAGGGGAGCTGCATCGGTTCCGGGTTAAGGGGCAATGCCCTTTTTGGGGGCCCAGGAGGCAAAGTCCCCGGAACATGTTGCAATTTTGTGATTATTAAGGCAAAAATCGAGCCATTGACTTACTTTTCACACTTGCACTTTTCACACTTGCATAAGGTACATGCTAATGGCTGAGGAGGGGGGGGGGGGGGTCCGGCACCCAGGACCCCCCCCCTCCCCATAGATCCAGCCCTGACCCGTCTTCCACACTTCTTATTCTGCTCCAACGATAAACCCAGGACAGTGCACTTTTTTTTTTATCTCTCTCCTTTTTTTAACTGCTCTACACAAGCTCTGTCTGAAGAAGATTGACGACGGATTTGTATAAGTACTCGTTGGCAATTCAAAGAGGTCGCGCAAAAGTCTTATTTTCAGCATCAACTTAATGTTTTCAATTTGCATTGTACTGTAGCGAGAACTGACAAGTGAAGGCCGTTAAAGTCAAAATGCCTGTGATCTATAAGCCCACTTCCTATTTGTACATGTATAACCCTTCACTCACCCTTTTTCAACTGTCACCATCATCACCATCGTCTCTACTTCCATCCACTCATCCTGTCTTTAAAAACACACACACAAAACCCCCACCTCACCCGACCCCTTTTGCCTTGGCTGTGTCAGACCTATTGACATAGGCTAGAACACCAAGGCTACATCAAAATATTGCTATGCTTTGCATAGTTTATGCAGGGATTGTCTTAAGCCATGGCAAGCTCCTAGCATGACAGCATCACTCTCCCAAATCCCCCGAAGACGGAGTGTGGCTGCCCAAGTGGCGGGGTAATCAAAACCGGTCACACACGCAACGTTCTCATCCCTAGCGGATGCACTTGTACCATAGTGTTCAAGTGCTTCGGCTGTTGGAATGATCCCTGGAGTCGTTTAGCCAGGGTAAGCCAACAACAGCACCAACAACAACCCGACCCCCCTTCCAGTTCTCCTCGATCTCTTCATCTTACATCCCGAAGATCTTGACATTCAAATAACAAACTAGAAACCACGTCTTGGCCAGACTTATTTCTCAGAATCACCGAATTGTGTCTTAAGTTATCTGGCCCTGTAGTCGTAAGTGCGTCTTACACATTCTAAGCGGGGATACGTATGTAAATTAGGCTAAACAGCCAATCAATTTGGGAGTTTAAGTCTAATTTACATACTATTCCCCGTGTTGACAGTCTAAGTCGCACTCATGGCTACAGGGCCCGCTGTCTTGGTATTGGTATGCCTATTTCCATATGACCTGACACCCCCCACCTACCTTGTCCCCCCCCCTCCCCCTCCCCCCAACAACAGGGAGGCGCCGTGGCCGGTTGGTTAGAGTCGCCGCTCGTAATCCAACGGGTTTGCGGGTGCG
>CM065691.1:22542926-22550426 GCA_017654935.2 Phymorhynchus buccinoides
CATGGGTAATAAGGTTGAACCTCGACAATTGAAAAACGCCTGTTAGGTCACAATCCTTGGCGCACGTGTCGTGTTGCGTAGGGGAGAGACTGCGGTAAATTGGGAGGGCCGGAAGAGAAAGGGGGTGAATATGACAGCGACAGTGGTTTTTCATTTTTCTTTTCTTTTTTTATCCCTTATGTCCCCTTATTCCCAACTCGACCATCCCTTTTTCAGCGCTCACCCCTAACTAACCATTTAAAACAAAAAAGAAAATGACTACACACTTTTTTTTTATGACAGTGACAAACAGTGGCGTTGTCACATTGAGTGCGACAAAGTCGGGGACGACATCACAGCAAGTGGTGCTTGGATTTACAAGTCACACAATTTATTGTCCCCAAAAAACATGGATATACATCTGTGGTGGTACGTAACATAATTTGACTGTTGGCGACGTGTGGGAAGAGAGAGAGAGAGAGAGAGAGAGAGAGAGAGAGAGAGAGAGAGAGAGAGAGAGAGAGAGAGAGAGAGAGAGAGAGAGAGAGAGAGAGAGAGAGAGATCTGGATTACAGTTATAACATTTGGCTGATTGCAATAATAACAAATCACCATGGGGGGCGGAGGGAGAGAAAAAGAGAGAGAGAGAGAGAGAGAGAGAGAGAGAGAGAGAGAGAGAGAGAGAGAGAGATTGATTGATATGGATTACTGTTATTGCATTTGACTGATTGCAACAATAACAAATCACCATGTGTGGAGAGAGAGAGAGAGAGAGAGAGAGAGAGAGAGAGAGAGAGAGAGAGAGAGAGAGAGAGAGAGAGAGAGAGTTGTAGTTGTGATGGACAGACGAAAACGGTCTGCCAGCTAAGCCAAACAAGGTGGGAGGGTGATTCCGGAGACAGACCTTGTTCTCCTCCCTGTCTGTCACTGGTCAAAAGCCGCCCCTTGGCCCCGACCCGACGGAGTGTCCGCCATCCCCCCTTCCACGATGTGCGGGCCTTTTGAAATGACAGGCAATTATTCCCTCACTTGTCCCCACGCTGTATACTGTTGCCGTTGCCGTTGCCCACCCCAATTGTCTCTCCTTCTCCTTGTGTTTGTCTTCCATTCCTTTTCAGTCTAGAATTCTTTATCTGTATCTCACAGATTTATTGTCATATACACGGTAATGTGTGTATATCTATTCAATGTTGGCAACTTGAAATCTTGCTTTGTCGAAAATCGTATTACAGCCTATGCTCTTTTGTAATTGACTAGGGCTAACTCTGGAATGCTTTGCGCTGTTTCACTCTTCTGCAGCTTTGATAGGTCGAGTTAGCGAAGTGCAAATTTGAAACAGATTTTGCACAATCAAACAAAAACCCACACTCGCAATGGAAACTAGCGACAAAACCTAACCCATCTCATTTATTTTCCAAATTTCAATTTTCTTCATTTTTTTTATTATAAATATTTAATCAACAAGTACCTGTTGCAGTGTTTATTCCTTGAGATATGCATTACACGATTGTGTCGAGCTGCATGCAATACGACTATTTATCAGTAACTGCTCTTCCCCTTACCCCCCTCTCTCTCTCTCTCTCTCTCTCTCTCTCTCTCTCTCTCTCTCTCTCTCTCTCTCTCTCTCTCTCTCTCTCTCTCTCTCTCTCTCTCTCTCTCTCTCTCTCTCTCTCTCTCTCTCTCTCTCTCTCTCTCTCTCTCTCTCTCTCTCTCTCTCTCACACACACACACACACACACTCTCTCTCTCTCTCTCTCTCACACACACACACACACACACACACACTCACACACACACACACACACACACACACACACACACACACACACACACACACACACATATATATATATATATACACACATACACACACATACACACACACACACACACACACGCGCGCGCGCGCGCGCACGCACACGCACACACACGCACGCACACACGCACGCACACGCACACACACACACACACACACACACACACACACACACACACACACACACACACACATGAGAACAAACTGTATTGTCTCCCCCCCCAACCCCCGTCCCTTTAGGACCATATTCTTCTTCACTCGAACCGTCGATCTGTTTGTACGACGATAATCTTGTCTTGTCAAAGGATTACCGACTACTCAGTGGTTTCCACCACCTCCTAATCCGACGGGAATTACCAGGTTTTCTGTGTTGTATCATGAGACCACATTGTAATTTCGAGTTCGAGTCGAGTCGAGTTCGTCATCAGCACATCTCGGCAGCGCTTCATGAAACTTGGAACATCTCAAATTTGCTCAGGGGAATTTCGTAGCTACGGTTTACACATCTGTTATTGTTAAAAATGCGGGACTTTCCTGGTGTTGCACTGCCTCCGGGCATTGCCTCCAGGATCGTTCCTACCATCTTTATTATCTACTAATGTCCCATATGTGTATGTTCCAGACCGGAGGACGTTAAACAGATTTTAGGAGTGTGTGTTTATAATATGCCATATTGTAAGTGTGTGTGGTGGTAGTGGGGAGTGCAGAAGAGTTCTTTGTCCTTGGGAACTTTGTCCACTGTGTACTTCTTCTTCTTCTGCGTTCCCAGGCCATATGGCCATAATGAGTAAGGTACGTATGTGTCCGGTTTCCATTTTTCACTGGTCTCCCCGCTGCATACAGCCGACACATTCCGATTTCGGAGGAGCTCAAGGGAGAAACATCTATTTGGAAGATTTTTTTTAGAAAAAAAGGGCAGGAGAATGGGCCAATACGTCAGAAAGACAGATCATGATAGAAAGCAAAGGGAAAAGGCAGAGTCTATTTTTTACGAAAGACACCCCGGTATCCCCACCCCGGTGTCCACTGGGTACGTTTTTCTTAAAAACAAAAAAATAAAAAAGGGGGGTGGGGAGGGGGGGGGGGGAGTATGGGGGGAGGAGTGTAACTCGATTTGCTAACTCAACAATACAACCGGTGTTATTTTGTTTTTTAAAGATGGCACCGACCTCCCTGAAAAAAAAGGGAGATGCTGCCCATTTGATTTGATGTGCCAGGCTCTATGATTGGTCGGTTTTTATGTGCCAGGCCTTATGATTGGTTGTTGAAGGCAGATGGGGTGGGTGGGGGATTCTTTTTTTTCTTTTTTTTCTTTCTTGCCTCGTATTAATATTATATGTAATAAAGCCCGGGGGCTGGTGGTAATAGTAGTAGTCACATGGGAGTAAAAAAGGGGAGTGTATGTGTGGGGGGTGGGGGGTGGGGGTGTAGTTGTGGAGGGGGGTGGGTGGGAGGTGAGAGGATCTTTGTTCCGCCTTATTCACTGCCTATGACAGTCCTCGTTTATCATCGGTTTGGGGCAATGTTCGGCAACCAACGGCTGTTGAAAAGTAATTCCCCCCACCCCCACCCCCCCCCCCACCTCCCACACACCACCACCACCGCCTTCACTGTCCTTCCAGTTTTTCAAGACGAAAAGGTGGTGGGGAGAAGACGGTGGGGGTGAGTGTTGGGGAGGGAGGGCGGGGTGGGGTGGGGGGTGGGGGGTGTTATCATATATGGGTATAAAGGTGGTGAAGAGAAGACGGTGGGAGTGAGTGTTGGGGAAGGAGGGAAAGAGCGGGGGGTGGTGGTGTTAGCATTGTGACAATGCAGCCCCGTCTCGACATGACGGGTCCCTGGTGGACTGAGGTACATGAAATACGTTGAATTTGATACAGTGATCAGATAACGAAGGGATGCCTGTTTTAATTCTCGTTTAATCCCTTGTTACAAGGAACAAACAATAAAGTTAACGCGTGAGTTTACGCTGTGTGTGTGTGTGTGTGTGTGTGTCTGTCTGTCTGTCTGTCTGTCTTGTCTGTCTGTCTGTCTGTTTGTGAGTGTGTGTGTGTGTGTGTGTGTTTTGTTAAGAAAAAGGGGCTAGAATACTTCAATATCAGTTCTCTCCTATCCCAGAAGATGAACCTGCTCTTGTTTGTCAAGATTGTCCTTCGGGTTAGTTACATCATTCTATAATCACAAATAATCTTTAAAACGTGATTGATGAATATAAACGCTGAGCAAATGGGTGGGAACATAACATAAGATCAATCGACAAAGCCGAACAAACCCCGAGATGAAACTGATAAACCCGAGAAATTGTAGGCCTGCATTGTTACACCGAGCTGAAAATATTCTCACAAACAAAATCATTTCTACTTCTGTTATCTATCCATCTGATTCTAGTTCTTTTTGCAACACGAATCTTTTCCCTAAATCCTTGGATTTGTTGTTTTCGTATCAAGAAATCAAAACCGTTCAACAACAAAAACCCTTCCCACTGGTTGAAACGACGCGCCTTTTTTTCTCTCAAGGGGAATCATCCACTCGTTCGCTGCTGCTAGTAATCGGCGGAAATGACGCAGTGCGTGGTGATTGCGGGGGCCGATGCAGCGGAGCAAAACGCCAGAACTTGATCAGTGTCATCAGTTGTTGAAGTGAAGCCGATAATTCCAGGGCAGGGGTCGGCCTTTTGATGCGCCAGTCACCCGATAGCTTTGAAACCAGGGGGCTTCTTCAGATGTCGTCCACACTGCCTTAGAGAAGTTAGACAGCCAATGGATTCTGCTACACCTAGCTACTAGTAGCTACCGAGGACAAAGGCCTCTTTTAGTCAGAAGAGTCAGCTTTGGAAGTTCTTTCGGAAAATGGAACGCTTAGCAAGAAAAGGAGATCGTCAGTGGTTGTAACACACTGCATCATTGTTCGGTCGTTTCTTCATGTGAGCGTTTTGGTAAAATGTGGAGGGATCATCCCTTAATTATATGAAGTTCTACTAAAGCTTTCCCACTTAAGTTTTAGTAGAACTTAATAAAAAATTAAGCACAGATGTGGAAAGTGGAGATAATAATATATCTATTTGATATAAAACAATGGATATAAAACAATATCATTGTTTTATATCATGAATTTAAAAAATGAAATTCGCAGATTACGGTATTTTTCCCACACTCGTAGTATTCTTATTTTCCACTTTCGGTGTTATTCTTTACAGTTTTGGTGGCTCAAAAATCACAATGATTGATTAGCAGTTATGGACATTTGTAATGTGCATACATGAAATAAACTTAACTCCTGATTATTCCGCTTCCAGTCTCATCTCCCACCCCCTTCTTCATTGTCTCTGCTTCTAATTAAAACCCGCTTCCTATCAACAGAGAAGGGGGGGAAAACAAGCAAAATAAATCTGCGACCGAACAAAAAACAGCCTCCCTTCAGACTGCAGATAAATATGTAGATCAAAAGAATTCATAGAACAGTGACAACATCTTTTGCCTCCTGGCTATCTAAGTGGAAACCCCCAGGGGATATTTGGTGCAGGCCCAAGGGTGGGTTTGACCTGCTGAGAACCACTTAGCTCTGGCCCCGAACTTGATCCCATCACCTGGAATCTTCAACAGTAGACCATTGACTGGACTCTTGCATTATAATTACCGTCAAGTCACTGACTTCCTTAAAGCTGGTCTAGTTCAATAGAGAGCAGAACTCAGGCAACCTGCGGACTGGCACCGCATGTGCCAAGTCGTTGCAGGTGATTGTTACTGATCAATTATGAGATGTTCAACTCCTGGGGCACATGGCGCCTGTTCAGTGGAGATGTACTGGGCACAGTTCTGCACCAGCAAGACAGCTGACTTCATCTGTGGCGTAATGTGACACTTCTATGTGCCCGTGACAACAATACTCACGAATAGTTAGCTTCACAATTAACGGAATTCTGATTGATTGGTCATTTCATTTCAGCCCTATAATCTGTATGCAGAAAATGTGCAGGTATGCTCCTTTGTCTGACGCCAGATGGAGACTGGCTATGTTTCTATTATGTATTACCATTAATACAAATGTGTTTGTTACTATGCGTAATTATGCTGACAGGTTTCATAAATTGTCTTTCTATTTTATTACACAGATTATTCACGTCTCTCATTCTTTATCTTGTCTTTTAAATTATTTTATCCCTCCCCCCCCCTCCTCTCTCTCTCTCTCTCTCTCTCTCTCTCTCTCTCTCTCTCTCTCTCTCTCTCTCTCTCTCTCTCTCTCTCTCTCTCTCTCTCTCTCTCTCTGTTAATTTGCTTACAGCATCACTGTACTTTTGCATTGTTCAGCTTCATTTTAATCACCGTTCTCCCTTAGTATATAAAAGTTGAACCAATTTATAAATGTGTGTATGTATTTGTCTGTTTTGGTTAAAATTTATTTCCTCCTGCCATATTGTTAATTATTCTTTATGAAAGGGTGCGTTATAAGCATTTGCTTGTTGTCACCCTCATTACCTCATCATTGTTTGATTTTGTATGATATTTGAATAAAGTTGTCTAAACCAATAGTTAGCTGACTGTGGAAAAACTAGTGTGTGTGGGGGGTGGGGGTGGGGGTCCAGATAATTTTACATATTTTTGCTTAATTTCGCCTGTTATTCAAATAGTGGTTTTAGGCTAGTGTGTAACAGAACCAGTGGTTTAACGCTGGCCTGGGAAACAGGATTTTGTATTTACCAGCAAATCTAAGACAAACCCTGTTGAGATAATGGCGATAGTAAATCAAATGTGCCACCCAAGTCAATCTAACATTCTGTCACGCATACGAAAAAGTCGACGATTAAATTGGCCCACGAAGCGTATGGTTATTCCATTATTTTTGCCGTTCAAATCAAACCCAGTCCTGTAAACAGTCATTATGTTACAATGACTGCAACGTTTCCTTCCCTTTGATTGACTAGGAAATGGATACTGCCTGACCGTGTGTTTGTGTTTCCGGTAAGAAACCAGGGGAGACAATTTTGTTCTCTCACGTGGACAATTTGTTTCTTCTAAATTTAAGCCAGAGAAAATGGACAGCAACCACGGTCAACTAGGGCTACAAGACGACAAGGGTGTGTTTGGGCACGTGGGGGGTTGATTGCTCTAAACTAGCGGAACGTTCCACACATCACACAACCAGTACAATCCACCACCACCACCACCACCACAGTCTCCCCCTAAAAGGCTAAAGCTTGTTGGACATGGTGAGAGGTGTCAGAGCGTCGCTCTCCTAGTTTTCCGCCCCGTTTGTTGCGTGAAGAATCCCCCTGTCGTGTCACGCCTGACTACACCAAAGACAGCAAGCAGCCCTCCACAAGTTGTATTAGCTAAAGGGGCAGGACAGCAGTAGGGGTGGCGTTGAAGAAAGGAAGAGCCGTGGCTGGATCTAACGGACATCCCTCTGTGCAGAGCCATAGGGAGCCTTAGCTAGAGGGTGTGTGAGCATGGAGAGAAATGGAATGCTTGTTTTTCAGACTGGTGGAGGCCTTAAAAGGGACACCCTGATGGATGAGTGTTTTTGCAAGAAACACGTCGAGGTCACCAGAAAGACAGACTTGTCAAGGATCGGAACACTCACTTTGCTCTGGTTTCCTAGAAATCAAACCGTCAAAACGGCGATTCCTCCTTGCCGGAGTTGCCGGAGAGAGAAGCCATTTTGGACGGTGTGGGTGGAGGCCACTAAGAGTGGTTGAAGCTTTTTGT
>CM065691.1:22555426-22567926 GCA_017654935.2 Phymorhynchus buccinoides
GTGCGAAGTGGGAGGGTTAAACGGGTGTCGAGGGGCAGTCTGTGAGTGTCCGGTGGTCATTCGGAGCTTTATTGGTCATCCGGCGTATTATGTTTTTTTAGGGGAGGGGTAGGGGATCGGGAGGGGTGGGGTGTGAGGGTGTCAAATTGGCCTCTTTTGGGATTCCAGTTATGGCTGGAGGCGTGTGCCAGATTTGATTTCAGCCACGCTTATGCGCGTGTGAAGGATATGAAGAGCCTTGAGTGGACAGTGACTGATAGAGAGAAGAGAGAGAGAGAGAGAGAGAGAGAGAGAGAGAGAGAGAGAGAGAGAGAGAGAGAGAGAGAGAGAGAGAGAGAGAGAGAGAGAGAGAACACATTCTTCTTTCAATATAGTTCCAATATAGTTGTCAAAGTCAGTTCTGACTATTTTTACAACTGTGTTTCCCACATTGGACACTAAACACTGAAAACTTTAAATTGCGGGAATAAAACTGTTACGCACAGCCTATTCTTCTGTAACGGTATACTCGGTATATTCGTACAAACCTAGTCTTACGATAGAAATGAGAGAAAGAGGTGATACTGATCGCTGAACACTGAAATGTTTGAATGATTAGGCCTAAGGCCCATATCGAAAGCGAGAGGGAGAGAGAGAAAGAGAAAGAGAGAGAGAGAGAGAGAGAGAGAGAGAGAGAGAGAGAGAGAGAGAGAGAGAGAGAGAGAGAGAGAGAGAGAGAGAGAGAGAGAGAGAGACAAACAGACAGACAGAGTGGGTCATGGTAAGGTTTGCATGCATTATGATGTCTACAACCGTTTGAAACTTTGGTATCTCTTGTCCGCCAGCCATATTTCAGCCAAAAATGTCCATTAAATTTACCTGGGTAGAGAACAAAATCCATCTGCAGTATTGGGGATTCTTCTGTGACATATATATAAAATGAGGTCTATCCTTACTTTTAAAAAACTAAGACAATAGGGTCTTTGGATAATAGACCCCAATTTGATGCCTCTTAGTGACATAGGTGTTAAATCGCTGTGGTGCTAAAATGCGACTTTGGCGGTGAAAGGGTTAACTGAGTTTATGTCTTCTTTATAATAATTATGAAGATTTAATGCGTATAATTATTCGTTTTAGTTTTACTCTTCTCTTCTCCCAATTCATATCTTAACTTCATTATTCATTTACTTGCCTGTCTTATCTCTTTTCTTCTTGAACTCCCCTCCCCCCCCCCCCCCCCCCTCCCCCCCCCCCATCCTCCTCCTCCCGCCTTTCTGTCATTGCTTTGTTTCTTTATGATGTCTCTCTGTATCTTGTCTTATATATTTTCCTGAGCCTGTTTGTTCTCTCTTTGTCCTTATAGTTTAAAGACTTCATTGATTCATGTACTCTTTTTTCCTCTGATCTCTCTCTCTCTCTCTGTCTCTCTCTCTCTTTCTCTCTCTCTCTCTCTCTCTCTCTCTCTCTCTCTCTCTCTCTCTCTCTCTCTCTCTCTCTCTCTCTCTCTCTCTCTCTCTCTGTCTCTCTCTCTCTCTCTCTCTCTCTCTCTCTCTCTCTCTCTCTCTCTCTCTCTCTCTCTCTCTCTCTCTCTCTCTCTCTTTCTGTGCAACTAATTCCCCCCAAATACTACAATCATCCCAATGCTTTTAAATTGGTTTTATTATTTACTGATATTAAAGCATGCTCATCTCTTTCTCTTTTTCTGTCTAAAGCGTTTGCTTTTAGAAGCCAATCGCTTGTCTCTGGATACATTATTTTTCTCATATTAGTTATCCCAATTTATGGATTATTATGTATGTGCTTGGTTTTATTGTTCTAGTTTACTTTTATTTATTGATAAAAAATATTGATACGGGCAGAGAGGCCTAATCAATAAAAACTTCAGACTTCAGACTTCTCTCTCTCTCTCTCTCTCTTTGATATGTATGTTATTATACTAATAATGACCTCGATGGTCAACTTCGTTGCAAGAGTGCACCATGCACATGTGATTCGACAGCTGCAAGCAGGGTAGCAGGATGGAACGAATGAAAGAGAAAGGTGTGTGTGCGTGCGTGCGTGCGTGCGTACGCGCGCACGCGCGTGTGTCTGTGTGTCTGTGTGTCAGGGAGAGGCAGGTTGCACGTGGTGCGAATGGGAGTATGTGAATGAGGAGGATGAGCGGAGGGAGGGGGGGAGGAAGAGTGCACTGATACCACAAAGACTATGATACTGACCCAAAGCACCAGCCTCACCCCACCCCCACCCCCTCCACCACGACCACCTCATCACCACCCGCCAGATGGGAGACAGCGTGAAAATTGACATCGAACGACACAACGATGAGTATAGTAAGAGGAGGAGGAGGGGGAGACACGCTTAGGGGATATAGAGGGGGGAAATACCCTCAAAGAGAAGAAGAGGTGGTAAGTGTTGGTCAGCAGGCCTCGTGGGCGTGTCCACCCAGTGTCCAGTTTTGTTTAGCCAGGGGGATAGTAAAACTCATCCCTGGACAGCACGTGCACAAAGACAGTTCCTGCGGTGTCTGACAACACCTCCTGTGCACTTTTTTTCACACCCCTCTTCAGATCCGGACAATGGACCTTTTTTTTCTTTCCTTCCCTGAAATCCTTTTGAAGGTCGGAAGATAGGCAGATGCGCGCAATGTGTCATCATGGGGACAAAAGAAGAACGGACATGGGATGGTGTGAAGGGGGAGACGGAGGGAGGGAGGAATAAAATCGGTCGGAAGGTGGAGGAGTATTGGGAGGGGTGGGGTTGTGCAGTAGCAGGCCATCTGCACAGTCCGTTGAATGGATTGGATACACCATTTTTTAAAGTTTGTTTTTGTCATGTTAGATCCATACGTCGTCTTTGTGGTTTTTTTACACGGACTACTTTTGACATCATTAAAGCTACGTGTTCTCAGTGAAGTCGTATGTTTCCAAATTAGAACCATGTAAAGTAGAGAAACAACCAACTCGTTTCTGATTAAAAACAAAAACAAAACATACAATGCAGTTTTTAACCCTTTCACCGCCAATGTCGCATTTTTGAACCACAATGATTTAACATCCATGTCATAAAAACTCTTGAAATCAGGGTCTGTTATTCAATGATATTATGTTCTTAAATTTGGGCAGTAAGGACTGACCTCGTTCTAAATGTGTCACAGAGAAATCCATTAATATTGCAGACAAAATCTTTTCTGTAGCCATTTAGCTTTAATGGATTTTTTGGGCTCAAAGATGGCTGGCGGTGAAAGGGTTAAAGCAGAGACCAAAGAAATATAGAATGCAGAGAAAAACCCTCCATGCTAATGCAACTATAGCGACTCGACGGGACACATTACTTCATGACTGGCATGGTCGTAGACATTTTGAAAACAAAAACATCAGTGATTCACAAGAGATTGCGTGCACAGACCAAGAAGAGCAGACAAGACAAACAGACAGGAACAATCGCATGAGTATCCTCTCTCTTTCCACACGGCGGAGTGTCAGAGAGCTTGAAACAAACATTGGCTCTGCTCAGGTGTACAAAAAAGAAGAAGAAAGGAACATAACACAAGAAAGACAGGAAGAAGTGGAGGAAGCGGAGAATTTAGCAGTTGAGGTGGACCGTTTCCGGCGATTAGCGGGGCTCAGAGAGCGGTCCATCCTTGCGATAAGTGCATCCGGTCATTTGCGCACAATGCACGAGTGACCTCCACTGACCGCTGCTCGATCGTCCAACATACTAATCCTGTGGGTGCTTAGTAACATTTTGGATACCTTTCAAAGGTGTGTGTGTGTGTGTGTGTGTGTGTGTGTGTGTGTGTGTGTGTGTGTGTGTGTGTGTGTGTGTGTGTGTGACACTGTGTGTTTTACTTTTCAAAGTTTTTTCTTCTTCTGCTTTGTTGTGTTTTTATTTATATCTGTTGTATCTCAGTTCAATAAAGATACATCGTTTCCAGCAGTCTTCTTCGGATGCATCGTGTCTCTGTGATAGCCAACGGATATTTCAAAACAACCAGTAAAACGAGACGATATTTCCTGTTCACTCTGACCAGCGAAAAAGCAGTCATTTTGCCCTTTTGTTCTGTGTGTGTATGGGTTTGGGTTTTTTCTCCCCCAATTATAGTGATGCATTTTCATGCTCGTTTCGTCCTCTCTTTTTTCGCAGTGACTGAAAAGTCCCAACAATTAGACCAGTTGTGTCTATCGCTTGGACACTGTCACTTTGTTTTGTTTCCTTTTCATAATAACCCTCTTGTTTGCCTGAATGCAGAATAGAATAAAAGAGGACGTATCAATTTTAAGGGGAAGGAGGGTGGTGTGGGTCTAGGGGGTGGGGGTGGGTTGGAGGGAGGTGAGAGAGGATTTCTATCTGTGGAAAAACACACACAACAAAGGGCCATCCCATTCATGCACTGAAAAGATAGTCACACAGTCGCGTACGTGCGCGCGCGCCATTACACATACACACATACACACAGCGCGCGCGAGCGCACACGCGCACGCACGCGCACGCACGCACGCACACACACACACACGCACACGCGCACACACACACACACACACACACACACACACACGCACGCACGCAAGCAAGCGCACACACACACACACACACACATTTACACACACACACACACACACATACACATACACACACGCGCGCGCGCGTGGGGGAGGAGGGGTGTGAGGATGAAAGATAGATAGATACCTGTCAAAGACCGGACTTTGAAAAAACACAAAAGAGAGGGAGGGGAAACTTGACATAGAGGTGTTAAGAGAAGTAGGGGGTGGACAGAGGCTTCTCTTCTTTTTTCTTTTTGAAAGCTGCACAATGCACCTGGCCTCAAATGACCTTGTGCGCGTGCGTGTGCACGCGCTGCGCGCGCGGTTGTCTTTCCTTTGTTGAAATTCTATGACAGTGGGTGTCCCTGGACTTGCGCTTGACCTTTTGGTTTTTTGTGGGAGGGGGGGGGGGGGGGGGGGATGAGTAAAAGAAAACGGTGTGAGTGGGGGTGGGGTAATGGGCGGAGGAGTAGGGGGGTAGGGCAGGAGGCGTACAAATCGTCTCCCTTTGAAATACTGAAATACTGAATACTCTTCTCATTGGTTTGTGTGTGGGGGGGGGGGGGGGGGGAGGGGGAGGGGGGGGGGGGGGGGGGGGAGGGTGTGTGTGTGTGTGAAGAGAATAGGTGCAGTTTTATATTTCGCCAATTATTTACAGGGTTTTTTGGGGGGGGGTTAAACGTGGAGAGAGGAACAAAGTATGGATGCGCGGAAAGAAAGGTGTAGGTAGGTAGTTGTTGGAAGGGACAGCGGACACACAGGATAATTGTCTACCCTTGTCCTGTCACTGTAGCTGCCTCTTTCTCTGTCTATTTGCCTCTGTCTCTCTGTCTGTCTGTCTGTCTCTCTCTCTCTCTCTCTCTCTCTCTCTCTCTCTCTCTCTCTCTCTCTCTCTCTCTCTCTCTCTCTCTCTCTCTCTCTCTCTCTTTCACTCTGGTTTAAATGTTTTATTTTCAAAAGAAACATCAACAACAACGACATAACTGAAGCAGCAACAAGCAAAGCTTATGACGTGCTCAGTACAAAATAACTTACACAGCATGATAAACATTGGCAGAATTATACCAGTTTGCAATAATTACATAGCAAAGAAAAAAATAAAGAAAATATCAAACCAATCAACAACGAACAGTAAACATAACAATAACAAGAAAACGTAGAACAAAATGAAACCATGGACAAAACATGAGTAAAAATAAAATTCTCAAAATCTCATTGATAATCCTAAGCGATCAGAAATACAAAGTCGTCAGTAATCAAATTATCTCTCTCTCTCTCTCTCTCTCTCTCTCTCTCTCTCTCTCTCTCTCTCTCTCTCTCTCTCTCTCTCTCTCTCTCTCTCTCTCTCTCTCTCTCTCTCTCTCTCTCTCTCTCTCTCTCTCTCTCTCTCTCTCTCTCTGTGGAATGAATGAGCTAAATATCAATCAGCGATATAAAGATATTTCGAAACTTTGTCCATCATGTAACAAATTAGAAGATGAACAACATGTATTCTATGATTGCACAATGTATAACGAGTTGAGACGAAAATACTTGTACAGACATAATATAATAATGATGGTAACTACAAGACCTCCCTTACTTAACTGTTTATTGCAAAATGAAAGTTGTTTAGTTACTAGAAACGTTGCTATGTTCATATACTATGCTCTAAAACAAAGGGAACAGTTTACAACACTCGTAAATCCTTAACTTGTTTTTGTTTTTGATGTAGTATCCGCATCATGATATATTCTATTGTTCTAATGATTGTGTTCTTTACCTTTTTGCTTTAGTTGTGTGCATATTAAGTGCACCTCCAAATGTGTATAGGTCGGTGGCCTCACATTAAAAATTCATTGCGTCAAATTCATTGCGTCTCTCTCTCTCTCTCTCTCTCTCTCTCTCTCTCTCTCTCTCTCTCTCTCTCTCTCTCTCTCTCTCTCTCTCTCTCTCTCTCTCTCTCTCTCTCTCTCTCTCTCTCTCTCCCCCCCCCCTGTCTGTGTGTGTGTCTGTGTGTGTGTGTGACTGTCTGTCCGTTCGCCTGGATCCGTGCGATAACCAGACAAACGAGATCCTTCGGTCTGAGTGTCTCGTCTCTTGTCAAAAAACTATATGTCTATCTGTCTCGTGGACAGTGGCGACAGTTGCAGGCGCTCACGTGCCTCGCACGCGCAACCTCTATGTAACAAGGCGTCAGCGCTTTCAGGTCTTTGTTTTGGGTGATGATACGCGCGCGTTTTGTGTGTGCGCGCGCGTGTGTGTGTGAATGTGTGTGTGAGCGTGTGAGCGTGTGAGCGTGTGTGCGTTGCGTGCGTGTGCCTGTGTGTGCGCGCGTGCGCAGCGCGCGCGCGCGCGCGCGTGTGTGTGTGTGTGGCGTCCTGTTTTCTTTTCACTACTCTTCCTCTTCCCTCCTCTCTCCTATCTCCCACCTTAAATATAACTGTCTTTTTTGCTCTGTCTGTCTCTCTCCATGTCTCTCTGTCTCTGTCTCTCTCTCTCTCTCTCTCTCTCTCCATCTCTCTCTCTCTCTCTCCTCTCTCTCTCTCTTCTCTCTCTCTCTCTCTCTCTCTCTCTCTCTCTCTCTCTCTCTCATTCATTCACATTTTGTTGTTGTTGTTGTAACAGATGTAAGAAGAATTCCTATTACCCCCCTTGTCATCAGACCTTTTTGGTAATGACAATAAAATGTTCAGCGTTCTCTCTCTCTCTCTCTCTCTCTCTCTCTCTCTCTCTCTCTCTCTCTCTCTCTCTCTCTCTCTCTCTCTCTCTCTCTCTCTCTCTCTCTCTTGCCCTGTCGCCCTCTCTGTCTGATCTTAATATAACAAAGGACATAATAAGTTCGAGGAGTATGACAATAAACTATAGAATCTTTCAAGACATTCGAATTGATTGTTATTGCTGCAAGCAATTCAGTTTTTGTCCTTGGATTTGTCTGTCTTTTCTTCAAGCAATCAAGGGAATACTAAAGTTAATTTCGTTAATTATGATATAGCTACAGGCGGTCAAATATTTTTTTGCTAAATTTCTCTTTTGTATTGAGAGTTACGATAGGTTTATATCGTACTTGTTTGTGCGCGAAGCACAGATGACGTCTACCCACTAAATCGTAAAATAAACCAGTTTTTGTTATTTCGTGAATCTCCGGCTGATCAGAATGTTATGTGATTTGCTTTTTGTCAAAGGTTCTGTCAAAGGAAATTGCCAGTATTATGAATCAAGGTAATACAAAAAGGAATACATGAGTAAAAACGAAATGAAGCAACCATTTCTCTGTCATCTAGAAGATACGACAATGTTTTACTGGGGAGGAATAATAATAATAATAATGATGATGATGATGATGATGATAATATTACGGAGTTTATTACTTTCGGTTGTTTACTGGTACATATGTGCCTGTCCGGTAAAGAAGAAAATGGAAGAAGTGTGCGTTTATTTTTGTGTACTTATTGACATTTCTCCTTCATCGGTCTTTTGAAGTTTTGTCCGCCTGCGAACCTCGTTTGGTTTCAAAACAACTTTTACTCAACAGACATTTGCAGCTACAAAACACTGTGCAATAAGCCAACAAATTATACTAAATTACCAAGAAACACAGGCTGCATCTCATAACTCCAAATGTGATGGAAATGTAAAACATTCAACATGAAGATGAAACTGAAATGAAAGATAAGCGCAAACAAAAGCAGATATAAACGTTACAAATAAGCAAGAGTGAGGCTAAGAGAGAGGATATAGTGAAATGAATCAGGGGAAGGAACTTCTCGTAATTAACTCCCTTTTACCAAAGTTATTTATAGCACCTATTCGCCTAGCAAAGTGAAAGTAGTTGCCACAACAATACAGACCCAAGTTCATCCTTAAATTAAGCCTTTTCTTTTCAGATTAACCGTTCGATAATCCCCCTTCTCTTCCTCAACATGTCTCGCATTCTCTGTGACACACACATACACAGGGGACCCCCCCCCCCCCACACACACACACACACACACACGCGCGCGCGCACAGACAAACAGACAGAGATAGAGACAGACACGCAGAGAGATAAACAGAGACAGACAGTGAGACAGAGACACAAGGAGAGACAGAAAGAGAGAGACAGAAACGCAGGGAGACACAATTTTAGTATGTTTTCCTTCTTGTTTTGTGCTGATGATCGGCGTGCCGATAAAAAAACAACCTGTTAATAATTATCCTTTGGTCTGCCTTTAACTCATTCAATTCGTTCCAGCCATATAATTATGTGCGGAATTAATAGATTGCTGTCAATTTGCTGCATTTACTTCATGGGAAGTAATTCTGTGTGCACACCATACCTTGGTCACTTCTAAACTCGCTCCGCTCCCTTAGACCACCATTTTGCCCCTGACTTTGCTTTTGTACCCGATCGGTGTAGAGAGGTATTTTTTTTTTATATAAAGTCTATATAATATACAAGTCTGATCAACCACTTCCCTATGTCTAAACCAGAAGTAAAAACCTGTAATCTTCTTTCATTTCTCCTTTTGTTTATGTATGTTATGTATGTTTTGTTTGTGTGTATGGCTGGAGAGTGATTTGTGAGGTTTTTGAATAATTCAAAATCGTTGCGATGCGAATGAGTTAATGCTGCCGCCACAATCAAAGCCTGCATCGATTATAGCGAGCAATTCATGATAACTGAGAAATAGCGAAACTAAACAATATATCAAAAGGGACAGGAGATGGCAGATAAGGTGGCGTTCAGATGGGATTGGAAGGGGGGGGGGGGGGGGGCGGGGGTATAGGAAACAGAAGGCTAGATAAAAAAAAATTCTATCCATGTCTCCACCACCCACCCCCCTTCCTTCCCTAGTACACCCTCTTGCCTTTCCACTTTCTCTGTTTGAGGTGCCAGCCAAAGCTTTTCGCATGGACTTAACGACCATGGTTGTTTTGTGATGCTAATCATCAAGGACTAACTGAACGTTGCATTGTGTGGAATCCTCGAACTAAACAAAAAATGGGAAAATACTGCTGCTGCTGCTGCTGCTGCTGCTGCTGATGGTGATTTTTTTTTCAACTTTTTTTTTCTTTTAAAAAATGATCTTATTTTTTTGGGTGGGGGGTAGGGAAAGAGAATAATATGACTGAAGAAAACAAAAAAGGAAGGGAGAAGGTGGATGAGGTGGAATGGTGGAATAGTGGGAGGAGGGAGGGAGAAGGAAGGGGAGGTGGAACGAGGGGTGTGGGGGGGAGAGTGGAGGGTGTGAACACTCTCACCTGCGAACCTTTGGTTTGGTACCCTTTGCAACTGTTGATTTTTTTTATTTTATAGTACTACTAAATTGTATTTTAGACATCCCATTTTCTCATCGAAACTTTTCACTGAGAAGGAACATTCTGCGTTCTCGGAAAAGGGATAGGGTTAGGGTCAACCTAACGTTATTGTCACGAAAGTGAAATAACCAGACTTTGAGATCCAAGAGTCGTAAACAGGAGGGGGATGTTTAAACTACACGTTTGCGTAGATGGCGACTCTTCTTTGCATGGGTGTTTGGGTTTTTTTGGTCGTCGTTTTCATAATCACAGGTATAATCCTCCCACCCCCCACCCACAACACCGTCGTTTTTCTCTCTTTCTTGTATCCCCCACCATGCCCCTCTCTCTACCACCGTTCCCTACTGTCTACCCCCTTCATCCCTCGCCTGTCTCTGTCTCACCTGCGGTCATTGTTAGGTACTAACCACCCTTGTACTGTTTCCCCTCCCATAAATGACAGGTCGCGTGTTTCTCTGTTTCCCTGTTTAAGTGCATGCGTCTCTCTGTGTCTCTGTCTCTGTCTCTCTTTGTCTGTCTCTCTCTTTGTCTGTCTCTGTCTGTCTGTCTCTCTGTCTCTCTCTCTCTCTCTCTCTTTCTCTCTCTGTGTCTCTCTCTGTGTGTCTCTCTGTGTGTCTCTGTCTCTGTCTCTGTCTCTCTCTCTCTCTCTCTCTCTCTCTCTCTCTCTCTCTCTCTCTCTCTCTCTCTCTCTCTCTCTCTCTCTCTCTCTCTCTCTCTCTCTCTCTCTCTCCAAGAATAGAAGACATTGGTGCCAGCCGCCGTGGCGCAGTGGTAACGTCGAGGACAACAGACTGGGAGGTCTCGAGTTCCAATCCCATCAGAGGCGAGGTTTTTTTGTTTTTTTATCGACTCCTACTCAGAGTGTGGCTATGGGCGCAATGGGAAGACTGAAACAACGCAGTCCAGCTTCATCCGCTTAACGGATGCGATTCTGGGAGAGTTCGGCTCTATTTTCGTGACCAACACTGCAGGTGTCTGTAGTTATCGGGTCTGGTTAACGCCGGGATATCATTACATAAAGAGGAGAAGAGTACAGCCATGTCTCGTAGTCTCAGACCAATACAGAACTCCATAGCATCATCATTATCATAGTCATCCGCCTCATTTTCATCAATCATCAAACAGGAAACAAATGTTTCAAATTCTGTGGCCTTGCATGCCCTGCTCTCATGGTGACCTCAGTTTCGATTTCCAACCCAGCCTATGTCCTTGTTCGGGTCAAAGTCATGGGGATTAGTATGTTCTGGGGAACTGTCGATGGACGGACGTGGTGGCGCTTTCGGAGGAGGACCTCACCCACGCTGGCTCCGCGACTAAGACATTATTGTCACCAGTAGGGGGCTTAATAGGTAGTGTCCTGCGTATATTAGCTTAGAACCGGCTCCACTGAACTCCACCGATGTGACTCAGCAGCAGTGCAGTGTCTGCTTGGTTGGTTGCCTCCTGACGGCCTAACATAGATTCGCTCCCATTGGACTGCTGGTTTCGGATTCTGCGATCTGACAAACCAGAGTGTGGCTGCGAGTTGGGATTCAGAATGAGCGGCGTGGAAGCAACGCCACCGTACGGCCCAGAAGATGGAGAAAATAAGAGAATACTTTGGTGCATAAATAATACCGCAGGGGTGTTGCCGTGGATATCTTCAAATTTGGTGTAGGGGGTGTAAAGGGCAAAAAAACTACATGCCTGCCGCTCGACGACTCCCTTGTTCTCTCCGTCTTCTCGTCACATGTATTGGTCTTCTCTTTTCAGTGGAACAAAGCATCAACTTGGAGAAAAGTTAGCATTTGGGAGAATTTGAAGGTTATGGTTGAAGAAAACGACTATTGTAAGAAGGAGTGAGAGAGAGAGAGAGAGAAAAAAGTGATGAGGCAGATGCAGTATGATGAAGAAAGAAAAAAAGAGAGACAAAGAAAGGAAAGAAAAAAGAAAAGGAGGAAAAGAAGAGAAAAGGATGAAAGCATGAAAGAAGTAAAGGAAAGCTAGCCTGGGGAAGATGGTTGCACACAAAAAGTCACTAATGGGCTGATGGTAGTAATGGTTGGTAACTGAATGCCGTACCAACTTCACAAATCATTCTTTCTCTACCCTCTTCTCTCCATCTCCTCCTAGATCCACCTTCTTTTTTTCCTTCTTCTTTCTTCTTTCCTCTGTTAACGACCGGCAGATTTCACCTGAGTGAAAGAAAGAAAGAAAGAAAGAAAGAAAGACAGAAAGAGGCAAGAGGGAGAAAGAAGCTGTCACCTTTCCTCCGTCAACTACCACCAGTCCCTGCATAATGGGCCTTAGGTACTGAGAAAGAAAGACAGACAGAAAGAAAATTAAAAAGAAGAAAGGAAAGAAAAGGAAGAAAGAAAGAACAAGGAAGACAGACAAGAAGAAAGAAAGAAAGAGAAGAAAGAGAAAGACAAGAGGAGAGGAAGAGGAACAGAAAGGAGGTAGATTCCGGGGGGGGGGGGGGGGGTAGATGAGAGGCAGGAGAAACAAAGAAAAAAAAGAAAAAGAAAAACAACAACAACACAAACGAAGACATTTGTGAGACTTTAAGGCTGAGGATGTAAGATCGAAAAGAGGGAGAGAGAGAGAGAGAGAGAGAGAGAGAGAGAGAGAGAGAGAGAGAGAGAGAGAGAGAGAGAGAGAGAGAGAGAGAGAGAGAGAGAGAGAGAGAGAGAGAGAGAGAGAGAGAGAGAGAGAGAGAGA
>CM065691.1:22575426-22580426 GCA_017654935.2 Phymorhynchus buccinoides
TTTGTTCGAGGTCCAGTTTACGAACAATGGACAGAAGTGGACCTACCTAAATATTGTCTTCTTCTTTTGTTTGCTTTGTTCGAGGTCCAGTTTACGAACAATGGACAGAAGTGGACCTACCTAAATATTGTCTTCTTCTTTTGTTTGCTTTGTTCGAGGTCCAGTTTACGAACAATGGACAGAAGTGGACCTACCTAAATATTGTCTTCTTCTTTTGTTTGCTTTGTTCGAGGTCCAGTTTACGAACAATGGACAGAAGTGGACCTACCTAAATATTGTCTTCTTCTTTTGTTTGCTTTGTTCGAGGTCCAGTTTACGAACAATGGACAGAAGTGGACCTACCTAAATATTGTCTTCTTCTTTTGTTTGCTTTGTTCGAGGTCCAGTTTACGAACAATGGACAGAAGTGGACCTACCTAAATATTGTCTTCTTCTTTTGTTTGCTTTGTTCGAGGTCCAGTTTACGAACAATGGACAGAAGTGTTACCTACCTAAATATTGTCTTCTTCTTTTGTTTGCTTTGTTCGAGGTCCAGTTTACGAACAATGGACAGAAGTGGACCTACCTAAATAAACTACCAAGGAATCACTTGACACTTTTCATTATTTGTCAGTCACGCCTTCTACTAGTCATCACTACCACCCAAACCTTTTGTCCAC
This sequence comes from Phymorhynchus buccinoides, assembly GCA_017654935.2. Lineage (NCBI taxonomy): Eukaryota > Metazoa > Mollusca > Gastropoda > Neogastropoda > Raphitomidae > Phymorhynchus > Phymorhynchus buccinoides. Next base: position 22,576,086 of record CM065691.1, read on the forward strand.
TGTTTGTTTATTTTTATTTTTGTTAACTTTTTTTTTCTCCTTTCTATCCCTTTTTTCCTTTTGTCCACTTGTCACCCTCCAACGACCCCTATTTTTTTCTTCGTGCAGGATTTTTCTTTTTTGTTGCACCAAGCGTTTCGACCGTTTTGTAGCAAATCAGCGAGACACGACAGACGGCTGTGATTGCTGCAAAGTTTGTTGTTTGTTGTTGTTGTTGTCGTACCCTGGCTTAAAGACTCCAGGGATCATCCCAACAGCCGAAGCACTTCAACACCATGGTACTAAATGCACCAGCTAGGGATGAGAACATTACGTGTGTGACCGTACGAGAGAACTAATAAAAGATCTTTTAAAGAAGAGGAAAAAAAAGGAAAACTACGAGAGAACTAATGAAATTAGTGAGTACTATTTTAAGAGGGAAATAATAAAATATCTCTCTCTCTCTCTCTCTCTCTCTCTCTCTCTCTCTCTCTCTCTCTCTCTCTCTCTCTCTCTCTCTCTCTCTCCCTCTCCCTCTCCCTCTCTCTCTCTCTCTCTCTCTCTCTCTCTCTCTCTCCCCTCTCTCTCTCTCTCTCTCTCTCTCTCTCTCTCTCTCTCTCTGCAACTAATTCCCCCCAAATACTACAATCATCCCAAAAACATTTTTTATTTCATTGTACAGCTTACGAAGAACTAAGAAAGAAATCCTTCTTTTCCAGCTCAGCTGCAGCCAAAAGGGATGATGTTGCTTCTCTGCTAAAATCTGATAACGAAGAAATTATTCAATCAGTGGCTAGTTTTATAGCAAATACTCAAAAAACCAGGCTAATCTAACATAACAACGAATGTGTAGATAGACGGATGAAAACAATCTATGTTGTTCTTGATCATTTTATATGTTGATTATATATTGGATGGTCGGTAACCATGAATGTTTTCTTTCAGTTTTCATTTATTTTGTTTCATTTGTTTATTTTACTTTTGTTTATGTTGTCGAATACTATTATTTCATTGAAAATATTCAAGTACCCCTCCCCCCCCCCCCCCCCCCCCCCCCCCCCCCTTGTCATCAGACCCGTGTGGTAATGACAATAAAATTTCCAGTGTTCCAGTGTTCCAGTGTTCTCTCTCTCTCTCTCTCTCTCTCTCTCTCTCTCTCTCTCTCTCTCTCTCTCTCTCTCTCTCCCTCCCTCCCTCCCTCCCTCCCTTCCTCTCTCTCTCTCTCTCTCTCTCTCTCTCTCTCTCTCTCTCTCTCTCTCTCTCTCTCTCTCTCTCTCTCTCTCTCTCTCTCTCTCTCTCTGTGCCTATGATAGATGTGGAGGTTGGCAGGGAGAGAGAGGGATATACATGTTTTGTGTTTTGATGTGTCGTTTTACGTCTAGGGACAATAAAATAATTAGAGACAGAGAAGAGTTCCTGCTGCACTTGGTACGACCTCGTGTTGTTTCTATTGTGGGTATGTCAGAAGTACACTGACATTGTCGTATTTATTAGTATCAGTGTTTTGAACAGAGAAACTACGTGAAGGTTAAGTATTGAATGATCAGATTTTTCTCTTTCTTTTATTCTTTCTTTACAGCTCAAATATTGCTGAGTGTTCGAAAAAAAGGTAGCCTATTATTACCCGGCCAGAGGCCGAGGTATTGCGATCGGTTCGTGTGTGTGTCTATGTGTGTGTCTGTGTGTGTGTCTGTGTGTCTGTGTATCGATTATCTTAAAAACTACTGTTTGGATTTTAATTAAAATTGGCAGAGGGGTAGACAGCTTGAACAGGAAGCTTCCTTTCGTTAATCAACACCGTGCTGACCTTGACCTTCACGTTTGACCTTGAAAAGTGAAATTTCCTTCTTTGGGCTATGTAATTTTCCCCCAGCGTTTATCTCGTGAACTGGTGAACAGAATCGCTTCACATTGTGTGTGGTGGTGTACCATGGTGCAAGGAAGTTTGTATAAAAGTTCAGCTGTATCGTGAACTACTTAACAGAATCGCTTCAAATTTTGGGCGATGTATTTTATGCGTTTTGTAAGGGTGGAAAGTGGTGTGTTTATTGGGGGGGGTGGGGGGGGGGGGGAGAGGACATGGTGCAAGGAAGTTTGTATAAATTATAGTCTAGCTGTATCTCGTGAACTACTGAACAGAATCGCTTCAAATTTTGGGCTATGTATCTTATGCGTTCTGTAAGGGTGGAAAGTGGTGTGTTTATTGGGGGGGGGGGGGGGGGAGAGGACATAACTCTGGCCGGGTTTACATTGTCGCAATGCGTTGCTGCCGCTCGGCGATGCCCTTGTTGAATTTATAAAAATGAAACCAATTGTACGACATGAGCAACCTTTGCAAGGGAAGCTATGTCTGTGTTTTGTAGGTTTTTAGTTTTGTTTATTTGAGTGTTTTCTTCTGTTTCTATATGTTTGTCTGACTGTGCGCATGAATATTGCTAATAACCTTTTATGTGTTGTTGTTGTGTTGTTGTTTTCTCTGTTCTTTCTCAATAATTTTATCGAAAGAGTGAAAACGGTCAAGCATCTAAAAAAGAAAATGCTTCGACTACATTGATTTTTTAAAAGTTTATTGACCAAAATACGGTATTGTAGTATACGCCATTAAATCTACATCCCCTGTCCCTGTATCAATATTTATTAATGTATAAACCAGTCTAAAAGGCTTCGTGGGTACACAATCAACAGCGGTGGTGGTGGTGGTGGAGGGGTGGGGGTGGGGGGGTTAACAATGAAGAAAATAAATGACAGAAATAAAACAAACAAGTGCAACGTCGAGCGGTAGCAAAGTCCCCTCGCAGCATCGCCGAGCTACTCGGAAATCGGAATGTGTCGGCTGTGCACATACATAAAAACGCTTCAAAACAGCACGTAACTACATAAAAACGCATAAAAACAGCACGTAACTGAATAGTTTTTTTTATATATATGCCTTGGGGTTCGGACCCGCGATTTGAGCGCGCGCGATCATGCGCACACGCGCACAGAAAAATTCATGACAACTGTGTTATAGACCATTCATCAAGAAATGTTGTTAAAAAAACTGCATTAAAATACATGCAAAGCTTCGCGAGATATTAGCGATTATGTGTTTCCGGGTTTGAACCCCGTAACTGGCGCGACCTTGACCTTAATGTAAAACTAAATACATCAGTGGATAGCTTGTATCTTGGCAAACTAGTATACCAAATTTGATGATGATAGACTGAATAGCTTTTGAGAAAAACGGACGAATAGCCGGACGGACGGACGGAGGCACGCCGGACGGACGGACGGACACCGGACGGACGGACCAGACCAAAAACAATAGTTGAAGGCTCGGGGACTAAAAAGCACAAGGAAAAGGCGAGTGTCGGTGTGATTATGTTTTGGGTTTCTGTTTTGTTGCCAAAGCCAACAGTTTATGTAATGATGGTCAACTAAACAACTTGCTCCGGTTGTGTGCGACATTACCACTGCTATGAACAGCGTTGTGACTATTGTGTGGTGTCAAATCCGCAACCATTTTTTGTTCTTCTCTCCCTCCACTAACACGATTCACCAGAAATGAAAGAAAGAAAGAAAGAGACGAGAAGAAGAAAAAAAAACCGAGAGAGAGGAACAAACATGTCAAAACATTTTAAAGAGTGTACGTCAGAAAGAGAGAGAGAGAGAGAGAGAGAGAGAGAGAGAGAGAGAGAGAGAGAGAGAGAGAGAGAGAGAGAGAGAGGGTGGGGGAGAGAGAGAGAGAAAGAGAGAGAGAGAGAGAGAAGAGAGAGAGAGAGAGAGAGAGAGAGAGAGAGAGAGAGGGCTTTGCTTCTCTCTGTACTTCTGTCTCTGTCTCTCTCTCTGTCTCTGTCTCTCTCTCTCTCTCTCTCTCTCTGTCTCTCTCTCTGTCTCTCTCTCTCTCTCTCTCTCTCTCTCTCTGTCTCTCTCTCTCTCTCTCTCTCTCTCTTCTCTCTCTCTCTCTCTCTCTCTCTCTCTCTCTCTCTCTGCGCGCTGTCTGTCGCGCGCGCGCTCTCTCTCTCTCTCTTCCCTCCTTCGACCTCTCTGTCTGTCTCTGTCTCTGTCTATCTCTCTCTCTCTCAATCTCTCTCTATTTCTCCCCCCCCCCTCATCTCTGTCTCTCTCTCTCTCTCTCTCTCTCTCTCTCTCTCTCTCTCTCTCTCTCTCTCTCTCTCTCTCTCTCTCTCTCTCTCTCTCTCTCTCTCTCTCTCTCTCTCTCTCTCCCCTCTCCCCTCTCCCCTCTCTCCCCCTCTCCCCCCCCACTCTCTCGTGGAGTGTTTGCCTTTCTCGTTGACGACGTAACCGGAACAGGGCAATGCAAAGAATCCACAAAAAGCCCTGTCACCCAATGTCACAAATCACAGCCCTCGTTAACTTCAT
>CM065691.1:22585426-22595426 GCA_017654935.2 Phymorhynchus buccinoides
ATGAAAGCGGCCGGCGGGTGACATCAAAGGCTTGTAGCTGTCACAATCGCTGACATTGGCATACAGCAGAGGCCGCATAATCAGCCAGTCTGACAGCACCGCGCAGTAATTACAATGACAGCGACATCTCCCCACCACTCATCTCGACTTTCGTCACTTTTACTGATTCGTCAGGTCAAGACATTAAAAAACCCATTTTGAATCTCTCTGTCACTTTCTCTTTGTCCCTTTATGTCTTTGTTCTGTGTCTGTCTGTCTGAGTGTCTGTCTGTCTGTGTATCTATATGTCTACCTGTCTGTCTGTTTGTCTGTCTATCTGTCTGTCTATCTATCTATTTATCTAGATAGATAGTTAGCTAGCTAGCTATCTGTCTATCTATCTACCTAACTATCTGTCTGTCTATCTATCTACCTATCTATCTGTCTGTCTATCTATCTATCTACATATCTATCTGTCTGTCTATATATCTATCTATGTATCTTATATATCTAGATATCTATCTCTGTCTCTTTCTCTATCTTTATTTATCTATCTATCTATCTATCTATCTATCTGCCTGTCTGTCTGTCTGTCTGTCTGTCTGTCTGTCTATCTATCTATCTGTCTGTCTGTCTATCTATATATCTATTAAATTATTTAATGTTACGCCTGAAATTAATTTACCTGCTCTCAAATAATAAAATGACTTGACTTGATCTGTCTCTGTCTCTCTGAAGTACTGAATCTGCAGTAAGAAAGGCAAGAACGGAAAAATGGAAGCAACCGAGAAATGGAGGAGGGGGGGGGGCGCATCTTTACCTTTACCCTTTACATTTCTGCATGTTTCCCCCCCCCCCCCCTCCACCTGTTTCTTCATCTCTTTTCTTTTTGTTACACTATGTATATTTCTCTGTGCATTATATTTTACGTTTTGAAATGTCAGCGCTGACTTTGCCTCTTTTTATTTCATCACGCCATATAATTTATTCCTTTGCTCTTTCTTCCGATGTCTACAGAAAAAAGTGCGTGCTGGGACTGCCTTTATAACAGAAACGTGATTCTTCCTGTTAGACTGCATTCTCGAACAGAAGGATGTGGTGTTCGTTCATTCATAGTCGTTACATTATAGTGTTGCACATGGGCGCTCAATTGCCTGTTGACATTTTATTCACCTACTTCTATAATGTATGTAGCCTGAAGCTTAAAAGAGCCTTTTGTGTCCTGTACATGTCAAGTCAAGTCAAGTCAAGTCAAAATGATCTTTAATGACGATAAAGGAATAAGCTAAACAAAACTTGTTTTCATCCAAGAAACGAGTGAAGGAAATGGTAAATGAATGTGAAATCATCATCCGTGTAATATGTGTCTGAATGGATGATGAGTTCTTGACTAAATCTTTCAACTGTCATTTAGGGTTGTGGGGTTGGGGGAATGCACACTGAGCATTTAGATGCACGAATAATTATTATATTTCCTTTAGATTTGAAAGTTTGAATATACACGGTTAGAATAATATAATTTCAGAAACTGGTTGTTCCTTAAACGATACTAGAACCTTCATAGACATGATACTTATGTACACAGTTTGGCTATACACTGTTGGAATAATGTAATTTCAGAAACTGGTTGTTCCTTAAACGATACTAGAACCTTCATAGGCATGATAATTATGTACACAGTTTGACTATACACTGTTGGAATAATGTAATTTCAGAAACCGATTGTTCCTTAAACGATGCTAGAACCTTCATAGACATGACAATTATGTACAAACTGGTTCGTACCTTTTTGAGTAACCCTGCTAGCAACATAACACTACAGACAGACATACTAACCCTCTTCCAAGCAAATACTCTTTGACAAGAAAAAAGGATTGCTTTGCCTCAAAAAGAAAGAAGAACTCTTTTAATTGTTCAGCATTTAGGTGAGGCTGTTATAAAAACAATAAAAGCTTCATTTTGTTCGTTATTTCTAAACTATAGTTCAGACGTTCAGTGTGGGGGAGGGGAACAGGACTCGTGTCTTTTAGATTTCTTATCAGTGGGCGTTTGTCTTTCTAATGATCATACCCCCCCCACACACACACACACACACGCACGCACGCACGCGCGCACGCACGCACGCACGCACACACACATCCACATCCACATCCACATCCATCCATCCAGCGATTCAGGAAGATTCAGAGAAGGCAGAAAGTGAGACACCGACACCTTCAGAACTCGTCAGCTAAATTAACCCCCTTGGCCCCTTTCTTTGCCCTCCCCCCTCCCCCCCCCCTCCCTCCCCCCCCTCCCTCCCTCCGTCCCCCGTCCCTTTCCCCCCCTCCCCCCACCTCCCTCTCTTATTTTCTCCCTGACTCTCTCGGTCCCCTATCTGCCAACACCAAGAAAAAACAGTGATTGTATTACCAAGAAATCAAGCGTTTTGGCGCATCTCTTATCCGCCTTAATTCCGTGTCCCCTTTGTACCAATGATTTGCCCCTTTTCCGGAGAGGGGGGTGGGGGGGGGGGGTGCTGTTACAAATCAATTCCTTCTCTTTCTTTCTCACTTCCCCCCATGGGGAATCCCCGGCTGATGTTGGATGGGGGGGATGCCCTTGCGCCGCCTCCCCACCCCCTCCCACCCCCTCTTTTCCTCTCCTCTCTCCTTGTCTAACGTGTTGACGTGTGGTCGAGTCGTGCATGACGTCATCACCGCGTCATCCAACCTCCTCCCTCCTTTCTCACACCCCGTCCTCCGTAAAATAAAAAAACTGCTGAGCAGACGCGAGACGCGACAGAAACAATGGCAAAATGGTGGGGTTTTTTTCTTCTTTTTAACCCCCTCCCCCCTCTTCTTCTCCCTCTCCCCCTTTCACCCACCCCACCCCAGTCTTTCCACTTTCACTATTGTCCAAGAAAAAGACAGTTGGAGGAATAGAAAGGGGAGGGGGGGGGTGGGGGGGGGGGGGGGGGGGGGGGGGGGGGGGGGGGGGGGGGGACCTAAAGGCTCGTTCAGAGATGACAGGCAAGTCGGACAGAGACACACACAAAAACAGAAAAAGAAGAAGAAAAGATTGTGGAATGGAAATGTAAAAAAAAAGCTAGTCAGTCATTAAAGGGGAAAACAATTTCGACAAGCTAATGACGAACTCCTTGTGATGCCAAATGGCGCTAGGCTGAATCTTTAGGGTGCGCACGTGGAATGGTGGGATAGGGAGGGGTGGTGGTGGTGGTGGTGGTGGTTGGACTGGACGCCCGGCCATTCTTTTTTTCTCAGCACTTTGCAACTAGAACGAAATGTTGCATATATGTTTTTGGGGAGATCAGACCTGGTATTGCAGTGTGCCTCCAGTATCTGCTCAGAGCTTTGAATGATGGTTGGTTGATGGTTCGTCCCATATGTGTTGTTTTGCAGCCAAGTGGACGTAAAATCTAACTTTCATCCAAGGCCCGTGCATTTATTTCCCACATCCTTCCTTATGTCTGTCTTTGTGTAACGGAAATGTGTTCCAACTACCACAGCCTGAACTGGTGAACCGATCATAATTGAAGTTTGGCAAGCCATATAAACGGGCTTTCTACAATTACTTTTTTCTTTCTCTCCTGCTTTCCATTTCGCTCCAACTTCTTCCCTTTCTTTATCCAGCATTTTAGGATAATGTAGGCTAATCAACACTGCTTAACAATTTCTTCAAATTTGACATTTATTATGATGTGTTTGAATGCAGTCTCCATCCAGTCAGTTGATTGTGTGTTGTAAACGTATTGTACATTTAAGGAGCACGGTGTAAGCTCTGAGCTGGTTGTTGCTCTGAATGTATTATGTTGTGACTATGGTTTGAATTGAATTGAATACAAACTTGTTTAAACCACGTTTGAGTTGTTGGGGTTTTGCTGTTGTTGTTGTTGCTGTTGTTGTTGTTGTTGTTTGCAATGGCACCACACACATTTGTTAGAGATAGTGGATGGATTGTATTGAAATTCGGCAGATTTTCTCCCCGAGGTCCCCACGATAATGCTTGTTTTCTCACTTCACCCGAGCCATGTAAATATATACCCCAGACCTGTTTACCACCTACACAAGTCTTGAGTAGTCCGGATAGCTGAAATGAGTAGTTTTGGTGCAAAATGTGTAGTTTTATTCATTAAACCATCAAACGATGTTCACTGAAAATGAGTAGAGGTCCAAATTGAGTAGAATACTACTCGAAAAGAGTAGAGTAAACAGGTCTGATACCCGGTGAGGTCATACCTCACATAGTAGTAAAGATAGATTGACATACCTTCTGTGAATACACTTTTTACAAGGCGTGGCATCTTTTGTGTTGTTCTTACACTGTAATACTGTCTCTGTCTGCCACGCTGTTAATACACTTTCTTACACAACTGATGGGGGTACACTTATATGGCGTGGCATATATGTTTTTCTCTCACTGTAATGCTGTCTCGGTCTCTCATGCTGTTACCACACTTTCTTACGCAACTACTGGGGGTACACTTACATGGCGTGGCATATTTTGTTTTCTCACTGTAGTGCTGTCTCAGTCTGTCACGGGCTTGGGTCTCTTTTCTCTGTTGCCCTGTCCTGGGGGCCGTTTCACAAGGGATAACGTTACGTAGCGTGTGCGCAAATCGGCAAAAACGGTACTAAGAAACACCTCTATCGCCGACGTTTGCCAAAAAACGTTTTGTGGCTACTCACAAAGTATCTCGTGGCGAACTATCACGTGACTAGCATGGGGTGAATGCATTTCTTGTTGTTGATTGGTCAATTCAAGTTTGGTTAAAATAATACATTTGTTTTTGACTAATCAGACACGAGCTTGTAATATTCTTCCGCAAACGTTTTCTAAAGTGTTTCTTAGGCACCGCTTGGCGTAAGCGCTATTCGCGCGGCGACCGTTATCTAGAGAAACTGACCCACAGAGTCCCATTACCATGCAGTAGTTATTTTTTCTGTCGGACCTCTGTCCTGTTTTGTCTCTCCGACATCAAAGTGCATTCACTGTCCTTCTTCTTTTTGCTTGTGGCACGAGCCACAAACCTATAACTCACTTTGTCGGTCGGTCTGTCTGTCTGTCTGTCTGTCGGTCGGTCGGTCGGTCCAAAATGGTCGCACTTCAAATCGAGGTTGCACTTCAAATTGAGGCTGCTCTTTAAAATGATGTTTCGTTTTCAATTGTCGCACGCCGCAAACGATTGCGAATCCGCGCTTGTTTTTTTATTAGGACAGATGGACAAGAAGAAATAAAGGAAGAGTAGGAGGTGGGAAATGCAAAAAGAAGAAGAAGAAGGATGAAGAGGAGGAGGAGGAGGAGAGAGAGAGAGAGAGAGAGAGAGAGAGAGAGAGAGAGAGAGAGAGAGAGAGAGAGAGAGAGAGAGAGAGAGAGAGAGAGAGAGAGAGAGAGAGAGGGGGGGGAGAGAGAGAGAGAGAGAGAGAGAGAGAGAGAGAGAGAGAGAGAGAGAGAGACAGACAGACAGTCACAGACATACAGATATACAAAAAGAGACACAGAGAGAGCGCGTGGATGAAAGGGATGAAGAGGGAAGGGGAAGGGGTGGAGTGAGAGGAGTGGAGGGTGTAACCCTGCATCAAGAAATAATAATGTTGGACAACTCTGCGACAAATGGGGGAAGGGGGAGCCGAAACAAATCACAGGGGTCAAAGGTAGGAGTTCAGAGGCGAACCAGAAACAAAAGGAAGTAAAGGGAGAGGGAAGGGAAGGGGAGGGAGCAAGGCGACCGACTCTACTTGTCTGGTGTCGGGGGGTCTCTGAACGAATGACAATGGACAAGTTAATTAATATGCCTCTGACGCAGTCTGTCGCCTTTCTCTGTGCCGTCCTCCCTTCCCTTCTATCCCCTTCTCATCTTATTGCGCAGCCAATTACAGTTTCAGGATGCTGGCAGAACACTCTTTTTTTCTCTGGTGCTAGTATAGCTAGCTGGGCGGCAGTATTCGTTGGTCCCGAGCAGAGACTGGGCTCAGAAGTTGCCGTTTTGTATTCCAAGTTCTCTTAGAACAAGGAGTACCATTGCGACGGGAACAAGTACCTGTGCGATGGGAACAAGTACCAGTGCGATGGGAACAAGTACCATTGCAATGGGAACGAGTACCAGTGCGATGGGAACAAGTACCATTGCAATGGGAACGAGTACCAGTGCGATGGGAACAAGTACCATTGCAATGGGAACAAGTACCATTGCGATGGGAACAAGTACCATTGCGATGGGAACAAGTACCAGTACAATAGGAACAAGTACCTGTGCAACGGGAACAAAAGACCTGCGCATTTATTAATTGTCTGTGCATGTATGTGTGAACGGAAATGTATTCTGTTTCGCATAGCCTAAACTCTTGAGCCAATCATGAACATTTTGGCAGATTATGACCCCACCCCCACCCCGTGTCGCGGCAATGACGTCCGCGATGTTGTTTTCCTCAAATGGCATGCCATGTTTATTTCTATACGTAGTCCAAATACTTCAGAGCACATCCTTCGAGAGGGCGCAATTCACTACTATGAAATCCGTTGTCAAACCTAGTAGCAGGAGGACATGGTGCTTCAAGAGAAGCTGTGGGGACCCCAAAAGGCGCTGGGGAAGACGGCGGACTTCGCTCTCAGGACGGCTTTGAAGATCTACTACGTATGGACCGAGAACACAGAAGAAAATATACGTCGATTTCGAAACGCGAATTCGATTTTTTGATATAGCATTGGTTACTGTGTTAACCCCTTCACTGCCGAGCCCGTTTCCGGTTCCGAGGCAACTATTTGCCAAGCCGTTTTAGGTTGCGGCATTTATCGCAAAACCTTTTTTAATAAAAGTGCATATAACCTATACTTTTCTGAAAGGGAATTGAATATAGTCATATACTATCATTTGAGAACACTCTTGCATGCATTCAAACATAGGCATACTGTGAAAAGCATATGGATAGAAAAAGGGAAACTCTTAGAATAACCCTATGACGGATATTTCCGTGACGGGGCAGTTTATAGGTTACCGGAAGTTGACGGAAATATCCGTGACGGGGCAGTGAAGAGGTTAAAGATGCAGAACCAAACTCGGTGTAAATTGATAGAATGGTCCCCATGCCCCAGTGATAAGGCCTTCGGTGTTGATTTACCCGAATGGCAAGTCATGTTGACACTTCCCCGGTGAGTTTGATTTTGTTGTTTTTAAACAACAACAAACAATCTTTTCCGACTACCACGCTCTTCATTGCTCATTTCGAGCGTAATGGAAACTGACAGAACTGTTTCCCATGTTCAGACAATGATGTTTTTAGTTTTGTTTCACCAAAATGGCCAGCCATGTAAATTCACTCCCAGTGAGTTCAATTTCTTATAGCATTGCATTTTGCGAAAGATACAAGACCGATCATACTGAAAAATGGTTGAATTGTTCCTAAGCATCACACCAGTGATGCCCATTGTCTCAGATCACTGAAACAAATCAAGCCATAGCAAAACATACTCATTTGGGTTTTTGCTTTTGAACTGAGTGTACACTTATATAGCTTTGCCATCCTGTTTACCATGTATTTCATTTTCCCTCTCTTTTTTTTTGTTCCTGTCGCAGCCAGTTCCAGATGTTGTCTCCCCTGGTGTCCGCCAGGGTGTTCTTAGAGGGCTCTGTAGTATTGAGAGACATCACACAGAGAGAGAGAGAGAGAGAGAGAGAGAGAGAGAGAGAGAGAGAGAGAGAGAGAGAGAGAGAGAGAGAGAGACTTCAGATACTTTATTTTACAAGGATAAGAATTTAGGCTAGGCCTAGTCTTCCATTCTGTCCTTGAGAGAGAGAGAGAGAGAGAGAGAGAGAGAGAGAGAGAGAGAGAGAGAGAGAGAGAGAGAGAGAGAGAGAGAGAGAGAGAGAGAGGGGGGGGGGGGGGGGGCGACCAACTGCTCATCCATTTGTCTGAAAGAGTAATTCGTCTTTCATGGTGAAGGCGGCCAGTGTGATTGATTGTCTTTGAGGTTTGGAGACAATTGTTTTGTGTCTTTAGCATGGCTGATGTAACTTTCTGTCACTTTGTATTCATTCCCAACAACCGTGGTCGAGTTTCATGCTGATGCATCTTAAAACTCAGGCAATGGATGTAGTGGTTTCATTTGTTAATTACACATTAAATAAATTCATTTCTAACATTGGTATTGTGTCCTTTAAAACTTTTTTAAAGAATCTTAGCCTCTCTCCACTTTAACCCTTTCACCGCCAAAGTCGCATTTTAGCACCACAGTGATTTAACACCTATGTCACTAAAAGGCATCACATTGGGGTCTATTATCCAAAGACCCTATTGTCTTAGTTTTGGGAAGTAAGCATAGACCTTTATTTTATAATTTTATATACGTCACAGAAGAATCCCCAATACTGCAGATGGATTTTGTTCTCTACCCAGGTAAAATTAATGGAATTGTTTGGCTGAAATATGGCTGGCGGTGAAAGGGTTAAAGTATAAAGATGCCACGTAAATGTATTCGACTACTTCAATGGGGAAAATAAAACGTTGTTTGACATCAAGCAAAGATTTACGTCAATGAACATCATATATATGCTTGATCATATATCATCATATATTGGATTAGAGAGAAAATCTGTTTCAGGTGAAAAGAAATCAGCAAACGAAACAGGCAAACAAGCAACAACAAAATATGGTTAAGTTTAATCAATTTTGTATTCACCTCTTATCAATTTACAGCGAATTGCTTTTATTCACTAACATATCTATCTACCTAAGTAAAACAGTAGAGCTGCACGGATGGTTGTCCGGAATCAAAGGGAAGTAACTCTACTGATACGGGTTGGTTTCTTTGCAGAAGTGTTCGCCCTTTATCTGTGTGTGTGAGTGAATGAGAGAGAGAGAGAGAGAGAGAGAGAGAGAGAGAGAGAGAGAGAGAGAGAGAGAGAGAGAGAGAGAGAGAGAGAGAGTATTCCCAAACGGAGCCAGGTACATGAATGAAAATCTGTTTAACGTCCCCCGGTCTGGAACATACACATATGGGACACTAGTAGATATAAAGATGGTGGGAACGATCCTGGATGCAATACCCGGAGGCAGTGCAACACCAGTAAAGTCCCGATTTTTTTACAATACAGATAAGTATGTACGCCAGGTACTAAAGTTTTGTTTTACGTTCAGGTACAAAATTGTTTGTTTGTTATATATGGGGCTTTACTTCACCAGAGAGAGAGAGAGAGAGAGATAGAGAGAGAGAGAGTATGTTGCATATCATTACATTGTTGGCACAGAGAGAGAGAGAGAGAGAGAGAGAGAGAGAGAGAGAGAGAGAGAGAGAGAGAGAGAGAGAGAGAGAGAGAGAGAGAGGAGAGAGAGAGAGAGAGAGAGAGAGAGGAGAGAGAGAGAGAGAGAGAGAGAGAGAGAAAGAGAGAGAGAGAGAATTGCAAATCATTATCAAAATCAGATTTCTAGGACATTGGAATTTACAGGCTGATAAGAGAGCGTCTCTCCTGACACCCCTGACACTGATCCTTTTCCTCTGTGTGTGTGTGTGTGTGCGTGTGCGTGTGCGTGTGCGTGCGTGCGTGCGTGCGTGCGTGCGTGCGTGCGCGTGCGCGTGTGCGTGCGTGTGCGCTTGAGTGCGTGCTTGCTAATGTTGAGGTGCTACATTAATTCTGTAGTGATTTATTGTCCAGTTAGAAAAATGCTTGTTGGAAAAAATGCTTGTTGGAAAGAATGGTAGTTGTATAACAATGTCATGAAAACTATTAAAAACAACTTTGAAAGATCGACAAATAAACAGACAGACACACACACACACACACACACACACACACACACACACACACACACACACACACACACATACTCAAAGCACAGAGTGGGAGGGGGAGAGAGAGAGAGAAGAGAGAGAGAGAGAGAGAGAGAGAGAGAGAGAGAGAGAGAGAGAGAGAGAGAGAGAGAGACAGACAGACAGACAGACAGACAGACAGACAGACAGACAGACAGACACTGAACACTGAAAAACGTTATTTAACAAGGATGAAGTTTTTAGGCAATGCCTAGAC
>CM065691.1:22607926-22610426 GCA_017654935.2 Phymorhynchus buccinoides
GAGAGAGAGAGAGAGGAGAGAGAGAGAGATATATATTTATGATTAAAAGCCCAATTTAAAGCCCACACAAGGACTGACAACAGAGAAAAAGGCAAGGACACCGTCGTCTTTCATTATAGTCTTCCAAGACAGTATTCACAGTACCTTTCCATGCACGTGCAACGGCGTTTGGAGCATCCTCAAAACACCCTGACAATCAGGTAATAAATAATTATTATTGTCCTGCATTATTTTGGGCAAATAATCGAGTGTTTTTCTTACTACTTTTCTTTACATACTCTACAAAGAAACCTGAAGAAAAAAAAAGAAGAAAAGAGTTGAGCGTCCAAAACTCGTGATAAGAAACTAGAGATAAGAAGACTGAGATGGAGGGAAGGAAGGAACGGGGATGGGGTGGAAGAAATAACATTGGAAGAAGGGAAAGGGAGTGGGGGCCGGTCTAAATACCCGTTTAACTGTAAACTGACAACAATTGTACGTCACTATTTTATCCGCAACAAAAGAAATATTGCTTCGTGACTTAGTGGTTGAGTGGAGAGGGAGGAGAGAGAGAGAGAGAGAGAGAGAGAGAGAGATAGAGGAGAGAGCGTGTGGGGAGATCTAGAGAGAGAGATAGAGAGAGGAGAGGGGGAAGGGAGGAGAGAGAGAGAGAGAGCTAGAGTGGTGATTAGAGATGAGAGAGAGAGGAGGAGAGAGAGAGAGAGAGAGAGAAGAGAAGAGCTAGATCATAGATAGAGAGAGAGCAGATGTACACGTTCGTGTTTTCAAATGCGTTTCCTGTTTGTAGTGATTGTTTTTTTTTTTATAAAACTTTCACTTTCACGTTACTAGTCCATTTTTACGAAGAGAGAGAGAGAGAGAGATCAGAGGGGGGTTAGTAGAGTCTTGTGGTGCAGCGGGAGTCGAGAGACGTATCTAAATCTTGTTCTGTCCTATCAAATCGGCAAGTCAATGACGGTTGCCATTTTGCGAAGGTAGTCGGGCGTCGCTTGATTTAAGACACGGAGGCAATTATAGTTATCATGACAAGTAACCGGACACGACCTCGTTTGTTTGGGACTCCTCCCCCACCCCTATTCCCTCCTACCCTCGCTCTCCTCGGTCCCCTCCCCCCTCTCTCTCTCCCGTTCCGGAGTCCCGTCCCCCTCTCCACGCTATAGTATCCACGCTCCTGCCACATTTGGTGCAAAGCAATCTGATTTTCCCGAGAAAGCGCTTTATACGTTTTCCTTATTTCCACGGAGTTTTATGTCACGTTTCGTGTGTGGTTCAAGTTTTCTTCGTCAGTAATTATTCTTTTTAAGAGCCCAACGTTTTTGCTACGCTTCTCGATTTTCTTAGCATGGAATATTCTATATAGAATGGCCAGTTTTAGGACAGATCCTTATCTCAGACCATCCTCGCATCGTTTTCTTGTTAAAAAAACCAAATCTTATTCCTCCCTCGCACCGCCCCTTGTTCTTTTTGTTTACACATCCAACACTCTTCTCTCTCCTCTCTCTCTGCTCTCCTTCTCTCTGTTCATAGTTCCTCACCTTCTACCTCTCTCCACTCTTCCTCGCTTCCGATCCTTCCTCTACCTCCCCTCCTCTCCCTCTCCTCTCTCTCTTCTCTCTTGCTCCTCTCTCTCTCTCTGCATCCAAAAAAAAAAGAAAAAATCAAAACCCGCTCCTCTCTCTCTCCTCTCTCTCTCTCTGCCACTGCCCCTTCTCTCCCTACCTACCACCTCTCCCCCTCTCTCCCCTACTTCCCTCTCGTCCTCTCTCCCCCGTCCCCCACCCCCCCCTTCTCCGCCCCTCCACCCTCTCTCTCTCGCCTCTTCTCTCTCTTCTCACCCCCCCCTAACCCACTGTACATTCAGTTTCTAGCCATTCGTTATTGTGACTATAAAAAAAATATTTAAAATACAAAATTATATGTCCTAAGTTGAGTGTATTCTTTGGAGGGCCATTGACTTCCAAATAAATCACTTGGCCTAACATCTGATCCTTTTTTGTATTCTCCCCCCTTCTCCCTCCACCCCCCCTCAAACCCCGAAGTGCTGTTTTATTTAATTCCCGTTATTATTAAAAAAAAAACCCTCGCGTAATGTGTGCGGGCGACCGGGGGTAATTCTAAAACCCGGTGCTGATTTCTCATGCCACTGTAGAATAATATATAGATGCACACTAACAAAAAACAAAAAAAAAGGAACGAAAAAAGCACAGAACCAGACAATCATACGCCGCAACGATTCATGGCGGTTTGCACCAAGATGGCGGCCCGGTCGTTATCTGATGCCCGGATTAGACTTGGGGGGTCTATAGACCATTGTGCAAGAGGCGCCATACTTGCTGGATTATTTGTGTTTATAAACGGAAAAAATATGGTCACATTTTCATATGATGTGTATTGTTCAAATGCTTTTTGTTAAATATTATTACAGAAAGGAGGAAAAAAGAAAAAGGGAAGAGAAGGAAGAAGGTTAGTGGTGGGGTGGGGTGGGTGTGGGGGTGGGGGG
>CM065691.1:22622926-22632926 GCA_017654935.2 Phymorhynchus buccinoides
GCTCAGTCAAAGCACGTTTAGTGAGTGATCGCACGTCCGGTGTGATCTGTATCGAGTTCCAGACTCCGTTCTATCTGTCTCAGTCTGTCTGTCTCTGTCTGCCCCCCCCCCCCCCCCTCTCTCTCTCTCTCTCTCTCTCTCTCTCTCTCTCTCTCTCTCTCTCTCTCTGTCTCTCTCTCTCTCTCTCTCTCTCTCTCTCTCTCTCTCTCTCTCTCTCTCTCTCTCTCTCTCTCTCTCTCTCTCTCTCTCTCTCGCTCGCTCGCTCGCTCTCTCCTTCGTCCTGATGGCTATTCACTTAATGAAAACTTTTCACAAGTGACCCATCTCCTTTCCCACTGTCTCGTACTTCTCATGTCCCACCCTCATTCATCATTTTCGTGAGCATTCTTTTAATTGTAGCCACTTACAATTTATCATGTTGGTTGTTTTTCGTGTGGTTTTGGTTTCGTTTTTCTTTGTTACAATAATTTATAAATAAAAGAATTTTTTTCCTAAGGATATAAGGTCTAAGACGTACGTGTTAACCAAATTTTTGTTTCCCAAATTACAAGTAAAATATACAAAAAAGAAAGAAATAGTATAGCCCATAACAGTATAAACAAGTGCAACGCCGAGCGGCTGCAAAGTCCCCTCGCAGCATCGCCGAGGTACTCCGAAATCGGAATGTGTCGGCTGTACACATACATAAAAACGCATCAAAACAGCACGTAACTACATAAAAAGGCATCAAAACAGCACGTAACTGAATAGGTTTTTTTTATATTTAGCCTTGGGGTTCGGACCCGTGATTTGAGCGCGCGCGATCATGCGCACACGCGCGCATAGAAAAATTCATGACAACTGTGTTATAGACCATTCATCAAGAAAGGCTGTGAAAAAAACCTGCATTAAAATACATGCAAAACTTCGCGATATATTAGCGATTATGTGTTTCGGGGTTTGAACCCCGTAACTGGCGCGACCTTGACCTTAATGTAAAACTAAATACATCAGTGGATAGCTTGCATCTTGGCAAACTAGTATACCAAATTTGATGATGATAGACTGAATAGTTTTTGAGAAAAACGGAGGAATAGCCGGACGGACGGAGGCACGCCGGACGGACGGACGGACACCGGACGGACCAGAAAAAAACAATAGCTCCCCGAACCTTCGGCTCGGGGACTAAAAAAACTACAGCTTCGGGATTTCATTCATACTGAGTACTCTAGAAACTATTACTCGAGGATATGCATTTCACACAATGCCTAGCCTTGCCTTCTGTTCATATCAGTTTCTAGACAAAGATTACACCATCTTATATCAAGGACGTTTTTGAATACAAAAACATGAATGTCTTTCGCAGGGGGAAGTCCATAGAGACAGGGACGTGCATTTTTCCGTCAGTTGGCCTATTTGTCTTTGTACCTTTGTGTGTCTTTGTCTGTATTCATTCACGATAGTTCAAATAAAATGGAACCAAACGCAGGACGTCATTTCGTATGCAAGTACTTTCATTTTTTTTTAAATTCCAAAACTTCGTCAGGCATTTTCACACAATGAAAACAAAACATTTTATACAGTGGACCGAAGTATTACTCACATAAATTAAAACACAAACAAAACCATGTCAGTGTGCATCTTTCTTTTTTGGCAAGGGTAATAAGGGCGACTTTTTTTTATTTACATAAAAAAGGCAAAGCTACCCCCCAACAACAAAAAATTAAAAAATTTAAAATAAACCACCGCAAGAGATGGGCTATAACTTGCTTAGAACGAAAAAGAATCGTGTATTGGGGTTCGCCCTGTGCATATGCACCGGAAGTGACGCCTTGTTTTCCTTTCCCGTGTTGCAGCGCGCGTCCCGGACGTCCGCCCAAGCGCAGCCCATCCATCCACCACGCCAGCCCCGAGACCCTGGACAAGCTGAGCAAGAAGAGGGAGGAGATGGGCTACGGCTTCGACCCCAGATACTACGGTGAGGCTTGGCTGGGGTTTCGGTTCAAGAATTATAGCAGCAATGTGCACTTGAATTTGGGAACAATAAGCAAAATGTTTATGCAATGAACCCAACCTCGGTCCAATGTTACATGTAGCTCTGGTTGCCGGACTGCAAGGATTTAATCCTCTATATCTTGGTTGTTGATCTCTCTCTCTCTCTCTCTCTCTCTCTCTCTCTCTCTCTCTCTCTCTCTCTCTCTCTCTCTCTCTCTCTCTCTCTCTCTCTCTCTCTCTCTCTCTCTCTCTCTCTCTCCTCTCTCTCTCCCCCCCCCCCTCTCTCTCTCTCTCTCTCTCTCTCTCTCTCTCTCTCTCTCTCTCTCTGTCTCTCTCTCTCTCTCTCTGTGTGCGTGTGTTCGTGTGTGTGTGTGCGTGCGTGCGTATGTGTGTGTGTGTGTGTGTGCGTGTGTGTGTGCGTGTGTGCGTGTGTGTGTGTGTACGTATGTATGTATGTGTGTGTGTTTCACTTGGTTTCAGTAGCACTTTACTATTATCATTTCAAAGGTCACAAATCAAATAAAGAAACA
Organism: Phymorhynchus buccinoides; assembly: GCA_017654935.2. Lineage (NCBI taxonomy): Eukaryota > Metazoa > Mollusca > Gastropoda > Neogastropoda > Raphitomidae > Phymorhynchus > Phymorhynchus buccinoides. The sequence continues at coordinate 22,625,431 of CM065691.1, forward strand.
GCAGATGGGGCAACAAGAGGACTTCTAGGAAACCCTATCTGAAGCTGCATAAACATAGGTGTGGAAAGGTTGCGTGTCTGTTCACCTTAGTTGAAAGAACACCACAGAAGTAAACAAAGCAGACACTAATATTTAAGGAATGTAGTTGTTATTTTCATTCCGCTATTTCATAGAAATGGCCCTGAAGATGGCATTTGTGCAGACAATGGCAGAATATGTTTAGGAAACAAAACAAACGAGTAACAAATACGCGAAGTCTCTATAATAATCTCTAGCAGAGTTTGTTGTTCTTTCACATTCCCGAAACACAACCAATATCGGTTGGAAAGGACGTAGAGAATTTCTCAAAGAAACCCCCTATCGACTCTAGTGAAGGTGGAAGGGTTAAAGGATATATTCTCCAACAATAACAATGTAATTGAACAGAGAGAAATAGGAGATCAGAATAACAACGCTGGAACTCCCGACTGAAAAGTTTCATCCAGTGCGCCACCCCACGTCTTGGATCCATCATTGTCATCGACTCTTTTACCGTTATACGGAGAGAAAGTGAATGAGGAAGAAAGAAAGAAAGAAAGAAAGAAAGAAAAAGGAGAAGAAGAAAAGAATAATACCGAGGGCAGAGAAAACCGGGGACCGGGGATTTGATGAATTACAGGCTCTGCTCACCACTGCGCCTCCTTCTCCTTCCTCTTCATCATCATCATCATCAACCGACGCCCCTGCTCTCTAAAAAAAAGAAAAAGAAAAAAAAGGGCGCCCATTTCGGATTGCAGACGTCACCGAATGAAAGACGAAGAAACTTCTGAAAACAGCGCCACCGGAAGTTGGGAGCACGAGCACGAGCACGTGCTCCGCGCGAGCAGAGGCGGAAGCAGGGCTATAGATTATCGGAGGACCGTGCCATGACAAATGGCCCCGGTTCGGCGAGCAATCGGTCTGCACTCGTTTCTGCGCATTGATGAAGGTGTTGGAGATCGACCGAAGGCAGAACCGCGCGCTTGAACAACGCACGGTTCTTGTCCGTATCTTGGGGGGATATAGGTAAAGACGGGGTAAAAAGCCCATGGGCGGTTAAGAAGCCCATGCCAATTATCTCATGACATAAAGACCATTTTAGTCAAATTTGCCCTTGAGACGAAGGCTAAACATTAACACTCGTCTCATGGGCAAAATGTGACTGACATTTGCTTTATTTCATGAGCTAATTGGCATGGGCTTCTTACCCGTCCATGGGCTTTTTACCCCGTCTTCACCTACTTCGATGTGGACACTCTCGCTCTTTTTTTGTTTGTCTGTTTACTGCTTTGTAATCCGCTTTGCATATAGCAACCTGAGAAGCAGTCGTACGAGGGTTACATTGTAACATGCGAGAACGTACCAGTAATAATTTTCTCGGTTAAAAAGCCAGAAGCTGCTATCGTCCTTTTTGGGGGGTGTTCATTCTGTGATAATAATAATACCTTCTGGCTTTTACCCGAGAAAGAAAAGATAGTGCCTTCAGGTAAATACATTAAATCCCTCAAGATGGAATCTGCCAAACCTCAACCAAAAAAGACTTAGGTCTTGCTATTTAACTACGAATTGGTCTAATAAGCTAAGCTGTAGTTCGTCTGTCCTTATCACCTGTGGGTGGTTACGCATGACCATCGAAATGAAACACACGAAACTTATTGAAATATTCTTAATAATGGTCGATGTACACGTGAATATTTTTCACCCCCACCCCACCCCCACTCATGGCAGCACTGTTGTATACAAATAACCTTATGAATGGCATATCACATGCTGCCATGGGGAAAAAGTGAAACATGATAACGTGTAATGAAACCTTAAAGGATAATACTGTAACATTCTAAAGAGTCCACTCACGTTTGTCTATAAATAGCCAGCCATAGATGAACAACCAAAAAAAAACCTACAAGTTAAACGTGAACTCTTTGGCGGAGGTGATAAAGTGTACACAATACGTGAGTGTTTTGATGTCTCTTTAACAGTGACAATTCCCAGGGTTCTTAAGGAACAAGATTAGAAAGGGGCGTGGTACTCCACACAACCAACAGAGATTTGTCCGTTGCTGATGATAATAAAATCATAATCCTAAATCCTAAAATGAAATAATGTTAAATAGACTAATGTGATTATTTTGTGCAGCATCTACGAGAACGTTAAGTATAAAAGCCTTGTATGACCAACACTTTAGAAAGACATCGGATATTGTTTCTGGAAGTCATTAATGAACACTAAGTATAACAAGCAGTTTCTTTCTCTCTCTCTCTCTCTCTCTCTCTCTCTCTCTCTCTCTCTCTCTCTCTCTCTCTCTCTCTAATCTCTATCTCTCATCTCTCTCTCTCTCTCTCTCTCTCTCTCTCTCCTCTCTCTCTCTCTCTCTCTCTCTCTCTCTCTCTCTCTCTCTCTCTCTCTCTCTCTCTCTCTCTCTCTCTCTCTCTCTCTCTCTCTCTCTCTCTCTCTCTCTCTCAATTTGGCATTCCACAATTGAAAGTTCAGACAGATATAACTGGTAATTTAGCCTTAAAGATGTATTTGAAGCTGCAAAATATCTTACAGTAGTAAACAATAGATGGCATAGAATATGCCTGGCCATGTTAAGATCAAGAACTATATTGGCCTGAATGCTCATAAAAAATGGTTTCAGGATAATGATATATCTGTAACCTCATCCATAGAATATGCTTGGCCATGTTAAGATCAAGAACTATATTAGCCTGAATGCTCATAACAAATGGTTTCAGGATAATGATATATCTGTAACCTCATCCATAGAATATGCTTGGCCAGGTTAAGATCAAGAACTATATTGGCCTGAATGCTCATAACAAATGGTTTCAGGATAACGATATATCTGTAACCTCATCCATAGAATATGCTTGGCCAGGTGAAGATCAAGAACTATATTGGCCTGAATGCTCATAACAAATGGTTTCAGGATAATGATATATCTGTAACCTCATCCATAGAATATGCTTGGCCAGGTTAAGATCAGGAACTATTGACCTGAATGCTCACAAAAAAATGGTTTCAGAATAATGATATATCTGTAACCTCATCCTGCCCAACGTGTGGTTTTTATAAAGAAGATGAAATACATTTTGTATTTGGATGTAGAAAATAATTATGATGTGATTAGAAAAAAGTGTAGATTTTTTTTAAGTGTTGCAGTGTATATGGATTTAGTTGGAGTTTTGAAAATGGATTATGATAATGAATCTATAACATCTTTCGCTAAATATGTTGCAGAAGCGTAGAACAAAACAAAAACAAATTCAAGAGGATTCTAGGCAAAACATTATTCTTAACTGAAGTATTGGGTGATTTAGTACACTGGTGGTGCAAATGTAGTATTCTTTATGCACAATATGATTGGATGGTCGAGAATGACATCACTTTGGTTTTTTATATTTCCTTTTGTGCGCCTTGATTGACTTGTTTATTTCCATTTGTTTGTTTTATTTGAACACCCATGTCATCTAAGCTATGTAAGCCAATGACAATAATCCAGTTCAGTGTTCAATGTTCTCTCTCTCTTTCTCTCTCTCTCTCTCTCTCTCTCTCTCTCTCTCTCTCTCTCTCTCTCTCTCTCTCTCTCTCTCTCTCTCTCTCTCTCTCTCTCTCTCTCTCTCTCTCTCTCCTCCCCCCTCTCTCTCCCTCCCCCTCTCTCTCCCTCTCTCTCTCTCTCTCTCTCTCTCTCTCTCTCTCTCTCTCTCTCTCTCTCTCTCTCTCTCTTCTCTCTCTCTCTCTCTCTCTCTCTCTCCAGCATACATACAATAAACTGTCCATGAAAAATAATTATCTCTTATAGTTTTATACATGTGGTTGAGCTCTTGGTATATCCGGGTCTTGAAAGTTATAACTTTGTTATATTGCTTCTTACACTGAGACCCAATCATAATAACATCGTTTTTGTTTTGAGCAGACCTGCTCTAAAGTATTTGTTGTAGGCAAAATAAAGTTCGATTCAAAAAATTTGCAACTTTAAGAACAAAACATTCAAACAAAAATTGTATGCAAATATTAATGTTCCCGTAAAGTCCAAAACGAATACAATAATAATGGTGTTTAGCGATGCTTTTCAATGTGTAGAATGGCATGCTACTTATTTTGGTGGGTCTCAGAATGTACACCAGTAAGTTTGTATTTCTTAGTTTTCGTTCCAGACACATTCAATTTCATGTTTTCATATCGATCCGTATGTCCACGGTAAGCAAATGACAGTTTCAAAAAAAGGATAGAGAAGAAGAAGAGAGCACAATATATGAAGAAACATCGAAACCGCAAGAAAATAAAAGAAAGAACTGAGGTAACGAACAAGAACAGAGAGAGAAGGAAAAGACGAAGTTTTAGGGCCAAGACAAAACAAGTGGAAAGAGGTAGGGAAACACAATGTAAGTGCCAATAACACTTCCGTCACTCGCAGGCTTGTCTCCCCTCCACCACCACCACCACCGTCCACCCTCCACCCTCCTCCTCCTAACCACGTGTTTGTCAGCCAGCCAATAGCTGCGCACGTAACATTAGCTCGTGGCGCGTGCCGCCGCCAAACAGTCCAATCTGTTTTGCCGATACTTCTCGGCTTGGCTTGTCCCCAGAAAATCGTCGAGGCAGGCTGAATGGTGAATTGAACAGTGCGTCGCTCGGGGCGCCTTCATTTGTCAGGGAGAAATTCGAATTACATTTCTCTTGTTGAGCAGTTACACTCCAAAACAGCGCCGAGGAGCAGCCCCAGACAAATAATGTAAAAAGGCTGGAGGGCCACTGTCCAACCCTTGTGGGAGGGAGACTCAGAGAGAGAGAGAGAGTGGAAGGGTGGGGTGGAGAAGGGTTATTGAATCACCCAGCGTGCTATAAGAAGAGTAGGAGAGAGAGAGCGAAAGAAAGAGAGAGACGTGGAGAGGGGAAGTAAAAGGGGAAGGGAGTCACTCCAGAACAAATCGAACATTTTGGCAGCGAGCGCTTCCTGACAGCCCCCTAGCTTGGTTCCAACTTTTGATGAAATGGCGACACTACACATGGAATCTGGTAGTTTAGCATCGTTTTCTTCTTTGCTTTTTCTTGTTGCTTTTTGTTGTTGTTAGTTAGAGGGTGTTTTGCTGCTCTTTGTACATGCAGGCTATTGTTCTTCAAGGATGCCAAACGCATTTTTACTTTGCTTTTGTTTTCATTGATTGAGTCGAGTTATTGTTTTTCTTAAGCTGTGATAAATGTCTTCGCATAATTATTGTCAGCATGTTCAATGAATGTCCTCTACTATTATCAGATACGTTATTCTTTTCTTCATCACAGTCTTTGAGAACAAAATGTATCAGTTATTGAAATTTCTTCCTGACCCGACTCTCACATTCACTTTCAACCTCAATATCACCATTATCTCCCCCTCTTTGAACTTCTCCTCTTCTCCCACCCCCAACCCACCACCCTCTTCCACCCAAAATGAAATTCAGCAACACATCTGAATTGTAACGGTCTTTTAATCTTCCTTGTCCCCCCTTGCTGTATGCTCTTGTCTTCCGGCACTGGTCGGGTTTTCAGAAGACTTTCCAACCCTACTCTGCTTGTTGTATTGGACGACTCCATTTCAAAGAGCTACGTCCATTTTCAGCTACAGTTCTCCTCCTGGAGTTGTGATGGCCCTGTAGGAAGTTTGCAAAAATGGAAAGTGGAGAAATTAAATAGGGAGACAATACAGACACATTATTTTCTCTTTGCTTTTGGAAATAAGAGAGAGAAAATGTGAAAGGAGAGAGAGAGAGAGAGAGAGAGAGAGAGAGAGAGAGAGAGAGAGAGAGAGAGAGAGAGAGAGAGAGAGAGAGAGAGAGAGAGAGAGAGAGAGAGAGAGAGAGAGGGGGGGGGGGGTAGAGGGAGGGAGTCGGGTGTAATGGGAAAACGCAGAATGTCAAAGAGAAAATCAAACTCTCGTCACTAGAGCATCGCTTTTAAGACACGCGTTCACATCCCCTTCATCAAGGTGGAGGGGAGAGGGTGGGGGTGGGATACAGATCCGCCAAAGGTACATGTAAAGAGCTTCTTTTTTCTTTTAAGTGCACACTGAATCTTTCGACCCAGAGACGAGGATGCACTTTTGATGTCCAAGACACAGGCACAATCAGAAACACGTGACAAGACCTCCCCCCCTAACAGTGATTTCAACACAGCGGAGATTTGGAATCAGCTTACCTTGCAGGGAGTTTTGGCTCAGAAAGGGTTAATGGCCCAGACTGGGTTTTATGACTCAGAATGGGTTAATGGCATTCCTAGGCACCTATCCATTTCACAGGATATCTGTGATATCTGAGAAAATAGAAAGAGAGCGCGTGGCCTTCGTTTGATCGTTCCTATGTGGTTTCCAATTAGGTTCATCGCCAATAATTGGCATCTTGCCATCCAGCTTGATTAAACTCATTCGGCGGCAGCCAACTTCCCTTCACAACCACCGCGAGAGGGCGACGTGATTCTCGCCGGAAGTTGGATGAGAAACAAGCGCCATGTTTGTGTCCTTGCGGTCTTCTGCCACCACTAGCGGAGGGGAAGGGGAAAGGGTAGCGCCGCTGGGGAGATGGGTCCAATATTAGAAAGCCAATAACTTTCGTTTCTCACGGCGTCACTTCATCTGGCAGCCATTCTGTTTTGTAACCGGTGTTTACCGCTGTCTCATTGTTGGAGGTTTGTATGCTGTTGTGTTGAATCTGTAAGGCTCTTTTGCCGACAACGCTTTCTACAATCGTAATAAGCGATGGTTCAGCAATTAATTCTCCTCAACCCCCACCCCTACCCCCAACCCCCTACAACTGTGCCCTCTTTTATTCTTTTACCGCACACACTTTCATTTCCTTCCTCGTTCTACAGTTCTGATATATATATCGGGTTTTTTTATATTCTTTTCGTTCTCGTTCAGTTTCTTCAACCTTCGTGTCTTTTCCTTCTTACCCCCCCCCCCCCCCCCCCCCCCCCCCCCCCCCCCCCCCCCCCCCCCCCCACTGCATTCTTGAAACATTCTCCATAATAGGAGGGTAAGACACTACCCTTTTCAACCGAGCCGTTTCAACCAGTTGGGCAGTTGGGAGAGGAAATGTAATTGAATGGGAAAATCCATCTTTGGATGACGTGAACACCAGAGGTTTGTGGAAGTAAAGCGAACTAACGGTTCTTTGATGAAAGAAAAAGATAACTGGTTTAACAGTAGAACACAGATGATGGCCGTTGTTGTTTTCTTTGATCTGGCATCAGAATATAGTCCGCCAAGCTTGTCAATCACGCGCAAACGTACCTTGTCATTGGTACTGGACAAGCGGATGATTGTTTTTGTGTTGTTTGCCCGTTGTCATTTTGTATGCCCAACTCCTGATGACCGCTTCCAGACATTAGTCTTGTGATTCCATCAGGAAAATTCCCCAGACAAAACCTTTCCATCTTTTGTTACTGACTGCTGCTGCTGCTGCCTTTGGATATAATGTCTTATAAACATTTTGTTTCTATTCAGG
>CM065691.1:22637926-22640426 GCA_017654935.2 Phymorhynchus buccinoides
ACACTTTCAAAACCATTTGTGTCGACACTTTCAAAACCATTTGTGTCGACACTTTCAAAACCATTTGTGTCGACACTTTCAAAACCACTTTTGTCGACACTTTCGTAACCACTTTTGTTGACATTTTCCAAACTGTTGTCGACACTTTCGAAGCCATTTTTGTCGATACTTTCGAAAGCACTTTGTTGAACCAACCACTCATGTCAATTTTTTTTGCCGGGGGGGGGGGGGGGGGGGTCCCTATTTTTGTCGCCTTTCGACAAAAGCTCTTTCTGTCCCAAGGGGATACCGAGGGTCTTTTGTACAAATAGTTCCCCACACCTTCTGTAAGTTCTGTGCTTGTAGCTTCCTCTAATCTGTCACTCTCTTTGACTCTGCCTTTTCCCTTCGCTTACTGTCATTTGCCATATTTATGCTTTACTGTTCCATTCACCTGCCTTTGTTCTAGAAATTCTTGCAAACATTTTCTCCAGCCCGGACGACGGACATGCTGGGTCTAACCATTTCATAGTTAGGCGCATAACGGCAGCACGACGCATTTGTACTCATATGAAAGGAAACTGTCTGAGTGATCGAAGAAGAAGAAGAAGAAGACGAAGACGAAGAAGATAAACGTGGTTTCGAAAGTGTCAACAAAAGTGGTTAAGTTCGATAAAAGTGGTTTGTCGGCGAGAGCGGTGTGGCATTCTCAAAGTGGATTTGTTCTCAACATGTCTGCGCATGTGCGAAATCGATCATGACGTACCACCAGATTGTATTTTTTGTGTATTCGACACTAAATTGACCCTAAACCTATCCCTAATCCTATTCCTAGCCCTAAACCTAAACCTAACCCTAACCCTAACCCTATCCCTAACCCTTCTCTTCGCACATGCGCAGACATGTTGAGAACAAATCCATTTTGAGAATGCCACAGCGGTGTTGATTCCACAAATGTGGGCTCCACAAGCACGCTTTGAAAACTGTTGTTCTCAGTTGAAGTTTACACCGAAACACGAGGCTGCGAGAACTTAAAAGAATGCTCTAAACAAAATGTACAAAACTCTGCATCTGAAGCATGAAATGCTGTCTGCACAGAGCTAGGCGATTTGGTGATGCTGCATGTGGCCTGTGTGGAAGCTCTTTACCGTTTAGTGTTTTTTTTCTTCTCGTGTCCCATATGTTTGAGTCACAGAGAGAGAGAGAGAGAGAGAGAGAGAGAGAGAGAGAGAGAGAGAGAGAGAGAGAGAGAGAGAGAGAGAGAGTGTGTGTGTGTGTGTGTGTGTGTGTGTGTGTGTGTGTGTGTGTGTGTGTTGTGTGTGTGTGTGTGTGTGTGTGTGTGTGTGTGTGTGTGTGTGTGTGTGTGTGTGTGTGCTACTCTGTGCTCGACTCTCTCTCTCTATCTCAGCCTCTCTCTCCGCCCCCTCTCCCTCACTCCTCTGTGTCTGCGCGCCCCGCTCCCCCCCGCCTGTCTCTCTCTCTCTCTCTCTCGCTCCTCTCTCCTCTCTCTCACTCTCTCTCTCTCTCTCATCTCCCTCTCGTCCCTCTCTCTCCTCCTCGCTCGCGCCTGCTCTCTCTCTCTCCCTCTCTCCTCTCTATGTATCTTCTTCTGAGCGCCCCGCTCCCCTCTCGCAGAGACTCTCTCTCTCTCTCTGTCTCTGTCTCCTCTCTCTCTCTCTATTCTCTCTCTCTCACTCTCTCTCTCTCTCTCTCTCTCCGCCATCCCTCTCTCTCTTCTCCTCCTCTCTCTCTCTCTCTCTCCTCTCTCTCTCTCCTCCTCTCTCTCTCTCTCTCTCTCTCTCTCGCTCTCTCACCTTCTCTCTGCTCTCTCTCCCCTTCTCTCTCTCTCATTCTCTCCCTCTCTCTCTTTCTCACCCCTGACGCAGTCTATGAAAGACTCGAAAGAGAAGAAAGAAAAGTCGGAAGACATACTTTTTTTTACAATAATGGAATCTGCCCCCAGTTCAACCTATATATCAACAAAATGAAAACAAGGGGGCTAATAGCAAGTGCGCATATGGCCAAACTGTACTGATTACTTCCACAATACGAGGAGCCAAAGATATGAATGGGGAAGCCCACCTCCCAGTTTTAACCAATCTCTCATCTCTGTCTCTATGTCTCTAACTCTGTGTTTCTCTGTGGCTGCATCTGTCTCTTTCTCTGTCTCTCATTCTGTCTCTCTCTCTGTCTCTGTCGGTCTATTTGTCTCTCTGTCTTTCTCTGTCTCTGTCTCTCTCTCTCTGTCTCTCTTCTCTCTCTCTCTCTCTCTCTCTCTCTCTCTCTCTCTCTCTCTCTCTCTCTCTCTCTCTCTCTCTCTCTCTCTCTCTCTCTCTCTCACTCTCTCTCTCTCTCTCTCTCTCTCTCTCTCTCTCTCTCTCTCTCTGCATCCCAGTTAGCCTAGGGTTGAAAGAGATGCCATTTCCACTGAGCAGCTGATGAAATGCATTTCCTGTTCTGTTTTGCATGCCCCAGAAATTATTAGAAGATCCACCCGCCGAGAGAGAGAGTTTAACCCAAC
>CM065691.1:22650426-22652926 GCA_017654935.2 Phymorhynchus buccinoides
GAAGGTGAGAAATGACAAAAGAATAAGAAGACCGATAAGAAGAAGAAAAGAAGAAGAAGAAGAAGAAAGAAGTTAGAAGAGGAGAGAAGAAGAAGAATAAGAAGAGGAGAAGAAGAAGAAGGAGGAAGAAGAAAGAATTAGGTAATTAGAGAAGAATAAGAATGACAAGAAGAGAAGAAGAAGAAGGCGAGCATGAAGAGAAGAAGAAGAAGGCGAAGAAGAAAAGAAGAAAGAGGAGAAGAGAGAAGAAGAAGGAGAAGAAGATAAGAAGGAGAGGAGAGAAGAAAGAAGAAGAAGAGGAGAGAGGAAGAAGAGAAGAATGAGAAGTGGAAGAAGAAGAGAAGAAGAAAAAGAAGAAGAAAGAAAAGAAGAAGAAGAAGAAGAAGAGGGAAGAAGAAGAAGAAGAGGAGAAGAAAAGAAGAAGAGAGAAGAAGAGGAGGAGAAGAAGAAGAAGAAGAAGAAGAAGAAGAAGAAGAAGAAGTAGGAGAAGAAGAAGAAGAGAAGAAGAAGAAGGGAAGAAGAAGAAAAGGAAGAGAAAAAGAAGAAGAAGAGAAGAAGGATAGAAGAAGAAAAGGCGAAGAGGAGAAGAGCAGAAGAAGAAGAAGAAGAAGAAGAAGAAGACGGAAGAAGAAGGAGAAGAAGAAGAATAAGAAGAGAAGAAGAAGAATAATAATAAGAAGGAGAAGAACAGAAGAAAAAGAAGAAGAAGAAGAGAAGAAGAAGAGAAGAAAAAAAAGAAGAAGAGAGAAAAAGAAGAAGAAGAAAAAGAAGAAGAAGAAGAAGGATGAAAGAAAGAAAAGGGAATAAGAAGAAGAAGAAGAGAAGAAAAAAAGAAGAAGAAGGAGAGAAGAAGAAGAAGAAGAAGAAGGAGGAGAAGAAGAAGAAGAAGAAGAAGAAGAAGAAGAAGAATAAGAAGAAGAAGAAGAAATGAAGGAGAAGAAGAAGAAGAAAAAGAAGAAGAAAAAGGCGAAAGGAGGCTCAAACGTTGTAGCCTCTTTACTTCAATGTAGCTTTCCAAGTGTGCCACGGAGTTCAGCTCTGAGTGTGAGTGTGGCACGTTTACTTTTTCAAGTGTCCACTGATGTTCTTCTGAGATTTTACATTTACCTGTACCAGCGTAAGCGATGGGCACTGATGGGTGATGATCATAAGCTGAATATATATATTTGCTGTCAGCAGCTGTACTGGAGTTGTGTGCCTTTAAACGAATGCAAAGCTGGACTGAAATTTGTTTTCAGTCGACAAGCTTTGCCCAGGCTGTATCCTCCAAGAAGACTTTAGGACCAGAGCCGGATCTAGAGGGGGGGGGGGGGTCCTAGTTTCCGGTGCTAGTAGGAGTTAGTAGTAGTAGTAGTAGTAGTTAGTAGTAGAAGTAGTAGTAGTAGTAGTAGTAGTAGTAGTAGTAGCAAAAATGCTCTAAGGCCTTAGAGTATTGTTGGTAGTAGTAGTAGTAGTAGTAAGTAGTAGTAGTAGTAGTAGTAGTAGTAGTGGTAAGTATAGTAGTAGTAGTAGTAGTTGTAATAGTAGTAGTAGTAGTAGTAAAATTTAGTAGTAAAAAGTGTAGTAGCAACCTCACAGCTCTATAGAACCTACACACTCTCCATCACACCTCTCATCCCCCCACACACCCCCCACCCCCCCACCCCCACCCACGCCCATTCTTTCCCGCAGGGATCTGCAGGAAAGATGCCAGAGTTTATCAGAGACATGTTCTAGCACCAAGAGATCACAGCAGGCAGATCAACCGAAACGGATGGTATGGGGGCTGCGTGTCTGGAAGGGGTGGGGGTGGGGGTGGGGAAAACGGTTGTATGTGTGTGTGTGTGTGTGTGTGTATGTTGTGTGTGTGTGTGTGTGTGTGTGTGTGTGTGTGTGGCCGTATCCAGTGGGGTGTTACCTGTGTGATTTGTTGCTGTAACCGCCCCCCCCCCCCCCCCTCTCTCTCACCCCTCCCCCTCCCAAACAAAAAGAAGAGAAAGAAAGAAAGACAGCATCACACTTACTGTTTTGTTGTCCTATGGTACAATTTAAATGGAGTTTTGGCACTTTATGTTGTTAAAAAAAGCTTCAGCTGACCCCCACCAGGGGCGTTGTCCCCTTGGACGCCACCCGGAGGGGGGGGGGGGGGCTACGCCGGCCCCCGACCCCCGCCCTTTTTTGTAACACCCCCCCTTTCCCCTCTAATGTGTCCCAGGGGAAGCCCTGGTGTGTCTGTGTGTGTCTGTAATGTCTGTGTGTGTGTGTGACTGTGTGTGTCTCTCTCTGGCTTAAACATTTTATTGTCCGAAAACAAAATTAACATACAACACAAGACAACTGATCTCTCTCTCTCTCTCTCTCTCTCTCTCTCTCCTGCAGCAACTTCTCTCTCTCTCTCTCGCTCTCTCTCTCTCTCCTCTCTCGTCTCTCTCTCTCTCTCTCTCTCTCTCTCTCTGTCTCTCTCTCTCTCTCTCTCTTCTTCTCTCTCTCTCTCTCTCTCTCTCTCTCTCTCTCTCTCTCT
>CM065691.1:22655426-22657926 GCA_017654935.2 Phymorhynchus buccinoides
CCAAGTTTCAACATCCTATGTTGATCGGTGCCCGAGATATGGCTAAAAATAGATTTTTGGTTTTCAAGGTCGTACGTCAAGGTCAAGGTCACGACGGCAAAATGGTTTGCGTGGATCTCTTCCTATTAAGGTGGCACACCTTCACACAAAATTTGACGCGATTCGGTCAAGCGGTGCGGGAGATATCCTTGGGACAGACAGAAAAAAAGAAGAACCCCCCCCCCCCCCCCCCCCCCCCGCCAAAAAAAAAAGAAAAAAAGACAAACCAGCCCATCGCAAAGTCCGATCACCTTCGGTGACGGACAATAAAAAAAACTTCGTAAATGATAAACTTTCTCCAGTGAGATAGCACAATGCTGACTAGTTTAGGTATTTAGAGGGTTTTTTCTCTTCAGAGTCTAAGCTGTATCAATCTGTATTGTTACAAATTCGGGACTTTCCTGGTGTTGCACGGCATACGGGCATTGCCTCCAGGATCGTCCCCACCATCTTTACATCTACTGATGTCCCATAATGTGTCTGTTCCAGACCGGAGGACGTTAAGCAGAATTTCATTAATCGAGTCTAAACTGTGTTGGTTTGCCGTTAACATAATAAGACATGGGCTAAACTTTCGTTTCAAGAAATGAAGTTTTGTTGAAATGAATTGCAAGCTTAAATTTTCTTTTCTTGTGGGGAGGGGTGGTGTTGGTGGTGCGCGCGCGCGCGTGTGTGTGTGTGTGTGTGTGTGTGTGTGTGTGTATGGGGGCAAGGAGAGTATTTCCCCAACCCTGTGTATATTCTTTAAAGACCCACTGACCCTCCACGATTAAGTCCCTTGGGTTTTTCTGGGTAGCTGTGACCCACATACAAATGCCCCCAACTTCAAATTGAGGCCCCCAACTTCAAATTGAGGCTGCTCTTTAAAATGTTTCATTTCAATTTTGGGGCATTTGTATGGGAGTCAAACCTGGTCAAAACAAGATTTCTTACCAGCTATAAGAGGGAAAACACGTGAAACCCGTCATTTTGACACGTGATCTGGTGGGTCTTTAATCCGTCTTAATTTATTGTTGCAGTTTCTATGAACTAGCAAACCCAAACCATCAAACATGACAATCTTCCGTGAAACTATTAATATTGACGTAAGGAAAGATAACTCTGTAATTAACTCCCTTCACCAAAGTTATTTTCGGCACCAAGTCGCCTAGCAAAGTATAAATAACAGCCACATTGAGACAGACCCAGGTTCATCCTATATTTATAAAAAAAAGAAAAAAGAGGATAACCCAGGACTGCTTATGACCATCACCCACACAGTACACAACAACAGTGGTGGAGAGAATTAGTGCACAAACAAATCGACATTTATTCAAGAGTGGCATAGCCTTCTAGTCTTGAATTATGTTACACTTAAACAACACACAACACAGAACAAACTGGTATGCCTCGATAGAAGTTGGGTCAATTAAACTATAATATATTGAACAAGAAGGATATGGTAATACAACTATAGTTAAATAAATAACCATGCGACCAGACAAACAAAAAAGCAAGCTTTTTTTTATATAAACTTTTACTTACATTTAAAGTGTGGGGTTTTTTGTTAGGCGGGGTAGGGTAGAATGCGATGAATGATGGCAAAGAGGGGGTAATTATTCTCATCATACATCTATATTGATTTAAACAAATCTGGACTTTCCTGGTGTTGCACTGCCTCCGGGCATTTGCCTCCAGGATGGTTCCCACCATCTGTATATCTACTACTAGTGTCCCATATGTGTCTGTTCCAGACCGGAGGACGTTAAACAGATTTCCATCAAGAGGGGATAACGTTTCTGTCCATTTTAACGTCATTTCTTCCGATGTCCAGTACAAATGAATATCAATGCAGCAGGGTGGGACACTTTGGGGACGGGGGGGAAGGAGGAGAGGGGGGGAGGGGGGATTGGAATTTGTGGTGGAGGTAGAGACATGGTGGCTTGAAGGGGAAAGTGGTGGAAGAGGGAAGGAGGGGTGTGTGAACCTATTGTGGGGGGGGGGGTGGGGGGTGCGTTGAAAAAAAGGTTGTTCCATTATCTGTGCATTGTTCGCCTGTCACCGGGCCTTTTAGAGGGAGGCCAGTTTTTGCTGTGTGTGTGTGTGTCAAGTTTTGTTTCCCCTCTTGCTGGTGTTTTCCTGTTTGTGTTTTCTTTCCAAGTGTGATCTGGAGTCTGTTTTTCTCTCTACCCGTTCTCTGTCTTTGTCTCTGTCTGTTTCTCATTCCCTCTCTCTCTGTCTCCCTCCTCTCTCTCTCTCTCTCTCTCTCTCTCTCTCTCTCTCTCTCTCTCTCTCTCTCTCTCTCTCTCTCTCTCATCTCTCTCTCTCTCTCTCTCTCCTCTCTCTCCTCTCTCTCTCTCCTCCCATCTCTCTCTCCCCTCTCTCTCTCTCTCCTTCTCTCTCTCTCTCTCTCTCTCTCTCTCTCTCTCTCTCTCTCTCTCTCTCTCTCTCTCTCTCTCTCTCTCATAGACACTCACATCTA
>CM065691.1:22662926-22665426 GCA_017654935.2 Phymorhynchus buccinoides
GTTGCACCTAACCCGAATTTCTCTTTTGGAGATATTAAAGTATACTCGAACTTGAACTTGAACTTGACTAAAAAATCTCATGTCTTACCATCGCGCATCCATCCATCTCACAAGGCTTTCTCGTCCCTCTCAATGGCTAATACTGTTAAATGGAAAATGATAGATTCTATGAGTTTGAAAGATTCTTTGAGATTGAAAAGAACAAACAAAAAAAGAAAGGCGTGGAGAGGAGGGTGGAGGGGAGGGTACATAAAGAAAATTGAAAGAAAGGTAACGGGGAAAAAACAAAGGCGAGAGATGAAAATGAAGGATGGCTGGAGTCGAGCGCCTGTCACATTGAGGTTCAATCCCGTGATTTACTCCCCTCGTTTTCCATTCATCGCTCGTCCCGCCCGCCATCTTGGCTTTCTCTGATGGATCACTCGTTCGCTTTTTAGTGATCGCCCTTTGCCTTCTTCATGCAGGTTTTTTGGGTGGTTGTTTTTTCCGACCATTCTCATGGTGCTTCTTTTAGCAACTTTGTCGCCATTGTAAAAAACACCAAAAAACCCACGAGGAGGAATAGTGTAGGGTTCAATAAGGTGGTGATATTTTGAGGGAAGGGGTTGGGGTTGTTGTCCCAAAAAAAACTAAAAAGGAAAAAGAAACAAAAGAAAAACCGCGTGAGTTGTGCGTGTTGTTGTTTTTTTGGACGATGATTTGCTGAGGGTGCAAAATGACCTCTCGAGGCAACGAAACGAGACTCCTAGGTGTAGACTAGTGTAAAAGGCGTGTCCACATTTTTCTTGCTGAGTCTTTGTCGTCTTTTGTGGATCTTCAGTCAGTTTTAAGTTGAAGAAGAATTAGTTCCCTTTCAGCGCAGCTCCTTCCCCTACTGGCTTTGGGACGACTTTGGACGTCCTGTTTGTTAATATACCCAAACCCCTCTCATTTGTTTTTGACCTTTCTAGCGGCTTTTCTTTCTTTGTTTGCCCTTTGTTTTGTGTGTGTTTGTTTGAGGGGGTAAGACGGCGCGGGGTGTTTTTTTGTTTAAATTTGCCTATTTTAATAGAATTATTAAGACTTAAAATTTATCAACCCCCAAAAAGGAATGGTTCCAGCAAACAAATAGTATAAGTGCATGGCTTGGTACATCGATTTCGCGGCAAATATATAGATTTACACCCTCCTGCTCTATTTCTTGGTTCTTTCCGTGGTTAGGGTTAGGGATAGGGTTAGGGTTAGATGGTCTTTTCTTTTCCACAAGCATCTGTTTTTTTTTCAAAATCATCTATTGTTTTGGAGCATTAAATCGCTGCCAATTTTTAATTGCCAAAACGGTCTTTCTGCACTCATAGTTCTGTCATTGTCTCTTCTTTGTGATTCTCTTTGTACATCATTGTCAACATCTTTGCCTGCATGCCTGTCTGTCTGTCTGTCTGTCTCTCTCTCTCTCTCTCTCTCTCTCTCTCTCTCTCTCTCTCTCTCTCTCTCTCTCTCTCTCTCTCTCTCTCTCTCTCTCTCTCTCTCTCTCTCTCTCTTGTGTGTACTTATTATTTATTATGTCTGATTATGCCTGACTATGTTATATTGCATCACTCCCTCATGAGGGGCTATGGCCTCGATTGATTAAATATCCGTATCCGTATCCGTCTCTCTCTCTCTCTCTCTCTCTCTCTCTCTCTCTCTCTCTCTCTCTCTCTCTCTCTCTCTCTCTCTCTCTCTCTCTCTCACACACACACACACACACACACACACACACACACACACACACACACACACACACACACACACTCTCATACATACACACATACATGCTTCATTATCTCTCACTACAGTGTCTTTGCGTGTAAACAGTTTGCTTAATAATGGTCGGCGATTTTTCTTTACCTTGTAAGGTAAACCCCTAATTATTACAGCTTATAGTTTATTTGAGCATGATGTGTTTTTTTGTGGTTATGCCATTCGTTTCAATTTTTATTTTTCTCTGCTCTTGCCTACACAGTTTTGTTTATTAATCATTCCTCCCCTTCGTTTCTCTCTTCTTCTTTGTTTCTGTTTTGTTTCTCTTGCAGACACTGTGTTTTTTATTTATTTGTTTTACATATTTTTTATTTTGTGGTGCTCTCTTGCAGGCGAAATGTGCATTGATTTGTTTTGCACATTCCTTCTTGTTGTTGTGTTCTCTTACAGACAACATTTTTGTTTCACTGTTGATTTGTTCTACACATTCACGCTTGTTGCAGTGTTGTTGGGGGGTTTTTTTCAGATAAAAATTAATGTGTTGATTTGTTCAACATATTCCTTATTGTCGTGTTCGGTTGCAAGCAAAGTCAGGATCGTCTGGCGAGCCTGTTGATATGTTCTACACATTCCAGCTTGTTGCAGTGTTTTCTTCCAGATGCACATTTGTTGATTTATTGTGGTGCCGAAACGGCAACATTATGTTTCTTAGTGCCTGTATGATTGTGTGTGTGTGTGTGTGTGTGTGTGTGTGTGTGTGTGTGTGTGTGTGTGTGTG
>CM065691.1:22680426-22685426 GCA_017654935.2 Phymorhynchus buccinoides
GAACGAACACTCGTGGCAAATGCCCTATTCTCACAGTAGTCTTTTTTGAAGAAGTTGCCTCTCTGTATTCAAGTCGGAGTAACTGTATGGCGCTCTGTGTGTTTCGAAAGACAGATTTTCCTGAACATGTGTGAAAGTATCTTAACTCCACAAGAAGTTTTGTGTGTAGCAAATGCGAATGCAAGAGGGTTTTTATTAAAGAGCCTTGTTGAACTAGTCTTTCATAATTCTGGAAAGGCAAGTGTATGCATGGAAAAGTTTGGAGATACAGTAATGGGACAGTCTAAGGCTTCATTTGCCTACAGCTCTAGACATTAAGTGCTTGTTTTTGTATGCATGTATACCAGTCAGTCGTTTCCGACCATGGCTGCCAGATAGCAGAGGGGGCAGATGCTATTCTGGCGGGCTGGGCTAGAATTTGTTTATAGTGGAGGTACCTTGCCCAAGTGCCTTTCCCAGGGTACATGGACACTCTCTCAGCCAAAGGGACTCGAGGACTTCTAGTGTTGGGGAAGGTCCCCATAGGTCAACCCATCCCTTTGGCTGCAGCACTATAGAGCCAGTGCTTGCTGGCGTACCACCTTTCTTATTCCATAAACATTTGACACTGTGCTACGTTTTTAAATGTTATTTGCTGATTGCCCTCTCTCTCTCTCTCTCTCTCTCTCTCTCTCTCTCTCTCTCTCTCTCTCTCTCTCTCTCTCTCTCTCTCTCTCTCTCTCTCTCTCTCTCTCTCTCTCTCTCGCTCTCTGACATGTTTTTAAAAAAACACCAATTATACATAGCTTGTTGATAAACGATCTTTAATGTCCTTCCAGTGCTTCTTATGAGTACCTGATCTGATAATACTTCTGTTTGTGGCTCACTGTGTATGTTCACGCGCGCGCGCGGGTGTGTGTGTGTGTGTGTGTGTGTGCGTGTGCGTGTGCGTGCGCGCGCGCGTGCGTGCGTGTGCAAGGGGAAACGGGATGAAAGACCTGGACGCGTATCATTTGTTTTATATGGGCATAAAAGAACACGAACAACAACATGAGACAGCAAAATAACACAACTCGGCGTACGCGTTGGAACAAAAGATCGGTTATTGCGAAGCAAAAACAAACGTATAAAGAAAGAAACGAAAACGCATATTTCCTCCTGACCCCCCTATATTCTAGATTTTATTACAGAAGACTTCAAGTGGGACTTACTGTCTTGCGGTTTATTTGTACAAAGTCTAGCTCTCCTAGTATTGTTAGCGCACAAAGCGGATTTTCACCCAGCCCCCGATAAGAGAGCAGTTTTATAGATTGTAAAGATTTTTTTTTTTTTTTTTTTTTTTTTGCAGGGGGGTGGTATTTAGTGGGGTGGGGGTGGGGGTGGGGACTCAAATTGTGTGGAGCCGTTGAGTGTCGTTGGAAAAGCGAAATGAAAACGTGGAGGGGTTCTTTTTTGTCCGGGTGATCAAACAAGTTTAGTGGGGAGGCGAGACTCTTGGCTTCACGACTTAAGACATCTTGGCGCTGTTCATAACGATATAATTTGACTCTTTATTGCAGTGTACCTCCCCCTCCTTCCCTCTGCTTTCTCCCCTCCCTCCCACCCCTCTCTCTCTCTCTTTCTCGCTCTGCTCTCTCTCTCTCTCTCTCTCCTCTCTCTCTCTCTCTCTCTCTCTCTCGCTCTCTCTCCCTCCCTCACACACACACACACACACACACACACACACACACACACACACACACACACACACACACACACACACACACACACACACACACACATACACATATGTCTTTATTTGTTTCTTTATGCCTGGTTCTAACTTCGTATCTGTTTCTGTTTATATGTATCAACAGTGGGTGTCTGTCTGTCTGTCTCTTTATCTGTCTGTTAGTCTCTGTCTACTTGTCTGCCTGTCTCTCTCTCTCTCTCTCTCTCTCTCTCTCTCTCTCTCTCTCTCTCTCTCTCTCTCTCTCCTCTCTCTCTCTCTCTCTCCGTCGACGTACCTACTTGTGTATATGAGTATGCCATAATGTATCAAATGCAGGATCGAGAGAGAGAGAGAGAGAGAGAGAGAGAGAGAGAGAGAGAGAGAGAGAGAGAGAAAGAGAGAGAGTTAGCTTCCCCCACCCAACCCCCGCCTTCAATACAAACAGATTCACACACACACACACACACACACACACACACACACACACACACACACACACACACACACACACACAGATCATCACTACTACCATCACAACCACCTCCTCCCCCCCCACCTCCCACCTCCTCCCGCCCCCCCCCCCCCCCCCCACTCCCCCTCCCCTCCCCCTCCCCACCTCCTCCAGCCCCCTACCCTCACCCCTCCCCTCACCCCTCCCCGCCCCCCACATAACACACATGCAGCGATTTAACGCTACTGTCACGTTAGAAGCGAGGCGGGCCTGATTTGTAAGAGCTGGTCGGATCGATCAAGGTCCTCACACCTTCGTACATTCGCATGCCCCTCGTCTCTGTCCGGATCACCTGGGGCACGTTTCTCTGCGACCGCTCTGTTCGAGCGAAATGTTAGCTATTAACAGTGGCGTAGGAAACGGATTTATTGAATCTGAGTAAAAAGAGGTCATGTGGTTTCATCTAAAGAGGAGACAAATCTAACAGGCTTTAGCAGACGAGTTATCTTTTGCTTTCACGTGCATGTGTAGGCAAGCAAAGTACCACGCAATATATTAACCATCTGACACGATGAAATATTGAGAAAGGCCACATGATAACTCACAAACGTATTGGCAAACCATCTGACACGATGAAATATTGAGAAAGGCCACATGATAACTCACAAACGTATTGGCAAACCATCTGACACTATGAAATATTGAGAAAGGCCACATGATAACTCACAAACGTATTGGCAAACCATCTGACACGATGAAATATTGAGAAAGGCCACATGATAACTCAAAACGTATTGGCAAACCATCTGACACGATGATTTTTTTTATTTATAGAAAGACCACATGATAACTCGCAAACGTGTTGGCCGAAATCGTCTAGAGTATGTGCACGATTGACGAAAGAATACTTCCCCAAAAATGAAAACAGCAACGTTCGCTGCCATTTTTAATGTCGTTCTCACGAGCAGTGTCATGCTACCGCATGCCAGCAGGCTCTGAGGATGTTCTCTGCCAATCTTTGGCGCCAGGCAATCATAGTCGTTTCACAGCTATTGATTGCAAAACAGTTTTAAACAGTTTCTAGTGCTCTGTGCAAAGAAACGTGTACAGGTAGTCTCCCCCCCCCCCCCCCCCCCCCCCCCCCCCCCCCCCCCCCCCTGTAAAGGGGACACTCCACGATCAGACATGAGACATGATCAGGGCGTGTAATGTAATCATGAGTGCGTCTTACACAGTCAACACGGGGAATAGTATGTAAATTAGTCTAAGCTCCCAAAACGATTGGCTGCTTAGCCTACTAATTTACATACTAATCCCCGTTTTGAATGTCTAAGACGCACTCGTGACTACACAGGGTCAGGCCTCACCCAAACACGCGCGTTTTATCATGTCCCTTGCACAGCTGTGATGAGCAATCCAAGTTATGCTACTATTGGGGTCTGCAACGAACACCTTGTGCAAGAGTGAATGCCCTTGGAGGGTGGGGGGAGATGGTTCAGTACTGACCAGACAGGGGGATAACTCTCGCCAATAACCTCTATTTGATGCCACTAAATGGCTGCCTTTCGCAAGAGTGAATGCCCTTATCAGTACTGACCAGCAAGAGCAATTACTCTCACTGTCAAGGGCGTTAATAACCCTAGTTGCAAAGGCCTATAGCAACTTTCATCACGAGCAAGGTACAATGTTATGATGCGATGTCTGGAACATGGAATGTTTTTTTTGTTTTATCCAAACTCATATTGACAGACACGAGGGGTTGGGGTGTGGGAGGGGGGGGGGGGAGACAAAGGGTGTCCGTTCGCAAGTTTTTTCCTAAACGAGGAAAAGAAAGAAAGAAAAACAAAGAAGAAAGAAATGGACAGAAGAAACGATTTAACAGTGACAGGGAGTACCATTTCACGTGTTGCACATCCGGCACTTACTATTGACTGATAAACGTGAAGAAGGTCGAAGGACATAAGTGGGGGTGGGGGGTAGGGGTTGGGGTTGTTAGTGGGTGGGAGGGTTGGATAGAGCAGAGAGCAGAGGGTCAAATAAGAATTGAGAGAAAGGAGAGTCATTTCTTAACAGTTGATCAGCAAGAGCCTGTAAAGGTAGAAGAAATATAGACACAAAGAGAGACACACAACCAATAAAGGGTAGATATAAAGGACTTGGAGACAGACAGACAGACAGAAATAGGAGAAATAAGGGAAGTGTAGACAGACAGACGGGGCCAGAGTTGGGGGTCGATGCCATTTGCAATATAAAAAAAACTGTTGCCTTCTTGTGGAGCTGGAAAAAAGACAACGTTTTTGTCTTCTCCATGTATTATTATATATCCCAAAACCATTATTACGAACTGAAAGATCACAGTGGTAAATTTCTGCCTTATAGACACAAGACGTTCAAGACTGCACATGATCATCTCCAAATATGGAAAGTGACGTCATTCGCGCGACAATGTCGGTTTTCAGCGAAAATTTACAATTTGTATCTTTTAACCTTTCAATCTGAAATTAAACTGACCCTAACCCTAACCGTAAACCGTCAAACACACACAAAAATAAAACTTTACTAAAAATTGAGTGTTCCATATCTGGAGATTATCATGTGCATTCTTGAACGCCTATTCTTATAGACTATCGCTTATGTAGGACGGCGGTCAGAGAGAGAGAGAGAGAGAGAGAGAGAGAGAGAGAGAGAGAGATTGTTACATCTAAACTTTTCTTCTGGTAAAGGTACATGTACATGAACGCATGTACACATACAGAGAGAGAGAGAGAGAGAGAGAGAGAGAGAGAGAGAGAGAGAGAGAGAGAGAGAGAGAGAGAGAGAGAGAGAGAGAACTCAGAACTCAGAACTCAGAAACTTTAT
>CM065691.1:22690426-22692926 GCA_017654935.2 Phymorhynchus buccinoides
TCAAATCACCGTCAATACGGTTCAATAATCCGGGCCCGCTGACAATGTGAAGCTCTCTTGACAGTCATTTGAGCAAAGGGCAGGTGAGCCAAAGACTGTATAGGGGAAGACAAGCATCCGGTCTCTTTTCCCTATATGAGTAGTGAGGACAGAAACACTGGTTATGTCCCTTTTAAGCGTGACACATTTACACGTCGATAGGCCAGTTGAATTCTCCGTTCAAATTCCAGTCTGAGTTTTTGGATAGCCGCCACTGTGAATGGTGTATATAACTAGCCCACTAACGATAACTCTATCAGCCCGGTTCGCTGTAACTCTTAAGTAGTCCATCTTACCCTTTTAGAATCTTTGGGTGAGCTAAGTATTTTAGTTTTGAAAAAAACACTGACGCACCACGATTAAGTCCCTTGGGTTTTTTTCTAGGTAGCTGTGACCCACATACAAAATGTCCCCAACTTCAAATTGAGGCTGCTCTTTAAAAGGATGTTTCGTTTTCAATTTGGGGACATTATTTGTATCTAGGAGTCAAACCTGGTCAAAACAAAATTTCTTACCAGCTATGAGAGGGAAAACACGTGAAACCCGTGATTTTTGCATTTGACCTGGTGGGTCTTTAAAGGAATATCTCTTTGGTGTAGGGCCTTCTTGTGACCCAGCCCACCGTCTCTAGTAAGCACTGTGAGTGTCATTATGGTACAAAGAACTCTCTACAGAGCACTTGCCATTTATTTTACTCGCATTCATTTTTTATTATTTAATGCTTTTGATCGTCGCGTTTCCTTGTAAACGTATTAATTCATTTCAAGTAACGCTGAATATCATTGTTCTACGTGTTGTTTGTGGTTATGTTTTATGTCGCTGTTCAATGGGGTTTCGTTCTTTTGTTCTCTTTCCAGTTGAAAATCCTTTTGGGTTTTTTATCTGTTTTTATTAGTAGTAGTAGTAGTCATGTTTTTCTTTCACTTTCATTTTATGTTCAGATTTTTTTTTAATCCCTCATGTTTATGTCGTACTTCTTTGTTTTGTTCTGTCCAATTTTCCCATTTCCTTTTTTTGTTCGTTTTTACCCTACTCGAGGATTTTTTTTTCGATTTTTTTTTTCAGTCTGCCTCCAATTTATTTTTCTTCTTTTTTTCTTGCTTAATTATACTTGCTTTTTTTTTTTTTTTTTTTTTTTGTTGCGTTTCCATTCTTATTTTTCCTTGTAATTGTTTCGATTTTCATTCCTCGTTTTTCTTTTTGCTTCACTTGTGGGTTTTTTAAATTCTTTTTGTTGTTGTTTCTATTCTAGTTCTTCGTTTCCTCTTAACCTTTACTTTCGTTTCAATACCTGGTTGTTGTTTTTTTAAATTCTTCTTTCTTTTTTTTTAGCCATTCTTCTTTCTATTTTCTCTTGATACACTTTTCTTTCTTTTTTTCTTCCCTATCAAAATCTATTTTATTTCTTGCAGTGCATGGTGGGTTGTTTTTGCATCTGGTCAAAGGCATAGAGGAGAGGGGATAGGGGGTGTTGATGGGGTGGACAGGACAACTAAAGATATGCAATTCAGAGCGGATCTAAGGGAGGGGGGGGGGGGGGTCCTGGTTTCCGGACCCCCCCCTCCCCCATCTCTCCCCCCTCTGCCCCAAGCATGTGCCTTATACAAGGGCGAAAAGTAAGAAATGGCTGGCCTTTTGCCTTAAAGACACACTGACCCACCACGATTAAGTCCCTTGGTTTTTTCTGGTTAGCTGTGACCCACATACAAATGCCCCAAACTTCAAATTGAGGCTGCTCTTTAAAATGATGCTTCGTTTTGAATTTGGGGGCATTTGTATGGGAGTCAAACCTGGTCAAAACAAGATTTCTTACCAGCTATTAGAGGGAAAACACGTCAAACCCGTGATTTTGACACGTGATCTGGTGGGTCTTTAATAATACCTCAAATGCAAAATTTTCCGGGGGCTTCGCTCCCTTGTCCCCCAAAAGATATTGCCCCTTAAACCTGGAACCTATGCAGCTCGGTGAATCCCCGGCGGACCCTCTTACGGACCCCCCTTACGAATCACGTGGTCCGGCCCTGCAGTTAGAACTGAGATAATCTAACAATATTTCTGACCACTTTTGCCTCTTTGGGGTTTCAGGAATATTGGCTTTGGATCTGGGATAAGTGCTTACTGAAACAAACTTGCATTAATTATTAATAGCAGAGTTTGCAAAACCCAAACAATGTAGGTGTACCTTTGCTTAAAGATGTCATCAATAATGGTGACTATGATTGTATTGTCGATAGATACCCCTCGATGCAACTCTCTCTCTTTCTCTCTCTCTCTCTCTCTCTCTCTCTCTCTCTCTCTCTCTCTCTCTCTCTCTCTCTCTCTCTCTCTCTCTC
Organism: Phymorhynchus buccinoides; assembly: GCA_017654935.2. Classification (NCBI taxonomy): domain Eukaryota; kingdom Metazoa; phylum Mollusca; class Gastropoda; order Neogastropoda; family Raphitomidae; genus Phymorhynchus; species Phymorhynchus buccinoides. The sequence continues at coordinate 22,692,799 of CM065691.1, forward strand.
CTCTCTCTCTCTCTCTCTCCCTCTCTCCCCCCCATCTGTTTCTTTGACAATTAATTGACAGAGGGAATGAATCTATGGCTAAGATCACCCTGAATTTGTGGGTAGTATATTGTATCTGATCGAGAGGG
>CM065691.1:22700426-22717926 GCA_017654935.2 Phymorhynchus buccinoides
GTATTTAGTACTTTATAGTCACAGAGGCGTCTCTGTGAAATTCGGGTTGCTTCCACCTGGAGAGCGCGTCGCAGCCAGAGGCGCACCACACATATTATTTTTGGTGTGCATGCGATGTTTTGTGTGAATGAGGAAAGAAAGGGGGGGGGGGGGGGGATAAATTATGACCACATGACAACGTTTTCATTGCCACTGGGATTAATGTGTGCTAAGTGACATGGGCACACGGGACCTCGGTTTATCGTCTCATCCGAAAGACTCCACGTTCAGACCGTAAGGCCTAGTGCAAAGTGAGAGGAAAAATCCCCTGTACCCAGGTTCGAACTCGGGTTTACTTGACACAAGGCGAACGCGTTACCTCTGTGCCACTCTACACCCTTCCAAATAACATCAGATGACGTAGTCATAATTCTACAATGTGGTTTTGTGGGGGGTGGGTTGGGGGGGGGGGGGGGGGGGGTCTCGTTTGTCAAAAAGTGTACATTATGCAGTAGGCAGAATGAATCTTTCCAGATGCGTGCCTTATAAAATGGAGGCTTTACCCCCGAAGACCGGAGTGTGGCTTCCCACGTGGCGGGGTAATCAAAAACGGTCACACACGTAATGAATGTTCTCATCTGTAGCTGATGCACTTGTACCACAGTGTTCAAGTGCTTCCGTTGTTGGGATGATCCCTGGAGTCCTTTAGCCAGGGTAAGCCAACAAACAAACAAACAAACGGAGGCTTTCAAAAGAGACGAATTAGAAATAAAATCATTCCCGTTCGTTTCCTCTTGTTTTATTTTGTCGGTTTAACTATGTTCGTATGGATTTTTTTTGGGTGTGTAAAAATAATCTTATTTAAGAGTCGCTAGAAGAGAAGAAATAATAAGTGGGAAACTTCATTTCCACATGTATAATTAGATCAGCAGAGGTTCCAGAAATGTGCTGCCAACAGTTTCTGGAATTGACTGGGGGACCATTTCCAGACTTTGCCAGGGCTACAAAAGAGAAACAGGATGGCGAGACGTAGAAACGTACTCCCAGTTCTTAAAGATACACTGACGCACCACGATTAAGTCCCTTGTTTTTTTCTGGGTAGCTGTGACCCACATACGCATGTCCCCAACTTCAAATTGAGGCTGCTCTTTAAAATGATGTTTCGGTTTGAATTTAGGGGCATTTGTATGGGAGTGAGGCCTGGTAAAAACAAGATTCATTTCCAGCTATAAGAGGAAAAACACGTGAAACCCGTGATTTTGACACGTGATCTGGTGGATCGTTAAAGACGAGAGAGAGAGAGAGAGAGAGAGAGAGAGAGAGAGAGAGAGATGACAACGCATCTGCGAGCTAAGAAAAAAACCCACTTGTCTTCTTTGTCTATCGGCTGAGCACATGATGCAAGTCGCACGACTCATAGGCCTAGGGTTATGATGGTTGGTTGGTTGAGCGGAGGTTTTACGTCCTCATGGCGGAAAGCCCTTAGGGACAAGTTGTTCTGGTGCTGGGTCGATGTGGAGATGGCCGCAAAGCTGTTTAGGTGGAGTTATATAGTCCTTAGCTCTTGACGCCAGGTGGCGTTTCGTTTGGAGGCCGTTTCTTTGCAACGCCGAACTCACTCTCTCTCTGTCTCATTCTCTCTCGCCCATGAGCGAAAAAATACATTGTGCCTGCTTTTTGACAAAGGGAAGTAATATCAGTTAAACCGGTAGAGTGATCTTCAGCGGGGCCGTCAGAAGGGCTCCTTAGTCTTTGGATCCTTTGCGTGTGACTGACTGATTGTGTCACAAGAGGTCGTGAAGAGGTCTAGTCAACGCTTTCTGATTCAAGATGATCCTTTTTACTGACACCTTTTACGGCAAAACAAAAGTGCCCCCCCCCCCCCTCTCGTTATTATTGGCTCTTCGGTGAAGAAAGGACGTAACGGGCATCGTTATTGCGATGTTTGGGACAAGTCTGACAATTTTGTTTGCTAAGATTGCTACAGTAGTTTAGGCTCTTAGTCTAGAACCTGGCACACCTTGGGGGGGGGGGGGGGGGGGGGGGGGGCTATCCCATCTTCTGGGTCGTACGATGGATGGTGTTGCTCCCACGCCCGCCAATGCTCGGTGTCCATCTGTGTTCTACCGAGGACCCAGCATGTTTGACAATCTGAATCATATGAAAGGTAGCACACGCCTTGTTGCCTTTGACTTGCTGACAGGTTATGCACACAAGCAGGTCTGTTTCTTTTGGTCTCGCTCTCCCAGACCCAAACAACACGGGCGACAGCGGACCAAATGCCGTACACAACGCACGCCAGTCGGTGTTGAATGACATGGTAGCAGGTGTGCGAAAAACACAGAATGAAGCAAAACAGATGCTTTGTATTAGCCAGGACACAAGATGTACACCGAGCCTAACTTCCGAGTTCCGGTACGGTTGTTTGTTAGGTCGCAGAATCCAAAATCAGCAGTCCAGGGGAGGCGAATCTATGTTATTAGGCCGAAGGTGGCACACATTTGTCGCAGCATACGCACATAATTATCAGACAGACAGACGGAGAAAGTATACAGGCCCTCTGTTCCCTAATCCAATCCATTCCAGTTCTTTCAGAAGCGGGAGTACACAAATAAAATCTGGCACTGGAACGAAAGTTTTGGGTTGTAACAGAAAATGATACGTAGGTAATTACACACAAACAGAGGAAACGGCCAGAAAAATGAGAAACGGTAAAAAACACAAACGGCCCCTGTTGCCATACCGGTGAAGCGGCAGGCACTATAGCACCCCGCTTCAAATGGTTCCCCTCCTGCAGAGATGAAAGAACTGATAATGACTTGACGCGTTTTAATCTTCTGTCTCTGTGTGTTTGTCTCTGTCTCTGTTTCTGCGTCTATCTGTCTGTCTCTGTCTCTGCGTCTATCTGTCTCTGTCTCTCTCCCTGTATCTCTCTCTGTCTCTCTTCTTCTTGTTTCTTCTTCTTGTCTCTGGTCACCCTCTCTTCATCTAGTACATGTGTCTGTCTCTGTCTCTCTCTTGCTCTCTCCATCTGTACGTCTGTCTGTCTATTTGTCCCTGTCTGTCTCTGTCTGTCTCTGTCTCTCTTCTTCTTTTTCTTCTTCTTGTCTCTGGTCACCCTCTCCGTTCATCTACATGTGTCTGTCTCTGTCTCTCTTGTTCTCTCCATCTGTATGTCTGTATGTCTGTTTGTTCCTGTCTGTCTCTATCTGTCTGTCTCTGTCTCTCTGTGTCTCTCTTCTTCTTTTTCTTCTTCTTGTCTCTGGTCACCCTCTCCGTTCATCTACATGTGTCTGTCTCTGTCTCTCTCTTGCTCTCTCCATCTGTACGTCTGTCTGTCTGTCCCTGTCTCTGTCTGTCTGTCTGTCTCTCTCTCTCTCTCTCTCTCTCTCTCTCTATCTCTCTCTCTCTCTCTTTCTCTCTCTCTCTCTCTCTCTCTCTCTCTCTCTCTCTCTCTAAGTCTCCATCTCTTAGTGTACATAATAATATGGAGTCGTATCATTTTGTAATAGGTCTTTTGATGTTTTTCCTCCCCCCCCCCCCCCCCCCCTCCACCCCCACATCTGGGACTCCACATTATCCCCACCCTACTCGTACACCCTTCTATTCGCATTGCCTTCTCTCTTTTCATCTCTTAATTTTTTTATTGTATTCTTTCTTCATTTTCTATTTCTCTGTTTTTTTTTTTCTATTCCAAGAAACCCCCCTATTCCCCCTCACCCCGCCCCCCCCCCCCCCCCCCCCCACCCCCCCTCCCCCCCCCCCCCCCCCCCCTCTGATGTTCTGTTTATGGTTTTAAAGGTTTCATCTGCAGATTTGTTGAGAGGCTTCTGATATGCTTGTTTCTGCCTTTTTCTGCATTCTTTCAGCTGGTATTATACACCCTGCACGCGTACTCGCACACGCACGCACGCACGCGCACACGCACATACACACACTGGCGCACACACACACACATATACACACACATACATACATGCATACTTACACACGTACGCGCGCGCACGCACACGTACACACATCTCTTTTCTTTTCTATTTTTTTTTCTTCTTCTCTTCCTTCTCCTTACCCTACCCATTCTTTCTTTCTTTCTTTCTTTCTTTCTTTCTTTTCCTCCTTCTTCCTTCGTCTGCTTCTTCTTTTCATTTCTTCCTCTTTTTCTTATTCTTGTTCTTCATTCAAAGACCTTTATTCATTTCCCTACACGATTATGACAGTTGATATTATCTCCCCCGCCACCCCACCTACATCCTATAATCCCCCTCCACCCCCTCCACACCTTCACCTAGATGTATTACAATGTTCTGCCAGTTGAAGTGCTTGCTCCGTTCCTAGCACTTCACATCTAGCATAATTCTACATTCATTTCTATCTGTTGTGTTAGTAGTAGACCCCATGAATTGATTGCTTCCTCATATTGTTCTTGTATTTGCTTAGTTTGTTTATTACCCCTACCATGATTACCAAATCGCATGGTTTTCAATTCTTTGAACACGAAATAATAACAATAATGACTGTTGTCTTTAAAAAAAAAATTAATATCAACAGTCGTTAAAAGTCCTTTGTTCTAATTTTCGGTTGGTTTGTTTAAAAGAGAAGAAAATTAATGTAAAGACTCGTAAGAATTATTCAAAGCTACCAAGTCTGTGTTGTTGCGGTACTATAATTTTTATTACAGTCAATCAGTGAACTAACTGTCTGCCCGTATTGGGTGTGTGTGTGTGTGGGGGGGGGGGGGTCGCAAATTTGAATATTGTCTGGAAGTTAATAGCACAAAATAGCTCTAATGATAAAATCACTTTCAGCCCTTAGAAAATAGTACGTCGATGTTTCAGCCCCTCTCTCCCTTTTTCTTATCATTCCTACCCCGCCCCTCCCTCACCATCACCACCCGTACCCTTCCCTTTTTTTTATTTTAAATGTCAGATCCCACACTTTCTGTTCTCCCTAACCCCACCCTCCTCGATTGAGCCATCATCGAATCTATTACCGCAGCTATCAATAAAACGCAACTCGTCGCTTTATCTGCAGCGCAACAACTAAAACGTTGTTGCCAAGATGTGCATCTTGATACTTTCACTCGACTCATTTGTTTTAGAGCTGCTCCAAATCGGGCGTTGACAGTGCGCGGCATTTTGCACGTGCGAGGAGCTGTTGCACCTTCTTGAGGAGGTGACAGCTCAAGGCTGACTGGCCTTATGATTCGAAGGTTGCATATGCCAGTAGGTACTATCTTTCATCTCTGGTGAAAGCCAGAAGGTACTAGAAGCCTTCTTTGTTCGTTTCTGTGATAGAGTATTGTGGCTTTTCCCCGAGAAGAATGAAAATACCTTCTGGAATATAAACCCCGATATTGTTACACCATCGACAAATGTTCCCTGTCGTGTCCGTAGCAAAGTGTTTAATTAACCCTTTAACCGCCAGCCATATTTCAGCCAAAAATTCCATCGACTTTACCTGGGTAGAGAACAAAATCCATTTGCAGTATTGGGGATTCTTCTGTGAAATATATGAAATAAGGTCTATCCTTACTTCCGAAAACTAAGACAATAGGTAATAGGTAATAGACCCCAATTTGATGCCTCTTAGTGACATAGGTGTTAAATCACTGTGGTGCTAAAATGCGACTTTGGCGGTGAAAGGGTTAATGATGGAAGTAGGCAATTTGAATAAAATGAAAAGAAAACAGATTTACACACATACAGAGAGAGAGGGAGAGAGAGAGAGAGAGAGAGAGAGAGAGAGAGAGAGAGAGAGAGAGAGAGAGAGAGAGAGAGGAGAGAGAGAGAGAGGTGGAGTGCGTTCTACCCCTGTAAGATTATACAAACACATTTTGGCTCTTAATCTTAATTATCATCATTATATTAAAGAGAACACAGTGGCTACGGGTACGGCGTTGCTGCAACACTCGGACCATGTTCAGGGATAGTAACTCTTCCTAGTCGAATTTTTCGTCTTCTTATTCCGTATATTTAACGCATCTTGGTAAGTACTAGGGTTAGAGACAGGGTTAGGAACACGTTAGAGTTAATGTTAGCAGTTTCTGAAGACATTTGCGCACACTTTATGCGTCCCGTGGTTGCGCGCAGTACCCGTAGCCTGGAGAATATGAGTGAGATACGGGCCCGTACCCTGAGCCTGCCTAAAGAGAAGGTAGTTAAGTGGACTAAGCATAGAATCAGTAAAAAAAACACCAAAAAAAAAAAACCACCACAATTATTGAACTGTAGAAGAGGGAGGGAGGGTGGGTGGGAATTAAGGAGTAACATGTTGGGCAGTGGGTAGGGTTGGGGAAAAGGTGTATGGGTGAGGATGGAACAAAAAACAAAAACACAAAATGTGGGGGTAGTGAAGATTGGAGAGTGTGTGTGTGCGCGTGCGTGTTGTGTGTGTGTGTGTGCGTGCGTGTGACTAGGGGGAGGGAGGATGGTAGGGGGAGGGTATGGATGATGGTATGGATAACTGGAAAAGAGAGTGTCGGGGTATACTTCAGGGGGACAACAGGTACAAGGGCTGGGAGCAGTGGCGCACTTTGTAAAGGTCTCCGTATCGCACGTGCTTTCCCCATCACCGCCTGCTGCTTTCACAATTAAAGCCCCTTATGTTTTTTCAAGCTACGTGAGTAAAGTGTAGATCTGCTCCCCCCCCCCCCCCCCCTTCCAGTCATCCTTTTGCCCCCCCCCCCCAAACACCCCCATCCAGTCTCCTCTCCTCATTCCCTCTCCCCTTTCTATTTCTCTTTGAACAAAACTCTGGCGCTTTGCAGCAAGAAATTAAAGAAGAAGAAAAAGAAATGACGGAAGGAGGGGTAGAAAAAGGGGAAAAGAATAGAACGGATGAAGATGGAAAGAAGGTTTGCTGAAAACCCTGAAAACCCTGTTCTCCGATCTGACTAGGGCAACTAGGTACAAAACTTGTGGAAGCTACCGGTACTAGGCGTTCAACAATGCACATGATCTGTATTTGACGGTTTATAAGGTTTGGGTTATGGTTAGGGATAGGGTTAGGGTCAGTTTAATTTCAGATTGAAAGGTTAAAATATACAAATTCCAAATGTTCTCTTAAAACTAACATTGTTGCGCGAATGACCTCAATTTCCATATATGGAGATGATCGAGTGCAGTCTTGAACGTCTTGTCGGAAACTCCGCAACAGCCCTAATAAGCAGCAGGGAATCCTAACGTTAGAATTGCTTTTTTTCTTTTTGCTTTTTTTAAGCTTGAACAGAAACATGCAAAATATAATATTCCGAGCTGGTGCCTGCGAGGCAGGAGACAAATTATTTCTCACGCAACACGCTGTATTATAAACGTAACATTGGTTTTTTTGGGGTCTGGTTGGTTTTTTTAAGCATTCGAGCTATATCACTAGTTTTTCGTCTTTTCTCTCCTAGTCCCGTTCCGAGCGTTTGAAGTGGTGGTTATGGCGAACGAACTGGTCGGATGAAAGGGATGTTTTTGGCCATCTGTGAGTTGTGGTAATTTGCCGGATTGAGCAGTCTCTACGGGGCTCTGCCGCTATCTCTCTTCTCTCTCTCTCTCCTCCCTCTCATCTCTCTCCCCTTTCTCCTCGAATCATGATATAATAACTTTTCCCTTCAGTCACCCTTAGCCCCCTTTAAGTTCTGAAAAAGAGAATAATTTTTTTTTAAAAAGAGAGGCGCTATCAGTTAGGGGGCGAATGTCGAGATTTTCGTTATTAACCCTTTCACCGCCAGCCATATTTTAGCCAAAATTGTCCATTAAATTTACTTGGATAGAGAACAAAATCCATCTGCAGTATTGGGGATTCTTCTGTGACACATATAAAATAAGGTCTATCCTTACTTCCCATAACTAAGACAATAGGGTCTTTGGATAATAGACCCCAATTTGATGCCTTTTAGTGACATAGGGGTTAAACCACTGTGGTGCTAAAATGCGACTTTGGCGGTGAAAGGGTTAAAAAAAGAAAGAAAATGAAGATAGAAGAATGGAGACAGAAGAAGGGGTGCTTAAGATATTGATGAGAGGGGTGTGTGTGGGTGTGTGTGTGGGGTGGGGGGGTACACTAACAAAGTAAAATAGAGAACATAATTGGGGGAAGCACAAACTCTTTGTAAGAGGGGAGAGGATCAATGTGAAAATAAAGACCTTACACAGGCGAAACGTCAAATAAATAATGACCAGATATAGGCATGAGATGTTTTAGCCTTTAGGCTGATTTCAGGCTTTTTGATGGCCTCATAAGTCTTTTTTTTCCCTTTTTTTTATATAAAAGATATCAATTGAGAATATAAATACTTTTAAGAGTGAATGCAAAATGAACTAACCATATCAATTCTACTTCTAATGTTGTTTTTAAGGCTTAGATTGCTAAAAGCTTTAGTTTTAGGGAGCTTCAGCTTTTTTCGTACGCTTTTCAGCCTAAGTCATTTCTTAATCTCATGCCTGAGACAGAGAGAATAGCAAAATAATAATTTGGGATCATTCAGAGACAAAGACAAAAAGAGACAACAGAGACATACCGTCGTAGACAAAAAGTAGGTCACATAGAGAACGTACTCAGGGATCAATCAGAGACAAAGAAAAATGAGACAACAGAGACATACCGTCGTAGACAAAGAGTAGGTCACATAGAGAACGTACTCAGGGATCATTCAGAGACAAAGACAAAATGAGACAACAGAGACATACTGTCGTCGGCAAAGAGTTGGATAAAGAGAGAACGTTATCAGGAATCAATCAGAGACAAAGACAAATACATAGGTAAAGAGACAGACAGACAGAGAGACAAACAAGTGCAACGCCGAGCGGCTGCAAAGTCCCCTCGCAGCATCGCCGAGCTACTCCGAAATCGGAATGTGTCGGCTGTAAAAAAAACAACGCATCAAAACAGCACGTAACTACATAAAAACGCACCAAAACAGCACGCAACTGAATAGTTTTCTATATATAGCCTTGGGGTTCGGACCCGTGATTTGAGCGCGCGCGATCATGCGCACACGCGTGCACAGAAAAATTATGTGTTATAGACCATTCATCAAGAAATGTGAAAAAAAACTGCATTAAAATACATGCAAAACTTCGCGAGATATTAGCGATTATGTGTTTCGGGGTTTGAACCCCGTAACTGGCGCGACCTTGACCTTAATGTAAAACTAAATACATCAGTGGATAGCTTGCATCTTGGCAAACAAGCAAACCAAATTTGATGATGATAGACTGAATAGTTTTTTAGAAAAACGGACGAACAGCCGGACGGACGGAGGCACGCCGGACGGACACCGGACGGACGCCGGACGGACGGACCAGACAAAAACAATAGTTCCCCGAACCTTCGGCTCGGGGACTAAAAAGGATGAACTAATTATATGCCGTGGATCGTTTAGTGCTGGTTTATGCTCTCTGCACCTGAAGGCTGTTTGGAGACGTCTGTCGATGAATCATCAGAAACAGCACGGCAGCACCGTTAGCTCTGACGGTTGCACGTCTAAAGAATGGGTTATGCTTCCACCCGTACCCCCAACCTCCAATCACCTTTGCTGTCTTTTTCCCCCCTTCCCCGTCTCCTGAATGATTTCTTCAGACATTTGTTTTACTTCTGAGCTGAATGCGTTCCCCACCCTCACCCACTTTCCTCTTCTGCCTCTGTTCCCGTCAACTGTCCCTTTTTTCTCCGTCATTACTTTTCCTAAATGATAGATTGATTGATTGATTGATTGATTGATTGATATAGTAAATCAGTATTTCGTTGTTTTTTGTATGCTTTCTATCGAGCAAGTCAGTGTTTTTGCCTTCTTTCCTTGAAGCTGTTCATCGTTTTTAACTTCTTTTCTTTTAACAACAAAAAAATCGTTTCTGCCTTCTTTCTCTTCAGTAATTCATCGTTTCTGCCTTCTTTCTCTTCAGTAATGTGTCGTCTGTGCCTCCTTTCTGTTCAGTAATGTGTCGTTTCTGCCTGTTTTCTCTTCAGTAATTTATCGTCTGTGCCTCCTTTCTCTTCAGTAATGTGTCGTTTCTGCCTGTTTTCTCTTCAGTAATTTATCGTCTGTGCCTCCTTTCTCTTCAGTTATTCATCGTTTTTGCCTGCTTTCTCTTCAGTAATTTATCGTCTGTGCCTCCTTTCTGTTCAGTAATGTGTCGTTTTTGCCTGCTTTCTCTTCAGTAATTTATCGTCTGTGCCTCCTTTCTCTTCAGTTATTCATCGTTTTTGCCTGCTTTCTCTTCAGTTATTCATCGTTTGTGCCTGCTTTCTCCTCAGCTATCCATCGTTTTGGTCTTTTTCTCGTCTTTTTGTCTTTTTGTCTTTTTCTCGTCATCAATTCATCACATTTTGCTCATTCATTTCCTCTCAGCGATTCATCCTCTTCACTCTCTTTCACTTGTTTTTGTTTTTATTCTTTCTTTCTGTTTCTTCCCTCACCAGACATGATGGACGACAACAGCAACGACGCGGCCAGCGACACGGGCTACAGCGGCACGGGGAGGGGAGGAGGGGGGGACCTGCTGGACCACAAGACCACCCCCACCACCCCCACGGGACTGACCACCGCGCCCTCCGAGGCTCTTCTGAGGCACGACCTGACCCCTCCGCCAGTCAACGGAGGAGGAGGAGGGGGAGGGGGAGGAGGAGGCAGCAGTCTGCTGGGCGTGGTGGGGCTGGGTGGAGGGGGTGTCGGAGCGGGAGGAGGAGGAGGAGTGCTGCAGCAGAGCCCCGGGGATCTGGACAAGGTGCTGCAGGGGCTGGCGGACATGGCCCAGAAGGCCATCAGCCTGGCCAGGTGCTCCCAGAGGCAGACCACCATGGAGCGAGGTCAGTGCACAGTGTCTGTGTAGCGAAGTTCTGCACGGACGATCAAGACAGAATATCGATCGATATAGCTGCGCGATCTGTCGATCCATCGTGTGCGGCAGAATCGGTCGATGTTTGCGCAATCAATGGATAATCTTCTGTGGCTTTGAAACCCTTTCCTTTCAGACTGTCTGTCTCTGCCTCTGTCTCTCTCTATCTCTGCCCCCCCCCCCCCTCTCTCTCTCTCTCTCTCTCATGGATTCTGTCTCTGTCTCTCTCGCTGTCTCTTTACCCTGACTCTCATTGTCTTTCTGTATAGAAAGGCAGAGAGAGAGAGACAGAGACAGACAGTCTGAGAGAAAGCATTTCAAAGCCACAGAAGGTTATCCATCGATTGCGCAAACATCGACCGATTTTGCGCATCACGATGGATCGACAGATCGCGCAGCTTTATCGATTGATATTCTGTCTTGATCGTCCGCGCAGAACAGCAACAACATATTCAGGGGGTTTGCTGGATGGGCTACCACTCAATTTCGCCTGTTTGAAAATTACTCAATTGCGACTATCCGGGTACATCAATTGCGCCCCGGTTTCCATAGTTAATGTACTTTAGAAGTTAAACGTCAGGTGACTACGAAATAAAAACTAGAAAATCCCCGTGGAGATACCGGGTGGGTTTTTCGTAAAAATAGTTCACCCCACCTTCTGGAAGTTCTGTGCTTGTAACTTCGTCTAATCTGCCACTTTCTTTGACCCTGCCTTTTCCCTTTGCTTTATATCATCTACTATCTTTCTGATTTATTGGCCCATTCTCCTGTCTTTTTTTCGCCCAAACAAATATCTTCCAAATATTTTTTTTCCTTTAAGCTCCTCCGAAATCAGAATGTGTCGGCTGTACGCAGTGGGGAGACCAGTGAAAACTGAAAGCCGAACACATACGTACCTTACCCATTATGGCCTGGGAACGCAGAAAAAGAAGAAAGAAAGAAAACTAGAGAGCGTATTTAATTTCTTTTCTGTGTCTTTAACAGAAATGTTAGCTCTGTCTTCTGAAATAATCGCAATTAATATTTTTTGCAAACCTTCCGTTATGTCCTGTTTTCTCATGAACCATTTCAACCACTTCAGACCTGTTTACTCTACTCTTTTCGAGTAGTATTCTACTCAATTTGGACCTCTACTACTCTTCAAAACTGAACATAATGCTCTTTAATTCTTGATTACTACTCATTTTCAGTGAACATTATTTGATGGTTTAATGAATACAACTGCACAATTTGCACTAAAACTACTCATTTCAGCTGTCCAGACTACTCAAGACTTGTGTGGTAATCAGGTCTGCCACTTGAACGGGCGCAATTGATGACCACAATTGACGCAGGCGCGATTGAGTATAGGGGTAATTTTAAACATTGTATGGGCAATTGAGATGCACCGGGTGGAAGGCACTATCATTCTTCTCCAGTCAGTGAAAGTCAGAAGTACTACTTTTCAGCCTTCTTCTCTCTTCCTTCTGTGGTAGAGCTTTCTGACTTTGACCCGAGAAGAATGATTGTAACTTCTGGCACATGTATGTATGTATGGTGTATGTATGTAATGTATGTATGTATGGTGTATGTATGTAATATATGTAATATATGTACGTGTGTATGTATGTATGTATGTATGTATGTAATGCATGTACGTGTGTATGTATGTATGTATGGTGTATGTATGTAATATATGTAATATATGTACGTGTGTATGTATGTATGTATGTAATGCATGTACGTGTGTATGTATGTATGTATGTATGTATGTATGTATGCATGTATGCATGTATGCGAGTCTGTCGTTTCCGACTATGACTGCCGGTTAATGTTCTCATCCCTAGCTGGTGCATTTGTACCATAATGTTCAAGTGCTTCAGCTTTTCGGATGCTCCCTGGAGTTCTTTAAAACCAGGCTAAGCCAACAACAACAACTGCCGGTTAGCAAAGGAAGCAGCTGCTATTCCGGCAAGCTGGGGTGAAATCGGTTCACAGCGGAGCTGCCTTGCCCAGGGTACATCCCCACTCTCTCGGCCAAAGGTTAATTGAGTCCAGTTAGCGTTGGGGAATGTTCCATTCGATGCCCTTGGCAGCAGCACCAAGATGTAGTGCATAATATTACGCCCTCCTGGTCGTGCAAAAAGGAATATGATGATTATGAACGCTTAGGGTTCTTTTCTCACACCGAACAATTTGCTCTCTCTCAGAGTCTCTCTCTCTCTCTCTCTCTCTCTCTCTCTCTCTCTCTCTCTCTCTCTCTCTCTCTCTCTCTCTCTCTCTCTCTCTCTCTCTCTCTCTCTCTCTCTCTCTCTCTCTCTCTCTCTCTCTCTCTCTCTCTCTCTCTCTCTCTCTCTCTCTCTCTCTCTCTCTCTCTCTCTCTCTCTCTCTCTCTCTCTCTCTCTCTCTCTCTCTCTCTCTCTCTCTCTCTCTCTCTCTCTCTCTCAATCAGAGTCTCTCTCTCTCTCTCTCTCTCTCTCTCTCTCTCTCTCTCTCTCTCTCTCTCTCTCTCTCTCTCTCTCTCTCTCTCTCTCTCTCTCTCTGTGTCAAGGAGGGGGCCATTAGGTTGGGGTGAAAATGATTTTCTCCGGGTCCATCTTTGTCTGTGAAACAAGCCTCACGGTTTAAGTCCCCCACACAGAGAAGGACCCCCACCCCCCCACCCCCCCCCCCCACACTACTTGTGCTAAGTAGACCTGGGGAATCTGAAAGCCATTATTTTGTCTGGAATCTCTCTTGACTCGGATTTGGCAGCAAATTCAATTCATTGCGCCCCTGGCTATCCAATTTGTTATTCCACGAGTCGCCATTAAGAGCTCTCGCTCACGTATTACCTCAAATTCTTCCGAGCGACAATCGGACACCTCTCAACACCCCCTCCCCCCCCCCCCCTTCTCATCCATTCTAATCCACCACCCTCCCCTTCTTTCGAGACATACTACTTTTTTCCGGTTTTGTTGTTGTTGGGTTTTTTAATAATTCTGGGGAACTGTTTGCCTTCAGCATTCCTTAGGTAATGTTTGCTATTCTGGAACGATGCTGGGAATACAATTAAGTGAATACAAACAAAAAGGGGGGGGGGGGGGGGGGGGGGGGGGGGGGCATGGGTGCAAAATCGTAAACACATAAAAACTATACATGGAATTAACCTAGGACCGACAGATGGGGGGCAAGTTCTGCCAGTAATGACAAATACCCAGGTCCTTGACAGATTAGGCGGCCATCGTCTCCGTGATTATCTCTTTGTTTACTGGCATCTCTTGGTTTACTGGCATCTCTTGGTTTACTGGCATCTCTTGGTTTACTGGCATCTCTTTGTTTACTGGCATCTCTTGGTTTACTGGCATCTCTTGGTTTACTGGCATCTCTTGGTTTACTGGCATCTCTTGGTTTACTGGCATCTCTTGGTTTACTGGCATCTCTTTGTTTACTGGCATCGTAAGGAGAGGGACAGGACAGTGTGAGGATAAAAATACAGTAGAACAGCTCAAATCAAATGAAATCAAATGTTGTATTGCCATTAGCAAGCAAACGCCCTTATGGCAAGGGGGGGGGGGGCGATCATTTAACATTCAAGACAGACAACACTGGAATCAATTAAAAATCGCATGCAAATTAAAAACAAGAAGGATGGCGCGCCTCTGGCTGCGACACGCTCTCGAGGTGGGAGCAACCCGAATTTCACAGAGACGCCTCTGTGACTATAAAGTACCAAATACCAAATACCAAAATATAACTTAATTATTGCCATTAGCAAACAAACGCCCTTATGGCAAGGGAGGACAATCATTTAACATTTAAGGTAGACAACACTGGAATAAATGAAAAATATATCTTAATAATCCTATTCTTACAACTTCTGTTTCCTTCCATTTTCTTTTTTTTGTACTTTCTTCCCTGTAAACAGCTTCCTACAGTAGAACAGAGAAAGAGAGAAAGGCGCTGGATGGTGCACTCTGTATTACCATGATGACCCCCTTTTGGGGAGTCTCTGTCCCTCGTGTGAAGCTCTGATATCAGTTCAGAGCTGACCATTTTCCCCAGCCGTGGCATCAGTCTCTCAACGCGCATGTCTTGCCTAGCTTGGTTGGACACGTTATAGAGAAGAAGAAGAGGAGGTGGAGAAGAAGGAGGAGGTGGAGAGACAGGAAGAAAGGAGACAAATACATACAAAGATAGCCCTTAGCTTTAGGTCTATTGATCCCAACCACCACCCGGTTTTTTGTAACATCAGTTTTGTTACTATTGGCGTGCCATTGTGCTGGACCTGCTGCTGATGCCATCACTTTGCTGGTTATTGCAAAATAGCCGCTGTGGATAACGCTGTTAATGGACGAAGTATCTCCTATATTCTTTTAGGCTCGGTGTACATCTTGTGTCCTGGCTAATACAAAGCATCTGTTTTGTTTCATTCTGTGCTTTTCTCACACCTGCTGCCATGTCGTTCACACAGACTGGCGTGCGTTGTGTACGCCTTTGGTCCGCTGTCGCCCATGTTGTTTGGGTCTTGAGAGAGAGAGAGAGAGAGGGAGACCAAAACAAGCAAACCTGCTTGTGTGCATGACCTGTCAGCGAGTCAAACGCAACAAGGCGTGTGCTACCTTTCACACGATTGTCAAACATGCTGGGTCCTCGGTAAAACACAGATGGACACCGAGCATTACATCTCTGAACACAGAACACATATAGTACGATAACCATGAGTGCGTCGGGTAGGTCTCGATTGGCCCTTTCCCATCTCGCCCTTTCTTTGGTCTGTGCCGCATGCCCCAACCCCACGTGATTTCACGTGAAACGAAAGGGCGAAATGGCACTCCCATTTTTTCTTGCATTACACAAAGGGCCAAGTGGGAAAGGGCCAATCGGGACGTCCCCAGTTCGTCTTAAAGACCCCGCACGTCACGTGTCACATTCCCTCTTATGCTAGGAAGATTTCTTAAGACTAACTTCATTGAAAAGAAATATTAACTTCTTTTTTTTTTAAACTGTCATTATGGTTGTTCGTAACCGAGAGGACGTAAAACAAAAACTCGCGTTAAGATTCCTTACTTAGCTGTAATAAGAGGGAAAACACGTGAAACCCGTGATTTTGACACGTGACGTGCGGGGTCTTTGAACAGTTAATAGGGGTAGTAACAAGTAAATTAGCATAAACAGCCTATACGATTGCCGTACTTGTAGTGTTCATTAACGGCCTGACCACTACTAGTAAGCTTACTTACCAGGGTGGAAGCACTGTTAGCCATAGACTACCCAGTTCTATAGAAAACTAATGAGTAATCAACGTACCGGATTTTTAATTGGACCAGAGGGCTAATAACACGAAGACTAGAACCGTGTCAGAAGCCTGCTAAAACAAACAGCTTCGATGGGGCTGTTTAGGCGGAGTTAGCCTCCTTAGCCCTTGGTTTAAACAACTTTTTATTGACACAATTTCATGCAGATACAAATATATCTCAGCCCAAGAGTACAACAAGCTGGGCGTACTCAACACATTTATAAATTACAAAAGAACAGCTGCATAATTAATTCACAAGAATCATCATGGGGAAAAAACATTTAACAAAGAAGGCAATAGATAATATGCAAAAAGTAAACGTACAAAGATACAACATTTACAACCTTACCTTAGCACCCTAGGCAATGTGGCGGTACCATAGCCGGTGAGGTTTATCCGATGCGTGGTTACCGCTACACCTATCTATATTGTTAAAAACTCGGGACTTTACTGGTGTTGCACTGCCTCCGGGCATTGCCTCCAGTATTGTTCCCACCATCTTTGTATCTACAAATGTCCCATATGTGTCTGTTCCAGACCGAGAGGACGTAAAACACCATTTTCCATCCATTCCTGACCTTAGCCTTTGACACCAGGTGGCGTTCCATTTGGTTTAAACAGCGTGTTTATTTTCAAATGTCACAGATTAAAGCGATAGTGCGATAGGGCCACAAGAAGACTTATATGAAGCCCTATCAATGATACATACAACGGCAAATTGTGAGGGGAAACTGAAAACAAAGTACCATTCCATTTAGAGGTCGTTTCTAGGAACGCGAAACTTCCAAATGAAAATAGCAAAGTTTATAAGATCAGGAAAGGTTGTTTGACAGCAGACTGCAGCTTAGTTTGGTTTGACTAATGTGTGTATTTTTTGCTTGTGGCCATATGTTTTATATTCTGTTTCTCCTCCATGCCCCCAAGAGAGGTCAAAGGATTATTATTAAATTGAAATTGAAAAAGTGTGTGTGTGTGTGTGTGTGTGTGTGTGTGTGTGTGTGTGAGAGAGAGAGAGAGAGAGAGAGAGAGAGATTGACGGGGGCCATGGTGGGGGAGGGGGGGGGGGAAACAAATCGAACAAAATAGTAATAAGAGCTTAGTTGCCATTTTCTCCAACATTAGATCGTGTGGGATTACAAATTCCATTAACGTATTTTTCGGAAATATGTTTTTGTCCATATTATCCCATCTATTTTCCGTTTCTTCCATGCATGTTCGCTTTGATTTTTGTTCAGTTTATGTGACATCTTTGTTTGTTGTTGTAAATATAATAGGAATACGAAATCAAAATTAAGACTAAATCGGGAAAAATATATGTTCCACACTATCATCGACCATAACGCCTTCTTTTTGTTCTATTGTATGAACTTGACATAAAACGTTATAAAAAAAAATTAAAAAGTTTTATGGATCGTACATATTGTTTTCTTTTTCATTTGTG
>CM065691.1:22730426-22737926 GCA_017654935.2 Phymorhynchus buccinoides
CGGGTCCGAACCCCAAGGCTATATATAAAAAAAACTATTCAGTTACGTGCTGCTTTGATGCGTTTTTATGCAGTTACGTGCTGTTTTGATGCGTTTTTATGTATGTGTACAGCCGACACATTCCGATTTTGGAGTAGCTCGGCGATGCTGCGAGGAGAATTTGCAGCCGCTCGGCGTTGCACTTTTTTTTATAATTTTTTTTTTTATAAAGAAAACAGAGAAAGCACAAATATTAGTCGTTTCAACGTCTTTTATTTTGCCAGTGGCACGAGAATGAGGAAGGAAAAGACAGCGTGAAATATTATACATTCTCAGGATGAAAACTCAGTAAATAGAAATAATTGAAAAAAAGGATTGACACTACTAGAAGCAAAGGGAAGATGTTTGGACTAAGTTGGTATTAATCTGAACAAAACGAAGACACAGCAGAATTTTTTTTTTTTTTTTTTTTGGGGGGTCTAGTAGGGGTGGATGGGGAGGTAGGAGAGAGAGAGAGAGAGAGAGAGAGAGAGAGAGAGAGAGAGAGAGAGAGAGAGAGAGAGAGAGAGAGAGAGAGAGAGAGAGAGAGGGGGGGAGGGTGGGGTGGATAGAAAGGTGAGAAAGATGGCACCAATGAAAAGAGAGAGATTGTAAATAGCTGTCAAAGCTAGAGTCTCTCTCCCCTTTCGGCTTCTGCACCCCAGACCCGTTTTTGTTCAAACTGCTGTTAAAATTAATCGTGGTCGGTGTTACGCTTCACCCCACAGTTTAACACTTTCCGAACGTCATTGACACCCCCTCTCCCACCCCCCACCCACATCCCTCTAAGCCTTCCTTGGCGTACAAGGCATGCACGCACGCATACACACGCGCACGCACGCACACACGCGTGCGCGCACACACATGCATACAATCTCTCTCTCTGTCTCTGACCCTCTCTCCCCCCTCCCCCCTCTCTCTTTCTCTCATGCACAAGGCATGCACGCACGCACGCACACGCACGCACACACACACACACACACGCGTGCGCGCACACACGCACACAATCTCTCTCTCTCTCTCTCTCTCTCTCTCTCTCTCTCCATCCTCCCTCCTCTCTCTCTCTCTCTCTCTCTCTCTCTCTCTCTCTCTCATAATTTCTCACCTTTATTACTGGTTCTGAATTCTGATTCATATTATTATTTTCAGGTGCAAGGGTGTTCGTATAGTAGGCCTATGCGGGGTCTGGGAAGAAATGGGAGAAGAGAGTTTCTGGTCTTGAAAGACGAGTAACAATAGATCAACAAGACACTGGAGGTCACCACGATGATTATACGAGAGGGTGATGAAAGTTTGCAAATATACAGCACACACATTCACTCACCCCGTTCACCCCACCCCTACTCAGTACTGCACACACATATATAGACCCGTACTAACTGAACATCAGAATACGATAATTATTAGTAGAATGCATAGGCTTCAATAGTTATTTCTGTACCCCGTGATTCTTACGTGATAGACACCCCATTTCATTATTGTTGTGGTTTCTTTGTTGTTTTCAGAGAGAGAGAGAGAGAGAGAGAGAGAGACTCACACATTTTATATACACACATTTTCACACATACCTCACACACCCGCGCGCAAACAAGTACGCATGCACAAAGGATCTTATTCGGTCTGAGAAAGAAAGATGAGGATGGAAATCATTTTTGGTTTATTATTATTACTAGCGCAACGCCGAGTACCAGTAACGCCTAGTAACGGTAACGCCTAGTAACGGTAATGCCAAGTACTGGTAACGCTGAGTACAGCAAATTTGAAGCGATTTGGTAAAGAAACGGTGGAGTTATAAGGCCCCGTTTCGCGTTGGCGCTGCTCTGAGAGTGATGCTCTCTCCCTAGTAACGGTAACGCCTAGTAATGGTAACGCCAAGTACTGGTAACGCTGAGTACAGCAAATTTGAAGCGATTTTGTTAAGAAACGGCAGAGTTATAAAGCCCCGTTTCACGTTGGCG
The DNA here is from genome assembly GCA_017654935.2 of Phymorhynchus buccinoides. Classification (NCBI taxonomy): domain Eukaryota; kingdom Metazoa; phylum Mollusca; class Gastropoda; order Neogastropoda; family Raphitomidae; genus Phymorhynchus; species Phymorhynchus buccinoides. The sequence continues at coordinate 22,732,403 of CM065691.1, forward strand.
CTGCTCTGAGAGTGACGCGCTCTCCCGATTTTCTTCAAATTTGCAGCCAGGCTTTGCCCCGGTGCCAGCAAGCCTGATAGCAAATTGGACACGATTCGGTTGAAAACCGGCGGAGTTATAAGGCTCGTTTTGCATCATACTGCTGTTATGCGCCTAAGTAATGGATTCGCTTCCGGTGTGGCGAATTGATAGTCACCGTCCCCGGTCATATATCTGCCAAATTTGAAGGCAATCGGTCCAGAAATACCGGAGATACAGGCGCCGAAAGGCCGTCGGATGCGCGTTTCGCGCATTTGCAAAACCGCGCAAATGACACGGCCGCCTCGGTTGCCGTTGCCATCGCCCCGTTAGGGCTCACAGCAAATTTGAAGCGAATCGGTCGAAAAACGGCGGAGTTATAAGGCCCGTTTTGTGTTTCACACACACACACACACACACACGGACGGACAGTTGGCTTTTTACTATATGATGATGATGATGGTGATGATGAACATGATGACGATGTAGTTGATAATGACGATGATAAAACTGCTGCTGCTGTTGATGATGATGATAATGATGATAATTACGATGATGATGGTGATGATAATTACGACGATTATGATGATAATGATGATGATGATGATGATGATGATGATTTTGATGATGACGACGAAGAAGAAGATGGCTAAGGAAAGATGGAATGAGTTGTATGATAGGTAGTGGGGAATAATTATCAATGGCGGCTTCAGAATCTATTAATTAAGATCCTGAGCACACTAAGAGCCCATCCTTTGTCCTCGAAAAGTCTCTGTCAATAATAATGCCCCCCTTCTCTCTCTCCCTCCTCTCTCTCTCTCTCCCTCTCTCTCTCTCTCTCTCTCTCTCTCTCTCTCTCTCTCTCTCTCTCTCTCTCTCTCTCTCTCTCTCTCTCTCTCTCTCTCTCCCTGCTTCTTTGTTTTAGCCAAACAAACACTCCATGAGCATAGTCGGTACAATGATGATTTTGCTCAACAAGCGACCAACGATAGCGTACCCGTTGGCCCCTTCTAAAAGAAAAAAAACAAACACACCAAAGTTTATCCAATTTAGGGGCAAATTGACTTCACTGATGCCGACAGTACAGCTTTCAACACTCACCGTGTTTGTTCGCTCGCTGGAATCAGAGTAGAATATCAACAGGTTAATTTATTTGTCCTCAATTAACTGTCGGCTCTCAAGCTCTCTCAAGGCCTTGTATTGTACGGTGCGGGTGTGTGTGTGTGTGTGTGTGTGTGATGGGGGGATATGTATGTGTGTGTGTGTGTGTGTGTGTGTGTGTGTGTGTGTGTGTGTGTGTGTGTGTGTGTGTGTGTATGTGTGTGTGTGTGGATGTATGTGTGTAGGGGGGATGCGTGTGTGTGGGGGTGTGTGTGTGTGTGTGTGTGTGTGTGTGTAGGGGGGATGTGTGTGTGTAGGGGGGATGTATATATATATATATATGTGTGTGTGTGTGTGTGTGTGTAGGGGGATGTGTGTGTGTGTGTGTGTGTGTGTGTAGGGGGGATGTATATGTGTGTGTGGGGGGGGGGGGTGAATAGGTCAGGAGGGGAAAGAGGTGTGTGTGTGTGTGTGTGAGAGAGAGAGAGAGAGAGAGAGAGAGAGAGAGAGAGAGAGAGAGAGAGAGTGAGTACTATGTGTGTGTGCGTGCGTGCGTGCGTGCGTGCGCGTGTAGCAAAGTGCCAGGTTGATTTAACACAAGGAGCTGAAGTGTCGGGCCATTTTGCATTGTGTTTGCTCAAAAATATATAGGGTCCTTGGTTACTTATTACTCCCCTTTGCTCACATCATCTGGCTGATGTTTTGCTTGGCGTTTTATTTTGCCACAAGAGGGCGTTGCTCCGCCCTGCTCACGTGCTTTACGTCATGGAGATACCTAGAGCCTTTCCTTTTTGGTCTATATGGCGCGCTTCAGTATTTCCTAAAATTTTCAGGGAATTTGCAAATTTCCTGTTTCACTCAGTGATTTTTACAAATTTCCTAAACTTTTCAGTGAAGACAGCCTTTTCAAGGATCGGAACACTCACTTTTCTCTGGTTTCCTAGAAATTAAACCGTCAAAGCGGCGATTCCTCCTTGGCGGAGATGCCGGAGAGAGTAGCCATTATGGATGGGGTGGGTGAAGGTCACTCACTGTGGTTGAAGCGTTTTCTTTTTTTTTGTAGTGCAGTAACAACAAAATTGGAGCTGTTTCCTTTGTTGCGAGCGAAACTCCTTTAGATAATCTGTATCAAATGTTTAAAAAACGAAAGAAAAAAAAGGCTGGTATTGCGAAAATTTCGTGCAAACGATTTGGTCTAAACGCAGGCGGCCATTAGAAAAGAGACGGCACACGCCTCCTGTTTGGGTGAAAGAATTTGACTTCCAGCAACTCCGCCAAGGAGGAATAGCCGATTTGACGGTTTGATTTCTAGGAAACCAGAGCAAAGTGAGTGTTGCAACCTCTGTAAAGGGTGTTTTCCTGGTGATCTGGACGTACAAAAACCCACCCGTCAGGGTGGCCCTACTACACTTCCGTGTTTACAACAGCGCACTGAACTGGAAGAGATAGATTTTGGCTCTGTAGATTTGTCTCTCTTTGCTTTTCTACGTAACAAACCTGTTTAGCGTGCTAACAGTACCTTGCTGGTGTCCACCAGACACTCCTATCGTATCACGTCCTTCTAGATGCTCTAAGGATAACGTTCTTCGAGACTTGGCCGATTAACTCAAACGACTGCTGTCGTTGAAGTGTCCGGGTTATGGACAGGAAACGGGGAAAAGAAAACAGAAAGGCACCGGACCTGACTCCTTGTAAATTGATTGTGGCTAAACTTTTAAAGACCCACTGACCCACCACGATTAAGTCCCTTGGTGTTTTTTCTGGGTAGCTGTGACCCACATACAAATTCCCCCAACTTCAAATTGAGGTTGCTCTTTAAAATAATGTTTCATTTTTAATTTGTGGGCATTTGTATGGGAGTCAAACCTGGTCAAAACAAGATTTCTTACCAGCTATAAGAGGGAAAACACGTGAAACCAGTGATTTTGACACGTGATCTGGTGGGTCTTTAAGGTTTCTGTTTGGTTATAACTGTTCCATAATCTTTGTATGAGTTTGTTCGACCTAGTCAAGCCACCCTCAACATCGAATAAGCTTATTGACTCAAGGGACGTCACTTTAACTGTAGGTACTTTACTCTTCCAAGTTTGAGTTACGAATGATCTTGTTTCATTGAAGAAAACAAACTGACGACAGGTGGAATTCAGGGGGTTAAAGACCCACCACGTCACGTTTCAAAATCACGGTTTTCACGTGGTTTTCCCTCTTATGAAATCTTACGAAATCTTCCTAGCATAAGAAGGAATGTGACACGTGATGCGAGGGGTCTTTTTAAAAAAAATGGAGGGAAGTGGGGGTAGGGGTGGTTGTGGAGGAGGGGTAAGTATGGAATAAACACAAGACAAATTATGTTCTGTTGAAGGTTCACTTGATATTGTTGACCTTTCAGTGAAGACATTTTCTTACCTACTAGGGAAAGAATTGCGTCTTGAAGTCGATGGTGCTTGGGATTAATAAGTAATGGGTGTTGGATTAATAAAGTAGTGGATTGGCTCGGTTGAGCTTGTGTTTGTTTGCGTTCAGGGTTAACTTGGTCACAGCACGAGTGTTATGAAAAACACGTATAACAAGTCATTCCATTAAAAAGCCGACTATCCAGATGGATGCGGTGGGGAAGTAATAAGTTTGAAAGACAAAACAAACAGCTGTGTTTATTTAGAGTCAGAGGTCGTAATTATATTTATAACACCCGAATACCCGTGCTCACGTGACGAAATCAAAATTCCACGCGCAAGCAAATATATAAAGTAAAGACTATGTTGTATTAATGCGGTCTGTCGGCACGTGTGATGGTGTATGTATTCTAACAGCCCCAGTAGATACATACAATACACACATACAAGACGGGCGAGTGGTGAACTGGACAGCTCGCAGGCTTCATTTTCAGCTCATCACTCACGGCACAACACAGAGGCCAGCTTCCACAAGATACCTCTCTCTATCTGGGAATGGAAACAAAGTGTTTACACCCCAGACGGAGCTGGCTGGTGTAAACTGTTGACGACAGGAAGTAATTAATATAACAAATCTTCTGCTTGGGCATTATTTGGGGAATAGAAGCGGCTGGCTTTTTAAAATCTTTTTTACTTTGTATTGGTTTTCTTGGCGTCTGCCGAGATTAGAAGTGTTGCTGTCAGAAACTTGTTTGTCTGGGGGGGAAAAAAGAATAATTATTATAATAGACGAAAAATGATGGCTGTGGAACAACACAAGTACAGTACACAGGGGAGAGAGAGAGAGAGAGAGGGGAGGGAGGGAGGGAGAGGAGAGAGAGAGAGAGAGAGAGAGAGAGAGAGAGAATGAACAATAAACAAATAGTTTAATGATCAACACAGTACACTACAGAGAGAGAGAGAGAGAGAGAGAGAGAGAGAGAGAGAGAGAGAGAGAGAGAGAGAGAGAGAGAGAGAGAGAGAGAATGAACAAATAACTTAATGATCAGGCCTTTGGCGCATATCACAGACAGAGAGAGACAAAGAGACAGAGAGAAAGACAGAAAAAACAAAAACACCAATTCACGATAACATGATGGTGGTTGGTTGATGGTTCGTCTCACATGCGCTGCTTGCATCCGAGCGGACGTTAAGCCCCATTTTCATAAAAAAAAGAGGGGGAAAAACGCATTGCAAACAGCATGATTGACGCAGGACAGATGGGGGGGGGGGGAACCACAGCGTAGAAAATCAACGAAGAAGGAGATGGGAGAGACGGGGACGGGAGTGACAACAAGAAAAAGAAGCAGGTTCCATTTGTATACTTATTGCTGGTACCAGCTGCCAGATAGAATAAAAGAAACGGAACGTAATTTGTTATATCCGAAGAAGGTGGAGGTCTAGCTAGGTGTCTTGGAGGTGTTCCTATATCGGTTAATTCTATTTTTCCGTTATTGCCTTTCTTACCATACATAAAGCTGTATTTTAGGAACATTTTTAGCTAATAACCTTTTTGGAATACTAACCCTATCCCTAACCCTAGCCCTAAACCTAACCCTACCCCCCACCCTATAAGACGGAAAAACGCAACGAACCACAACTGTGACAAATAGCGGTGTACTGCAGTACATAGTGGGGGGTAGGGTTAGGTTTAGGGCTATGGGTATGGGTAAGAAAGGCAAAAACGGAAAAATAGAATTAACCGAGAAATGCCTATCTGAAACAGACACACACAAAATGCCTCATCTTTTGGAAGTTGTTTCTGCAAAGAGGTTGTCTGTTTCTAAGTGTCCATGGTTTTAATTAAAGAGAGAACATTTTGAAGATAATATTTCAACTTTACGGGTAATAATTTCACAGAAGTAAGAATTACCCCATCACATCAACTCACGATTTGTTCATATCCAGCCTTCCCTTTCCGTTCTGCCATTCGAGTCTGGCGCTAATTGAAGCCTTTAAAAAAAATTCTATGA
>CM065691.1:22742926-22752926 GCA_017654935.2 Phymorhynchus buccinoides
CTCTCTCCTCATCTCTCTCTCTCTCTCTCTCTCTCTCTCTCTCTCTCTCTCTCTCTCTCTCTCTCTCTCTCTCTCTCTCTCTCTCTCTCTCTCTCGCTCTCTCTCTCTCTCTCTCTCTCTCTCTCTCTCTCTCTCTCTCTCTCTCTCTCTCTCTCTCTCTCTCTCTCCTCTCCCTCTCTCTCTCTCTCTCTCTCTCTCTCTCTCTCTCTCTCTCTCTCTCTCTCTCTCTCTCTCTCTCTCTCTCTCTCTCTCTCTCTCTCTCTCTCTCTCTCTCTCTCTCTCTCTCTCTCTCTCTCTCTCTCTCTCTCTCTCTTCAACTTATAGCTTTTTTGTTCTTTTCTATTTTAATCCTAGAATATTGTTACTTTTTATCAAACGCATAAAAAAACCAACAACAGATATGATTGGTGTATTTCAATACCCGTAAACGCAACATACAGCTAAACCGTGATGCTGATGCAGAAACGTTTTTATTTTCGACATTAAAGATACACTGACTCACCACGATTAAGTCCATTGGGGTTTTTTCTGGGTAGCTGTGACCCATATACAAATGCCCCCAACTTGAAATTGACGCTGCTCTTTATGTTTCGTTCTCATTTGGGGGGCATTTGTATGGGAGTAAAACCTGGACAAAACAAGATTTCCTACCAGCTATAAGAGGGAAAACACGTGAAACCCGTGATTTTGACACGTGATCTGGTGAATCTTTAAGCATACATTTGGAGAAATGTATAAAAGTACTTTAGTGCAAGGGGGGGAAATGTGAGAAACGAAAACTTCAACACCCAAAAAACCCTCAATAGTCATTGTACCCTATGAAGAGAAAAAAAAAAGCGTAGTTTTCAAATGATGGGGGGTGGGGGGGAGGGGGGGGGGGGTGGTGTGTTCATAGCCCTGTTCGAAGTGCTCGAGTTTTGTTTTCTGAAAGCTATTTCAAAATGAAATATATTCAAAATTGCTAATTAGTCAGTGACTAGGCTGTGTGTGACTCTCTCTCTGTGTGTGTGTGTGTGTGTGTGTGTGTGTGTGTGTGTGTGTGTGTGTGTCTTATTGCGTCAGTCAGTCTGTCAGTCAGTCTGTCAGTCTGTCAGTCTGTCAGTCAGTCTGTCAGTCTTGTCGGTCAGTAGTCAGGCAGTCGGTTCGTCAGTTCACTAGTCACTCAGTGCCAGTCAATCAGTTTGTTTGTTTGTTCGTTGGTTGGTTGATTGTTTTAAGTACTACAATAAAGAAACACGTTCACTTAAGCAGCATACTTTCTGCCTGTTCAATTTTCCTGAATATTTCCCGAATCTGACCTGACCCTTGTGGGAAAAAAACCCAGGGTAAAAAGAAAGCTAAACGGGAAGTGGGAGGAATAAGAAAGCAACCCGAACAATAAATTATGGAGAGAGAGAGACAGACAGACAGACAGACAGACAGAGAGAGGGACGGAGAGAGGAGGGGGTAAGTAGGTGGGATTTATGCAGGTAGTTAATGAGACCAGAAGTCATGACAATAAACTCTGGATGGAGGAGCAAGTATAAAAAAAGTAACACTAACACACACACACACCTCCCACTCCCCATCTTCTCACATACACACACCTCTCCTTCCCACTCCACCACCCCCCCCCCACCCCCCCACCCCCACCCCCCTTCAAATGCCAATTAGCAGCCAAGCGCGCCAAGCCAATGATTGCTGCAAGGGCGAAATTATAGGATTGCTGCTGATGCAGATATTTCTTCTTTTTTTTTCTTTTTTTTATAATAAATTTTCACCTATGGCAAAAACTGATGGGTGATTTACTGCGAGACTTGTCTCGCTGACCGCACCGCTTCCGGTTTTCTGAGATAAGGTGTGTGTGTCTACAATGGTCTGAAAGTCGAACCAATGTGCCTTCCGAGTAGTCGGTCTCTGTTGTCTCTGAACATGGTATTACGGGTGCCTTGGGGAGTGCTCCGGGGGTACTTGAGAGAGTCTAGTTTGTGGGGTGTGTTTTTTTTTGCACGGTTGCCCTCATTTCTTGTATCCTTCTAATAATCTTCGATTTGATGCTGGAAAGAATGAGAATGTGCATTGTTGAGAGGAAGGTTGTAGTTATGGTTGGGTAAATGTTTTGCGTACACACACGTGCACGCGCGCGCACACACAATCAGAAGCACGCACAGAGAGAGAGAGAGAGAGAGAGAGAGAGAGAGAGAGAGAGAGAGAGAGAGAGAGAGCACAAGCACGCACGCACGCACGCACGCACACGCACACACACACACACACACACACACACACACGCACACTTTTCTCTACCCCTTTTTCTTCTTCGCGTGTCTCAAGCAGTATTTATGGATTTTTCTTCTTCCGTGCATTTTGATTTTTTCCATAATTCATATGGAGTATTGTGATACAAGTACTGTCATAGTTATACATCTGGAAACTGATATCAAATACAGATTGGGGGGGGGGGGGGGGGGGGGGGGGTGGTTGGGGGGGGGGGGTGGGGGGGGGGGGGGGGGGGGGGGGGGGGGGGGGGGGGGGGGGGGGGGGGGGGGGGGGGGGGGGGGGGTGGGGGGGGGGGGGGGGGGGGGGGGCTTGCCTCAGTGTGTTCGAAATAGCGAATGTTTCCAATCTGACCTTTAACAAAAATGGGGGCATTTATCTTTACATCCTTCCTCTCTCCTTTTTCGATGTTATCAAGATCATTTTCGCCTAGCTGCATGCATGAAATGCATCAAAGACTCCTTCCTAACAACGAAGTAACCATCAGCACCGTCTACTAGCTAGCACAAGAGAATTAAAAAAACTTCCAGTCAAGTTCATGAAATACCCCAGAGGGATTTGAGGGGGGAAAGGGTGGGTAGTAGGCCTGTCATGATTGTCAAACAAAATATGGTCATATAGTGCTTCTGTAAGCACTTTCACTGTGTCTTATTCTTTCTTTCCGCCCATCTCTCTCTCTCTCTCTCTCTCTCTCTCTCTCTCTCTCTCTCTCTCTCTCTCTCTCTCTCTCTCTCTCTCTCTCTCTCTCTCCGCTTTAATATTTGATGAATTGCCTGAAGGAGTTTAGGACGTTTGTAAGAATTTAGTGTGGGGGACGGGGAGTGGTGGTAGTGTGGGGGAGGGGGGGTAATAGAAATAGGAAGAGGAGGGGAGGGGAGGGAGGTTGAAGTAAAGCACAGTACCATGCACAACGCCGTAAAATTGAAAACCCAACCAGGCTGAAATGCGCATGCGCGGTCAGATCGACAACTTGGATTGGTTTTCGAAATGGCCCCTCCAATATTCTTCACTCTCTGCCGTCAGTCATGAGTGGGGTTCTATTGGCTAGTTGTGTGTGTCCTACTTGCCTGGGGAAATCTAAAGTTTTCACCAAACTTTTTTCTAGGGACTAAGTTAGGTCTGGTGGGTTGGTAGAACCACATAAAAGGAGTAGTAGAAAAGAGTCGGAGGACGACCAAAAAGAAAAAGGGAGGGGGGTGGAAGTAAGAAGATAGGGAAAGATTTAGAGAGAAAAAGGAAGCGATGGAGAGAGTAACAGAGAAAGGAAGAGAGAGAAGGGGTGAGGTGAAGGTGGGAGGGGGGGGGGGACTGTTAGGAAGAAAATATGAGAGATCGAGGCACTCTCTTTCGCAGACAATCAAATTTCATGGCAGATTAGCGTGTGTGGGGGCCGCAAGAACGACAAAGGGAGAGAGGGAGAGAGAGAGAGAGAGAGAGAGAGAGAGAGAGAGAGAGAGAGAGAGAGAGAGAGAGAGAGAGAGAGAGAGAGAGAGAGAGAGACAGACAGAGAGACAGAGAGAGAGTGAGAGAGAGAGAGAGACAGAGACACAGAGAGAGAGAGACAGAGAGAGAGAGAGAGGGGGGGACACGGGGCAATGGAATGGGGTCTGGTAGAGAGCGCAGATTTCTCTCCCATTAATTCTCCATCAGAAATGGACATTTGTCTTTCGGGATTGGCCCTAATTGTCCACCAAAACGACCACAGGGGCCACCGTATCGATCCATCAGGGAGGTGTTGAGAGGAGGAAAACGGGTGATGGGGATCTCTCTCTCTCTCTCTCTCTCTCTCTCTCTCTCTCTCTCTCTCGCTCTCTCTCTCTCTCTCTCTCTCTCTCTCTCTCTCTCAGTTCTGTATTGTACCAAAAGTTTTGGATGGTTTTAGTTTCAGACGAAAAAAAGTAAAAGCTTTCACCCACGAACCAAAAGACGTCAATATTCTTGTGAATGAAAAACTGAAAGGATTTTTTTTAAAAAATATATAAACCCGCAGCTTCCAAAAAAGTACCCAGGCTTTTCTTCTTTCTTAAGTGCCCAATCAAAGTCGAATTTATCTGTCACCCCCTTTGATGCATTACAGACTTCAGAGTTTCAATGATATTTCGCATTAGAATGCTATTCGTTCATTCTTCAAGACACCCAAAGAAAGAATGAGTTTGAGAATGGGAAAATCGATTCTGGTCACCCCTACCCCCCTTTTTTTTTACGACGATATAGATCGGCAACAAAAGGTGACGATGATGATGTCATTGATGAATGGTGATCAATCATTGGATACCGGACTCCAGGGCAAGAACGTTGGAATGCAATCGGTCAGGCGTGCCAGAAATATTTCCACGTGTTTACACAACACGATGGAACGGTTCAGGGCAGGGGGGGGGGGGGGGGGGGGGGGGAGGGGGGGAAGCTGTGAAAATGGACGAAGTAAAGATAGCACAGCATACCGTTTGAGGAGCTGAGCGGTTGGAGATCCTCTGAAGACATTCTTGTGGTCCAGCTCTTATTAGTCCCCGATCCGAAGGTTCGGGGTACTATTGTTTTTGTTAGGTTTTTTTTTTGTTTTTTTAATTTTTTACCTTACTCACAAAACGAAGTTTGCATGTTGTTTGTCGGTCTTCTCATTAAGCAGTGTCAATTTTTAAAAATTCAATTATTGACTTTATGAAAATAGATTGCCCTGTCACATTTATTTTGACAGTGAGCGTGCGGTTGTACATACATACACCTCTTAATATCTCTACCGTTTTCGTTTTATATCATTTTTTTGTTTGACGACGTTTCCACAACGTTTGAGCAAACTCACTTAGCAGTCGAAGAACACTTAGTAACTGACAGGTTTTGCTTTTTTAAAGGTTCCAAGAATGAGGGTGACCACTTTTTAAAAACAACAACCGCATAACTGGACGTCCACACAATGCGCTGAATCGGAATCCTCCACCCTTTAGCGTTATTGATGTGAATAAAAAGACATAAAGAAAACGAAATAGTGTCGGGACGTGAATGGATGGAACGGAACCTTTAATGGGGAACTGCAGCAGAGTTGGTAAGTGGCAAGCTACTTCTTCTGACGACGGGAAACTTCTTGAAACCGACACTTAGAGCAGAAGGAACAACAAGGAAGAGGAAGGGAAAAGGGCTGGGCCCCAACCAAAAAGGCCAGTTCTCACTGGAGGAAGAGGAGGAGGAGGAGAAGGAGGAAGCCGAGGTGAGCGTTCAATGAGCAGCAGTCATTTCCTGCCGCCGCCTTTTGTCCCGGAGCCGTTCCAAACTCAATCAGGGCACGCGGGCAGCGTAATGCCCGGAGAGCCCTTGATAGAAAACCCTTTCATTGTTGGAATTATTGGGAAACTGTCAAGGAACTCTCATCCATTTTGGACGTTTTATTACGTTTTTCCTGCCTATCGGCGGGCCAGATTTTACAGTTGCAGGGAGAAGAAATGAGAGAAATTGGTCATTAACCGTTGAGATAATACGGCATCATAATGGGGTGGCAGCGTGAAAAAGACCAGTCACCAACCTTCACCCCCCCCCCCCCCCCACCCCCTAGTACCCATCCTTCTTTCTCCTCCATCCTTTCGCCTGGCATCAAAACGAGAGAGAAAGTGTGTGTATGTGGTGGTGATGGGGGGAGGGGGGAGGGGGGTGTTGGTCGGTGACGAATGTGTGTGTTGAAGCAAGGAAATCTATCAGGAGGGAGCCCCTTTGGCCACTGCTGGAAATACTTTCTCATTGCCGCAGAGATGGCGGGGCAAACATATTCCGCCCCGTATCACGGCCCCAACAGACCCTGGCCCGGTGCTCTCATCACAAAACTAAATAAAAGGGCAATAAATAAGAGAAAAGGCGGCCAATAATTTACTATTGAGCGGCTAAAGATAGCCCCCCCCCCCCCCCCCCCCCCCTCCTGCCAGCCCCGCGGGCCCGTAAATCGCAAAAGGAACCCCTTTTTCCAACACATTTCCCAGAAGATCCAAGAGCGAAATATTAATGCCGAGCCAAATTCCTCCGGTTTCTTTTTCTTCACACCCCCCCCTCTCTCTCCCCCCCCTCCCCCCCCCCTTTCTCTCTCCTCTCTCTCTCTCTCTCTCTCTCCTCTCTCTCTCTCTCTCTCTCTCTCTCATTTTGCTTGCTGGCGAAGCGGTCATCCGCAAGAGATATGATTTTATTGTCGCGTCGTCTTTCGGTTGGACTTTGGGGAGAAAATTGGAAAGTGACTTTGCCTGCCATTCTGATGGCTTTGGCCTGCACGACCTCCCCTGTGGTTGGGGAGTTTTACTGCGCATGTTCTCTGTCAGCTGCATTACTTCCGTTTCCCGCTAATGACCTCCCTTTGCCCGGTGGCTGTTGATGCTGACTGTTTGGCCATTACGCACTCATTTGTTACGTTTGTTTAAAATAGACTGCCTTCTGTCTGTTTATCTTGATCACTTTCCTTTCTGTTCCTTGTATTGTCTTCGGGTGAAGAACCCGTACCTACGTTAGTGTTTGAGATATGTTTAGTTCAATCAAAGACTGTACAGGGGAAGATAAACATCCGGTCTCTTTTCCCTATATGAGTAGTGAGGACAGAAACACTGGTTATGTCCCTTTGAAACGTGACACATTTTACACATCGATAGGCCAGTTGAATTCTCCGTTCAAGTTCCAGTCCGAGTTTTTGGATAGCCTCCACTGTGAATAGTGTACACGTCCGCACTAACGATAACACTATCAGCCCGGTTCGCCGAGCTTTTAAGTAATCCATCTTACCCTTTTAGAATATCTTTGGTTCAATGCTCATCAAAATAAACATTTTGTTGGTGTGTTTTTTGTTAGCTGTGACCACACCAACAATGTTTATGGCCTTGTAGCATTATCGTTCTGTTATTGATTGTTTGTATCTATTATACACACGCACGCACGCGCGCACACGCACGCACACGCACACACACACACACACACACACACACACACACACACACACACACACACACACACACACACACACACACACACACACACACACACACACACACACACACACACACACACACACACACACACACACACCGACGCATTGAGAGACAGACTCGCATACATCGACAGGGCTAAAGTGAGAGAAATAGAAAGTGTCACACCAGACTGATGAATTCATCCCAAATCTGCGATCATCTAAAATTCATAAGACAGGAGAGAGAGAGAGAGAGAGAGAGAGAGAGAGAGAGAGAGAGAGAGAGAGAGAGAGAGAGAGAGAGAGAGAGAGAGAGAGAGAGAGAGAGAGAGGGGGGGAGAGAGAGAGAGAGAGACTGAGAGATGAGTGAGAGAGAGAGAGAGAGAGAGAGAGAGAGAGAGAGAGAGAGAGAGAGAGAGAGAGAGAGAGAGAGAGAGAGAGAGAGACATACCAGAAGAAACGGAGTCCATGTAGCTCCTCTACAGAATCCCTTAAACCCGGTGGGATACAGTGTAGTCCTCCAAGAAGAAGACAATGAACGTGGACTTGCCTGATTCCCCTGCTAATCCGTGACGATCCACAATCAAGAAAATGAAGCTGACACCAAGCTCACTGCCCCCCCCCCCCCCCCCCCCTGTACCACACACTCCCAACACCCTCGCACATGTCCCCAGCTCCGCTATCCGCATCATAAATCCCTAATATCTTGTCAGACAAGCCAACTTCCAGCCCCATTTTTGTACGATCTGAAACGGATAAAACGCCAGACAAAGCAAGAGCTTCAGAAACTTGAACGAAAGATTTTGTAACGATTTTTTTGTGTCTTAGTATTCCGCCCGCTTACTTTATCGTTGTTGTTGTTGTTGTAATAATCAGTCTAACACACTCAGCAAAGTTCTTTGCATTGCAATTCCCACATTCGCTATAAATAAATCAATAATAAATAAATGCATTATATTCTATTGAATGCACAGACAATTAAGTATTCGGTATAATATTACAATTGAATACGGAGATAATGATTTCTGACTGTATTAAAAATACATTGACGAATAATGTTATACAGGGTCAGTTGAACCTATTGAATATATCTAATCCGTACTGCTTAATGCTTCTATCATGTTGCGCAAGGGAATAGGTTCAAATCCTTGCTTCGGCATAATGAACAAAAACCATGGAGAACGTACAGATGTTGAATTACCCACTACACAATAGTTTCACCCTCTTTATTTATTCCAGAACCCGAAAACAAACTTCAGAAGAACTCTGTTCGTGTAATAATACAGAAAAATAATGGGAAAAAAAGAAAAACGAAAGAGTAATATTGTATTACAAGGCGAAATAGAGAAAGAACAAGGTTTATGGACGCCCTTTCGAGTCTCTCATTACGAGGACCGGGCACAGGAGATAGAAAAGAGGGGGGGGGGGGGGGGGGTTAGTAGGGCAGCCATAGGGTTGGAGAAAGGAGCAGGATGGGGGTGGGGGGGTTCGATAAGATTTACGGGTATGGAGTGTGTGTGAGAGAGAGAGAGAGAGAGAGAGAGAGAGAGGAGAGAGAGAGAGAGAGAGAGAGGAGGAGCGAGAGAGAGAGAGAGAGAGAGAGAGAGAGAGAGAGAAGGGGCAGACAGATAAAGAGTGACTATGAGAGACGGAAGCAGAAACATGACAGAGACAGGTAGACCGAGATATGGGGCAACTAGGAATGCACGTAAAGACGCACGCACAGTGTGCGAACACATGCACACACATTCGCAAGAGAAACACAAAGAACAAAACATGTCGCGCGCACGCACACACACACACAAAACACACACACACACACACACACGCGCGCGCGCGCGCGCGCGCGCGCGCGTAAGCACGCACGCACATGCACGCATACACACAGACACATTGATAGAGAGTGACAGAGAGATAGACATACTGACTGACATATACATGGAGGAGAGAGAGAGATAGAGACAACATCGAGAGAGGAGGAGAGAGAGAGAGAGAGAGAGAGAGAGAGAGAGAGAGAGAGAGAGAGAGAGAGAGAGAGAGAGAGAGGCGCACACATATTTTTTATTTTATGGTATTACACAAAGATACAGGAGAGAGACAGAGACAGAGAGACGGAGTCGGAGAAATAGGGGAGGGTGGGACCGGTGGGAGAGAATAGACTCGGTGGGTGCAATGAAGCTTTTAATCCCAGCCACAGGCCCCCTCATCTGGACTGGGATGAGGCCTGTCGAATACATCATATCTCTCAATGTGCCCCTTAATCTCAGGCTGGCTAGGAACAAAAGAAAAAAACAAAGGAGAAAAAACTAGGGGGGAAATGGAATGGAACTTGGGGGGGGGGGGGGGGGGGGGGTGCATGTCAGGGAAGGGTGCGAGTGGGAACGGTGATCGGAAGAGGCATCCTGTTGCTCATATTATTATTAATCGTTTGAATTGTTGGGGGGGGGGGGGGGGGGGGGGGTTGCATTATCTCTTGATGAGCAAAAATAAAGGGTGGGGTGTGGGGTGATAACTGATAAAACTGTTAAGCTTTTGTTTCTGTTTGGTCTCAAAGTCACTCTCTGCACTGCCATTTCTCTTTCTTTTGTCTGTCGATCTCTCTGTCTGTCAGTCTCTCTCTCTCTCTCTCTGTCTCTCTCTCTCTCTGTGTTGTCTCTCTCTGTGTCTACTCTGTGTCTCTCTCTCTCTCTCTGTCTCTCTCTCTCTCTCTCTCTCTCTCTCTCTCTCTCTCTCTCTCTCTCTCTCTCTCTCTCTCTCTCTCTCTCTCTCTCTCTCTCTCTCTCTCTCTCTCTCTCTCTCTCTCTCTCTCTCTCTCTCTCT
>CM065691.1:22757926-22780426 GCA_017654935.2 Phymorhynchus buccinoides
ATCCCATGTACCCAGGTTCGAACTCGGGTTTACTTGACACGAGGCAAACGCGCTACCACTGTGCCACTCTACACTTATACAGGACGAAGAACGCTCTCAAGATGCATGCTCATTGATACAGTGTATTCACTATTGGTATTTCCTAGCCACAGAGACTTATCCCACTTCCCACCCGGAGAGTGCGTCGCAACTAGAGCAGCGCCCCCCCCCCCCCCCCTTTTTGTGGTCGTAATACAAAATGATGCTAACAAAACGAATGTTCACATAAAATAATAAATGATATTGTCACAATCCTCCGAAGTCGGAGTATGGTGAGATTAAAATCCGTTTAACGTCCTCCGATCTGAAACAGACACATATGGGACATTAGTAGATATACAGATTGTGGGAACGATCCTGGAGGCAATACCCGGAGGCAGTGCAACACCAGGAAAGTCCCGAATTTTAGCGATGCTCTGACACACAATGAATGCGCATAAGACAAAATGCTCACAAAGCTCATAAGACAAATTATCACAAAGACAAGCTTTCAGAAAAGAAATAAGTGCTTTAAAGATAAACCCTCATATTATTCACAACACACACACTCGCCGTACGCACAAAAGCAAGTGCGCGCGTGTACAGAGAGAGGAGAGAGAGGAGAGAGAGAGAGAGAGAGAGAGAGAGAGAGAGAGAGAGAGAGAGAGAGAGAGAGAGAGAGAGAGAGAGAGAGAGAGAGAGAGAGAGAGAGAGAGAGAGAGAGAGAGAGAGAGAGAGAGAGAGAGAGAGAGAGAGAGAGAGAGAGAGAGAGAGAGAGAGAGAGAGAGAGAGAGAGAGAGAGAGAGAGAGAGAGAGAGACAGAGAGAGAGAGAGAGAGAGAGAGAGAGAGAGAGAGAGAGAGAGAGACAGAGAGAGAGAGAGAGAGAGAGAGAGAGAGAGAGAGAGAGAGAGAGAGAGAGAGAGAGAGAGAGAGAGAGAGAGAGAGAGAGAGAGAGAGAGAGAGAGAGAGAGAGAGAGAGAGAGAGAGAGAGAGAGAGAGAGAGAGAAGAGAGAGAGAGAGAGAGAGAGAGAGAGAGAGAGAGAGAGAGAGAGAGAGAGAGAGAGAGAGAGAGAGAGAGAGAGAGAGAGAGAGAGAGAGAGAGAGAGAGAGAGAGAGAGATTGAGATTGTTTCTAAAATCCATTGCGTATCCTACCTAAGCATTTTATTTTCCTTTAGAACCCCTACAACCAACATCATTGAAACAGCAGGCAGTTAAACTGATTTTCAATTTAAAGCCAAACGCCCTAACTTACACATTTGATTGATGTTTAATGTTTTAACAGTCAGAGTCTTCACGTTATTATGCTTAGATAAACTTAAATAACACAATCAAGTTAAAAAGAAAACCCGATGAAAGTTGAAAATAAATTTTGTTTAACAAAATTCTACAATATACTTATACTTTACATTACATATACTTATTACTCTCATTGGAATCGGCCTTACCGACATTGTGTTTACGTGTTGAGTATTATCGATATTTTCGTTGTTGTTTTTTGTTGTTGTTTTTATTTGTTTTGGTCTTTTTTTCGTTTGAAGTCCTCTTAGCTTTTTTAAGAGGCGAACTGATTCATAGTCACCTTCAATGTAATCACAGCGAAGGTCGCCATAATTATAAGTTAATATTTAGTTTGGCTGATTTTGAATTGAGGAATAAGTTCTGCTAAACTAACTGTAAGTTACACAGCGGTAATTCAGTGTAACGAGGTCATGGCAGATTTGTCAAGTTCTTAGGTCATTTTTGTTTTGTCTCTGCAAATAGTTTTCATGTCCCTTGTCTTCTAAAAATAAGGTTGTCTCTAGAATCAAATTTATCTGACCGTGTTTTCTGTATCATTGAAGTTGAACACAATAATAAGGGTAGTTTTTTTTTAAGGTTATTATCATCATGTGTGTTGTTGATGAGGTGATACTCAACAGTGGACGCTAAAATAACACATCTGATTTGACTATTTTACACTTAATAAGTTAATATGACTTACTCATGTTCTAAACCTAAAATTATAAAGGTCCTATGAGTTATTGCTGTCTATTGTGGTTTTTTGTTTGTTCAACAATAGCATAAATTATATGTGATTTTGCTCTTACATAAAACACATTAATTTTACTTTTTTTTCCCGTTGCTTTTGGAGAATTTGTTCATGAGTTTCAATCTGAACACTTTTGTTCTGGTTTCAGACGCGACAGAATCAGAAACAGAAGGAGAAAAAGCCAAGATAGGAGGCGAACGAGATTTGAAAATGCCAGGTACGCCTAGGACGAGAACCTTATATATATACTGACTGGCCAAAGAAACTACACACATGCATTTTATATGCGCATAAAAGAACGGCTCATTCAAATCATTTCCAATTTTGCAGATGTCTGAATTTAATTATTTGAAATCGGGACTTTCTGGACACATTGAAGGAGTTCATGAGACATCGTGTAATTTTTCTCCCTTGCCAACAACAGTAGACACGCCTATTTTTCACATTTTTTGTGTAGCCACGCTTTTGTGATTTTCAAAATTGGGGGTGGTATTGCTTGTTGAGCTATTGGATCAAACCTAATCGCTCGAATGCAATACAACTTAATATTTTGGGTACACAAGTAATTAAATTAGACATCGTCAAAATTTGAAATGATTTGTGTGAGCCGTTCTTTCATGCGCATATAAAATGCACGTGTGTAGTTTCTTTTGCCGGTCAGTATATATTATGCAGCTCATTCTGGCCTATTGTGGTTATTCACTCAAATGGCTTATGGAAGGTTTCTTGGAAAAAAAGGAAGAATGGGCCAATGAGTCAGAACAAATAGTAGATGATATTAAGGAAAGGGAAAGGCAGAGCCCAAGAGGGATAGATTAGAGGAAGTTGCCAGCACAGAACTTCCAGAAGGTGGGAAACTACTGTGCTGAAAAACACACCGGTATCCCCACGGGGATACTCGTAGAAGGCGGGATAGTCCAGCTCCCTGTAAGTATGCACGAGGCATCCATCCGCTGCCTAGTGGCTTGTGATCATTTCTATATTTTGTTGTCTACGTCAATGGAAAGCATTTCACCACATAAGGTTTTTTTGTGAATGACTGTGATTCAGACCAGGGTACCTTTGTCTCTTTGTGCTGCAGCGTTGAGGTTAAGTTGGCCTTTGGGGGATCGTTCTTTAAGGCTTACTGCTCTAAACTATATTTGACCGAGAGAGTGGGGAAATCACACAGGCGAAGCTTCTTCTCCGCGAATAAAAATTCAGCCCGTTTTTTTTAGAATAGCTGTTACGAATGGAGCTCTCCTTTAACGAACCATTACAAAGGCTTACGCGTTATTTTATTGCCACGTTCTGATGAGTTTCTTTGTATAATGGAATAACAAAAAGTTCAACGATAAATAAAAATACTTCCATATATTTTTTGACAATTTGCTCAAAATTACAATCTGCTTGCCTCACAGCATGTTTATTTTAAAATTACGCTGTGAATAGTTATGCTTGAAAGTGAAATAAAATTAGAAAGAATGGGGGGGGGGGGATAATATTTGAACCTATTCTTCAAGTCACCATTCTGTATTATTGTTTACCTTCCATGACACAAAGAAGCAGATCAAAGGGAGTTTCTCGATTTTTGCTTCGTTTATCTTACCACGTGTGAATGCCCCCCCCCCCCCCCCAAAAGGCCAATCGATCCCTCTGACTGCAGCACAAAGATGTTTTGTTTTGAGTTTTTGCTGTCCCATTTTCTGGGTCATGCAGTGGCGTTGCTCCCACGCCGCTCATTCCGAATCCCAATTCGCAGCTACACCCCGGCTTGTTCAGGTCGCAGAATCCGAGATCAGCAGTCCAAGGGGAGCGAATCTATGTTATCTATGTTACAAAGATTATAGTGCTAGTTGAGAGCCATACTCTTCCATAAAAGACTAAGCCCAAAACACATACAGACATTGACAACATGTTTTCTTCTGGAACCTTTTTTGCCTTTATGCAAATAATGATGATAGATGAAACTATTCAAGACAACGACCCCTGGACCTTGTTTTCTGTTTCAGAGCCTTCCGACAGAGGCTGCCTCCGCGACTCCTTTGATGTGTTCAGTGCCGCCGCCGCCCTGGCCAGTAGCGGAGCCGTGGCGGGCAGCAGCCCCCCTGTACGCTTCACGGCCCCTCCCTACCTCTCCCTCATCGGCAGTGAAGTGCAGTGACTCTGACGCCACCGCCCAGGGATGACCTCTAACCTCAGTGTCACGTGACCTCATGCCCTCACCTCCCGGCATGCATTGCGCGCACAGGAGGTTTTTTATACCTTTTTTGGGGGTGGGGTGGGGGTGGGGATACTGACTGTACTGCCCCCAAACAAAAAGATACAAGGGTATAGACACATGTTTCGGATGGACAGGAAGCCGAGGATTGTTTTTCCACTGGACAATGATTGTTTCTCGAGGACAAGACAATGTGGACACGTTCCCTTCTGTACAGCATGCTTGTTCTGGGACGTTATTCATGGACGGCTTAGAACCTGTCTTCTGATGTATAAGTCGGCGACTTGTGCTATAGCTGCAGACTATGCTGAAGACTGCACTCCAGGTAATCAGCTCCTGGTCAGGAACCGATAGAAAAGCTTGACTTTTGCTGTGAAGGGTAGAGATAATCTGGTCATGTCTTGTTTGGGTGGGGGGGGTTTGCTGGAAGTTAGAAAGCAGTTTTAAAAGCAGTACTTGTCGACACTTAACCATGGATATTACTTCATATTGATATTGCTGTTGTTCTGTGAAGTCTTGAGAAATATTTCGGTTCTTCGATTCCACAATCATTCACATTATAAAGTTTGTTTCTTAGTTCTTGATCTTCAAGTCTCGTTATCATTAATAATGATATAAGTCACAAAAGATTTGTTCAAACCTTTCCCCTTGAAAACCCATCCCCCTATTCCTTCACCCTTCCCCTACCCCCATCCTTCAATCCTTTCTGTGTGGTTCTTTTGTGCTGAGCCATCTGCCTGTGAAGCGTAATACCAGGGACAGACTGGCAGCCATGGCCTTCGTATTACACAGACCTTGCTGGTGGTGGTGCATTCTTTCATGAGGATTCAGAGATGTGAAAGAATGGAGCCATAGACGTCAAGCTTCAGAACCAACTGAGTCCTGAAACTATCTAGGACCCTCACAGAACTTAAAGCCGATGTGACTGGCATTGCTGTGCTGTTGTTTGGTGTGGTGAAAGTGCTGGTGTGGGCTTCCTTGCGGTCTGTAAGAATCGTAAGCAACATGAATTGCCTTGCACTACCTACCTACATCTGGCGGTGGATTCTGGCGGAGAACCTTGTGTTTTGAACGCTGAGCGAGCAAGCAAACAGTGGGGTGAAAGAAAAACATATTTTGTGTGGATTCTCCGAATTATTATATCGTAATGTGGAATATTCTGTTTACTGGTTGTTGGTTTTTTATATTGATAAAAATATAAATGAAACAACAGTTTAGAGGGCATGTGTAATGTTTTATGTTTGGTTTAAAAGACAAAAAACACTGTGTGTGTTTCTGGGTTTTTTTCTCTCGGAGTGTTTGTTTATTGTTTTTTCTATAAAAACAATTGTATTAAAACTGCAGTGATATGTTATTTTATTACCATTACAAGTAGTAACATTGCTTGCTCCTCTTGTTTCTTTTCAATAATTTTTAATTAACATTGTATGTGCATGTGGGTTTTTTCTTCTTTTTCCAAACCCAATGTACTTTAAATCTCTTCATCCAAGAATTTTCTTTAAAGTTATATAATTTAAATCGCGGTCTTATTTTCGTTTCTGTGTATTGATTTCTTTTGTCATGACACAAATTACGGATGCTTTCTATGTCGATGTAGTAATGGCTGATATATCAATGTGTCGGGTTCATTTCACATGTTGCTATAACAATGACGTCTTAAGCTTCAGTTGTAATCTTTGCCTATCTTGTTGTTGTATTACGATGTCGAGTCTCTGCCATGCACTGCATATCGTATTTAATGACAAGCCCCGAAAGGCTGGACACTAATATTTGCAGGTTCTCATTGCTGCATATTCCAAAATGTCTCTGTACGCGTTGACATTATTCACAAAATATTTCTATTTCCCCATGGCAACACAGTCAGTGTTAGGCTACTCATAAAGGTCTATATGCACGTTAACAATATTCACAAAATGTCACTATTTCCCCTTGGCAACACAGTGAGTTGTAAGTCATATTATGAGTGACCTAACACTGTGTTAGCATGGGGAAATATTGTGAATAATGTTAACGTGTACAGATACCTTTAATATGACTTATAACTTACTGTGTTGCCACGGGGAAATAGTGACATTTTGTGAATGGTGTTAATGTGTACAGAGACAGTTACAGAATTAACGTTTATGGGTTTTGTTAGTTTCTTTGTTTTTAAAAATTCTGAAAGTTGTATTGCCATCAGCTTTTAAAGTGGAATGATTTTTAATGGTTGTGCTTTTGGGGGATAGGCCTCCATCGCTATACAGTGTATCCTCTATCTGACGGACTATTTAAGCAGGCAATATTGTTGTATTACTGGTTTGGGTTTTTTTAATAGTTTTTTTAACGGAGTTTCAAATGTCTACGTTGACCAACCAAATGCCAATGTTTATTTTTAAAGCGCCTAGAAAGATGGATGGTTTGACAACTAAAAAGAAATTGTGTGCATGGATGGATGGATGTCAGAGAGGAAGGAAGGACGGATGGATGGATGGATGTTAGAGAGGAAGGAAGGACGGATGGATGGATGGATGTTAGAGAGGAAGGAAGGATGGATGGATGTTAGAGAGGAAGGAAGGACGGATGGATGGATGGATGAATGAAAGATGAATGATGCACTTGTATGTGTCGCTTACTTTATTTCAAACTCTTACGGTAATAATGAAGAAAACTTATATAGCGCACATTCCAGGCTAGCTGCTCATGGCGCTTTACAAAAAATACATTTAATCAAATCACATCAATACCCATGCCCGCACGCACACAAGCACACACACTGACGAACATAGCATATCATTTACACGCGCATGCACACATACATACAGTACATACATACAACATACATACGTACGTACGTTCGTACATACATACATACACACAGACACAAACACACACACACATCCCCACACACATGCATAAGCACATACCAGCGCGCGCATGCACACACACACTTTCTGTCTCCCACCTTTCCCATGCCATTCCTCATCCACACACGCTTTCATTCTCACAATCCGATCATGGTGGACAGTAGTGTTCAGAGAATAGATGTGTTTTCAGGTTGGTTTTGAAAACTGACAGGGAGTTGGAATGTCTGAGAGACAGAGGGAGTTTGTTCCAAGTAGCTGGGGCCTGAAAAGAAAAGGATCGCTCTTTCCTCGTGTTCGAAAACGCACCCACTGTTTACTAAACGCAGTTTACGATGCGTTCTCATCTGAGATATTGATTTCAAGCTACACATTTAAAACGTGCGTGTTTTCGTTCCACCGTATAGTTGTGATTCTTTGGTAGCAGTAACGTAAACGTATGATTTCAGTCCGATATTAAAACCAGTAAGGTCTTTTCTTTCCATGATTATTTTCCTCTCTAACCTTACAGATTTTGTGGCCGAGGGAAAATCTGATATGGCTGAGAAACAGTCGACAGTGTCGAATTTCTAAGGAAATGGCAAGCGTCTGTGAAATTGATACGACAGCAGTTTTCAAGAATTTAATGGCGCTTTTTAGTGTTATAATTATCATATCCAATTTCACTGGCGACTCGGATAATTGTGTTTTTATGAATCATTTTTTGTTGTTAAACATTTTTTTTAATGAAAAGAAGGGAGGTAGGTCGTGGTGTGTGTGTGTGTGTGTGTGTGTGTGTGTGTGTGTGTGTGTGTGTGTGTGTGTGTGTGTGTGTGGCGCACACACGCGCGTGTGTGTGGTGTGTGTGTCCCCACTTTTTATGTCTATTCATTAATAGCGTCGGTACAAACACACACACAGACAGAGAGAGAGAGAGAGAGAGAGAGAGAGAGAGAGAGAGAGAGAGAGAGAGAGAGAGAGAGAGATTTGTATTTGGCTCTTAAAAAACATTTGGCCTATATATAATTTTAGGCTGAATTCGTAAAAATAATTTTTAAAAATCGCTTGGTTCACGAAAGTTGAATGATTTTGCCTGTTCTGAAGCAAATACATTTGTTGCATGTTTCATAAAAAATAAATGGACAATCTTGGTTCCAGCCGATAATGACACTAAAGTACTTTGTGCCATTAATAAATATGTGGTGCGGCAGTGGAAAACAAAGGACTGCACATCTGTCTCTTTTTACCTTGATTGAACGTTAGTAGCATGCTAAACAGTATTTGCCATGGCTGCATCGAACGGTGTTGCTTTAATACGGTGTGCAGATTTGAGAGAGAGAGAGAGAGAGAGAGAGAGAGAGAGAGAGAGAGAGAGAGAGAGAGAGAGAGAGAGAGAGAGAGAGAGAGAGGGTGGGGGAGAGAGAGAGAGAGAGAGGGAGAGAGAGAAAAATTAATAGGCACAAAATTAATAGGCGTGTTTGCGTTTTTGCGTTCTTGATTTGGGAAAACCTTTCACGCGAGATCTGAGACAATATTAGTGTTTCATTAATTTTAACGTCGATTTTGTGGGTTGTTTTAGTTGTTTTTGTATGTCTGTTTGTTTGCTTTAGTTGTTTTTGTTTGTTTTGGGGTGAGGGACAGGGGATTTGTTTTGTTCTCTGTAAGACACTTTTGAAATATTATTTTTATTCGGGTGGGGTTTGGTTTGCTTTTAGTTTTTGTTTTTTGTTTGTTTGTTTGTTTATGTTGTTTTCATTGTATGTCCCATAATATTTGTTGAAATAGAAGCTATACAGTGTTCTCTTCTCACCAGTTGGTGCGTCGGACACTCTGTGTATTGAGGAATGATTTTAGTAAGTGCTTTCTGCAGTTTTTGTTTTAAACAAAAATCTTGTTCGTCCACTTTCGTGGCATATATGTTATTTACTTGGATCGACGGATTTTTATATTTCAATTCGCGGAGATGCTTGACACTGTAAACCTTGTGTTCAATTTGAAATGCTGTGAGTAAGGGGCGAAATGGGTTAACGAAAAGGCAGAATGTCACTCTTTGGATTTGATGTCTTTTGAAATGTCACCATTGGGAATAGCTGTTATTTTTGTGTATTGCATTCTTCGTTGCTGCTGCTGCTGTTGTCGTTGTGTGTATATAACTGTGTACACATTGTTGTTTAAAAACAAAACACAACTAAATAAATATACTGGGTTATTTTTGTATGTTTGTTTTGATTTTTTGAATTTTTTTTTTTGGGGGGTAATGCTGTTCCCTAGATTTAGGTCACCCACAAGAACAGTTATGTTGATTTTCAGTTACCACGACTGGTGTACGATTGGTAACTTGTGGCATGTACTACACAACATTTTTTCTGCGGGGGAGTGGGGGGGGGGGGGGGGGGGGGGAGGAGGCGAGGCTTACCTCAAACGGCGAAGACCACAATGTGTTTCTTTTGTAATATATATGACAGTTAACTGAGGGGCCAGCCACACGTCCACTAAAATAGTACGACTGTGCAATACGATTCGATCACGTGATCTCCAAGAATAAACGCGATTGGCGCATCGAGATCACGTGATCGAATCGCATCGTACAGTCGTGCGATTATAGCGGACGTGTGGATGGCCCTTTCGAGTGAACGAATGCGATAAACCGAGTTGAAGCTGGGTGGAAGGATTAACATTAAAATTAAAAGTATAGCCCCGTCGACAACAAAGGCCGTGTCAGGGCTGTCACCACGTTAAATCTTACCTGGGTGAAAGGAAGATAGCCATTGGTTTAAATCAAGCGAAGAATGTGATTTTAACCAATGGGTGAAAGGAAGATAGCCATTGGTTTAAATCAAGCGAAGAATTTGATTTTAACCAATGGGTGAAAGGAAGATAGCCATTGGTTTAAATCAAGCGAAGAATTTGATTTTAACCAATGGGTGAAAGGAAGATAGCCATTGGTTTAAATCAAGCGAAGAATTTGATTTTAACCAATGGGTGAAAGGAAGATAGCCATTGGTTTAAATCAAGCGAAGAATTTGATTTTAACCAATGGGTGAAAGGAAGATAGCCATTGGTTTAAATCAAGCGAAGAATGTGATTTTAACCAATGGGTGAAAGGAAGATAGCCATTGGTTTAAATCAAGCGAAGAATTTGATTTTAACCAATGGGTGAAAGGAAGATAGCCATTGGTTTAAATCAAGCGAAGAATTTGATTTTAACCAATGGGTGAAAGGAAGATAGCCATTGGTTTAAATCAAGCGAAGAATTTGATTTTAACCAATGGGTGAAAGGAAGATAGCCATTGGTTTAAATCAAGCGAAGAATTTGATTTTAACCAATGGGTGAAAGGAAGATAGCCATTGGTTTAAATCAAGCGAAGAATTTGATTTTAACCAATGGGTGAAAGGAAGATAGCCATTGGTTTAAATCAAGCGAAGAATTTGATTTTAACCAATGGGTGAAAGGAAGATAGCCATTGGTTTAAATCAAGCGAAGAATTTGATTTTAACCAATGGGTGAAAGGAAGATAGCCATTGGTTTAAATCAAGCGAAGAATTTGATTTTAACCAATGGGTGAAAGGAAGATAGCCATTGGTTTAAATCAAGCGAAGAATTTGATTTTAACCAATGGGTGAAAGGAAGATAGCCATTGGTTTAAATCAAGCGAAGAATGTGATTTTAACCAATGGGTGAAAGGAAGATAGCCATTGGTTTAAATCAAGCGAAGAATTTGATTTTAACCAATGGGTGAAAGGAAGATAGCCATTGGTTTAAATCAAGCGAAGAATGTGATTTTAACCAATGGGTGAAAGGAAGATAGCCATTGGTTTAAATCAAGCGAAGAATTTGATTTTATAACCAGCAAAATGGTCAAGTCAAAGAACCACCTAAGGGGAAATTCGCTAGTAAATCTATAAGGTACTCTGGTTTACTTTCAGATTCAGGGATGTTTTCGTGTGTAAGAAATACATTTTATAACCAGTTAGCATGTTAATACCTGTGATCTATTGTTAAGAGCATAGAAAGAAATAACACACAGCAAACGAGGGACGATTAGAATTGTTGTAGTGATGATTTTACGTTGTGGAGCTCAAAGCCCATTTATTTGCTGGTAACGTTGATCTTAGTTAAAATAAGAAATGTTTTTAGAACGTTTTTAGTTAGTTAGTAAGGTATTTTTCCGTTTTCTACCACTCGTATTTTTAAAGATACAGTATGAACTATTGGACGATTTGTTACAAAGGTTACATCACAATGCTTGCTTGAAGAAATAGAGCTGACTTAGCAGAAGTCTGCGCACTTCAGGTGCTTTCTAGTATTTAACCCTTTCGCCGCCAGCCATTTTGTAGCCCCCCAAAAATACCATTAAGCTTAACCGGGAAGAGAAAAAAAACCCTGCAATATTGGGAATTCGTCTGTGACATATATATACATGTATAACAATAGGCCTATCCTTACCTCCCATAATTAAGAACATAGGGTCTTCGGATAACAGGCCCTGATTTGATACCTTTTAATGGCATGGCTGTTAATTATTTAACCCTTTCAACGCCAGCCATTTTTAGCTTAAATGTTACATAAAACTTACCTAGGAGTAGAAAAGTTTTGTTTGCAATGCTGGGGATTCCTTTTAGGCATGTGTAACATTAGGCCTATCCTCCTCTCCTAACATTAGCAAGAAAACGTCATGGGATAACAGACCCTGACTAGATGCGTTTTAGCGACATGGGTGTTAAAGACCCATCACGTCACGTATCAAAATCACGGTTTTCACGCGATTTCCCTCTTATAGCTGGTAAGAAATCTTAAGAAATCTTCCTAGCATAAGAGGGAATGTGACACGTGACGTGGGGGGTCTTTAAATCAGTGTGGTGCCATGCGGCTACACTGGCGATGAAACCATTGTGCGTAAATGCGACATTGGCGGTGAAAAGGGATGCTTTTGGTTTGTGCGTGTGTGTGTGTGTGTGTGTGTGTGTGTGTGTGTGTGTGTTAGGCACTTTATGCGTTTTATCACTGGTTGACATCAGCCTGTAATGGGGGGGGGGGGGGGCAGTCAAATGAGAGCTGTACACAAATTATTTTCTACCGTTTGGGGGAACATCTTAGTACAGCTGCGTCTTTCGTGGAAAACTTTGACTCTCAAAAATCAGTTGGGGAGGGGGGAGGGGGGGGGGGGGATTGCACTGGCTCTAGTGCTGCAGCCAAAGGGATTATTGGCATTTGGGGACCGTCCCCAGCGCCAGTCGTCCTCAAATCCCTTTGGTCGAGAGAGTGGCTCAAATCCCTTTGGTCGAGAGAGTGGCTCAAATCCCTTTGGTCGAGAGAGTGGGGATGTACCCTGGGCAAGGCATCTCCACTATAAACAAATTCTAGCCCATCCCGCCAGAATAGTAGCTGCCCCCTCTGCTATCTAGCAATGATTGTCGGGAACGAGAGACAGACATTGGGGGTGGGGGGGGGGGGGGTGAGGGGGGAGAGTGCGTGCGTGCGTGTGTGGAGATCTGCTATCTCTGCCGAGAGACAGACATTGGGGGGGGGGGGGGTGAGGGGGGGGGGAGAGTGCGTGCGTGCGTGTGTGGAGATCTGCTATCTCTGCCGCAGATACATATGTCATCAATAACATAATGCATGCCATTGATCGATTGATTTGACATGATTTGATTCACCGATTCATTGATAGATTGGTCGATGATTAACAATCACCATTGATGATACACCTTGTGTCCTCACTGATTCATTGATAGATTGGTGGATAATTAACAATCACCTTCGATGATACACCTTGTGTCCTCACCGATTCATTGATAGATTGGTCGATGATTAACAATCACCATTGATGATACACCTTGTGTCCTCACTGATTCATTGATAGATTGGTGGATAATTAACAATCACCTTCGATGATACACCTTGTGTCCTCACCGATTCATTGATAGATTGGTCGATGATTAACAATCACCATTGATGATACACCTTGTGTCCTCACTGATTCATTGATAGATTGGTGGATAATTAACAATCACCATTGATGATACACCTTGTGTCCTCACTGATTCATTGATAGATTGGTGGATAATTAACAATCACCATCGATGATACACCTTGTGTCCTCACTGATTCATTGATAGATTGGTGGATAATTAACAATCACCATCGATGATACACCTTGTGTCCTCACTGATTATTTGATAGATTGGTGGATAATTAACAATCACCATCGATGATACACCTTGTGTCCTCACTGATTCATTGATAGATTGGTGGATAATTAACAATCACCATCGATGATACACCTTGTGTCCTCAGGTTCCAGTACCTCTGGTGTCAGTGCAATTGGTTGATTTCCTTATTTGTTTATTTTCGTCTCTCTTTCTTTTGTTTGTGTGTGCATTCGTTTAGGTCTAATTATTGTCCTTCTTATGCTTGAGTACAAAAAGCAAACAAAAACAAACACACACAAAAAACTCCCAAGTACAGTATTAGATATTCGTGTTGTTTCGGTCGTATGACTTAAAGAATTCGATTGGAATGATTTGGTCAGGTTTTCGTGAAATAGCCACACACACGCACACACACTCGCGCACAAGCACACACACACACGCGCGCGCGCGCGCGCGCGCGCACAAGCACACACCTTTCCCCTCCCCCTTCTCGCCTTCGTTTCTTTGCTGCTTAAACGCGAAGATGACCTACCAACTTTGCATTGCTTGTCCGTTAAACAAAATATATTTTCTTTCACACCTACAATCACATGCTTCTTGCGGTGTTCTGATCATGGTTGAAATGAAAAAGAAACTTTTTTATTTTTTTGGGAAACCAAGCTCTTTGTGTTCTATAATTCTTTATCATCGACACCACCACCACCACCTCTCTCTCTCTCTCTCTCTCTCTCTCTCTCTCTCTCTCTCTCTCTCTCTCTCTCTCTCTCTCTCTCTCTCTCTCTCTCTCTCTCTCGCTCTCTCGCTCTCCCTCTCCCTCTCTGTTTCTCCCAACGTTTTGTACATAAACTGCAAAATACCGAAAACAATGAATGGAACAAATAATTATTTTTGGCATTAGGCTGCAGGCATCGACATTGACACGAGGATGAACCGACTGCGCTGAAACTTAACGATGGTGTAGATTTGAGCTTGCTTTAATAATGATGTGAGTGTTCTGGGTTGTTTGTTTGGTTGTTTTACCTTACCATGCGCGTATGATATAAGTGCGTTATGTTCATCTTTAAACAGAATGGAGGAGGTATCTGTTTTCTTTTCTTTTTTAAAATAAAAAGAAAGAAAGAAAAAGCCCCGTTAACACTGCCAGCAGCTTGTGCCCCCCCCCCCCCCCCCCCCCCCCCCCCCCCCCCCAAGCCCTCTTTCATGATGATGATATTAATATGGAGGGGTATTGTATATATGCCAGAAGATACTATCATTCTTCTCTGGCTGCAAAAGCCAGAAAGTACAGTAAAAATCGCTTAAGTGGAAATTGAACGGAATGACATTTTATTTTGAGATAGCCGATATTTTGAGTTAAAAAAAACCTTTTCAGCATAGAGATTATTATACTGGGACCCAAAAATTATTGTGAGTTATCCCGTGTTTTGGAGTTATCCCGTGTGTTTTTGAGTTATCACTTCTCCACTGTACTAACCACCTTCTCTATTCGGTTTTGTGATGGTGCCGTCTGGCTTTTACTGTCGAAGAATTATAGTACTTTCTGGCATATCCAGAAATAACCCTCTCATTATGATCTGATTATTTTCATTCATGGCTTGTTTTTGTTTTCTTGGTTGGATTCGTGATGTTATAGTATTGATACTAAAAAGTAAAAAAAAAAGTAAAAAACAAGTGTCAGAGTGTGCTATTGGTTGCCATGTCTATTACTAGTTCTGGACTCTTTGTTTTGCATGATGAGTGTTTGGATGTATGTGCACGGTTGTGAGCCCGTGTAAACATTCCTTCCTTTTGTATGTTTGTATGTATGTATGTATGTTATGTATGTATACGGTGTTTTGGTTTTTAGTTCGTTTAGCCAATAAAGATTTGTGAACGTGCTTTTTGTCCGGATTTTTGTCCAGAGTGTGTGTATGCGCGCGCGCGTGTGTGTGTGTGTGTGTGAGTGTGTGTTTGTTCTTCAGTTTAACGTCCTTCCACTGAAAGTGATTATCTCTCTCTCTCAGGGCTGGGTGTAAAAAAGTATGTATGCTTATATCAGTGCCCTGTATAAATACATTTTCTTCCGTTCGTTCGTTCTCTCTCTCTCTCTCTCTCTCTCTCTCTCTCTCTCTCTCTCTCTCTCTCTCTCTCTCTCTCTCTCTCTCTCTCTCTCTCTCTCTCTCTGCTCTCTCTCTCGTTCTCTCTCTCTCTCTCTCTCTCTCTCTCTCTCTCTCTCTCTCTCTCTCTTCTCTCTCTCTCCTCTCTCTCTCTCTCTCTCTCTCTCTCTCTCTCTCTCTCTCTCTCTCTCTCTCTCTCTCTCTCTCTCTCTCTCTCTCTCTCTCTCTCTCTCTGTATGTGTATGTGTGCGTGTCTTTGTGTGTTTATCTCTGTTTGTCTGTCTGTCTGTCTGCTAGTCTGTGTGAGTGTGCGTTTGTGTTGAGAACTTGCTGAACTGATGAGTGGCTGTACATTATCAAAAACATTAAATCACCCCATTAATTTTTGTGTCATCATAAAACCCTTTATTTTGTTAAGTCCTGCTGCAGTCTTAAGGGCCAGCCACACGTCAGCTTAAATCGCACGACTGTACGATACGATTCGATCAAGTGACGAAAATGTGATTCGCGCTTCGAGATCACGTGATCGAATCGTATCGTACAGTTGTGCCATTTTAGCTGACATGTGACTGGCCCTTCACAGGCAATGTATATGATTATAAAATGAGGAAGGGAAACAGGGATGGGGGGGAGAGAGTGCACTCAGGGGGTAGGTAGGCAGAGGTACACACAATAATCACGCACGGACACACGTGCGCACGCACACGCACACACGCACGCACGCACACGCACGCACACGCACACACACACACACACACACACACACAATGCACGCACGCACACATAGAGAGAGAGACTTCAAACTTCA
Organism: Phymorhynchus buccinoides; assembly: GCA_017654935.2. Taxonomy (NCBI): domain Eukaryota; kingdom Metazoa; phylum Mollusca; class Gastropoda; order Neogastropoda; family Raphitomidae; genus Phymorhynchus; species Phymorhynchus buccinoides. Next base: position 22,774,053 of record CM065691.1, read on the forward strand.
AATACTATATTTTACAAGGATAAGAATTTAGGCTGGGCCTAGTCTTCCATTCTGTCCTTGGTTCTAAGCATGCAACATGTAAGTAATACTATAAACGAACATTAAGAGAAAGATCGTCAACAGAAACAACAAACAGTAGCAGAAATATATAACAACCACATCAGAGAGAGAGACAGAGAGAGAGAGAGAGAGAGAGAGAGAGAGAGAGAGAGAGAGAGAGAGAGAGAGAGAGAGAGAGAGAGAGAGAGAGAGAGAGAGAGAGAGAGAGAGAGAGAGAGAGAGAGAGAGAGAGAGAGAGAGAGAGAGATGCAACGTGAAATTGATGTAGAATAACACCCCGTCCTACCCCTCCCCTTGTATCCTAACTGCGCGTTATGAAAGCTGCATTAATTGCAACCCGTCTTTTGAAGACCCCATCTTCAGTTTAAATGGTAGAATCGTTCATTAAAGCAAGGGAAACGACTCCTCCTCCTATGGTGTTTGAAGCCAGGACATAAAGTTTAATGACGTTTGTGTGGATGTCTGGTCTGAATTTGGGATACATGTTCATAAGTGATAGTGTACCAACGGTGTAGAATCGTTTTTCGTATTAATTTGCTGTAGAAGAAAAGTAGGATAAACTGAATGAGGCGACGGTGTTATAACACTTCCTTTGTCGTGGCTGAGAATCTGCAGTCTGTTGCTATCATTCGGACCCTTTCTATATTCCCACAGGTCTACGTTCTACAGCATTTTAGATACCACACCTTTTGGTCCCAAAATGTGACCCAGCACAACGAAAGGGACATTAAGTGTCAAACTGACCATTCTGAGAAAATTATACATTTGTAAACTTCAGACGAGTGTCTTTCTCCTGATACAAGAACCATGTTTGTATCTTTTTCCGTTCCAGAGTTATGAGCATTTAAAGTTAGTAGGGTGAGCGTCGGCCATTTTGAGAAAACAGTGTCTACAGTCTAACCTAGCCGAAGAAAAGGCATTGACCTACTCGTTGTAAAACACTTATAAGGCCCTTTAGAGACCCTATTAAAGATATTATCCGGTAAAGGTCACAAAAATGAGATTTTTGAGTTTGCAAGCCAATTGTGAGAAACTAGCCCAGCGACGTAATGTCCCTTTCAAGGTGCTGGGTCACACATAGCACACTCCCATTATGTGTTGGACGAAACGACTGGGAATATAAAACATAATAGGACAGACATGGTACCTAAGTACTGTTGGAACATTTAGGTCTAGCCCATTAGGATCATTAGGATAGTCATAGCATCACAAAGCCTGCAGAATTCACCAGTTCTAAGATATAAAAGTTTGAAAAATAAAAGGTACCTTCTATTATATTTTGTAATCATTTAGCATTCATTTCAGCACTAAGCCAAAACACAAGTCTTCCTGTAGCCTATTTGTCTAAAGCAGTACGCAACTAATCCCAATTGAAAAAATATATACCAAATGAATTATCTTCTTCATTATCAATTAAACTCTTTATCGGAAGTGGTTCGGTTGTTTTAGCCCTTTAATTTCTTTCTTTTTCTTTAAACAACAACAAAAAAAACTAAGGAGAAGGTTTCAACCCAGTGTACCCGTGTTTTTGCTGCGGGCCATTAAAAACTGAAAAAGGATAACAACGATGTGTGCTTACTGCGTCTGTTTCAAGTTGCGACGGTTGCGTGTCAGTAGTAATCTGCCCTTACTACACCAGCACCTGCTACAAACAGGGATGCGTTTCACGCCGTAATGAGCGCTCTGGCGAATTATCTCCCCTACCCGGTAGAGGCGTCAGGCCGACGAAGGGTATTGTAGGCTATCCCGACAGTCTTTTTGCTATTATGGCATCGTCTTCCGGTTCCGCTAAGGAAGAGGAGGATGAGTTCTGGACCTTGCCTGCTTTATCAACATTTTAATGTTATTATGGCGAGGAGAAGAAGAAGAAGGAGGAGAAGAAGATGGAGAAGGGCAAAGATTCAAATCTGAATCTCATTACATCGAGTTTCTTTATTTGATCAACGCTCACAGACTATTGATAAAACAAACTGTCGTCCGCACTTCTTTTTTTCTACCTGTACTTTAGAAGTTTAGATTGAAGTTTTCTGGCTTGCCAATGAAAACCAGCACATTCTCCCTCCCCATTCTACCTCTCTCTCTCTCTCTCTCTCTCTCTCTCTCTCTCTCTCTCTCTCTCTCTCTCTCTCTCTCTCTCTCTCTTTATTTTATTATTTTGACGACAGTACAAAACATCTGAAATCAAATATTTCCAAATTTGCACTTATTACCGCCACTTCTTTCTTTCTTAATTTTTTGTTCATAATACAGTAAATTATTTCATACCACTCGGATTCTATCTTTTCTTGGTTTAAACAAGATTTATTCAAATGAAGCACATACATCAGCTGTATACTATCTTTTCTTGCTCATCCCCTATCTTTGCTACTTCATCTACACAGTAATTATTTATATCGTACAGTCAAACCTCTCTTATAAGACCCTCCGTTAAAAGACCTCCTGTCATTTAAGACTGATTTTTTAAACGGATTAATGTAGCTTACTATATTTTATGTATAAAACTGACCTCTGTTATAAGACCCCTCCAAATTACGACCCATTTTTCTGACTTTTTCGAAGTCTTAAGATAGAGTCCATTCTTGACGTATCTTCCGTTCACCCCCACCCTCCACCCTGAGCTCTTCCTTCCCCAACTTCAACGTGATGTATGTACAGTTTCAAAGCGTAAACTGTTCTATGCTCTTTTTCTTTGTTTCTACTTTTGGCCATCTTGTACTTTAGTAGTCACTTCACTACTCATTTTTGCTACCCTCAATCTCAAAGTCTGCTTTTTTCAGTTTTATAAAAAATAAACCTAAGCTGATCCAAACCTATCCATTTCAACCACCAAAAAATGACAGAATGTCGCTTCTCAGTGAAAACGTTCAATGCGAAAACTGGGGGGGGGGGGGGGGACTAAAGTACGTGATAGCCCTACTGTTACATTTATTATGACCAAACCTTTCCCATTGACAAATTCGGATGGATGTTGATTTGTTTGTATGTTGTTCTATCCACCATTGTTGATGTGTACTGTGTGTGTGGAGGGTCATAAAGGCGAACTTGGCACATTCTTTTTTTGAGAATGATGCTTTGTTTGTCTCACTCTGGTTCTGACCCACGCACTGCTAGGTGATTGCTATCGTAATCAACTTTGGTGGAGGGGAATTAATTAGAAAGAGAGTGTTGACCCTTTGTTCAATTTCGTTTTCCCATTGACAATTTATTTGACTTTATTGGTGCTGGAAAGAATGGCAGCTGTGAGCCTTGACACCCTTTATGAGAAATGACCCCCATCCCTATGATATTTGTTATTGTATTTGAATGTGTACATGCTCTTAGCGTCTAATGTTCTAGATGTGATTCAATAACCATGCAATGTAGTCCAATGTATGTTTAATGTCAACGTCTGAGTTCTGATCGTGACACCTGAATGGAATGTGCTGTTATGTCTCTCTTTATTTTAGAGATAATGAAGATATTTTGGTTGGATTTGATTATTTTTATATCTACGTCACTGATTCTGAATTTATCAACATAATTACAAACTTGGGGTTTACTTTATTACCACCAGCAGTCCATAATTGAAGAGTTAAGTTTAAATATTCAGCAGGCAACCCACCTCAAGAGACTCTGCACTGTTGCTGAATGAGTCCCACTTAATCTTACAAATTTAATTTCTAAGCAAGCAAAGGTCATGCTGAGACTGAAGTGGAGAGACAGACAGACAGGCACAGGGAGAGAGACAGACAGTGGATGACACAGAGATTCAGACTTTTTGTTTTGTTAACGAGAGGGCCAGACAGACAGATACAGACAGGAGACACAAGAGTTTATCCCCCAAACCCATTTTAGTGATTTTGAACAGAACACCCCCACTAATCAATCTATCGCAGGCTATCTGAAGTGGAATCCCATTTGTCACGTTGTGATACCATGTAGTGCAACTAAGAGAGAGAGAGAGAGAGAGAGAGAGAGAGAGAGAGAGAGAGAGAGAGAGAGAGAGAGAGAGAGAGAGAGAGAGAGAGAGAGAGAGAGAGAGAGAGAGAGAGAGAGAGAGAGTAATGTCGAAGTATTTTCCACACCGAATCCCCCCCCCCCCTTGAACAAGTATCGCACGTGGCTTCTGTTGTACGCAGCTGTGATTTGATTCATTTGCAAAAGAAAAAGAAACCCTAGCCCAGTTCCGCTCAACTGCCTTGCTGATCACTTGCCCGGCCATCCCAATCAAATTATTTCCCCTGTTTCCAATCCCAGCAACCACTTGGGTGGCGCTGCGAGCAGTGGCGGAAGCGCAGCGCAGGGGAGCTAATGATTTGATTGGAGCATCTCTAGTCTGGATTGTGTTACTTGCCAAAACCCCACCTTTGACGTTTTATCATTGCCCGGGTTTCTGTCAATTGCAACGAGTCACGGGTCTGTCTGTCTGTCTGTCTGTCTGTCCTCCGTGTTTATTTGGTCGAGTGGTTTGATACCTTGGTTAGTTAATTGCTTTGTTGGTTGATTGCTTGGCTGGTTTAATAATTCGGTTTGGGGTTTAGTCGGTAGGCGGATTGGCTACGTACTCATTATTATAACTATTATACCCGGTTTTTTTACTCCCAGCAAGGACCCTATACTATTCTTGCTCCCAGTTCTGGGGCAGTGGGTGGATGCCTTGTGCCTCCATACGGGGAGCTGGACGACCCCGCCCCCTCCACGAGTCTCTCCCCGTGGGGTCTTTCGTAAAAATAGTTCCCCCACCTTCTGGAAGTTCTGTGCTTGTAACTTCGTCTAATCTGCCACTCTCTTTGACTCTGCCTTTTCCCTTTGCTTCTTTCATCTACTATCTTTCTGACTTAATGGCCCATTCTCCTGCCTTTTTTTCAAATAATGTTTCTCCTTTGAGCTCCTCCGAAATCGGAATGTGTCGGCTGTACGCAGCGGGGAGATCAGTGAAAACTGAAAACCGGACACATACGTACCTTGTCCATTATGGCCATATGGCCTGGGAACGCGGAAGAAGAAGAAGTGCTCCCAGTTCTAACAGAACGGGAGTACATTGGGATGAGAACGAGAGCTGTGCGTTTCTCTGTCTGTCCTTGGTGTGTGTGTGTGTGTGTGTGTGTGTGTGTGTGCGTGGGTGTGACCAAACTGCGTTCCAGTTCATAAACCACTGAACCGATCGTAACGAACAAAACACAAAACCCACTGACCATAGGAAAACAAATTGACTCCCTTGACAAGGGAGATAATTTGTAGCTATCTTTGCCCTTGAGCTGGGGGTGCAGTGTATATGGCTCTTCCATCTTGTTTCATTTAGGTCCGTGGCAGGCTCTTTCATTCTTCATACACGTTTTGGTTAAATCATTTCATTGTCGGGACAAATGAGTCTTTTCTTACCTCCACCGACGATGTTTTGTTGGTTTGTCGATCTGAAAAACAACAACAACAAAACATTACCGGTACTCAAAAATATATGAACTGATAAGCGACGAAATTTTTGTGAATAAATAAAACATCAAACAAAGACTATCCTTAAAAGCTGAGTAGAAGTAATCTTCGACCTTTCACCGCCAATGTCGCATTTATGCACCACAGTGATTTAACACCCACGCCACTAAAAGGCATCAAACCAGGGCCTGTTATCCAAATACCCTATTTTCTTAATTTTTGGAGGTAAGGATAAGGCATAACTGATGTTATACATGTCACAAGAGGAATTCCCAATGTTGCAGATATTTTAGCAACATTTTGAGCTTTGTTTTCAACAATTATTGTCATTAATGATTAACTCAATTATTTATCATTTTTGTCCAAAAGATGGAACAGACAAATCTGAGTTTTCCGCTTGTGACGTCACTGTCATGTGACTATCAGTGCTCTTTGTCCCGACTAGTTATACACTGAACAGGGAATTCCGTAAGCTGCTCCGTTAAGCCTCCCCATGTATTGAGCTATTATTAGATTGCATATTTTCAATAGTTTAAATGGATGAAAATCTATTAAAACAATTTTTATAGGGGTTTAACTGCTCTAGTCAGATACATAATACATGATTGTAAAAAAAAAAGCAGGAAATCATACGTACTAGTTTTATAGTGATTTTATGTGTTCAGTAAATTCAATCGTTTATTTTGTAAACATATTTTTGCGGTAGCCATCTTTATATCATAAAATCTGTCTATTATCTTTCTTAAAATAACGATTATAGTCCTTTTATTACAAGACCCTTGCCGGGTTGGTCAGTATGTCTCCTTTTACTGTACCTTTTTGAAGAATGACCTTTGCGTGATAATTACTTCCTCCTTGAAAGACATGTTTTGGTCTTTTTCTCTTTATGAACAACATTAGTT
>CM065691.1:22790426-22792926 GCA_017654935.2 Phymorhynchus buccinoides
GCTGTCTGTAAAGTTTCTGTGAAATGCAGAAAGGGGAGTATAAAACTAAATAACGGTGGATGTCTTCATATTCTTTAAGATGTTGTTTATGACAAAGAGAACGGGGAAAGGCTATTGCGAGAAGAAGAAAAACAAAACGCCACAAAGTTTTGATTTGATATTGTTCTTTGTTTTGTCCTCCTGCTTGTTTGTCTAGTTCCCAGTAGGTGGGAGCTCTCGGCATGGATGCTGAATGGAGAGGATAGTCATCTCCAATCGGGAGGCGGTTTCTGATTTATTTAGTGTTTTTCTCTCTGTGTGTTGTCTGCCTATTTGTCTATATGTCTGTCTTTCTGTCTGTCCCTATTTTAACCCTTTCATCGCCACTGTCGCCTCTTGGTACCACAATGATTGAACACCCATGTCACTAAAAGGCATCAAATGAGGGTCTGTTATCTAATGACCTTATGGTCTTAATTTTGGGAGATAAGAATAGGCCGAATAGGCCTTAATTTATGGATGTCACAAATGAATCCCAAATATTGCAGATGAAATCAATTCTCTACCCAGGTAAGTTTAATGGAAAGTTTTGGCTGAAAAATGGCTGGCGTTGAATTGCTCTAAACGTTACGAACTGGTGTTTATGACATTCTGTGGAGAACTAAGTATCCACTAATATTTTTAAAAAAATGTTCTCTTAGTTTGTAGACGACTTGACCTGAATTGTCATTGACATAATTTTTTTTATTATTCCGTTTTATTTGTTTGTTTACTTCTTTTTTTTTTTTTTTTTGGGGGGGGGCTTTTAGTTTCGTGTTTGGTTTAGTTTTCGCTATTGTGCTGTTTAGCAGATTTAAAAAAATTATACATAGGTAAAATGTTTTATGAAAAAAATGTTGGTACACTTTTTGGTAGCCAGAGAAGTGTTATGCCACTCTGTACCGGGGTGTGGTTGGGTATTAGGTATTATTATGTATTTGGTACTTTATAGTCACAGAGGCGTCTCTGCGAAATTCGGATTGCTCCCACCTGGAGAGTGCGTCGCAACCAGAGGCACGCCACCTTTTTTTCTTCCGGTTTTTGCATGCGATTTTTGTGTGACTGATAAGGAAGGAAAGGGGTGTGTGTTACATTTTGACCAAATGACAGCTTTTTCGTTGCCACTGGGCTTAGCGTGTGCTAAGTGCATGGGCACACGGGACATCGATTTATCGTCTCATCCGAAAGGCATTGGGATCATTGAGTTCAGTTGGTTACTAGAGTACGTTATGTCACAGAGTACGCCACAATGTGTACATTTTGCATTTTGTGTGATTTTTGTTCTCTCTCTCTCTCTCTCTCTCTCTCTCTCTCTCTCTCTCTCTCTCTCTCTCTCTCTCTCTCTCTCTCTCTCTCTCTCTCTCTCTCTCTCTCTCTGTGTCTCTGTCTCTGTCTCTGTCTCTCCCCCCCCCTCTCTCTCTCTCTCTCTCTCTCTCTCATCTCTCTCTCTCTCTCTCTCTCTCTCTCTCTCTCTCTCTCTCTCTCTCTCTCTCTCTCTCTCTCTCTCTCTCATGCAAGTGTGAATGGAAGTAGTGTGAATGACTATTTTATTTTGTCAAATGATTGGTATAACCTTTTATGTGACATGTGTGACCTACATATTGCTGACAGGTTGGAATCAGACCATTTTCCCGTTGAATTTTGTGTTGTTACTTCCCTTGTTAGTTCTAATAAAAATGTAGTTAATGGTGAGGTAGAAATCATAGAAAAGATTAAATGGAACGACGAAAATGGTAATGTGTTCTATTCAAACATGTGTGGTGATAACATACAAGATAAACTGCATATTGCCTTAGAATTAATTGATGAAAATGTTAATGAAGCATTAGAAATGTTTAACGACTGTGTTAGGGAATCTGCTGCTTCCATGAAAAAGACCCTAAAAATTGATAGCATTAATATTGATTAATATTAAAAAAATCGGGACTTTACTGGTTTTGCACTGCCTCCGGGCATTGCCTCCAGTATTGTTCCCACCATATTTGTATTTACAAATGTCCCATATGTGTCTGATTCAGACCAAGAGGACGTAAAACTCCATTTTCTCTCTCTCATAGCATTAATAGTAATAGGCAAAATTGGTTTGACATGGATTGTAAAAACAACAGAACAGAGGTACGCAGATTATTAAGAGCATTTCGTACAGCTTCAAGTCAAGCTAGCAAGGACAGTCGTGACACTGATAAGGCAAAAAAGGTTCAACACGCTAACAATAATAACACACAAGCAAGAAGAGAATATAAAAAGCTTTTAGAGAGAAAGCGTAAAGAATGTAATCGAAATATTTTAGATAAGCTATGCGAGTCAATTAATAATCAAAAAGAATTTTGGACATGCATGAATAAAGTATCTTTGAAAAAGAAGCAACCTAAAAACAACATTCCCTTAGAAAATTGGTTTCAGCACTTTAAAGCTCTTTTAGATGTAGAGACTCAAGATGCTAACACTTTCGATATTCCAAACATGAACAATGATTTTATGA
>CM065691.1:22805426-22830426 GCA_017654935.2 Phymorhynchus buccinoides
TCTCTCCCCCCCCCCCTCTGCAAATCCTCCAGGGAACCGAGGGAGGCAAATGAGAAGGGGGGGGGGAGGGAATAAATTAACTTGTAACATCTAAATTCAATGGACTCGGTGCTCCTGCGATTCCAAGCCGAGCTGGTTCCTCCGAGCCTAATGACTCGCCATCTTGGATTGCATTGTCCGGAAGGAGTGGAGAGTTGTCGGTCGTGCTCGCTTGTTCACCGACCACCAACCCGTGCTCCTGATTCGCTCCCTTTGTCGGGCAGCAAATTTGAATTTGTCGTCTGAATGACTCCGGCCGTCTGTTGGTTGTATTGAAGAAGAATGAGGCCCGCTACAACAATGACGACGAGAGCTTCTTGATTCTTCGGGTGGCCCCTGCTGCCTGATTTCTGAGATCTGTGATCTAGGGGGAGGAAACTTGCTATTATTGTTCGGATTCTGTGTGTGTGTGTGTGTGTGTGTGTGTGTGTGTGTGTGTGTGTGTGTGTGCGCGTGTGCGTGTGCGTGTGCGTGCGCGCGTGTGTGTATGTGTATGTGTGTGCGTGTGTGTGTATCAGTATGTGTGTGCGCGCGCGTGCGTGCGTGCGTGTGTCTGTGTGTGCTAAATGCATTTTTAACGACGAAGATCATCTATCTTCCTTCCCTTTTATTTCCATATTTCCATTGGACGGCAAAGGAGAAAAAACACCTCGCTTTATGATAATGTTTTTTAAAAATGAAAGAAAATGAACAGATGAGATCGGACGGGGGGGGGGGGGGGGGGGGGGGGGGGGGGGGGGAGGGAGGGGGGGGGGGCTTTAAGGAGGGAGAGAGAAAATGAAGATGAAAAGTTCTTAATGAATACATTGATGATGATGCTGAGGGGGGGGGGGAGGAGGAGGAGGAGGAGGAGAACGAAGTGGATGATACCAGAATGAAAAGAAAAAGTTCAAAGATGATTATGGCAATGGATCCATGATCTACGACCATGTTCTGCAGTCATGAGGCATAACGAACAGACTGAAACAAAATACATTGGATCGTGCGGTTGAACAAATTTTAAGCAACACAAAGGGAACTCGTATTGCCTACCTCTACAGCTTGCTATGTGGGTCGCGTGAATTGAGGCGTCCTCGAAGCAGAATGGTGGTCAAAGGGTATTGACGAAACTATGACAAACGGGTCACAGCATGTAACAAAACCCTGTAATATATATAAGCTTGTACGAACGATTGTTGTCCGCTATTAAAATATCAATCGTCATCGTCAATATCATCATTAGAGCTTATCATCATCATCATCATCATCATCATCATCATTACTATCATCGTCGTCTTCAATATAATTATAGTCATCATCAACTACAATGTCGTTGTCATCGTCGTCCCTATTGTAGCAGCAGCAGCAGCAGCAGCAGCAGCAGCAGCAGCAGCAGCAGCAGCAGCAGTAGTAGTAGTAGTAGTAGTAGTAGTAGTAGTAGTAGTAGTAGTAGCAGCAGCAGCAGTAGTAGTAGTAGTAGTAGCAGCAGCAGCAGCAGCAGCAGCAGCAGCAGCAGCAGCAGTAGTAGTAGTAGTAGTAGCAGTAGTAGTAGTAGCAGCAGCAGCAGCAGTAGTAGTAGTAGTAGTAGTAGTAGCAGTAGTAGCAGCAGCAGCAGCAGTAGTAGTAGTAGTAGTAGTAGTAGTAGTAGTAGTAGTAGTAGTAGTAGTAGTAGTAGTAGTAGTAGTAGTAGTAGTAGTAGTAGTAGTAGTAGTAGTAGTAGTAGTAGTAGTAGTAGTAGTAGTAGTAGTAGTAGTAGTAGTAGTAGTAGTAGTAGTAGTAGTAGTAGTAGTAGTAGCAGTAGTAGTAGCAGTAGTAGTAGTAGTAGTAGTAGTAGTAGTAGTAGTAGTAGTAGTAGCAGCAGTAGCAGCAGTAGTAGTAGTAGTAGTAGTAGTAGCAGCAGTCATAGTAGTAGTAATAGCAGCAGCAGTCGTAGTAGTAGTAGCAGCAGCAGCAGCAGTTGTAGTAGTAGTAAGGTAGCAGCAGTATAAGGAATCAAAATCATCGGCAGTCCTTGTTCTTATTGTCATCACTGTTACAGAAGACAAAAATGTTTAACCCAGCGCTACATTGATTAAGGTGTCTGGACACGTGAACATTTTTCGCTCTTTCCCATGGCAACACATAATATTACTTGCATAATACCACTGTTGCTATGGGGAAAGAGTGAAAGATGTCTACGTGTACAGAGGCCTTTATCAGACATGTTCAAACCTGATAAAACTCCAAATGTATAATATAGCTAGTTGTCGTGTTTTGTTGTTGTTTAGAAGTTAGTAGTTGTTGACAATGTTGTTGTTTTCCACATGTAACTAGCTTTATTTTCTCCACCCCCGTATTTGACTTGATTACATTGTTAATGGGAGGGGGGAAGGGGAGGTATTCTTATGGACCGGGAAGTGGGTACAAGGGTGCCATCCAAACAGTCTGATTTTCTTTCTATATTGTCCCTAAAGTTTATTATTTCATCGTAATTGAAAATGTCAAAGTATCATTAACCTCCACACTCATTCACATTAAAATATGGCTGGGTAGAGGAAACAGAGACTTGAAAAGAAATCAAAAGGGGGAAAAAAGTAAAGAGCAAGCAAAGGAAAGATAGATAGAAATTTGTTTTACGTCCTCCGACCTGCTTAAAGGCACATATGGGACATTGTGTTAGGACGAAGATGGGGGGAAAAAGTAAAGAAAGAAAACACTAACTGTGTTAATACCAAAAAAGACCAAGCCTAATTGACAATTTCATAAACCCTGCCTCTACTTTTATTGATTCACTTTAGAAGATAGTGTACAAGGGCAACATTTACTATCCCCCTCCCAGGTATTTTTCTTTCTGCAGAGCTTTTTTATTAATTTTTCTTCGGGGAGATGCTGTCCTGAGACATTTCGAACATCCCTTTTGCTTGAACATCCGAGGACTTCAAGCAAGGACGGTAACTCAGAAAGTGCACGCGCAGGCCGGTGGGGGTTCTCTTTTCCTTGATTACAGACCTGCCCTGGTCGGGCGCCATGTTTGAAGCTGAATGCAACGACTGTAGAAAACGTGGCCACGTGTAATTAACGCGCATAAAACGTTTCTAGTCGTTTCGCAACAGATCAGTTGGTGCTGGAATTAAGCGGGGAGATTTCATTTCTTTGAAAACCGTTGGCATCAAAAGCATAAATCCCGGGGTTTGGGAGGAGGGAGGGTAGAGGGAGAGCTGGATCTTTTAGTATTATAGTGATGCTGCTCTTTGTAGGCTCCTCTCTCCCCTGCGGCGTACCAGTAGGGGAGGGAGGCCGTTAAAAGTTTTGTTCAAACGCTTATGTTTGTGTTTCAGCACATGGTTCCTGGTCTCTTTTTCTCCTCTCCCCATACCCTTACCCCCCCCCCCCCACCCCACCCCCTTTCCCCCTTTCTCTTACTCATCTAACTTTCTTTCTTGCCCTTCATTTTCTCATTAATATTTAAGAAGAAAATGAAGAAGAAGAAGAAGAAGAAGAAGAAGAAGAAGAAGAAGAAGAAGAAAGACGGTGGTGGTGAGTTGTAGTGTGGACTGGTGGTGTAGTGATGGTGGTAAAAGTTGAAACTTTGTTGCATATCACTATAAAGTTTTTGCCAGTGTCCCCCCCACCCCTCCCATCCTTCTTCGTCACTATCTTTTACTTTCCCTGTCCTTCTCTTTATATTATCTCATCCTTTCCTTTCTTCTTTGATTTCCTCTTTTCTATATGATGTAAAAAGTACGGCATGTCGATTTTTACATTGTACAAAATAATGTCTGGAAGAAGAAAAACCCTAGCTCATACTATAATTCAGACTGGAAAGGAAGTTGATCAAAACTTTCCCTCATAAAAACGATTGCTGTATTTGTGTTCGTGTTTTAAGTCCCCTGTGAATAGAAAGATGATAACCACACAAAAAATGAATAAAAATAAGAAAAGAATAATAAGTGAAGGGAACATATATAAACCAAACAAACAAAACACGAAGGAAAGGAAAATAAAAGAATTAAAACTTTATAAATCAAAATGAAGAAGGGAAAGAAAGATCATAAATAAGATTAAAGAAGAGAAAGAACGAAAGAAAAACAACAACAACAACGAAGAATGAGACGCAGAGAAGAACAAGGTTGTAATGCATCATTTATCTGTCCGTCTGTCTGCTCCGCTATCTATCTAAATGCTAACATTATGCTTCATGGTAATAATTCGTGTGTCTGTTTCACTTTTCTAATGTGATGAACGTTTTTGATGAGAGTTTACGGTGGAGGGTTTGGCAACAAAGATACAAGAATCCAAACACGTTTGTCTTGGATGACACTGCAGCACCCGTGTTTAATGAATCCGACCGTGGCACTAGAAACTGAATCGGACCGTTAAACAGAGGCTTTAGACTGTAGTAGCAGACAAGCGGTAGGACTTGGTCTCCATGCCTTCATTATAGTAGGCCTACAACTACTGTACTGTCTTGTCTTTGACAAAGTTCTAATGACCGCTCCGAACGATCCGCGAGTAATCGAAGCACGTTAATTAACAGTTTTGAGTTCTGAAACATTGCACCGCCCTCCTGCCGTTACCTGTAATGAAGCCCCCCCCCCCTCTCCCCTCCCACCCCCCCCTTTCCCTCTTTTGTTTTTAAACAGTTCAAACTCATCTCTCGCTTTGTAGTTCTTTTATGTTTATATCAAATCCGAATCCCAAAGCCAGGCGCCAGACTTCGTGGGTTTTTTTTGTTTTTTTAATTTCTCAAGAGAAACAGATGTTTTAGTGGAATTGTATAGTAAGATATGTGTGTGTGTGTGTGTGTGTGTGTGTGTGTGTGTGTGTGTGTGTGTGTGTGTGTGTGTGTGTGTGTGTGTGTGTGTGTGTGTGTGTGCGTGCGTGTGCGTGTGTGTGTGTGTGTGCGTGTGTGTGTGTGTGTGTGTGTGGGGGGGGGGGGTCTGGGTGTGGGGGGGGGGGGGGTGTAGTCGCCGACAACCGATTTGAATGATTTGTGAATGAAAATAAAACCCACTTAAAAATCACCAACAGCCAGCAAGGTCATAATAATCGACAGGAAGCTTCCTTTTTCACTTGCCTACCCCTCACCCAAATTTGATAAAAATCCGTCCAGTAGTTTTTGAGAACATTGATACACAGTCACAATACAATGCATATGTCACGGGAAATATTGGAATCCGGGAAAATTCCGAATTGTCCCGAGTTTGGGAAAATTCGGAATCTTCCCGGGAAAATTTGGAATTCTGATTTTTCCCCGGATTGGTCTCGGTAAAATTCAGAATTCTGATTTTCCCCGGGAAAATTCCGAAATTTCCCAAGCTTGCATCGAAGTTACATGAATTGTGTGTGACAGAGGAAAACTTGAAAATTATAATGTTGAATGTGGATTAACTGAATAAGCATTACATCATCAAGAATGACAACAGGAATATTAACAAACAAACGTAATCATTATATGATAATAATTATAATAAATAATAATATCCAAATGATTCATAATGCTGTAGGCCTATAACAAAATCCAAACAATATAAAACAAATCATAACACATGTTATAAATATTACTCTTAGACCCAACCATACACACTTACAAACGTGCACACACGCACATGCACGCACACATGCGCGCGCACACGCGCACACACACACATGTGTGCGCGCACACATACACACACACACACACACACACACACACACACACACACACAACACACACACACACACACACACACACACACACACACACGCGCGCGCGCGCGCGCGCGTGACCTATAACTAATATGAGAGAGAGAGAGAGAGAGAGAGAGAGAGAGAGAGAGAGAGAGAGAGAGAGAGAGAGAGAGAGAGAGAGAGAGAGAGCATCAGACATAAGACATTTTATGGACTAAAAACACATAGGTTCGTTTCGATATGAGATTTGGGAAGAGGGGGTATCGAGCACTGACACTAACCCAGGAAAACCAGCAGATGGGTGTACAAATCAAAATCAACAGCACGCACGCGCGCGCGCGCGCGCCCCTGTCAAGTTCTGTCCTTTTTGTTATCAAATTAAACACTCACACGCCTTCACAAAAGTTTATGGAACACCTGCAAAGAACTTGTCATGGAAAGGTATCGCAAAAATCTGATATAATTGATACACTATTTATATTTCATACAGTAATTTACTAATAAAGCATCTCTTTCTTAGCTGTATTTGATGTGGAATATTCAACATTATTAGGTACAAATCCATTATTGATAATTAGGTATGTTTGTGCACGAATTCCTAATGTATTTGTGTTAAGTGCATTGTGATCACTACAAAATAATTTGGACTCTAAATGCTTTTGAATTGTAACTGAATCGTTTTCTATGGCATGCAGCTACTTGCTTGGGAAAAATCGGAATCTTCCCGGGAAAATTCCGATTTTTCTCAAGGCTGGGAAGATTCGGAATTTTCCCGGGAAAATTCTGAATCTTCCGGGGAAGATTCTGAATCTTCCCAGCCTTGGGAAAATTCGGAATTTTCCCGGGGAAAATCAGAATTCCGATTTTCCCGGGGAAATTCCGATTTTTCCCGGATTCCAAATTTTCCCGTCACTCATACATACATACAGGCATACATGTAAAGATAAACATGCAGACAGACAGACGAAAAACAATACCCGTCGTAGACTTTGTCTGGCCGGGTAATAATGTTCGGGTGGCAACGACTTTAAAAATACACTGACGCACCACGATTAAGTCCCTTGGGTTTTTTCTGGGTAGCTGTGACCCACATACACATGTCCCCCAACTCAAAATTGAGGCTACTCTTTAAAATGATGTTTCGGTTTGAATTCGGGGGCATTTGTATGGGAGTGAGACCTGGTCAAACAAAGATTTATTTCCAGCTATAAGAGGGGAAAACACGTGGAACCCGTGATTTTGACACGTGATCTGGTGGATCTTTAACGAAGAATAAGATCGGTTCTAATCCCAAAACATCTTACGGTGATGCGAGGAAAGGCGAGTGCAGTGCCACAGGTAAACGGAGAACGTATTTTGCACTATTGACGATCAAATGAAGAAAACAGACCACGACTCGCTTCTCAGAAATGGCAACATGATGAACTCAGTAACGAAAAAGCATTAGGTGGGAGGAAAAAAGAAGAAAAAAAGACACGTTTTACGTCAGGTTTTCGTTCCATCGTTTCGCCATCTGTTCTAACCGTTCCGCCATTTTGCAATGCTCCAAAGGGCCACAATCCCGAAGTCTCTTTTAAGAAGGGAGAGAACCCGAGACCAGTGCACGCGCCACGGTTGACGTAACGGGAAGACTCGGATCAAACAGGATGGCAGATCAAAAAGCTAGCATTGCAACACTAAGTAAGAGGAGCATGGTGAGCGAGTGAAAAGAATAAACCACTTCTTCTTCTTCTTCTTCTTCAATCGCTCAGTTTCCTGTCAATTATGAGCGCAGGTGCGCCATGCTGCCGTTAAGCGCCTAACCAAGAAATAGTTAGGCCCAGCAAGTCCGACTTCGGCTGGAATAAATATTTTTGAAAACGTTTCTTGAAACAAAAAAAGGCAGGAGAATCGACCGGTAAGGCAGAAAGATAGTAGATGATAGTAAACAAATGGAAAAGGCAGAGTCAAAGAGAGTGATAGATTAGAGGAAGCTACAAGCACAGAAGTTCCAGATGGTGGGGGGAACTATTTATACAAAAGACACACACACACCTCCGGTATCCCCACGGGGGAGGGGGGGGGGGGGGGAGCCAGTTCTATCCTGTCTTTATTCTGTTCTCTTTCCTACAACAGTTGTTGCGGGACGCAGTACTGATTACCAAGTGCACCGACCTCGAAGACAGAGGGGGTCACCCGTCTTCTGGAAGCTGCAAAGCTGCGAGGGAGTAATGAATCGAGTGAACACTTAAAGACCCCGCACGTCGCGTTTCAAAATCATGGTTTTCACGTGTTTTCCCTCTTATGGCTAGTAAGGAATCTTAAGAAATCTTCCAAGCATAAGAGGGGATGTGACACGTGACGTGGGGGGTCTTTAATGCTCGGTGTACATCTCGTGTGCTGGCTAATACAAAGCATCTGTTTTGTTTCAGTCTGTGTTTTTTCTCACACATGCTGCCATGTCATTCACACCGACTGGCGTGCGTTGTGTACGCACTTAGTCTGCTGTCGCTCATGTTGTTTGGGTCTTGGGGAAGGGAGACCCAAAGAAGCAGACCCGCTTGTGTGTATAACCTGTCATCAAGTCAAAAGCAACAAGGCGTGTGCTACCTTTCACACGATTGTCAAACATGCTGGGTCCTCGGTAGAACACAGATGGACACCGAGCATAAGTGGGCATGGAAAGTGCTTGTTCTGGCAGAGAGCAGAGTCTGGATTAAGATGGACAATAAGCGTAAAGAACAGAACTTAACCAGCCAATCATTTCAGTCAATCAATTAGCAATCATCAATGCCTTATTCATAATTATGTAGTCTTTTTGTTTTGTTCTGTTTGGGAAATTCATTGGTAAAATAACTAATTGTTTAAAGTCAGGGTATGTAGTATTATCATTATTGTTTAGGTACTTCTTCTTCTTCTTCTTCTTCTTCTTCTTCTTCTTCTTCTTCTGTGTTCCCAGGCCATACGGCCATAATGGGTAAGGTTCGTATGTGTCCGGTTTTCAGTTTTCATTGATCTCCCCGGTCGTACAGCCGACACATTCCGATTTCGGAGGAGCTCAAAGGAGAAAAATTATTTGGAGAATTCGTGTTTGAAAAAAGGCAGGAGAATGGGCCAATAAGTCAGAAAGATAGTAGATGACAGAAGGCAAAGAGAAAATGCAGAGTCAAAGAGAGAGACAGATTTGGGGAAGTTTCAAGCACAGAACTTCCAGAAGGTGGGGGAACTATTTTACGGGGAGAAACGGTATCCCCACGGGGAGGTTTAAGCAATTACAGTTATTTTACCAATGAGACATGGCATACAATATAATCCAACGCAGCTTTGTTAATTGATTGTTTCAGTTCAACACTATGCATATGATAAGATCACCTGCACTACCGCTTCCACTTGTTCCTCAATAAGTCTCATCACTCCGAGTCTCTCTCCCAACTCCTCTGCAAGCGTAAAAGTGTGGCCAGTCTAAGTGAAACCCCCTATTAATTACCGAGTTATCTCTTATCGCAACAGGCGTTTGTATGCAATGGCCAATTACTGAGACGTTTGAAGAACGGGAACAGCGTATCACGTAAATGAAAGCCTCAGAGAGGCAGGGCAATCCAATCAACACTCTGAAAGATACGAACCATTGTCTATCTTGTTTTGTAATCCTCAGAGTTCTGTACGAACAAGAGCACCGTGCAGCCAGAAAGAGAGTTTCAGTATTTCTCTATGTGTAGGTCTTAAATAATGTCTTCCAAAAGCCACAGCATCAACGTTCATCATAAAAAAAGTATGCTGACCATGATGAAAATTGAGTTCGATCCCCTAAGATAATAGTCATATCTGTTTTTAATCATACATTTTACCTGGTACATTGCATTTGTATAGATTCCACAAAACTCTGAGTACATACTGTTTAACCTTTTTCGTGTCCTAGTCCCCCCCCTCCCCCCCCCCCCCCCCCCCCCCCCCCCCCCCCCCCCCCCCCCCCCCCCCCCCCAAAAGAAGACGAAACCAACCTGTTTAATTTCAACACTAGCATTTGTCGATAATATACTAAAACAAATATATATAACAAAGCAAAACATGTATTTTTGAAATATTGCTCTTCATTTTACTAAAATTCGTCTAGTTAGGCCTAACTTGGTCCCTTCAAGAACATTATAATAACCGGAAGTTATTTCGTGTGCTAACGATGGGGTTTTTTTGTGTTGTTTTTTTTTATGAAAGAGTAAATATCATGCCCATTACTTAAAACCCTTTCGCCGCCAGCCAGTTTTCAGCAAAAAATACCATTAAGCTTAATTAACTGGGTAGAGAAAATAAAATATCTGTAATATTGCAAATTTCTCTGTGACATGCATAACATTAGGCCTATCCTTACCTCCCAAAATTAAGAAAATAGGGTCTTCAGATAACAGGTCCTGATTTGATGCCTTTTAGTAACATGGGAGTTAGACCATTGTGGTGCTAAAATGCAACATTGGCGGTGAAAGGGTTTTAAACATTTATTTCGTGTAAACGTAGGCCTATGCAAACATCTCTCCATCCATTAGGTATACGTATCAGCTAGCTTCTTTTATCAGCAAGAACGCGAGCAAACCCAAACTTTATCATACACGATGCTATTTCAGCTTCCAGATAATACTCGACATATATCTATGCTTTATCAACCCAAAAGGGTTAATAAAAGGTGGCAAAGCTTTCGCCGTTTTCAACTGACGGAGCGTGGCGCGCGTGTCAGTCACGGCGGAGCTTTATTGTCGTCATAGACCCTCATTAGAGGACCCTTCGCAGAAACGAACATGGCAGCTAGCCACTTGATTCAGAGATATACTATTATCTGCTTGGTAGCTACAGTAGGGGTAGAGATCTTGGATCTTGTTAGTTTGTCTTTGATTCAGGAGGGCCATTTGCGCGGAGATTCACATAACAGCATTTTTTTTTTTTTTTTTTTTTTGTTCACACTCCACTCACTCTTATGTTAATTTTTGTTTTTGTCTGTCTGTCTATCTGTCTGTCTGTCTGTCTCTCTCTCTCTCTCTCTCTCTCTCTCTCTCTCTCTCTCTCTCTCTCTCTCTCTCTCTCTCTCTCTCTCTCTCTCTCTCTCTCGCTCTCTCGCTCTGTGTGAATCTGTCACTCCCTCTTTCTGTCTCTCTTTCTGTCTTGTTCTCTCTATCTGTCTGTCTCTGTCTCTCTATTTCTCAATAACCTTCTTCTTCTCTTTAGTCTCGACCTTTCTCTCTCTCTCTCTCTCTCTCTCTCTCTCTCTCTCTCTCTCTCTCTCTCTCTCTCTCTCTCTCTCTCTCTCTCTCTCTCTCTCTCTCTCTCTCTCTCTCTCTCTCTCTCTCTCTTCTCTCTCTCTCTCTCTCTCTCTCTCTCTCTCTCTCTCTCTCTCTCTCCTTCTCACCCCCCTTCTCTCTCTCTCTCTCTCTCTCTCTCTCTCTCTCTCTCCCTCTCCCCCCCTCTCTCTCTCTCTCTCTCTCTCTCTCTCTCTCTCTCTCTCTCTCTCTCTCTCTCTCTCTCTCTCTCTCTCTCTCTCTCTCTCTCTCTCTCTCTCTCCCTCTCTCAGAGCACAGTAATAACGCTATAATAGCAGGGCTCTTTATGTTATTTATTCCAACAGCTGGGCACAATTAAAGCTAGGAAGTGGCACCAGTGTATCTTTGTGCACACGATCCTATAGATCACTTTTAACGGGCAAAATGTGTGTGTGTGGGGGGGGGGGGGGTGTAGAGAGGTAGAGAGGGTACGGGGATGAAGGGTGAAGGGGCGGAACGTTCGCCGGGATCTTGAAGTAAAGGAAACTTAGCATTATGATTATTATTATTATCAGAATCCTTATTTTCTGCGCTGATGCCACAGTCTGTCATTCACAGAGAGAGAGAGAGAGGGAGAGAGAGAGAGAGAGAGAGAGAGAGAGAGAGAGAGAGAGAGAGAGAGAGAGAGAGAGAGAGAGAGAGAGGGAGAGAGAGAGAGAGAGAGGAGAGAGAGAGAGAGAGAGAGAGAGAGAGAGAGAGAGAGAGAGAGAGAGAGAGAGAGAGAGAGAGATTTAACCAAAGACATTTAGCTGACGCACGTTAAGTGTCTTTTTTTAGGTGAGGTTGAGAATGACAATGAGGATGAGGAGGAGGACAACGACAATTAATTATAATGATGGTGATGATAACGATGATGATGATAACGATAAACGGATGCGCATAGAATAAACAGTTACCCCAAGGGTAGAGTCATTACTCTTGGACTCGTTTGCTGTGTGAGGATGTGGTAATGACATCAATAACTGCTCGCATTATAACAATTATAATAATTAACAAGGGCGTCGCCGAGCGGCAGACATGTCCGTCACCAGCAATGCCACGCACTTGCGACACCCCGTAGAGTGTCACATCCTGACACAAAATTGGAAGGGATTATGTCTTCTAGTTCACGAGATACAGCTTGAAGAAGAAATATATAGCGCAAAGAAGGAAATTTCGGTTTTCAAGGTCAAACTTCAAGGTCAAGGTCAGCATGGCGATAATTTATGCTCGGATGTTTTCTACTCTAGGGTATACAGTACCACACTCAATCTGAAGGGCTTCTGTCAAGTACAAATGTGGAAAATAAAGCTTAAAACCCAGTGTGTAGACCCCTACCACTTTCAAGGCCTACCGATCTCCCGGGCCGTGACCTTGACCTTGATTGGTATGCCATCATCAGAAAGGGCATAAGCCAAAGTACCTCCATGCCAAATTTGAAGACTCTAAGACCAACGGTTTTCAAGGTCGTACGCCAAGGTCATGACCTTGACCTTGATCATTCATGTCCGGATCTCTTCCTATTAAGGTGGCACACCTCCACACAAAATGTGAAGCGATTGTGCCAACCCGTTCGGA
The DNA here is from genome assembly GCA_017654935.2 of Phymorhynchus buccinoides. Classification (NCBI taxonomy): domain Eukaryota; kingdom Metazoa; phylum Mollusca; class Gastropoda; order Neogastropoda; family Raphitomidae; genus Phymorhynchus; species Phymorhynchus buccinoides. The sequence continues at coordinate 22,817,933 of CM065691.1, forward strand.
AGATATCCTTGGGACAGGCTGAAAAACAAACAAACAAACATACAACAACAAAACAAAAATACAAACCAGCCGACCGCAAAGTCCTTCACCTATGGTGACGGACAATAATGCTTATATAGCGCATAATCTTGCAAAGCAACTCAATGCGCTTTTCACTCACCATTCGTACAAACATTTCTAACAGACTGGTTCACGTATCCTCACCATACATCTCTATGAAAAGGAATACATTAGAGAATGCATTGCATATAATCATAACACAACACACTAACACCCACCTCCCTTCACCCCCCCCCCCCCACCCCACTCACCCCATCCCAACCATCCCCCCGCTCCCCACCCCCACCCACCCCCGCCCCCCTACTCCCCACCCCCACCCCCCACCCCATACACACACGCGCACGCATTATTGCTAAAGTGTTGGGTTTTTTTTAAACACAACTGCATACGTATAATGTTAATTGCTGTCATTTGTGTTATTATCGAGGCACTTAATAAGATGGTTTTGAGCGCCCACGCTCTGTGTGTGTGTGTGTGTGTGTGTGTGTGTGTGTGTGTGTGTGTGTCTGTGTGTGTGTGTGTGTGTGTGTGTGTGTGTGTGTGTGTGTGTGTGTGTGTGTGTGTGTCTGTCTGTCTGTGTGTGTCTGTCTGTCTGTGTGTGTGTCTGTCTGTCTGTGTGTGTGTGTGTGTGTGTGTGTGTGTGTGTGTGTGTGTGCGTGCGTGTGCGCGCGCGCGCGTGTGTGTGTGTGTGTGTGTGTGTGTGTGTGTGTGTGTACGTGTGTGTGTGTGTGTGTGTGTGTGTGTGTGTGTGTGTTCGCCCACTTACATATTATTTACAGCATTTAAAGAAATTGTTTTAAACAAATGTTTTTTCAGATCAAAATATAGTCACACTAGAAGACAATTAGAGCAACAACAAGCTCAAAGCTTAGGGGTGGATCTGAGGGGCCCAAGGAATGTACCTTAACAAGTGTAAAAAGTTAGAAAATGGTTCAATATTTGCTTTAATAATCACTAAATTACAAACTTGTCCGGGGGCTTCGCCCCCTGGACCCTACAAACCCACTACACCTTAACCCAGGACCTATGCAGCTCTCGGGACTCCCCGCGGAAACCCCCCTTACGAATCATTTGGTCCGCCCCTGAAGCTTATAATTATTATGCCGTGCTTCTTTTAATTTGCATGACACAACTGATTGACTAGATGTAGGAACAAAATTGAAGATAAAGTAAGTAATTCTTTATCTTCATAAATGGTTCAACAAAGATTTAGCTTCCATTGAGACATTCTTCTTCTTCTTCTTCCGCGTTCCCAGGCCATATTCCATAATGTGTCCGGTTTTCAGTTTCCTCTGGCCTCCCCGCTGCGCACAGCCGACACATTCCGATTTCGGAGGAGCTCAAAGGAAAAAAATTATTTGGAAGATGGGTTGTTTTTTTAAGGCAGAAGAATGTACCAATAGCCTAAGTCAGAAAGATAGTAGATGATAGAAAGCAAAGGGGAAAGGCAGAGTCAAAGAGAGTGGCAGATTAGAGGAAGTTACAAGCACGGAACTTCCAGAAGGCGGGGGAACTATTTTTACGAAAGACCCTCCTGGGAGAGACATTATAATTTAATATCCCCTTTCTGTGCATAGGCCTACACCCGTGTAATATCTGGTCCAGAAACCATTTTGTTGTTGTTGTAGCTGTATGAAGACCAGGCTTAACGTCCTCTCGGCTGCAAGCAGCACATGTTTTGTTGTGGTGCTTTGTTTTCGGTGCGGGTACTGGGGGTGTATATGAGAGAGAAACATTATTTTGAAACATTTGTTAGCAAAGGTAAAGATGTGCCCCCCCCCCCCCCCCCCTGCATTTCTCGGTTAATTCTATTTTTCCGTTTTTGCCTTTCTTACCATACATAAAGCTGTATTTTAGGAACATATTCAGCTAATAACCTTTTTGGAATACTAACCCTAACCCTAACCCTAGCCCTAAACCTAACCCTACCCCCCACTATGTACTGCAGTACACCGCGATTTGTCACTGTTGTGGTTCGTTGCGTGTTTCCGTCTTATAGGGTGGGGGGTAGGGTTAGGGCTAGGGTTAGGGTTAGGGTTAGTATTCCAAAAAGGTTATTACCTAAACATGTTCCTAAAATACAGCTTTATGTATGGTAAGAAAGGCAATAACGGAAAAATAGAATTCACCGAGATAGGTAGGGGGGTGACACATCTTGACCTTTACCCATTTGTTTATTGAGGAAAAAGAATAAGCACACAATGGGCTTGTTTACATCTTGCCCTCGAAACAAAAGAAGAAAAGCTTAATCAAAACTTCAATTAATGAACGAAAGCAACAGGCACCCCCTCCCCCCAAAAAACCCCAACAACAACAAAACCTACACATTCATACACCCATCCCCCCTCCCCCCACCCACCACCAACCTCGCACACAGCACAGTAATCATATGAACTAATAAAAATTGAGAGAGAGAGAGAGAGAGAGAGAGAGAGAGAGAGAGAGAGAGAGAGAGAGAGAGAGAGAGAGAGAGAGAGAGAGAGAGAGAGAGAGAGAGAGAGAGAGAGAGAGAGAGAGAGAGAGAGAGAGAGAGAGAGAGAGAGAGAGAGAGAGAGAGAGAGAGAGAGAGAGAGAGAGAGAGAGAGAGAGAGAGAGAGAGAGAGAGAGAGAGAGAGAGAGAGCGCTTTCTGCAAAGAATCAACACCATTTTCTTCAGTTCTTCAATTAATTAACGAAACAACAGTGTGGGAATCTTTTCATTACTGCTGAGCTGTGCCTTATCACAAACCTTCCAGTCCGACTGTGAGACGAGTTCTTTCCCTTTGGGATACTGGTAATGGTTCTTGTCATCCGGCAAATGGAAAACGTGCTTCAACCCGGCTGCTCTCCCTTTATGTCACATCCGGTGTCCTTAGACTTCTCTTAACCTGTTAACCCCTAGAAGGTCAGAAAGGGCGTTCTTGTTTTCTTTTGATTTGGGGTACAACTGCTTGTGTGAACATACAAGTCCTTTGTTTTTGTTTGTGTGTGTGTGTGTTGATGTATTGATATATATGTAAGCCCGTCTGGATTTCCTGTTGACATTTTGGCCAAATTTGTTTTGCATAGGCCTATGTCTATTACCTTCTTCTTCTTCTTCTTCTTCTTCGATCGCTCAGACAGTTTCCTGTCAATTATGAGCGCAGATGCGTTATGCCACCGTTATGCTGCATTCAGTGTCCCAATACTCATTAGGCCTTTAGCCTAGAGGATAAGGATTAAGGAACGATGTCCTGGGTGAGTAAAAAAAACAACGAAAAAACATCGATGTCAGGATGACCAGTTGGGTTGCTGATTACCAGATAATTGCTTAGGACTTGGAAATGACCCAGGTTACAATCGTAATGGTCGTGGACACAGCAACTTTGAAAAGCCAGACAAATGAATCACCAAGACCTTAGACCCCCCTCCCCTCTCTCTCTCTCTCTCTCTCTCTCTCTCTCTCTCTCTCTCTCTCTCTCTCTCTCTCTCTCTCTCTCTCTCTCTCTCTCTCTGTCTCGTTTCGTTTCATTTCTCACATTTATCAGTGACAGCCCTTCTTTTTTTTTACCTGAGCTTTTCCCTACTCGACTCCACCTATTCTACTTCTCATTTTCTTATCCGTTCATCGTGGCAGACGAAAACGAGCGTGTCGTCGAAAGCTGCGAGGGTCCAACCCCGGGGCGTAACAGGAGTATACCTGGGTTTTAACTTGATTTGAGGAGTCAAGAAAACAATCGGAGTTAATTTGCCGCTGCCTTGTTAGCTGCCTTCGGAACGTGACTACATCAAAGCGGGGACTTGATATGTTTGCTATTTGCGTGCCCAGATGTTGAGTGTGGTTTGGTTTTGATCATTGTAGGTAGAGGTAGGGTGGGAAGTGAAGTGGAAGGTTGTAATTACGGCGTGTAGAAAGAGAGATAAAGAGAGAGTGAGTACAGTGTGCTTGGGCTCATCAATCGCTACATTACCATCAGCTTACTAGGGGAAGACGGGGTAAAAAGCGCATGGGCGGGTAAGAAGCCCACCCCAATTATCTCATGAAATAAAGAACATTTCAGTCAAATTTGCCCATGAGACGAATGCTAGACATTAACACTCGTCTCATGGGCTTTTTACCCCGTCTTCCCATATTACAAAATGTTAATATCTGGAGTAAGGTCATTCGCAATGTATGTCAGTTTAGTTGGTCAGTATGCCCTATTTATCAACCCACTAGCATCTACGCCCCGCACGCTTCGCTTCGTGGCAGCTCATGGGCCCAAAGACCTATTGGAATATAGAGTTATGGGTCCAAAGAATTATGTACATATAGAGCCAAGGGCCCAAGGAACTAATGGAACATAGAACCATGGGGATATAGAGCTATGGGTCCAAAGAACTATGGGGGTTTAGAGCTATGGGTCCAAAGAACGATGGCAATATAGAGCTATGGGTCCAACTAACTATGGGGGTTTAGAGCTTTGGATCCAAAGAACGATGGTAATATAGAGCTATGGGTCCAAAGAACTATGGCAATATAGAGCTATGGGTCCAAAGAACTATGGGGGTTTAGAGCTATGGGTCCAAAGAACTATGGCAATATAGAGCTATGGGTCCAAAGAACTATGGGGGTTTAGAGCTATGGGTCCAAAGAACTATGGTAATATAGAGCTATGGGTCCAAAGAACTATGAGGGTTTAGAGCTATGGGTCCAAAGAACTATGGTAATATAGAGCTATGGGTCCAAAGAACTATGGGGGTTGAGGGCTATGGGTCCTAAGAACTATGGGAATATAGAGCTATAGAGCCGTAGAGCTGTAGAACCAAGGAACTATGGGAAAATAGAGAACTATAGGATCAGAAAGGTATAGAACCAAAGAACTCTAACCATGGAACAATGGTTCTAAAGCACAATGGGAATATAGATATGTGTGCAAATAACAAGTGGAACACTTAGATACGGTAACATAGAGCTATGGGAACATAGAACTATGCATGGGAACATAGAGCTATGGGACCAAAGAACTACGCATGGGAACATAGAGCTATGGGACCAAATAAATATGGGAACATAGAGCTATGGGACCAAATAACTATGCATGGGAACATAGAGCTATGGTTCAAAGAACTATGGGAACATAGAGTTATGGGACCGAAGAACTATGGGAACATAGATGGCTAAAATAACTATGGGAACATAGAGCTATGGGTTCAAAGAACCGTGGGAACATAGAGTTATGGGTCCAAAGAACTGTGGGAACATAGAGCTATGGGTCCAAAGAACTATGGGAACATACAGCTATGGGTCCAAAGAACTATGGGAACATAGAGCTATGGGTCCAAAGAACTATGGGAACATACAGCTATGAGTCCAAAGAACTATGGGAACATACAGCTATAGAACTAAAGAACTATGGGAATATAGATCTGTGGGACCAAATAACTAAGGGAACATAGAGCAATGGAGCCAAAGAACTATGGGAACATAGATCTGTGGGACCAAAAAACTAAGGGAACATAGACATATGCGCCTAAATAAATATGTGAACATAGATCTGTGGGACCAAAGAACTAAGGGTGGCGCGCCTCTGGCTGCGACGCGCTCTCCAGGTGGGAGCAACCCGAATTTCACAGAGACGCCTCTGTGACTATAAAGTACATAATACCTAATACCTAATACCTAAGGGAACATAGAGCTATGGGACAAAAGAACTATATGGCAACATAGAGCTGTGGGACCAAAGAACTAAGGGAATATAGAGCTATGGGACAAAAGAACTATATGACAACATAGAGCTGTGGGACCAAAGAACTAAGGGAACATACAGCTATGGGTCCAAAGAACTATGGGAACATAGATCCATGGGTCTAAGCAACTATTGGAACGTAGAGTTAAAGGGCCAAAGAAGGAATGGAACATAATAGAGCTACAGGACCACTAACTAATGGGACATAGAGCTATGGGAACAAACAACTATGGAAAAGCATAGCTTCTTGTCCAGGGTTTATGTGAACCTAGAGCCTGAAACTTAAAGAAATGGAAAGAAGTTATAACGTTTTAAAAGAAAACGAATGAAAAGCAGATAATCACAGCGCTTCCCAGTGCAAGGGAAGCAACTACTAAAGACCACTAGTAAAAATGTTGCAGGCTTACTACTTCCCTTTGTTCTCGCAATCCATGCTTGCTTTCCTTTCTACTCTGTCTGTGACGCGTGCACGCACGCACGCACGCACGCACGCACGCACGCGCACACACGCGCACACGCACACGCGCACGCACACGCACACGCACGCACGCACACACACACACACACACACACACACACACACACACACACACACACACACACACACACACATTTTTGTTACATCAGCTGCGTATCTTTTTAATGTGTTCTTTTCTTTCATTAATTTTTGTCCATGGACTCTCGAGCAACAATTCAGACAATAATGGAGTTTCAAAAGAAGGCAGATAATTCATGTAAAAATGCATTGTTCTACTGAATTGATGAAAACTTGAAACAAATGAATTATAGTCAGCTGAGCCTCCAGGTGTATAATCCGACACACTGAGGATGATTAATCCACGTACACGTACGCGCGCGCGCGCGCACACGCACGCACGCACGCGCACGCACGCACGCACGCACACGCACGCACACGCACGCACGCACGCACACACACACGCACACACACACACACACACACACACACACACACACACACACACACATGCTCGCACACACACAAGCAACAAGCATGCGTGTGTCAACTTAAAGGGATATGAAAGTTCAGACATAGTAGGCTACTAGGTAACTTCTAATACAGTCGCCCATTATGAACAAAAGATCACAGTTTATATCACAATAATGATAATAATAAGAATACGACAACACAAAATATCATCTTCAGTGATGTCCTACTCTAGTTTACTTAGAGAACCTTCCTCTCCTCCACCCCCCCCCCCCCCCCCACCTATCCCTGCCGCCCCCTCCTCCTATCCTAACATTAAATTAATACGCTATCACCCCATCCTCCCAACCCCTCCCCAAGAACACCCCACCGCCACCCCAATTTCTAAACTCACACACTTTATTAACATACCCACCCCCAACCCTCAACCCCCTCCCAAACAACACCCCACCGCTACCACTTATATTATTCTAAATTCACACACTTTATTAACAAAAACCCACTCCCCCGCACCAACCCCCCAACCCCTTCCCATCAACACCCAACCATTAACCGCAACCCCAAATTATAAACTCACACACTTTATTAACCCCCCCCCCCCCCCCCCCCCCCCCCCCCCCCCCCCAAACCTCAACCCCTCCCAAACAACACCCCACCGCCACCCGAAATTCTAAACTCTCACATTTTATTATTATATTAGCAAAGCCCCCCCCCCCCCCCAACCCCCAAACCCCTCCCCAACAACACCCCACCCCAAATTCTTTATCAACAAAACCCACTCACATGGACCGAACACAAGATTTTTTTTTAAAGAAAGAAAAAAAAAAAAGCCTAGTAACTACCTACCCTATTTTTCAAACTGATGAAACCCCAAACAGACATAAACAAAAATTGGCCTTAACAAAACCCACCAACCCACCCAAACCCCTCCCAAACAACACCCCAAATTCTAACAGGCAACCGACTAATAATCAACAAATCAGTATAGTTTCCTAGGGGCGCGGCACTGCTGACTGCGGTACCATTTCTGCAGGTCCGGGTACGTCTTGCGGTGGGCGTTCAGATCGTGCAGCCGATGACACAGCTGGCACAGCGCGCCGGTGGTGGCAGTCCCCGCGAACAAGAAGTGGCTCTTCCTCCACAAGAACTCCGCGTACAGCCTCTTGTCGTTCATCAGCATCTTGAGAAACTCGCCCAGCTTTTTGGGCGAGGGGAACCAGGCGACGTCGATGTAGGAACCTTCCGCGAAGAACTCGCCATAATCGGCGCCGCCCATGACGACGGGGATGACGTTGATGTCTTGGAAAAACATGTGGAAGAACTTGTCGGTGACGTAGTCTTTGCAGAGCGCGCTTTCGAAGGAGAGGTAGAAGTAGTACTTGTGGGTCAGCATCTCCAGGCACTCGAAGCCCTTGGGGCAGGTCTTGTTGCCGCACTGGCCGTAGATGTCCACGTTGACGTGTTCCTGGAGCTCCTGCACGTACTTCTCGCGCGCGCTGGGCACGTGACAGGTGTTGACGTACCAGGCCACGTGCTTGTTCTTGTTCTTGGTGTCCTTGGTCAGGTCTTTGTAGAAAGAGCTGGGCTTGACCTGACGAAGACACGAAAGAAATCTATCAAAGAATAATTAAGTAAATACGGGAATGACTAAAACGGCTAGAGCCAAAACGTTAAGCAACCTTTTGCAAAACAATGCAAATTATGTATCTGAGTCAGTGGTTGGCACATAATTTGTGGTAAATCAATACAAATTTAATCTATCCATTTACCGACCTGCATTCCTAATTTTACTTTGTTTACATACAAATTATGTTATGGCTAACGCCCAAATGTTAGGGGTTGCTTAACTTTTTGGATCCAGTTTAATTGTGAGTGTGTTGTAGGCTCCTAGTTTGATTTTGTAGGATACGAGTCTATGGAGAGACAGGGAGGAAATACACACACACAAAAAGACAAACACGGAGACAGACAGAGAGAACAAAATATTCCGTTCTTTTCAGGGTATTCTGCATCTCTTCCTGTTATGTAGGCTCAGGGTCTAGTTGAACATGGCTTTAATTCAGAGATACTCCTTAGACTTTGAAAGACAGACAAACAGACAGAGACATGGACATTTTTCTTTCACCTGCTATGTAAGCCCATGGTCAAGTTGAACATGGCTTTCAGAGATACTCCTCAGACTTTGAAAGACAGACAGACAAACAGACAGACAAAGACATGGACATTTTTCTTTCACCTTGTCCGTTCGTTTCAGGGTGCCTGCAGGCTCCCAGATGTCGGCGTCTCTCCGGTAGCTCCATGTCCAGTTGAACATGGAGTTCCAGGCACTCCCTGCGCTCCCCCCTGCACTCCCGAATGCCTGGCTGGGCCGCAGAGGGGGGTCCAGATCGTAGTAGATGAACACCTGCCAGGTCACAGAGGATAAATTAACCACAGTGACAAGTTACCAATGGCAAGTAGTGACTGCTGTACCGTTTACAAATAAGTTTTTAATGCTTGATAAAACGAATTTTATAACAGTTTCACTCAGTAAAGATGAAGGCTCACCTCGGAGCCGTCGGGGGCGTCACGCTCCCTTCGTCAGCGTCGTCTGCTGAGAAGCCACTGGCGGTTCAGTGCACACGATCGTGAGTACAGCTCAAGGCTGCACCAACGGCGCATGACTGAACCAGGGACGAATAAGCCGCGGGCAAGGTGTGTCTCCCACGGTCCCGGTTGAGTGTGGGCTTGGCGGCCGCGATGTAGATGGCCTCCTTCACCCCTCTCTGGAACCATCTGCTGTCTCGGTCCAGCACAGAGATGTTGTCGGGTGAGAACCGGTGTTCGAAGTTGGCCATGTGGGACGCAACCGGTGATGAATCCCGTCTGTGCTCTTCTTTTTTAATGCTTGTTGCCCCCAAAGACAAAGCCGACAAGCTCGACCAGCCGGGAGTCGTCTACCGCATTGATTGCGGAGACTATGACAAGGGGGTCTACATTGGGGAGACGGAAAGGAGCCTCAGGAAGAGAGTCACGGAGCACAGACGGGATTCGTCTCCGGTTGCGTCCTATACATGGCCAACTACGACCACCGGTTCTCCCCCGACAACATCTCTGTGCTGGACCGAGACAACAGATGGTTCCAGAGAGGGGTGAAAGAGGCCATCTACATCGCGGCCGCCAAGCGCACGCTGAACCAGGACCGTGGGAGACACACCTTGCCGCGGCTTATTCTTCCCTGGTTCAGTCATATGCCGTGGGTGCAGCCTTGAGCTGTACTCACGATCGTGTGCACTGAACCGCCAGTGGCCTCTCAGCAGACGACGCTGACAAAGGGAGCGCGACGCCCCCGAAAACTCCGAGGTGAGCCTATTCTTTATCTGAGTGCAACTGTTATAAAATTCGTTTTATCAATGGGTTTTTTTTTTAAATATTGAAATAGAATTAGGTACCAGGTCCAGACGACGAGTATTACTCGAAACGTCGCATTCCCACTTTACTTCCCCGGGTACCTGTTCCTACCTTTTATGTGTTTGACCTGGTGATAGCTTCTGTTTTAATAGTGATTGCCCCTTATGAAGGGGGCATACAGCATACCATTTTACGTGCAGAGGTAACAATGCCAATGAGGCTTTATACTGAAAAGTCTTTGCCCCTGTCTCGTGCGTGCGCCATTTACATAAGATGATCGTCCTTGCCTGTCATGAAGTAGTAGTTTATAGCCACATAAAATTATCTGCTCCTGACTCGTCACTAGGTGGCATAGGCAGTTCAGGCCTAAAATTATCGCCCTTTCGTGTCGGCAAGAAGTAGTATAAAGCCCTATTGAACGCCCTCTTTAAAAGATGCCAGAAATGATAACGTAGTAATAATTGTGCAAACAGACACGCGTAGGCACGCGCGCGCGCACGCACGAATGCACGCACGCACGCACGCACGCACGCACGCACGCGCGCACACACACACACACACACACACACACACACACACACACACACACACACACACACACACACACACACACACACACACACACACACACACATTTCTTCATTTTGAAATGATCAAAACTGCTACAGTCATATCCAGCTCTGGAATTGCAAGATTACTTTAGTTCATGAGTTAATTAACTTTAATTTTGTTTTCTTTTTCACTTTTTTATTTATTTGTTGTTATTAATTTGTTAGGGATATGTTGCACACGCACTCATATTCACATACACACACGCGCGCGCGCGCACACACGCACTTTTTTTCCCCCCCCCCCCCCCCCAGTCTAATATCACCATTGTGTGAACAGACTTTAAATTAAATCAATCAAATCAAATCACACACACACACACCGCGAAGCAACTAATGATACATTTTCAGTTAGCCTTATATTAAAATGTAACTGTAATTGTCACCATACTGATGTTTCATCATTATGATCACCATCCTTGTTTTTAAATCATTATCGTTTGACCATCATCATAAATCATCATCTTTTTAATGATCACTCTCAACATCGCCATCATCACCATGGTCATCATAATCATCATTGTCTTCTTCATCATGATCTTCATCATCATCATCATCACCTGATTGGGATGCGATCTGTTCAGAGGACTCGACTCTCGCCCAGCAGTTACCGGAACGACGAGGGCCTCATCATCATCATCATCATCATCATCATCATCATCATCATCATCATCATCATCATCATCATCACCATCATCATCATCATTATCATCATCATCATCACCTGATTGGGATGCGATCTTTTCAGAGGACTCGACTCTCGCCCAGCAGTGCCCAGAAAGATGACGGCCTCAGCATCATGATCATCAGCATCATCGTCATCAGCATCATCATCATCATCATCTTCTGATTGGGTTGCGATCTGTTCAACTCTCGCCCAACAGTGTCCGGAAAGATGACAGCCTCACCATTATCATCATCACCACCATCATCACCACCATCATCATCATCACCATCATCATCATCACCACCATCATCACCACCATCATCACCATCATCATCATCACCATCATCACCTGATTGGGATGCGATCTGTTCAGAGGACTCGACTCTCGCCACGCAGTTACCGGAAAGATGACGGCCTCATCATCATCATCATCACCAATCATCATCATCACAACCATCACCTGATTGGGGTGCGATCTGTTCAGGGGGCTCAACTCTCGCCCGGAAGTGCCCGGAAAGATGACCGCGTCGATCACTCTGTCCGGTTTGTCCGCCATCATTTCCGGCCGTACGAACTTGCACTTGGACACCGGACACACGTCAAACACGTCATCGTCGAACAGGTCTTCGCGCAGGCGCTCTGAGGCCACGGCGTACCACGTGATCATCTTCTTTCCGGTGACGTTCTTCTTGGCCTCCTTGGAGAGGGTGAACTGGCGGTAAGGGTTTTTGTTCGAGTCGCCATCGCTGATGTAAGGGGACCTGAAACATGTTTGGTCGAATGACTGCCGAAACAGGCTACGTAACTGCCTTCTTTATTCCTCTCGAGATGGACTGTTTCTTCTTCTTCTTCTTCTTCTTCTTCTTCTTCTTCTTCTTCTTCTTCTTCTTCTTCTTCTTCTTTTTCTTCTTCTGTCAATTATGTCATGCTGCCGTTATGCGACTAAGTCAGAAATAATTAGGCCCAGCATGTCCGACTTCGGCTGGAAGGAATCTTTTTGAAAGTGGGTTGTTGTTGTTTTTTAGTAGTTGTAGTAGTAGTAGTGATGGTGGTAAAAGTATAGGAAGTAGTCGTAGCACCCCCCCCCCCCCCCCCCCCCTCCACTGAAAAGATACCTTTTTAAAGATACCTTTCAT
>CM065691.1:22835426-22882785 GCA_017654935.2 Phymorhynchus buccinoides
AGCTTCGATGATCCCGAGCCTAATCAATGAATGTGACAGTGCATATCAAAACCAAGCATCATGGAAGTTTGGTATAAATTTAGGTTTTGCATATATGGAATAGAGCTAAGATTCCTGAATAACACACAGAAAACATAATTTAATTATTACCCGGCCAGAGGCCGGGGTTTTGCTCACTAAAAATGTAAGCGAATTAGACAATATACTTGATGATGAAAATGCTTCTGTGGCTGATGCTTACACTTTGTTATCGCAAATTCTAATAGATACAGCTAAAGTCACACTGGGAGAAGTCAAATATGTGTCAAACAACAAAAACAGTGACAATAAACCTTGGTTTGATGCTATATGTAGAAGCACAGAAAAGCATATTTTACAGCGAAGAATAAAGCTAAATTAAAGGATTCTTTGCCTAATCGCAGAGAGCTAGAAAATAGCAGTAAAGACTACAAAAACGTTCTTAGAAAGTCATATCGAGTTTATACCAAAAACTGGCACAAGAAGATTCATAATTTCAAAGCTAATAGGCCAAGAGAATATTGGGACAATATTAAAAAGAAAAAGAAGAATGAATGCCCTATCAGTTTAAATGAGCTTTTCTTACATTTTAATTCATTGAAAGTTCAACCAGATGGTGTTGAGAATGCAAGTGATATTGATTGTGATTTGGAATATGATCTTGAATTTTTAAATGCTCTGATAGTTGACGAAGATATTGAAATAGCTGTACACCAAGTTAAAAATGGAAAGGCATCTGGGGTAGATAAAATACAAAATGAATATATAAAGCAAAGTATTCCCATACTTAAAACAACGTACTGCAAACTTTTTAACAAAATTCTTAATACAGGGACCATACCAGAGGAGTGGTTAGTTGGACTTATTCTGCCTTTGTACAAAGGAAGGGGTAATAAAACGGACTGTAACAACTATAGAGGTATTACACTTTTGAGTTGTGTAGGAAAATTGTTCACAACAATTTTGAATAACCGTTTAACAAATTTTATTGACAATAATAACATTCTTTTGGAAAATCAAGCAGGTTTTCGAAGATGTCTTTCTACAACGGATCATATGTTTGTTTTAAAAAGTTTAATTAATATTTTCAATAGTCCTAAAAAGCGACTGTTTTGTGTTTTTGTTGATTTTACAAAAGCGTTTGATTCAGTATGGAGACAGGGGTTATGGCAGAAGCTTATTAAAGAAGGTGTAAATGGAAAAATTCTGCGAGTAATCATCAATATATATCAGCAAATAAAATCTTCTGTATTTGTAAATGGAAGTCAATCTGAATTTTTTAGCAGTTTCAGGGGTGTTCATCAAGGCGAAAATCTTTCGCCTTTGTTATTTTCTTTGTATTTGAATGATCTTGAACGATACTTAACAGATCGTAATTGTGATTTTTTGAATATTGACATAAATCTTCCTGATTCAGATTTATTAGGTTACATTAGTTTACTTTTACTGTTTTATGCTGACGATATCGTTATTATTGCTAATTCTCTTCATGGTTTACAGCATGCTCTTGATGTATTATCTGAGTATTGTGATGAATGGAAGCTTAATGTTAATGTCGCAAAAACAAAGGTTGTAGTTTTTAATGAAAAGTATTAAAGTTTAGAAAGCAGTCCATTGAAATAGTACACACTTTTAAATATTTAGGTATAATTTTCAGCAGAACGGGGAATTTTTATAAATGTAAGAAGTATTTATATGACCAGGCTCAATGTGCAATGGGTTTTTTTTTTATTTATTGAAGATGGCACGAATTCAAAATGTGCCTGTAAATATTGTATTGGATTTATATCAATCGATGGTACTACCTGTTCTTCTTTATGGCTGTGAAATGTGGGGTTATAGTGATTTAAAACTAATGAAAGTTTTCAGCTTAAATGTTTTAAACATCTTTTTCATTTAAATCGTTCTACCAAAACAGAACTGGTTTACGGAGAACTGGGAATTTATCCTGTGTCAGTTCAAATAAAAGCATGTATGATCAGATTTTGGGCATCGCTACTTTCTTCACAAATCAACAAATATTCCTCTAGATTGTATCAAGTGTTGTATGATTTATATAGAAATCAAGTTTTTACTTCTGGGTGGTTGATATGTATACGGGATATTTTAATAGAAACTGGATTTGACTGTGTTTGGGATACACAAACTTGTTTGTCTGTTAACAGACTTTGTAGAAATGTTCGTACTTCATTAGAGGAAAATTACAAACATACTTGGAATGATGCCTTAGAGTCTAGTAATAAATGTTTATTTTATAGAAATTATAAAACCGATTTCTGCCGTGAAAGATATATTGAAATGTTGCCTGATGTTTATATATATCCTCTTATACGGTTTCAGTGTGGTAATCATAAACTCATGATACAAATTGGCAGAAGACTTGGAATATGCCATGAAGAACGATTATGTAGAGACTGCAATCAGAATGACCTTGGTGACGAGTTTCATTTTGTAATGAAATGTCCCAAATACAATGATATCAGATGTCAGTTTATTTCCAGAAAATATACATGTGTAAAGTCCGTCTTTAACTACTGTCGATTGCTCTGTGGTGGTAAAAGTGTGTTATTAAATGTAGCTAAATTTTTAAGGTTTAGTAAAGTTGTGTGACATTTTGGTGTGTTAATTACATTAGAGTTATCTTTTGTAACTGTTTTCAATTGTTGCAGTAATTTTGTATTTGCTTGATTTGCTTCAAGTCCTCCATGCCCCAAAAGGGGTCAAAGGATTAAACAATCTTTGAATCTTGTAATCTTGTATCGATTATCTTAAAAACTACTGTTTGGACTTTGATTAAAATTGGCAGAGGGGTAGACAGCTTGAAAAGGAAGCTTCGTTTCGTTAATCAACACCGTGCTGACCTTGACCTTGAAGTTTGACCTTGAAAACCGAAATTTCCTTCTTTGGGCTATGTAATTTCCCCCCAGCTTTATTTCGTGAACTAGTGAACAGAATCGCTTCAAATTTTGTGTGGTGGTGTACCATGGTGCAAGGAAGTCTGTATAAAAGTTCAGCTGTATCTCGTGAACTACTGAACATAATCGCTTCAAATGTTGGGCTATGTATTTTATGCGTTCTGTAAGGGTGGAAAGTGGTGTGTTTATTCGGGGGTGGGGGTGGGGGGGTGGAGAGGACATAACTCTGGCCGGGTTTTCATTGTCACAATGCGTTGCTGCCGCTCGGCGATGCCCTTGTTATCTTTGTGCTGGTTACGATTTTTACATTCCTTTAAAGTTTGACATCCAAGATTAGACAATGTCCTTTGTGGAAATCTGACATTAATTTGAGTGAGTCGGGTTTAGCTCTTTGTATCTATAGACGTGGCTTTAAAAAAAAAAAAAGGTGGGAGGATAGGATAGGCCGAAATAAAGAAAGAAAACATTTAAAATTTCATATTCTGTTTGGTAAGAGCAGATTACATAAACGGCTAAAAATTTGGTTTAGTCCCCCTCCCCCTCAAATTTTCGATTTGAATTTTTTTCTTCTGAGAAGTGACATTCCGCCTTTTCAAGGGATAGGGTTACGATCAGCCTAGGATTCTTTTCATAAAGCTGAAAGAAGCAGATTTTGATGTTGAGGATCGTAAACATGATTGCTGGAATTTGATAGTTTAGGGGTTCGTGAACATTTTTGGCTTTTGCCCCAAATCACGCTGTGTGATCGAATTATGTAGGGTTTTCTCAAGCACAGTCAGAAATATGCTAATTATGACAGCATGTTCGTGTATTATGGGGGCATTGGTGTGTTCATTAAAACCTGTTGTGTTCCCTAACACTGACTGAGTGACATGCCAAAAGACTATAAAACGCAGCTGAGGGAGGGCCCAAAGTTGCGACTGACGAATCTCGATCATTAAAAGCACTTCGGCGGGGGCTTTCCTGGTATTGCAGTACCTCCTGGATCGTCCCACTATCTTTATAGTTATCAATGTCCCATATGTGCCTGTTCCAGGCCGGAGGACGTTAAACGAACTTTCATCATCAAAAAGTTGCGACTAAACGCATACGTGATATTTAAGGTAACATGGCTACACACAAAGAATCAGGAAAAAGTGTTTGGGGGTTACATTAATGAAATCGGTGGTAAGAGTGATCTCCCTCGAAGTTCATAACACTTCTTAACATTTCCTTTCCTTCATATTTTTACTTACACACACAGACACTTCTTACTTGCAGTGTGTGTGTGTGTGTGTGTGTGTGCGTGCGTGTGCGTGTGCGCGCGTGCGTGCGTGCGTGCGCACACGCGCGCGTATATGTATGTGTGTGTGTGTGCGTGTGCGTGCGTGAATATAGACAAAATTATGCGTTGCACACACAGACTTGTGTTGTGTGTGTGTGCGTGCGTGTGCGTGTGTGTGTGTCACAGTGGTGTGTGTGTGTGTGTGTGTGTGTACGCACGCACGCACGCACGCACGCACACACACACACACACACACACATACACACACCACAAAACACAGCACAAACCTCTTATTCAATCTTCCTCTTATTCAAGTTATTCAATTGAGAGAGAGAGAGAGAGAGAGAGAGAGAGAGAGAGAGAGAGAGAGAGAGAGAGAGAGAGAGAGAGAGAGAGAGAGAGAGAGAGAGAGAGAGAGCACACACACACACACACACACACACACAAGCACACAGGTATGCACACATGCATGCTCACACACACACACACACACACACACGCACGCACACGCACGCACGCACATACACACACACACGCACACGCGCGCGCACGCACGCACACACACACACACACACACACACACACACACACACACACACACACACACACACACACACCACAAAACACAGCACAAACCTATTATTCAATCTTCCTCTTATTCAAGTTATTCAAGATTGAGCGAGAGAGAGAGAGAGAGAGAGAGAGAGAGAGACAGAGAGAGAGACAGAGAGAGAGAGAGAGAGAGAGAGAGAGAGAAAGACACACACAACACACACACACACACACACACACACACACACCACAAAACACAGCACAAACCTGTTATTCAATCTTCCTCTTATTCAAGATTGAGCGAGATAGAGAGAGAGAGAGAGAGAGAGAGAGAGAGAGAGAGAGAGAGAGAGAGAGAGAGAGAGAGAAAGAAAGAAAGACACACACAACCACACACACACACACACACACACACACACACACACACACACACACACACACACACACACCACAAAATACAGCACAAACCTCTTATTCAATCTTCCTCTTATTCAAGTTATTCAAGATTGAGAGAGAGAGAGAGAGAGAGAGAGAGAGAGAGAGAGAGAGAGAGAGAGAGAGAGAGAAAATCTTGCAAATCGCTACTTTTCACACGTTTATCACCAGCCGTCTCCATTATCCCGCCATATTTAGTGTTAACAAGTCCAAGGAAGATCACTGCCTAATTTGATTTACGCAGTAGGTCTACTACCCTAGCTTTGACACCCATTGCGACCGTGTCAGCAGATGACATAATTGCGTTGTCTCCTTTTAGTCACGAGGGCTTTGTTCAAATTCAACCGCGGCTGGTCGCGTCAGTTGACCAGAGTAGATCTAGGCCTACAGCCACTCACTCTGACGTGATGTGCCTAACTGATGCGTGATGCGCTTGTGTGGTCAACAGCCTGCAATGTTGAGCACTGACCTCTGCTCATAGCTGATGTAATCTCTGCACTGTTTTTCCTAGCTCTTATTCCTAGTAAATAAACAAAGTCAAACAACTGTCTGGTTTCCGCCTAGGCCCTATATGTTCCTGGCCTGCATGGTGCGTGCTGATCAACACCCTCCAATCCTTATCCTGATCCTTATCCGGCCTCATCAACTCCTCCTTACCCCGGGCCTTACCCTTACCACCCCATCATATTATAATTGCTGGCCTTGTTTACAACATTATATTGATGTGGGTGTCCCAGCTGAGATCGTGAGATATGGTGACACCTAGGTACTTTAATTTTGTCTCTGCACTGTTTGTAGAATCTGGCCATGGAGGTGGTAGGAGCCAGTCTGAATGTCCTTCTTCCTGGACACATGAAGGGTCTGGCATTTTTGGGGGGTGGAATTTCATTTTCCAGGTTGAATCCCACTCTGACATATAGTCAGGTCTTTCTGGAGCGCCTCTTGATCATTTTGCGACTTGATGGGTCTGTGACAGAGGGTGTCATCTGCGAACAGCCAGGATGTTGATGACAGTTTTTCAGGCAAGTCGTTGATGTAGAGTGAAAACAGGGCAGGGCCCAGGACTGATCCTTGGGGGACTTCTGACTCTACAGGTACGGCTTCTGATTTGGCACCATCCACCACGACTGCTTGGTTCCTGTCCTTCAAGAAGTTATGGATCCAAGTGTTGATGTGCCCGGTGATCCCATAATGTCGGAGCTTGTGGATTAGTAAGGAGTGGCAGACTTTGTCAAAGGCTCTGGAGAAATCCATTACCAAGACGTCGGATTGTCTACCCTTCTCCGTTGAGTACGATAACTCAGAGCTGGCTCTCACACGAACGGACCTTCCTGAACCCGTGTTGTTCTTCTCTCAGGATGCTGTTCGCTTCTGCGAACCCCATGATGGTGCTGGCTACTGCAATGTGCTCCAGGATCTTAAATTGCACGGCACACTTGTCAGGGAGATGGGGCGATAGTTTTCGGCACGATATCGCTCGCCTTTTTTAAATACTGGAGTCACATGAGCTGTTCTCCAGTCCTGAGAGACGCAGCCGGTGTTGACTAACGTCAATTGGTAAAGGTGTGTCAGTGCAGGCGCAAGTTTCGTCTGCAAGATCATCAGTTTAGGCTAAGAGTCGAGGGCTGAGTCCATGTGGACCAGGTGCTTTGCTGGGGTCCAGTCCTTGCAGCAGCTTCCTGACTCCTGCCACGGAGATGTTCACTGTGTGGCACGTGGGACCTACAGGGTCTGGGTTGAGACCTGTCCAAGACTTGAAGTCTTCAGCAGAGCAGTCGACTCTGCTGCTGAATGCTGAATGAAACTGAGCATTCAGGGTTTCTGCTTTCTCCTTTAGGTCCGTGACCAGCTTGCCGTCCACTTTGAGGGGAGAAACATTGGCCGCTTCTGTTCGTTTGGACTTGATGAATGTCCAGAAGGACTTCTCTTTGTCGTCTTGGGGGCAGTTCTGGAGTTGGTGTCAGTGCTGGAGTTGTCCGTAATGAGGTTTTCTGTGAAGCTCCAGCTAGTATGCACGACGCAACCCACGCTGAATATGTCGCTTCAAGACTCTGACCTGGTGCCTTACACTCTCGTCTCCAGGCTTCCTCCACCCCTCTGGTCCCTCTTTGTTGGAGGCGGTCAAGAGACCGCCTCCCCTTTATCGTCGGGCAGGGTATCACATGACTTTTTACTGTGGATGGTCACGTGATTTTTGGCCAGTTCTATAGTATGTGGAGGAGCACGTGACCTGCTGGGCGCATCAGAGTTGTCTTCCCTTTGTCATTGCAGTTGTCTGCCCTTTTTAACTGAGCGTGCGACTCTACATGTAATGTAGGTCCGTGGGTGCGACGCGCTGGTGGATCATTGAGAACCTCATGAATATGCATCAGCCTAACAGACTGGTGACCAGAACATGTTAACCTACAGAGTTAGGCTGTGACTGCGTCTCTCTCTCTCTCTCTCTCTCTCTCTCTCTCTCTCTCTCTCTCTCTCTCTCTCTCTCTCTCTCTCTCTCTCTCACACACACACAAAGGATATCGTAACTTTCCGTTGTTTTGTCGCTATTAATTTAGAAGTACTTTCAGTACCAATGCACTTCCTTGGCAGAAGAGCTATGTAACCTATTGCCAATAAAATGTTTGCGTTTGCGTCTCTCTCTCTCTCTCTCTCTCTCTCTCTCTCTCTCTCTCTCTCTCTCTCTCTCTCTCTCTCTCTCTCTCTCTCTATCTCTCTCTCTCTCGGGGGGGTTCTCTGCCTTGCACGGCTTCCAATTTTGTTTCCACATACTATCTCTTTTTGTCTCTGTCTTTCGCCCTGTCTTTCCCTGCCTCTCTCCCTGTTCTGTCTCTGTCTGTCTGTCTCTCTCTCTCTCTCTCTCTCTCTCTCTCTCTCTCTCTCTCTCTCTCTCTCTCTCTCTCTCTCTTAACTAGGCTAGGCTAGTAGGGCCTAGTATGTGCTGCGTGGTTAGCAGTAGTCTATTCCTTCCAGCACACTTTCTCCACTGGAGTTGGTGTCGTCTGCTAAACCTCATTATTATCTCTCTCTCTCTCTCTCTCTCTCTCTCTCTCTCTCTCTCTGTGCTTTACTCGCACTTTCATTGCCCTTCTCTCCCACATACTATCTCTTTTTATCTGTTTCTTTCTTTCTGTCGCTTTCTGTCTCTGTCTCTGCTTTCAGTCTCTCTCTCTCTCTCTCTCTCTCTCTCTCTCTCTCTCTCTCTCTCTCTCTCTCTCTCTCTCTCTCTCTCTCTCTCTCTCTCTCTATCAGCAATGTCTCCATCTGTCTCTCAGGTTCTTTTGTTTCATTGCACAGAAACAAAACTATTTCTTTCTCCTCCCCCCCCTACCCACCCTGGGTGTGTGCCTGTGTAGGTGTTAGCCTACTGTGCTGTGATGTTGAGCCATGCTTTTTCTATGCCTAAGTCTCTTTATAGCTTACAACAATGCGTGCGTGTCAGCGTAAACAGCGTTGCATCGATCACTGGAGTTCGTGTTGTCTGCTTAAACTTGCATACACCACACTGCTAAAAAACATTTGTATGATGTATAGCATACGAGTAGCATGCAAAAGATTTGTAGAATTTTGAAAGCCAAACGATTTTACATTAACACTTTCGCCGCCAGCCATTTTTCAGCAAAACAATACCATTAATTTAAACTTAACTGAGAAGAGAAACAAAATCTGCAATATTGGGAATTCCTCTGTGACATATTTAAAATTAGGCCTATCCTTACCTCCCCAAATAAAGAAAATAGGGTCTTTGGATAACAGGCTCTGGTTTGATGCCTTTCAGTGACATGGGTGTTAAACCACTGTGGTGCAAAAATGCGACATTGGCGGTGAAAGGGTTAAAGTTGTGTATTACGCTTCTGCAAAGAGTATTGTGAAGAAAACAAATTTTGTGTTGTCTTATAGTAAAAACCAGGAGTGAATTGTATGATGATAAAACACTTGACAGGGCTTCATCCTCATTTTGGCTCTTTTTTTTAAAAGTGTACAACCACCATTACGAAACCTTTGCAAAATCACAGAAGTGCATTGCTAAACTTTTGCAAAACAACAGCAATTGCATTGTCAAATAATAACAACTGCATTCATCATAAAAATGACAACAAAAAATAAAAGGACTGCACACATAACATTTTTCCTGTACAGGGCCTCAAATGGCACAACGTTAAAGGGGCACCCTGACGGATGAGTTATTGTAAGAAACACGCTGAGGAGTTTTACTCACAACAAAAGAACCAGCTCAATTATTTGTTTTACTGCACTCCAAAAAACCCAAAAAACGCTTCAACCACAATGACTGAGGTGGTGTAGAGTGGTATTGCGTTCGCTTCGTGTCAAGTAAACCCGAGTTCGAACCTGGGTACAAGGGATTTTTTCTTCTCATTCTGCACTAGGCCTTAACAGTCTGAACGTTGAGTCTTTCGGATGAGACGATAAACCGAGGTCCCGTGTGCCCATGCACTTAGCATACGTTAAATCCAGTGGCAACGAAAAAGTTGTCATTTCGTCAAAATTGTATTTACAAATATTTATTTAATTTATTTACAAAAATTGTGACCTGTTAATTCAAGTCAGGGGGCAAAGGCTCTAAAATATCCTACCGTGGGAGAGAACTCTCTCCCCAGGGACTTCCCTGAGAAATAAAACAGGGGAAATATTTACATCACGGATAGTTTATTTATTATTTTTAAAAAGAGGTGAAATTATATTTATTTTTATACATTTATTTACATATTGTTCTGGGAACAACGAAAGAGGGGGGGGGGGGGGGGGGGGAAGGATTCGGAGGGTCTCAGCACACGTTGAGGGGGCGGGGCAAACGAGAGGAGCGATACGCAGGCCATCCCTGCGTCAGCATCCCCACGTAGACCCACCCCGACAAGGGGGAGACCAGCTCAACGAAATAAAATAAAATTGTGAAGGTTCCCAGAACTTGGGGGTAAAGACGATAATATTTATTTTATTTTATGACTTTCATACCAACATTCTTTCCATTATTAATATTTAGGTTTTTGCGACAGTCGCGCAAACGGACAAGGGAGACCACCCAGCCGTCCTCAAGACCTATATTAATAGTGGTGTCCTTCATATAAAAACATGTGAAAATTTTATAAAAGCTTGGTACGCTGGTGGGACGGGCACTTCCGGCCACCATTTTGACCTCGTTACTATTGTGTGAGCCGTCACATTAAAGTTTGAAAAATTGCAGGGACGATGGTTGAAAATTTATAAGGGATGGGATTGGAAATGTGTTCTTAAGTTTTTGAATATTTGTTTACAACTAGCTTAGGCTGAAGGGTTAATAAAATATGTTATTAAAATAAGATGTTCTTTGTTAAAAAGTTATTATTAAATGAACAGGTATTATAAAAAAGATATATGTTTTATCAGGACCCTGGCAGGCAATCGGCGGCCGTGGTGCATCATAACTTGTAGACAATAAGATGTGTGTATGTTTTGGTCGCTCTCCGTTTAGCGGGAGGACCAATGAGAAGTGTTGAAAATTTGACGTTGAATTAACACGCGAATATTCGCGGTATGCTAAGATCTTCACCACACAGCTTGTTTTTCTCTATTGGATTTTGCCAGGACCAATGAAATGCTCTGAATTTTGCCGTGCGAAGCTATACAGTGTGGTTATGTTATAGGGCAAAATGTAGTAAATTTTATACTGTGTTTGTTTCAATGTTCAAATGTAGAGTCACGAGGGGGGGGGGGGGGGGGGGGGGGGGGGGGGGGGGGGGGGGGGGGGGGGGGCTACAAAATCCACCCCGCCCTCGCTGTCATACAGATGAACATATAACTATATTATTATTAAATGAGTGTTTTGTTATGGGAGCCCAGGTACGACCCCAGGCGCCGTGGCGCGACGCTGTGGCGTGACGGCTACGAGAGCACCCCCCCGGAGTTCGGGCCGCGCACCCATCCACAGGGCAGGGGAGAAGGGGGTAAAAGGGGCACTCAAAAAGAGTCAGCACTAATGGTGAGACGTGCTGTGTATTAAAAAAAGGGGGAGGGGGGGGTATGAGGGAAATGGAGTGTGGCTAGGTACGCGGACCGCTGTCCGGGGGGACCCCTCCCTCACCAGTGAAAGGCATGTGTTAGGGCTGAGTTAATAGTTTATCTGATGTTAATTAAAATTTGTGGCCGAAGGAGGAGTTCTTGATGGCCTCCGCAAACCAGACAAGGGGGGACCATTCCTGTGGGCCTCAGGATAGAATGGAAGCTTGGGTGAAGGGGATATTTAATATCTTTAATTTATCTAAAAATGTTGTGATTTTGAATATAATTACAGGGGGTAAACAGATGGTCAAGGTCTAATATGTTATTGCAGTTACAGGACAGTTTTTTGAATTTACAGTAGTAAGACCTTGTTCTTAATCGAAAAAGCAAAGATTGTGTTTTGGGTGGGATGGGAAGGAATAGTCCCCCTTGAACAATTTTAGGGTCCCAGGAGTGGGTTTTGGCATAAAATTCCAGTTATTTTGCCCACTCCTGGTTTGTTGAATTTTTCAGTAGGGTTTTAGTTTCACCTACTGAAAGTTTAATAGAAACAATATTGCCAGAGTGGCCCGAGGCGGCCGACTTTGCGTCTCTGTCGGCCAAATAATTTCCAATCAGACCGCAGTGGGATGGGATCCATACTATAAGAACTTGTGTTCCTCTAAGATGTAGTTGGTGTGTTAATTTTCTAATTTCATTTTTGATTTCTGCACGGTTGTGATTATTTCCTTGTAGGGATTTAATTGATGAAAGGGAATCTGTAAATATAACAATCTGGTATGGTGAGTTTGGGAGGTTATTTATAAAGGCCAATGCTTCCAGGATAGCCCAGAGCTCGGCAGAAAAAATAGAAATGTTATTATTAAGTTGGAATGATTTAGAAATTTTTAGGCTTGGGATATGAAAGGCACATCCTATTTTGTTGTAATTTAGCAGGGAGCCATCTGTATACATTGATAAATAGTGTCTTAAATTGTATATTTTTTCTTTGGCTGCTGCTGTAAGACGATTAGAGTCGTTTTCTTTATTGTAAAGGATATGAAGGCTAATATCAAAGTCTGGTGGATCCCAATCCCACTGCGGGGGTCTGTGCTGGGGGAAAGCTGCGATATTGTTAAGAGATACATTTGCTTTATTCATTAGGTTTTGGGTATAGTCATGGATGTTAATAAAAATAAAATATTTTTTGGAAGTAGCAAAGTATGGGTCTGCGAAAGATGTCAGAAATTCGTTTTCAGTAAAATTGATGGTAGCATATAATCGGGCTAGAAATGAGGCACAGTTAAATTTTATCAAGTGTGTTAGTGGAATCCAGTCGATGTCTCTGTATATAAGGAATGTTATTGCATACTTTGGGAGGCCCAGGGCAGTCTTTAGTGCTTTGGATTCAAAACGTTGAAGGGTTGTAAGATTTTGTTTAGACAGGGAGTAAAAGGCTTCCATGCCATATGTAAGTCTGCTACGTACCAGTGTTCTTACTAAATAGGTCAGAAATTTAGGGTCTTTTGCCCATGATTGTCGAGCAATGACTTTTATAAAATGAAGTGCTTTATGAGCTTTCTGGGTTAAATAGTTAATGTGTTCATTCCAGGATAAATTACGTGTCAAAATGACACCAAGAAATTTAACAGATTTTGCAGATGGTTTGATGACGTTGTCGATTTTAATGGTAAGGTCGTCAGCCTTTGTTGTTGTAAAAACTATAAACTCACATTTTTGTGGGGCAACTGTAAATCCATTATGTAAATAATCAGTTATTTTGTTTGTGTTGGATTGGTGTATCTGCAGATCAGGATCTAACCTGTAATAATTTCCAGAGGGGGTGTTAATGGACCAAATTGCGATGTCGTCGGCATACATAGATATCTTACAATTGTGCAGTTTTAGTTTATAGATATCGTGTACCATGATGTTAAAAAGTGGGGGGGCTATGATGCTGCCCTGGGGCACTCCCATGTCAAGGTGGTGAGACATCGACAAAGATTGGCCCACCTTCACTCTCAGGCTTCGGTTATGTAAGAAAGAAAGTATAAAGTTAAATGTATTGCCCACAATACCGAGGCTGCTGAGTTTGTCAAGGAGTCTCCCATGCCAGACTGAGTCGTAGGCCCCTTTTATATCGAAAAAGGTGGCCAAGACTTTTTTGCGACGTGCAAAGGAACGTCTGACATGGGAGGTGAGTCTAACGACTTGTTCCATGCAATTTCTATGTGCACGGAATCCTGCTTGAAATTTGGGGATAATGGGTTTTTTGTCTAGAAAACATTCCAGTCTATATTTTACGATACGCTCGTAAATTTTGCCCAAGTGAGGGGTGAGGGAGATGGGGCGGTAGTTTTTGGGATCCCTAGCCAGTTTTCCTGGCTTCAGGATCCCAACCACCTGTGCCTCCTTCCAGGCCTGAGGAACGGTTCCCCCCTCCCAACACTTGGAGTAGAAATCATGTAAGATATTATGAAAGATTGGGGGAGTCTTTTATTAGTTTATAGGAGATAGGATCTTCTCCTGTAGCTTTACTAGTTTTTTTTAATTAAATTAATGGATGCAGCAACCTCAGTAATTTTCAGAGGGGCATTAATATAGTGCGAGTTATCGTTTGATTTTGTATGGTGGGGGTTACTTTGACGCTTAATTTTTTCTTTTGTAGGGAGAAATTTTGTTTGGCTAGCTTGAGCGAATGTTTCTGCCAATGTATTAGCCGTATCAAAGTTATTAGTAGTTAGTTGTTGTTTTTTAAGGACTCTGGGCTCTCATACAGTGGTTTTAGCGTTAATTTTTCTGAGCTTTTTCCAAGCTTTACATAAATCTTTATAGTCTGTTATATCTTCATTATTAAAAAATTCTCTTTTTGCTTCGTTTATCGTATCGTTGCAGTATGACTCTGCTTCTAACTTCAGAATATGGTTGGGGGGGTAGGTCAAAACGACTGCAGGCCTTCTTCTTGGCCTGCACTGCCCGTTTTACCTTTTCATTCCACCATGGTTTTGCCCTAGGCTTCGCGGAATCGAACAGGGGATGAGCAGGAATCGAGAGAGAGAGAGAGAGAGAGAGAGAGAGAGAGAGAGAGAGAGAGAGAGAGAGAGAGAATGGAGTTTTACGGCCTCTTGGTCTGAATCAGACACATATGGGACATTTGTAAATACAAATATGGTGGGAACAATACTGGAGGCAATGCCCGGAGGCAGTACGAAACCAGTAAAGTCCCGATTTTTTTTATAATACAGATAGCTGTAGCGGTGACCACGCCTCGATTAAACCTCATCGGCTATGGCACCGCCACAAGTAGTTTGATGTATCTAAGTCAATTGACTTTAAAAAAATTAAAAAAATTAAATTAAAGATTACGACGAAAATAGAGTTTTACGTCCTCTTGGTCTGAATCAGACACATATGGGACATTTGTAAATACAAATATGGTGGGAACAATACTGGAGGCAATGCCCGGAGGCAGTATGAAACCAGTAAAGTCCCGATTTTGTATTTGTGACAGTGTGCCGTATTTCATAAGGCCTACCTGTCACGCAATACTATTTAGCATACGACAAGTGTGCCTAGCCCCTTTTCCAAGTCATGCACCCCTCACTATACGACGTCATATCTATTTTTAGACGTCACTTTTCAAATCACATCATGCGACCCGGTTTTTCAAATCTCCAACGGCCTCCCCTCAAATCTCAGGCCAACTAGTAGTAATGATAAACTCATAATTTAGCCATTTTCTTCTATTTGATTGTCATTCCAATAATAAAATCTTATTGTAGTTATGCCAATCACTTTATTAGTTTGTTAATTAAGACATTGCATGGCTGATATATCCTAACATCTGGCAATCTAACTGGCCAAGTTATGTCACCTCTTATCTTTATAAAACCTATTTTATCAAAGCCATCCTTTCATAATGTTGTTACTAAACAACTCTTTCAATGTCCTACAAACCAATTAGCTACTTTTATTTGACGTCAAAACAGAACATTTGACGAAAGCTACACCGACGCTGTGTCAACGTCACAATTTGTCTGACCGACGGTGTCGACTCAGTCCGAAAACCGGGTTTTCGGCTAGCTTATTTTCAAGTTGTTACTGGACATTGAATGCTAATTATATTTTAACTGTGTCATCTAACATAGTGACATAGTATATGTATAGAAAGGTAGTATTTTAGTGTATTAATCTATTATGAAAGATTGGTGTAATGTGATATGAGTTTAGATAAATTAATTATTTAGTAGTTTGCACCTGTTTCAGTGGGCTCTAAAATACAAGGTTTTTCATAATTATTATAAATATATTGTTAGATTTCCTTATTATATTAGTAGTCAGAATAGAGCTTAGTTCATCCTCTTTCTTCTCATATGCAACATGCCAGGGTTTAGTGATTAGTGGCATAGATATCTGTGTTGGATGAAACCCAAACAAACACAAATCTGGTCACTCTCGCCACCCACAGAGCCATCCTGCTGCATCCAGTGACTGCTGTCTTTGCGGTCCGGCTCTCGAGCATATATATAAAAAGTGCCCAAAATCTGGGTTCTTGCTGATATTCTGATCGCTTCTCTGCCTTTTGGCTAAGACAGTGATTCAGGAATATAAATTTTTGTTTATACCCTGGTTGGTTTGTTCAGCCCGTCGTACATGGCGAAAGCCGATACGCGACGTTAAACTGAACTTCCAATCTGGGTTCATCATACACACTTCGACCACCGTACCGAGAGGGTGCCCTTGCCGAGAGAGAGCGAGCTTTGCAGAGAAAGGAACGGATTTTCTACCCTCACCACATCACTGTACGGCGGCTGACTGTCAGAAGAGTGGACACCATCACCATTCTTTGGGCCCCTTCTGCCAGCACCGCCGCACGACAGCTTTACACTGCATGATGACCATGCCATGCAGCTGTCCAACGTTGGATCATCTTCGCATTCGTTGAGCTTTGCTCCGAACCTTGGACTTTGAGGAGGCTTCAGGACCACTTTCTTCTACTACGACTGTCTTCCACCTCTGTCTCCACCAACGACGTCTCTTCCTGATTTCCACTTCACGTCGTTTGATCTGTCTCTCGTAAGCATCTCGTAAGCATCAATAGGGCACTAAGGTTTTTTTTGGGTTTTTTGTTTTGGCAGTACGATGTTTTATTCGTCTGCCTAGTTGTTAGGTTCGTAGGACGTGCCACAAAAGTGGTATCCCTGGGAGGACTGCGCTGGCCACCTGAGCCCTTGCACAGCAGCTCTCCCAGGTCTAGGGACTAGGACCTTAGCAAGCTAGAATTTCACTGATTTTTTACATTTACATCTTTCCTCACTATCTTTTTTTTCGACACTTACATGTCGTTCCTATCGGTCTGTCTGAACCCCCCACTCGTAGGCTTCTTGCCGGTGGGATCGGTCTACATAGTATAGTTTCTGTAGGGTAGTTCCTTCTTCTTTAGGGTTGTTTTGTTTTTGCCAGCCTCCTAAATTGTTGGAGGAGTTTGTGTGCAAGCCTAACAACTTAAATAGCTCAGTGTAGGTCTTTATAAAAATCTAGGAACTAGGAACCTCTTTCTTATAAGTGTTGACCTTTTCCTCCTCAAAAGAAAAAGTAATAATGTAATAATGTAAAGATTTGCTAAAATAAAGTAGAGATTTGATAAAATAAAAATAAGATTTGATAAAATAAATAGCAATCAACAAACTACTAAGTGTAAAGATATTAAAAACTAATATTATAAACAAATTGAAAAGATTCGAAATAAACACCTAGTTGACTAAAATATTCTGACATTTAAAATCGTGATTAATCTGATAGACTTATAGGTAATATTGAGCCCTCGGGTGTTCTGTTGCCTTAAATAATAACTAAACTAATAACTTATAGAGATATCTTTCTTATATCAAGTATAGTCTCATAAATTATAACATATATAATTTTTGTGGCCTTTTTAGGTACTTCGACGAAAATGGTGTTTTACGTCCTCTTGGTCTGAATCAGACACATATGGGACATTTGTAAATACAAATATGGTGGGAACAATACTGGAGGCAATGCCCGGAGGCAGTACGAAACCAGTAAAGTCCCGATTTTTAAAAATTAATACAGATAGGTGTAGCGGTAGCCACGCCTCGGGTAAACCTCATCGGCTATGGCACCGCTACAAGTAAATATTAATCTAGGTACTTCGAAACACTTTTTTTGAATATAGCTGGAACAGTCTTGTGACACCAGCTACGAAAATTAGTGTAAGCATTTGATTGGTTCTCGCGGGAACCACACTATTCTGATTGGTTCTCCCGGGAAACGAAGTGATGTAGGGCGTATTTCTGCTTCGATACGGCCACGAGGGACACTTTTGTCCTTCCTGGTCTTGTTGCGGGCACTGGGTCCGTCCCATTACAACTAGTTTAATTTCTTTAAGATTATTAATAATACCATTGAAAAAACCATGACCAATCCTGAAATTTTGACTCATTACCTGGACACAAGTTCAGAGGAGGACTCCATCTTTACGGCATAAACCATGCCCAAAAAAAACAATGATAAAGACACTCTTACCCCAACAAGAAGAGCAAAAAGAAAGTCAAGACACTCAAATGAAGAAAAAAGCAGTCCAGAGGCAGCACAGCCTAGGGATAAAAAGAATAAAGAAGACTTGGGTTCAATGGATGAGACAGAGAATGCTGTCCCCCTGTCTCCATCCATCCAAATTATTCAAACCCCAATCCAGGAGAAGTCCTCTATGGCACTCCCACAAGAGAGAAAAAAAGACCCCCCAGTGGCTCCTCCCTCAGTATAGGAACCTATTACGATCTGGGGCCCCAAAGACATAAAAGAAAAGAAGAACGAGGAGTCAGAATTGGACTCAGATTCTGATGAGGGGAGTGACTTCGTCAAAGTCCAACAGCGACGAAGACGTACCCCCCCCCCCCCCCCCCCCCCCCCCCCCCCCCCCCCCCCCCCCCCCCCCCCCCCCGTACCCCCCCCCCCCCCCCCCCCAGCCTAACGGCCCCCCCCCCCCCCCCCCCCCCCCCCCCCCCCCACCCCCCCCCCCCCCCCCCCCCCCCCCCCCCCCCCACCGCCCCCCCCCCCCCCCCCCCCCCCCCCCCCCCCCCCCCCCTCACCAACAAAACCTGGTTCCACCTATCTATCTTCAGTACCCAGTGATCCTGGAGGACCTGTGCACTGGCGCAGCCACCTTCAGGGCACTGGGTCCGACAACAAACATGAAAATTTTCCGAAATAACGTGGGGGACATCCTTAGCCAGAGGCCTCTATCTGGAAATCGCTGGTTAATCGGCTGTAAATCAGCCACTCAACAATATAAACTAGCCAAGCTTACATCAATCGCTTCCATTAACATTCAATGTGTCATCCCTGAGGCCACTACTGAGGGGGTAATTAAGCCTATCCCCTTCGAGGAAGATCTCGAAGACCTACTAAAGTACATTCCAGATGCCAAATCTGTACAAAGACTTCAGAACAGAGATGGCACAGATTCTCGTGCCATCAAACTTGTCTTTAGAAAGCCGATTCTGCCTGCCTTGGTCAAGATCGATGCCCAGGAGTTCCCTGTGTCACCATACGTTGCCCCAGTGCGACGATGCCGCAGGTGTGCTCGATATGGGCACGGTCCTGGTCAATGCAGAGCGAAACTCGAAATTTGCACCAGGTGCTCTGCCCCTGGACACTCAGCCCAAAATTGCAGTCAAAATTTTAAGTGTGTCAACTGTGGCGGTGGACATTCCGCTGCCTACCAAGGATGCCCTCAGTATCAGCTCAGACTGAGGGCAAACAAAATTAGAGGAGAAGCTTTCTTGCCCTACAGTGAGGCCATCAGGAGGGCTAAGGAAAGCCTACAAACAGAAAAAGATCAAAAAGATAACCAACCCAAAATAGACACACCCACAGTCGACCCTAGTTGGAGAGTGCAACAGATTCCCTCTGGGAGTCCGTCTGACTCCTATGCCAACAGGGTCAGAGGATATAAACAAATAACTAAGCCTGATGTAGAGCAGTCTGTTCCAGCTCCTCTGGACCATTCACATGTGGAAGGCCCGGGGGGGATGGAGGAGATCACCTCTCCACTCTCAACCCATAAACGGAAAAAAAAGAAAAAAAGGAAAAGATCACATAGAAATTCAGAACGAATGACAGAAGAAAAAGTCGAAGAGATGATTTCTAAGCAACTGGAAAAAATGACTGAGACAATAATGACGACAATAACTAAACATATGGACAACACACTGACAAAACAAACTCACCCAACAACCTCTCAACTTGTAAACCTTAATATTCCCAAAGAAGAAAACAAATCTCTGAAAGAATCATTCATAACCCGTATTCTCCGAAGTCTGGCACAAGCCAGAACCTCCAACCAACCAAAATCTTTAATCGAGGACCTTTCTTCTCTGATTACTGACTCTGAGGATCTCCCTATTGATCCCAAGAACGCTCTAAATATCATGCAACTAGCGGAGATCGCCTGTGGCGCCTCCCCAGCGCCACAGGGAGCAAGACATAGATTGGGTTCGTAGAGAGCGAAACCCAAGATCCTACCTTAACCCTAACATCTCACTAGTCATTCAAACATCTTATATAAAAACTGAAATTATTTTTACTGGTGGGGATGGAGTCCCTCCGGTGCGCGGGCCGTATACCTTGCTGCATTCCTGCTCCCTTTCCCTCCCTTCCCTTTTTAACTAAAACATGCACCTGATGGGCCGAAGCGACTCTTTTGAGCCCACCATTTTTTAAAGTCCTTTCCCCCCTGCAGATGGGTGTCCGGTGCGCGCGGCGGGGGGTTCTTTTGTAAACCGTCGCGCTTTTGCGCTCGTGCTCCCCCCCCTTTTGAACCTGTTTTTTAATAATAATTTCAGTCTTCCCCTCCCTCCCTCCGTTCCGAGCATACAAGAATCTTTAACCATCCCCACTTCCACTTCCACTCTCATTTTCACTACCATATCATTAATTTGTAAAAGCTTAAAAACTCCGTTTTATTTCTCTTACCCTCAGACTCCATCATGATATCAGGGGCGGGAGAGTTTTTGTTGCTACCCCCCCTTGGGATCAGATGGAATAAATAAAACTACTTATAGTAATGGAGGCCTCTGGCGGTATGTTTCCCCTCTTATTAACAACATCACCATATCATACAACTGATTCTGATTAAGACTGGATTTGTTCACTTTAAAAACTAATTACCAATGGTCAGGTCTTAGGACCAAATTATACATAAAACAAACAAGATTTTAATAGTAACTTTTAAAACAAAACGAATTTTGGTATTCATAAACTGACTTTTTACAAAATTTTAACCTATCTTAACATATGAAAACTACTAGAGCATCTCTAGACTATGCATAGTACGTCCTAAGGGACAAGATTTAACAGGTTAAAAATATAAATTTTTCACTAAATAGCCTGTATGTAAAAGATGTGTACATAATAATAATGTACATATAAATTTTTGGGGCCACTTGTCTTTTGTAACCAATTGGTTATTGATGGATTCAGATTAAAAACTGAACTTATCTATTTGAAATACTGACTATTAGTGGTCAGGTTCCATAACCTATTTATAACAAAAACAAACATAATTTTAATAATAACTTTTTAATAAAATGATTTTATCACTTATAAACATCTTCTTATAATAAATTTACATATTTTCACATGTGAAAACTACATTACGTCCTGTCCTAAGGGACAAGATTAAACAGGTTAAACACTTAAAACACAAATCTAAAATCTAATCACAACTTAGCTAATCTTAACAAGCCTTCTTATATTTAACAGGCTAAATGTTAGGACTGTACTAAACAGTTTGTATATAAAAGTTGTGCACATAATAATAATGTACATATCATCTTTTTAACCACCAAATCTTTTTTGTGACCATTTGGTCACTGATCAATTTGGATTGAGGCTGGGTTCGCCCACCTGGAAGACCGACTGTCAATAGTCTGGTCTCAAAACTCTAATAAAACTTAAACAAAATTAATTTTAAAAGTAACTTTTAAGCATAACGAATTTTATCACTTACAAACTAAATTCTCAATGGGTTTTGGGGTGTTTGAAAACTATTGGGGATATGCACCTTATGGAAGATCCCTACGTTGTGTCATGTCCTAAGGGACAAGTGTAAATACAACCTAACTTATTAAAAAAACTAAATAGTATGTAACAGTTGTGTACATAATAATAATGTACATATTATTTTAATAATACCTTTCGGTTTTTAACTTTATATACAGCTTGTATGTAGACATGCCTCTCAAGAATTTTAATAATAAAGCTCTTTTTGAGCACAACACGGATTTTTACAAAAAAGCTCAGTTGAGCGTAAAGCATGAATTTTAACTGTAGCCCTGGGGTTTTTAATCAGACCTCCTCCAATCTGCCAGACTTAAAGCAAACAGCCAAATATCTTTTACAAACAAAATATTTTATCACAAACATAAATTTTATACTCTAAAAACTTGTGCGCAATTAAAAACTTCTTAAAAATCTTTTCAAAATAATAATAACTTACTTAAATTTCTACAAATTTGTAAACTTTCAAATTATATCTTATCATTTAAAAATCCACTTTTTTCCAGGATCTTTATTATTTTAAATGCCTCAAATAGTCTTTTGACTCAGAGGGCGTAAAATGTCTATTTTTCTCTCTCTCTAATCTGGGTTCCATGTTCAGACAACTGATCGCTTCTCAGCCTTTTGGCTAAGACAGTGATTCAGGAACATAAATTTTTGTTTATACCTGGTTGGTTTGTTCAGCCCGTCGTACATGGCGAAAGCCGATACACGACGTTAAACTGAACTTCCAATCTGGGTTCACACTTTTTTAGCCAATAGTTATTATTTGAGTATTAGGGTTAGTCACTTTTTTCAGTGAAGCTCCACTTTGGCTCACTCATTATCGGCTGCTCGATCTTGGCCTGCCTTCTTGTAACATAGGCCTATTAGTGACGTAGGCTAATGATGTTATTTTCATAACATGTGTTAGTAGTTAGGGTTCATTTTTATATATGTGTGGCTTTCGCCCTGACTATCGATGCTGTGCATGAACTCTTAACGGTAAACGGCATGAACTTTCGCCTGCGGAACCGATGTTAGGCCGCCTAGCCTACAAACATTGATGCTGTGTGCACGAACT
The DNA here is from genome assembly GCA_017654935.2 of Phymorhynchus buccinoides. Classification (NCBI taxonomy): domain Eukaryota; kingdom Metazoa; phylum Mollusca; class Gastropoda; order Neogastropoda; family Raphitomidae; genus Phymorhynchus; species Phymorhynchus buccinoides. The sequence continues at coordinate 22,857,730 of CM065691.1, forward strand.
CTGATGATCGCTGATGTGCCTTCTCATTCATGCTGTTGATGTGAATCTACAGTGACTACTGATGTATTTGCTGCACTGTCTTCGTAGTCTTTCTTAGTAAATAAACAAAGTCAAACAACTGTCTGGTTTCCTCTATATGTTCCTGGTCTGCGTGGAGTGCTGATCAACACCCTCCAATCCTTATCCTGATCCTTATCCCTCAACAACTCCTCCTTATACCTATCCCTTAACCCCCTTACCACCCCTATTACATATTAATACAGATAGCTGTAGCGGTGACCACGCCTCGGTTAAACCTCATCGGCTATGGCACCGCCACAAGTTAGTATAATAATAAAAAATAAAATTAAAGATTAATTAATTAATTATTCATTCATTCATTCCACATTACAACAAAAGTCATCAATTGAAGCAGAAAAGTGTTGTGAAGAACTCAACCCTCATCACATGGCTTTTTTCTTATTTCAATTTTCATTTACATAATTTAATGATTATGTTGCTTAATTTTCTGTCTAGAGAAAAAGTGAAGGTTCAATCATTGTGTGTGTGCAGTGAAACACTGAAAGTATAAAATAAAAAAAGCTGCAGGGGAGATAAGTGGGAAATGTGCCTAGTGTGTGTTGGCTGTTGCATACGTGTGTGTGTGAGACTGAGAGTGTGTACGTGTGTGTGTGAGTATGTGTGTGTGTGTGTGTTCGTTCGTTCTTTAATTTAACGTCTATCCACCTTACAGTGATCTTAGACAACAACAACAACAACAACAAAAGTATATGTATGATTATGTGCAAATGTCCGTTTAAGGGGGTTGTGGGTGTGCGTGTAGGAAGATACGAAGGATTGTTAATCTATGCATGTGTGTGTGTGTGTGCGTGTGCGTGAGAGTGTGCATCTACATATTTGCCGATAAATCGATGTATAAATCTATGCACTTAGTTTCGTAAAATTCACAAACGATTCTGATTGGCTACGCTAGGACTACTTTCGGCTAGGACTACTTATGTCATAGAGGTAAAAATACACCGCCACAACAGCTCTGCTAGTGCTATACTTCAACTTGTTCCTGTACTTGCACTTTTGTAGAACACACAGACTGAGTTTGAAAGCAATATTTGATGGCGTCTACTTTGAGAAGTAAGTGAGTAGCCTAGCTGAAGGAAGGTGTTTAAAAGAAAGAAGCCCATCCCACTATTCGGTACGAGTAGGCCGTGTGTGCCGGTGGGATGGATCATGGACGACACAAAATCACCGGTCCGTCGAAACACCCAAAAAAACCGGTTTTGGGGGTCTGGTTTTGGGGGTCTTTTTACCCTAAAAAACCTCAAGGGGCTTTCGGAAATAACCTTGAAACCTTGGTACCCAAAAATTGAAAAAAAAATTGGTACCCCCCAAAAACGAGTCGCATAAAACTCAGAAAGTTAGGGATAGGGTTCGGGATGGCTCCCCCCCTGTCGTAATGCAAAAAAGTAGCATCGTGTAAATACTTCGCTCGCTACTATGAGACTTAGCATTTGCGACATTGAGCGAATTTTTTTAAATTTCACTTTTTCCGTACTGTCATGAAATATGAACGATTTGAGTACGGAAAAGTGTTTCAAATACGGAAAAAGTGAAATTTGTCGTTTCCTTAATGTCGCAAATGCTAAGTCTCATGACATAGTAGCGAGCGAAGTATTTACACGATGCTACTTTTTTGCATACGACACCCCCCACCTGCGTGCGCATCTCGACACTTCCGTTGGAAGTGTCGCCATCTTAGTCCTTATTTGTGTGTAAACAAGTTTCGAATTGGAACAGCCAAATACGCAGCATCGATCTGGCAATTTTCAAAAAATGTTACTGACTAAGATGGCGGTCTCCCATAATATGGCGCTCCTTGTGGCCGGATATGACGACACGTTCCGTGGGTACCAGCCATAGGGATTTGTTAGGGATAGTAAGATGGGAGCAGGAAAAGATAGACAACATAAAAATGTCCTGATTATAATGGTTTTGTCAAGTTTCCTTGTTTTTGGGGGGTACCAACAGAGGGTTTTTTTGGTAAAAAAGACCCCCAAAACCGGTTTTTGGGGTGTTTCGACGGACCCCAAATTCACATAGCATTATTAGCACGCATCCTGTGCGCTATTAACCCTTTCACCGCCAATGTCGCATTTATGCACCAGAATGGTTTAACACCCTTGTCACCAAAAGGCATCAAATTATAGTCTGTTATCCGAAGACCCTATCTTCTTAATTTTGGGAGGTAAGGATAGGCCTTACTTTATGCATGTTACTGAGGAATTCCCAATATTGCAGATAATTGTTTTTTCCTTACTTAGCTAAATTTAAGGGTATTTTTTGGTTGAGAAATGGCTGGCGGCGAAAGGGTTAATGGTCTGAATGAAGACCGGTGAGCGCGGGGCAGGATAAACATCCCCAACTGCAGGAAGAAGAAGATGATCGATTTGTGAGGTTATATAAATTTCACAGTGGCTGCGGTTACGGGGTTGTTGCAACAGTGCCGCGACAGTGCCAACACCCCAGATGACCATGACCGGCATGACCGTTACCTCGGTTTTTTTCTCATCTGAAGTACCAGGAAATAGTATCTTTCCCAGGGATACAACACCATGACCAGGAGCGGTATTCATGTCGAGGTGCTAAGTGACTTAGCATACTAATATCTTAGTAGCTCCTGCTAAAGCCGAAATTTGCTATTCACGTCGATATTTAGGCCTAGCATGATAATAACTTAGTAGCTAAAATCGCTGCTAAGTTAGAGGCGGGGGGTCCCGCCTCTAAATACTTAGCATACTGATAACAATGGCTGCCGTGATTGCAGTTTGTCTCATTCAAGGAGACATTTACGACGAAAACGCATTTTTGGTGAGAGACTTCGTCCACTGTAGGCACTAGATGGTATTGACTCATCCAAAAGATTATGTTTTCCAAGAATTGACATCTTTCCAATAACTGGTTGGGCACTGGGGCGGCTGGCACATTGTGAACCGAGCCAACGCGCTGTGCCCGTCTCTTTTCGTCAGGTGTTTCTTTCTGTGCAAGTGAGTCTTTTCAGTCTGTTTGTGGTGATATGGTAGGCTTTATTTCACAGCCCATGTCAGCAGAATCGTGTCCAAAGTCAGTGACGCTTCCCTCAAACAGTTTAGTTACTAGATTTTACTTTTAGGTCAACATACTGCTTGCTGAATGTGTGTGTTCGTCTGATGGCTTTATTCATCGAAGGGAGCTTTGTTTTGTTTACCGTTGACAATGCCAACCGTTACCCACGTAGCCGTTGTCTACAAAACTTCCTGCCTTGCCACCTACCGGCAATGACCTTAGACTTAATCAATTCCTGCAATGATGAAAGAAACTAAAACAAATCTTTGCTGTTGTTGTGGTGGTGGTGGTGTTGTTGTTCTAGATTACCACATATGTTATAGATGAAGGTAAGGGTTCCCTTGATAGATCTAGACGATACCTACATCATATCGTGATCGCGGGATAATGCTGAAATAAAATACATAAAAGATGTAGTCTAGTCTAGATCTAATGTGTCATGATCATGATGCTGCACGCTAACTAGACCTGTGCAAACTTATTGCCCCTATTTCATTCAGTAGATGACACACAGGCCCACACGGATCTGAGAATGAAGAATAACAAGTCTAGATCTGTTTGAAAATGTTTTCTATGTTCTTATGAGGTGAAACAGAAAACAAGTTAAACGTGTGTGTGTAAGTTTGCGAGTGTGTGGGTTTGAATCCAGCTGGGGTCGCAGTGGTGTGTCCTTGGGAAAGGCACTTTACTCCTATTTTCCTCACGCCACCCAGGTGTAAAATGGGTACCTGACGTCAGTTGGGGAAAAAGTCCTTCGGATCAGACTTAAAACCGAGGTCCCGTGTGCGAACGCATGCACAAAGATCTTGTGCACACGTTAAAGCCCATTCCACTAATCGGTAGGAGTAGGCCATGTGCCGGTGGGATGGATGACACAAACTCACATAGCATGCATCCTGTGCGCCAGTTGCAGTCTAAATGAAGACTTTGGGCGTGGGGCAGGATAAACATCCCCAATAGGAAGAAGAAGAAGCATAGTTTTGCTACCACATACCCTAGCCCACCCCTACCCCCATACTGGAGTGATGTCCGGAGGCCCTGGTCATAGTCCATTGACCTATTAATATTGAAAATGTCCTATTGTGTTCTATTGTGTTCCCCTGTCAGGACTAATGTCTGATTATTTTTGTAACACAGGCGAACTTTGTCTTATTGATTTCTGGAAAGAGCCAGGACATTGTCCTATTGATTTCTCTTGTCTCAGGACATCTGTGGCAGCGGGCGGGACAGGAACCAGTTGCCTAGCAGATTCAACAGAGGAAGTGGGGCTGGATTGGACACACCCACAGGAAACCAGCATCACATGCCAGGCCCTGACATGGAACCCCCAGGGGAAAAGGACGAGATGTCGGCATCACAACAGCTGGAGGAGGGACACCCTGGCTGAACTGGAGAGACAGGGAACAAGCTGGAATGGCGTGAAAAGAGCTGCCCAGAACAGGGTGTGATGGCGGGGTGTCGTCAGTGGACTATGCGCCTCTTGGAGCAACAGTCCTAAGTAAGTAGGTAGGACATTTTGTCCTATCACTTTTCTATCCTCGGTACATGATCACTTACACTATAAAGTTACATCCATGATACAACTAGTCCCACATACCGCTAGTCCCACAAAATGTCTCTCTCCCCTTGTGTCCGTCAAACCCATATGAACGCATGCGCGCGCACATACACATACATTTACACTCTCACACACAAGCCCATTCAGAATATAATTATGCGTGCATTGCACTCACGCTTAAACAACGGTGTGTGGAACTAGCAGTATGGTAACAAAAGTATGCTTCCATGTGTGTGTGTGTATGCTCGCGCGCAAATGTGTTTGTGTATGTGTTAGAGAGAGAGAGAGAGAGAGAGAAAGATCATGTAGCCAATTGTATAAGTTTTCAATTTGTCAGTCTTGCCTATTGTATTGGGGGGTGTTGTCTGATTAACAAGACCTTTTTTTCCCTCCTACCTCCTCCATCCACCTTTCACCAACAATGCATGATAATGCTGACACATGAACTGTTAGAAAACGTGCTATATCAAATTAGGCATATAATGTGTCTGAACAAGTAAAGATGCCTCGAAAGCATATATAAAATGAGTTGCTAAAAAGTCAGTTATAAGAAGCTATATTTTGTGTTTGTATCATCAGTGAGTGTATGTGTGTGCTCGCACATGCATGATTGTGTGTTTGTGGTTTTTAAAGCACTTGCACACATGCATATATGTGCAAGCACCCATACATATTTTTGTAAAAATAAGATGAAAAGATAAACATTTGATAATACTTGATTCTATATCAAATATACCCAAAAATATTATAGGCCGGGCTGGCCCTATGGTTTACAGGTTGAACTTCAACAGAAACCATATAGAAGTAAAGCCATGTGATTTTGATTTCAATTTTTGTTTTTGTTTTATTGTTTTTCAGACTGGCAGTGAAGATTTAATTCCACAAGCGCAGGACGTGCCAGTGCACACTTCTGATGCTGTGCCAGCTGAGTACACGATTACCACATCCATGTTTGGTAATGTTAATAATAATATTTGTAATTATGCTTTTTTTAATTCTTATTTGGGGTGGGTAGGGTGGGTGGGGAGGGACTAAAACAGCTGTCTGATGTCCACCACACCGAATAGAAGACTTTTGCAGTCAGCCATGTGTGTGTGTATTACATGTGAGCATGCTTATTTGCTTGTCCCGTGCATATTACATGTTTGTGTGAAAACAATAAATGTTTGTAGCATGAGTGTATCTATGATACACACACGTATGTGCATGCACGCACATGTAATTTGTAATCATGCAACTAGCACTGTTTAAAGTATTCCTGTCATGCCATCTGTAGTTATATCAGTAAAATAATGGGACTGTATGATACTTCTCACCTTGGCATAAGGCTGTGTCAGACCAATTGACATAAGGTAGAACACCAAGACTACATCAAAATGCTATGTTCTAAATAGTTATGCGAGGATTGTCTATAGCCATGACAAACTCCTAGCATAACATCATCAGTCTAAAATCGGTCGGAGTGTGGCTGCCCACATGGCGGGGTAATAAAAAAAACAGTCACACATGCAATGTTCTCGTCCATAGCTGGTTCGTTTTGTACCATAGTATTCAAGTTTTTCGGCTGTTGGGATGATCCCTGAAGTCTTTAAAGGCACAGCCGGACTGTAAAAGGAGGGTAGGCTTGACGCGCACTTAGTATTCGAATCGCTGCAGCCACAGAAGCGGGTTTTCCCTTCTCTTCCCCCTATTGTGTGAGAAAGCAGCCTTCGCGCGCCGCGTCAGATGTGTCGGACCAGCGTTATCTGATCCTAGGGATCGGTTGATAGGCCTTTAAGTATGACAACAACAGCAACAACATTACATGGGCATAAGGCAGGTGCAGGGGACCTGAACATTACCAAAAAGGGTAGAAATGCCTCTTGTAATGAATATCAGTGAAATTTCTGGCTAGTTTCTGTTTGGAATCATGCTTAGTTTAAGTACACTTATACTCTGTGAACAAAAAACAACACAATCGAGGTTAATTTGAATTTAGTTTTATTAATTTAAAAACTTGTATGTAGAAGTCATCAGTAATATTTATCATTCATTCATATGATTGGAACAAGAAAAATGATATAGTACAACATATGTTAGTGTTAAATGGCAACATTATTTCTGTGCTTGAATATACAGAACACACCTTTTGTTTGTTTGGTTAATTGTTATTTTCCCTTTTTTCTTGATACAATCAGAATAGAAATCATGAGCAATATCATGAAAAAGGAAGATTGAGACCATATGATGACTGGCAAGAGATTTTTGTGCAGACATCAGGAGGCAACGAACAACAGGAGAAACTGCACAGATGATGCAGCACTTGGTGAGAGCATAGCGCTTAGCAGTATAGATATGGTACTTATTAATAAATGAATAGTAACATTAATCAACAAGTAAGGTGTATCAATAATTGAATTTTGAAATGGATGTCTTTACACTTTAGCTCTAGACCTTTAGCTCTAGTTCAGTAATTGTTACATATTGTTTCATAAATAGTAAAATTATGAACATTGAAAAGTATTAAAATGTAAAATCAAAGGTTTAAAATGTGCAACAAGATTTTTTTTTTACAGGTTTGAAATTTAAAAAAAAAAAGGTTTTTCTTTTAAAGATTTGAATGTTCAGGTATCTTGGCATTCATTTCTAACACCACTTTTTATCCTGAATTTCTGTTAACAAATGTCTTGATTCATTATAATAATAATAATAATGAACATTTATAGCCCCTAATCAAAAAAAAAGCCCTAAGTGCTTACAATAATAATTGGAAGAAAAAAACACACAAACAAACCCAGCAAGCAATATATAAATAAATAGATGACAAAAATATATTATACACACACACGCGCGCGCGCACGCACGCACTAAACACAGACAGACGCACAGCACCAAACACATACACACCACACGCACACACACATATGCACAAACACGCATGCACGCACACAACGCGGTTGGAAGGGGCACAGTACTTTGAAAATAGATATATCATATCTTTCTCCCTTCAATGTGCCACTACTAGTGGAAACTGATCTTGCTACGGTTACGGCTACCGATCAAAGACTTGACTTTGATTAGGCCTACCTTTATTTTAAACAAATTACCCGATAATTCCAAAGATGCCAGTGTCTAAATGTCTTTGGATGATTATTCTTTTGCACACCATTCATCCATCGATCCAAGTTAAACTTGAAGACACAAAAATAGCCCAGAGAGTGGTTGCATTTGAAAACATTCAACACACCTGTCCGTTCATTATTTTTTTTAATTAATTAATTAAATCACATAGTCTTACAATCACATTCATGCTTAAGTCTAACCTTTAAGCTTTCCAATGACATATAACTTTACATATTAATTTTTTTATTTATTTAATAAAGAAAATGTCTTTGTTTTACTGTCTGGTGGTGTTGACCATAGGCCTTTTCATAGTATTTGGGCTGGACCAATCCGGCTAGCGTAGCGATCACCGGGGTCGAACCCTGACCGGCACAGCTCCCCCCCCCCTCTCAAATGTTGTTTCAAGTCTCTCTAATAGTTTGTGTGTGTGCAGAGCTTCAAATTGTCGGCGCGCCTGCGTCATTGACCCATTTTTTAAACTTTTTTTTGACATCTTACTATTTTGACTCCAAATCTTACTACATCAATTTTTTGGGGTACCAGTACCCAGGTCTGCACTAGTCATTTTCTTTGATTTTAGTGTTTTATCAGATTTCATAATTTAAAAATGTTTGATTCCCTTATGGCAGTTATGCTTGGACTTTTCCATGTATGTTCATATTAATTAATAGAATTTTGTACATTTTATTTTTAATCAATACATAAAAATAATAGATACACATGATTTTTTTTCAGATGCTGACATCACTGATTTCCACACTGCTGGTCAACTTGTCTTCAGTGATGTCCACACGGCTGGTCAACTTGTCCTTGTCTTCAGTGATGTCCACATGCCTGGTCAACTTGTCCTGTCTTCAGTGATGTCCACACGGCTGGTCAACTTGTCCTGTCTTCAGTGATGTCCACATGCCTAGTCAACTTGTCCTGTGCTACTGCATTCACCGCAAGGGAGATGGGGGATTCCATCCTGTCCTGAAAACATACAAATCCACCTTGATATTTAGAGTTTTCACACATACAAAACTGTACAGGAGTCATTCAACCTGTTGAAAGACTGTTTGCCTATTTTGTTCATGAAGCATACTCAAGTTTAATGCATATTTCTAAAGTTCTAGGTATAAAAAAAACCTGTTGCAAATCACTTTTGAATTTTTTTAATTGTAAAAGAAAGCGTTTTTCACAGAATTCCTTAAGGTGGCAGGCCTAGCTGAAATATAACCAAAATATGTGTTCCAAAGTTATTAATTTAAAGGAAAATTTTGTGTTGTCGGGCAAGTGAGAAAAATATAGTTTACCCGAGACCCATATTCAGCTAGGCCTGCCGCTTAAAAAAATAAACTCAAGGCTACCCTGTTCTCCCTGAAAATGTTAAATCCACACATAGACAAAAAGTTTTTTTGTGACGAGAAGATAAAAACTGAAAATATTTTACAATGCAGGATTTTTTTTTTAACAAAGGACTTTTTTTTATTATATGGGTTCCAATGAAAACCACCTTTATTTTTTTTTTACATTTTTAAGGAACTAACAAGCATCTGAAAAAAAAATTCTTGTTCTGAACTTTCATCAGTTGAGCATGATTATTAAAAACTTTCATGAATAAATTTGTTTGTGGCTTGCAATTGTTTGGTTTTGCCCTATATATTTTTTATAAGGAAGTTGAGTGCGTTATCTTGCTCAGTACTGTATTAAAAAAAAGTCCCCAGATGAGACTTAAAACTGAGGTCCCGTGTGCGAACGCCTGCACAAGGTCTTGCACAAATATCAGGTATTAGGTATTATGTACTTTATAGTCACAGAGGCGTCTCTGTGAAATTCGGGTTGCTTCGCAGGTTTTTGTCATTTTTGGGGGGTGGGGTAAATTTTGACCAAATGACAACTTTTTCGTTGCCACTGGGTTTAACGTATGCTAAGTGCATGGGCACACGGGACCTCGGTTTATCGTCTCATCCGAAAGACTCCATGTTCAGACCGTTAAGGCCTAGTGCAGAATGAGAGGAAAAAATCCCCTGTACCCAGGTTCGAACTCGGGTTTACTTGACACGAAGCGAACGCGATACCACTGTGCCACTCTACACCACATCTGAAGGGTCACTAAATTCTTTTAGTCATAAGAAATAAATCTATCCCATGAAATTACTCCAGTTTTAGCCTGAAAGTAAAACACAGCCTGAAAAACATTTAGAAACTTATGTATGGTTGAAAATTATATCTGTCACTACAAAATAAAAATTAAATAAAAAAATATCTAGTGGTTTTACTGTTTTGAAAAAAAAACCATATACCGTATTTTACGGACTATAAGGCGATACTTTTTTCCTAGACTGAGACCTTTGCGCCGTATAATGTGACTGATAAAATAGTAAGAAATTATAATAACAAAATCTGAATTTTGTGTAAAAATTGGGGGGTGCGCCTTATAATCAGGTGCGCCTTGCAGTCTGTAGAATATGGTAAATGTCAAAAAAGTCTCAGAATGAATTTTTAATGGTTTTGAATTTTGGTGTATACACAAATGGATGTCATAATTATCAGAATTTTGTCTTGGGGAATGAGACATATATGGCAAAATACATCTTATGATTTAAGACATAATATACGCAAAATTTATTAAAATAAAATGTATGATAATTATGTGAAAAACACATAGTAAACAATTATTTTCAAAACGGCTGTGACAAAATCCAGATAATCAGTTGGTACAACAGTGCAAAATTTCAAGCGAATATCTTATATAGTTTTTCAAATATATCTGCTCAAATTGGCAAAAAATGATCAATTTTCACTAGTACGTAAGAGATTTTGGTGTACATCCTATTTTTTCATCGTAAAATCAGGCATGAAAACTACTGTTCCCCCCAAAATAGGATTTTTTTAGCCAAGAAATCCTTCCACCCGGATTTACGGCTAGAAGGTTTTTTTGGGGGGGGGGCAAATACTGGTCCAAAAATTTCTTTCAGGCACGAACATCCTTCCACCCGGATTTTCAGCTGACGTCTGAAGTTTTTTTGGGGGGGGGGGGGGGGGGGGGGGGGGGGGGCGGGCGGTTCAAATACTCATTTCACAATTCGCCTTCCAACTAACAACTTTTTTTTTTTACAAGGTTTTGATTTTGCCAACTCAATACACGCATTCTCGGCGGACGCCATCTTTGAAATGACAACGGCAGAAGAGCAAAAAGGCACGAAATGAAGATTGTGCCATATGAAGATAATTTTGATTCAGGTTTTTTTCTCTTTTCAGCGGAGATTTTTTTGTTTCGGCGGAGATCAATTTTTTTTTAAATTCGTCTGAGACGGCGGAGCTGTTTTCATGCCTGTAAAATGGAACAAAATTCATGGTACAAAGAACAAAATTTAAATTTCACATTAAATCATAATCATTTTAGTACAGAAAAATCAATATAACTTCAACAAAAAGAAAAGTTTTTTTTTTACTCTTAGAGTAGGTCTACCCTCTTAATTAAGCCCATCCCACTATTCAGTAGGAGAAGGTCATGTTGCACCAGTGGGAAGGATGACACAAATTCACATTATATATATATCACACATGTGTGCCATTAAAGGAAGACCGGTGGCCACAGGGCAGGATAAACATCCCCAACTGGAAAAAAAAGAACTTTTGCGTGGACTGGTAGATTGGCTCACAAGACTAAAACACTGAGGATGCATTACTACCAACAAACTTTGGATGGATTTCTATAAAATAATTGTGATTCTTTTTTTCTGTTCTTTTCTTTTTAGGGGGGAAGGGGGTGGGCAGGGCTGAAGTGGGGAGGGGGCAACCACAAACCAACCAAACAACCAACCAGGAACCATTTACCACTGTTTCAATCCCTATCTGCATGACCATTTTGATTTCAGACAAAGTTAATCAATAATAATTGTTCTTGCAAGATAAATACTGATTTTATATTTGTTCATCCTTCATGCCCATGCAACAAAATCATACAGAGAATTCCACTGGTAATCGATGCTTGAGGCTTTCAAGGAAAAAATTATTTTTAAAGAGAAAAGAATAAAAAAAAAGCTTGACAGATTTTTAAAAATCATGGTGCAGTTTATGAGTTTGGTCAGAAATTACATTTGGATTTTTTTACACCAAGGTTACTTTCAGTTTACTGCAGCGCCTGCTCAGGTCAACTGTGCTATGGGGAATTGTCTTGAACTGAAAAACACACACACACACTACTTTAGTAATACATTCAAGTGTAGTTCTTAGCAAATCTTGTGTGTGTGTGTGTTAGTGTGAGAGAGAGAGCTAGAGACTAGAGAGAGAGCATGGGTGGGGAACTGAAACGACTGAACATAAAAATAAAAAGGTTTCTTATATGATACTGCACAGAATTTGAACACACAATGTGTGCACAAAATTTAATGAATGGAGAAAACAATCTTCTTATTTAATTAAAAAAGGAAACAATACCACAACTTCTCTAAATCATAGCCTACAACTAAATCACAACAAATATTCAGTCAAGCTTATCAACTTTTTACTGTTACCAGTGTTAGGCTTTGTTTTAATTGAACACATGCATATTCAGTGTTCAAGTGACAGTTGAAGCGATCGGAAAAGGAAAACAAACAATCAGAATTATTTTTGTTAAAGACCCCCCACGTCACGTGTCACATTCCCTCTTATGCTAGGAAGATTTATTAAGATTTCTTACCAGCTATAAGAGGGAAAACACATAAACAACAGTGATTTTGACACGTGACGTAGTGGGTCTTTAATGTACTTAGTCCTAGACATAACTGCATTCAATCCTATTAAAAATAAACATTAAGAAATAAACAAGTTAAATCATGTTTCTTTTTGCTACAAATTTACAGACCATTGTATTCTTTAACACTAATTCAGTCAGTGAATTGCCTATTCACTAATTCAACTTCGATTGTTACAAATTCAAATTTTGATTCCATGCAAAAGGTGTTCTTTTCATAACTTTTCGATTTTTACACAAAGACCAATTTATGCAGCAAAAATATCAATTCTGATCTTATTCCATTCAGGGCTAAGTATAGAAAAGTGCTTTATCAAAGCTAAATCACTTTATGCATTTCAGTTTTCGTACATACAGAGAGGGAGAGAGACGGACAGACAGACAAATTCTCCCAACTACTGAACTATCTTTGATCACACATAGCACGAGAGAAAAACAAGACTCATTGCTATCCCCTTTCTTACAAAAATAATAGGATGCGAGTCCGCATCCACAGTGATGCAACAGGACAGATATCCTGTCAGAGGTCAAGACAATATTACATTTGACATGTTAATAGGCCAATGTCCAGAAAATGACAGAAATGTGCATCACTGCATACAGACAATCTTGTAAGCATGCAAGCAAACTTGCGCCCAGAGTCACGCTTACTTTCTAGGCCCTTTCAGCCCAGTGGAGCATCTAGGCAATCAACGACGCCGGCATCACACTCTGTTCTGGACAGCTCACTCAAGACGCTCCAGTTGGTTCCCTGTATCACCAGTTGTGCCTTGGGAGCTCTTCGCTAGTCAGACTGGTCTTGCCTGAATTGGGAAACAGAGGTCTATGGCACACACACACATACACACAATACAGATCAGTTTGACTTGACTTGACACACATATATTTTACACATTGCAAAAATCCAAGTCATTTCTACATTGCTTAGACCTGTTGCACAGCTAAGAAAAACTAAAGATTGACAAAGAAGAAACAAGTAGAAAAGAGGAAGCATTTGTCAAGCCTCAACACCTCCCCCCCCCCCCCCCCCCCCCCCCACTCCCTTCTCTCCTGTTGACAAAAGTGAAGATGAAGTTTATCCCCACCCCTCTCAGCCATGCTTTAGTACTAATCCAGTCACTGAATTACATAATTATTATTCAACTTCAATTATTATTAATTCAAATGTTGATTCTATGCAATACTTGTTCTTTTAATAAATTTTAGATTTGTATACAATGAACAGGAAAAATATATAAATTCTGTTGTATTCTATTCAGGGCTGAGTGTAAAATTAAGGACTTATAGTTATACTTATCTCTCTGAGTATTAAATACTCTATACTAATAAGATTTCTATTTGCTCATTCACAAAATATTTATATAGGTCATGAATACTATAGTTGGAATATTTAAACTATACACTTTACAGAGTTGTGACAATTAAAATGGCTGCATTTACACACAAACACACACACACACACACACACACACACACATAGAATCACACAATGGTGTGGTGTGACATCACACAACGGTGCAGAAACACACAATTGAGCAAATAATGCCAAACAGAGCACTTTCATACCCATCCAATCAAATTGATGGTCAAACTGGAAAATAATTAATAACAAAGAACAAGCTATTTTAGAATACATGTTCTATAAAAATAAAAACAACTTAGTTTTGAAGATTAAAAAAATGTATGATACATAAACCGACAAACTTGTAAGCATGCAAGCAAACTTGAACAAGGAGTCGCGCTTACTTTCTAGGCCCTTTGATCCCAGTGGATCATGGCTATCGGCGACACTCTGGCATCACACTCTGTTCTGGGCAGCTCCCTCAATATGCTCCAGTTGGTTCCCTGCATGTCCAGTTGTGCCCGGGGAGCGCTTCACTGGTCAGGCTGGTCTTGCCTGGATACTGGGATATATATAAAGGTCTATGGTCCACACACTCATCTCAACATATTTATTCAGGAAAATTACATGAAGATGATGACGACCACACGGTTCATTTCCTGACGATTAAATTGTTTACAAAAACATGTATACATTTGCACACAAAATCAGCAGAAGTAGGCTTAGCTAAAAAAAAAAATAATGTGCAAAAAATTATGAAATGTAAACAGACAAAAGGAATGAGTGCATAGATCTCTCTCTTGCATAATTCAGAATTTCTCATGTAATAATATAATTTAAAATAAAGATGTTTTTAAACCTGAATGTAAACATTCTGGCCAACACAAAGTAAACAAAAGCTATCACTGTAAAAACAAAGAAATACACAATTTTTATATTAAATTTTTATAATTATAATACTTTTATTAATAGTATTAAATATCAAGAATTCTACTTAATTCAGAAAAGTAAAACGGTAAATCTAGCCAATTTATACATTTTGTAGGACATTTACATCAACATATTTATTGCAAGCACATCACACACACACACACCAGGGCTCCCAATCGTCCCGCAAAACAAGGGGTCCCAGGGACTCCTTCACTTACATTATAGAGGGTCCTAGAGGCGGGATAGAGGGTCCCAGTGGCCATAGTGAATGCTAAAATAGTGCATCCCTGGGACCCCCTGCACATTCTTTTAGAGGGTCCTGTAGAATTTTAGAGCTTCATAAAATCATAGACCCCCAAAAATGGGGGTCCCTGGGAGCCCTGCACACACACACACACACACACACACACATCTCAACATCATTTTTACTGGTCAATGTTGACTGATATCAATTAAATCAACATTATGATAGCAAAAGCAATTTTTACACATTGACAGCACCAAATGGGCTGAATAAACAATTTAGTTAATCAAAATATTTTTAGATTATGGTTTTAAGTCAGCATCAATTTTACACACACACACACACACACACACAGAGATAATTTTGACTTGACACACACACTGGAAGCTCCTATGGGCCTTTTTGCAGAGCATTGTCAGACCTACTAATTTCATAAATTTCATTTTAGGTCAGTGCAGCGCTTTTGCCACAGCCTGAATGGTCTAATTATGGCAGATAGTAAGCCATCCACTTTGTAGTGTAGGACCACACACTTATCAACCTAAGCCTCTTCAATGCATGTTAACTAGACTGCCAAAGATAAGCATCACAATTCCATCCATGCACAGTGGGAGGTACTTATCACATTTGGCATTAGAGCAGCTGTCAGCAAAGGCATTGAAAGGCACCGCCACTTCAACAAGAAGAGCCTTGCGGCTACATGGGTGCTCCTGGGAAATTTCAAAAATCTTGCTAAGGGGTGGCACCGGCAGTGTGCAGAGGCAGCGCACACACACACACACATTTACTGATTTAGTAAATGATTTACTGCTTTTTTTCACCCCTCTAGACAAGTACAAGTGCAAGCACCACCCCACCCCCCTCCTCTCCCTCCCTTGTTGACTCAAGTGAAGGTAAAGTTTACACCCAACCCTTTCACAGTTTCAGCAATGTTGTTTTGCCATTTTCAATCTTAATGCATCAGGAGTCAAGGAGTTAAACGTAGAAGACTAGAACTCTGCTAAATCATTTTTTTAACTGTGAAATATACTATAATAGTACTTACCGGTACTAAAATCACACAAGTGGATAATAACGTAGCCTATCACTTGCAACATCACGGATTGTCCGTCTGCAGTAGATCAAGGCTACTAGACAACAAAGACAAGTCAAGTGACTCTCCGTACGTAGTCAGTGTGATGGCTCTCAAAACCATAGGCCTACTTTGATTGATGCTATGAAATTGTTTATACATTAGTGATGTATGCAAACCAGACACCATACATAAAATAAAGATTGTACTAATGATGGGACGATTTATAGGCCGTGAGGCCTAGGCCATGATGCCTGTCCCTATCACTACTAGTACTACTACTACAGTCAGTAGCCTACACTTTACACTTTCAGTACGCACTTTCAATAGATCTGCAGTGTTGTGTTGGATTATTTTCAATAGATTTCATTTGAGAGTGTTAAGATACAGGGGACTTAATTCGTAAAGTCTAGCAACGTTTCATCCCCCCCCCCCCACCCCCCCCCACCCCCCCCCCCCCCCCCCCCCCCCCCCCCCCCCCCCCCCCCCCCCCCCCCCCCCAAGAACTTTGCTGTTGCTTACTTACTTGTTTTCTTTTCCATTTCCTTGAACAAATGAAGCAGCAACCCAAGTGGCGATCACATTGTCGGATGTTTACAAATTTATACTTCACAGTTGCATTGTGGTACATTTGCACATGCGCAGTATGGGGGTTTCCCTATTAGGTCCACAGTAGATAAAAATAGACGGCTTCTAGTTAGCAGGAAGACCAAAGGCGCGATGTGAATACCAACTTAGCATAACAGAGGAGGAGGTGCTAAGTCGGCTGCTAACTCGCTCTGCTAAGTTATGATACATGCTAAGTTAGCAGCTCCAATGAGAATACCGCCCCAGCTGGGTTGGAACCAAACCCGTTTTACGAGCGGCAACTCAAACCAATCGGCCACGGCGCCTCTTGCTACTGCCAGTCTGAGTACCGCTAGTGGAAGTTTTCGTCAACAGATGTATGCATTTTATAATAAACGCATAAAAGTAGGGGTCCCAGGGACCCCCATTAGTGCTAAAATTCTAAAGGACCCTCTGAAAGAATGTGCAGGGGGTCCCAGGGATGCACTAGAAAAATTATTTCATTCGCAATGCCACTGCCAGCACTGGGACCTTATTCCGCCTCTTGAAACTAGCCTCAGTTTCAGTGCTGTCCATTCATCTGGTCCTGCCTGTCGCAGTCAAAAGTGTAGCTCGTGCAAATCTGCCGCTCGCTACTATGAGAGTGTATTTGCGACAACCACAAATTTCACTCTTTCTTTACTTGAACCATTTCCCTAACCCTATCCCTAACCCTACAAAAAAGTGAAATTTGTGGTTCATGCTCAATGTCGCAAATACACTCTCATAGTAGTGAGCGGCAGATTTTCACGAGCTACACTTTTGACTGCGACACTGCCTACCTCTCTGATCTCGTTCACCTGTACTCACCCTCCAGAAGTCTCTCTGTTCCTCTTCTGACAAACTTATCCTTTCTATTCCTCGTACAAACACTAAGACATATGGTGAACGTTCATTTTCTTTCAGCGCCCCTTCTGTCTGGAACACCCTACCATATGAACTTCGTTCTGCTAAATCTTTCCAATCTTTCAAAACCGCTCTTAAAACTCACCTTCCAGCAATACCTCTGATTTTTTCCTTGTCCTGTTTCCTGCCAACTATGTTCCCCACATTCACTGTGACATTGTGTGTGTGTGTGCGTGCGTGCATGTTGTGGCTATATAATGTGCATGTTTTTTTTATAGTTAATATTGTAGTAGCTTATGATCTATGTATTTATTTAAATAATTGTGAGCTCAAGAGAGAAAGGGCGCTCTATAAATGTTAGTTATTATTTTTATTATTATCATTATTATTATGTGCCCTGGGACCCCTTGTTTTGCAGGACGATTGGGAGCCCTGTAAAAGTTTCGTTAAAATAAGGAATAGGGTTAGGAACATATTAGAGTCAATGTTATAGAGAGGACACATGTATCAAGAGGCCACCAGGCATAGTTGTCCTAGTAAAAGCTTGACCTTTCCTAGTCATCAGGGGGAGGGGTTTCCACTTCCAGGGTTTCTGTGTTAGGTGTAATGTTCTTGGCTTGACTTTGTTCTCAATTTATGTAGGCATGCACAAAATTAGAATATCATCAACGTTTTGTGTGTGTGTGTGTGTATTTCACTATTTGACACTAAACTGACCCTTAACCCTATTCCTAAACCTAACCCTAACCTGAAACCGTCAAATACACAAAAATTAAAGTTGATGGTACATTATGAGATTACTGTCTCAATTTCGTGCATG
This sequence comes from Phymorhynchus buccinoides, assembly GCA_017654935.2. Taxonomy (NCBI): domain Eukaryota; kingdom Metazoa; phylum Mollusca; class Gastropoda; order Neogastropoda; family Raphitomidae; genus Phymorhynchus; species Phymorhynchus buccinoides. The sequence goes on from CM065691.1 coordinate 22,876,072, forward strand.
CGCACATAAATTGAGAACACGCAATCTGAGAACACCACACCAGAAATACACACACACACACACACACACACACACACACACCTTTGCCCCAAGCATGTACCTTAAATTTATACAAGAGAGAAATCAGACAGTACACATGTTAGCAGTGGTGTTCCTCAGGGTAGCGTCGTGGGATCATGGATCTACTCATTATTTACCATCCCCTCCTAGTCCTGGTCCTACACACCCCAATCCAAATCCTCCATCCACACCCCCACCCATCCTGTGCCCATCACCTTCTCGACTGTCCCCATACCCCTGCTTGCCCCCTTACTTCCCTTCCATATCAACGTTGATCATCTGGGCGGCTATGATTTTATAATTTATGCCTGACCGAAGTTCCTATGTTTGGGCACAACCATCAAAATGATGGTGGTTGGGAAGTGATGAAAGAAGTATACGATATGCCTGATATTGTAGATTGCTTTATAATAAAGATTTTTACTGATCATACATGTACTAAAGCATATTCAGTGTATTAGATGATGGAAGCAAAATTAAAAAATTACAATCTTGGTTTTTAGCGAAGGTTTAGAATTTGTATATTTTAATTTAACCTTTCAATCTGAAATTAAAATGACCCTAACCCTATCCCTATCCCTAACCCTATCCTTGACCCTAACCCAAACCTTAAGCCACCAAACACACACAAAATAAAACTACTAAAAAAAAAATGCGAGTGTTCTATAACTTCTAATGATCATGTGCAGTCTTGGACGCCTAGTAGGTAAAAGGCTATCCAAGCCCATATGCCGTACCTCTGATATGATATGATCATATGATGATATGGGTAAAAAGTAAGAAAATGGCTCACATACACATGAATGCATGCAAACACACACACACACACTCAATGACATGCTTACGCACACGCACACACGCACATGGTGACATGCACTCTCACGCACACGCACACACACATGCATAGATTAACAATCCTTCGTATCTTCCTACACGCACACCCACAAACCCCCTTAAACGGACATTTGCACATAATCATACATATACTTTTGTTGTTGTTGTTGTCTAAGATCACTGTAAGGTGGATAGACATTAAATTAAAGAACAAACGAACGAACACACACACACACACACACACACACACACACACACGCACACACATGTATACTCACACACACATGTACACACTCTGTCTCACACAGACACGTATGCAACAGCCAACACACACTAGGCACATTTCCCAGTTCAATACTTATCTCCCCTGCAGCTTTTTTTTTATACTTTCAGTGTTTCACTGCACACACAATGATTGAACCTTCACTTTTTCTCTAGACAGAAAATTAAGCAACATAATCATGAAATTATGTAAATGAAAATTGAAATAAGAAAAAAGCAATGTGTGATGAGGGTTGAGTTCTTCACAACAACTTTTCTGCTTCAATTGATGACTTTTGTTGTAATGTGGAATGAATGAATGAATGATTAATTAATTAATCTTAATTTTTTTTATTTAAAAAAAAAAAAGTCAATTGACTTAGATACATCAAACTACTTGTGGCAGTGCCATAGCCGATGAGGTTTAACCGAGGCGTGGTCACCGCTACAGCTATCTGTATTAATAAAAAAAAAAAAATCGGGACTTTACTGGTTTCGTACTGCCTCCGGGCATTGCCTCCAGTATTGTTCCAACCATATTTGTATTTACAAATGTCCCATATGTGTCTGATTCAGACCAAGAGGACATAAAACTCCATTTTCTCTCTAATCTTTTACTATCCCTGGTCACGCATGTTCCAAATCTCGTGTCAATGTCGGGTCTGGTTACGCCGCGGTTTGTGAAAACGTGAAGCGGCCTGTCGGCGCCCGTATCTCCGGCATTTCTGAATCGATTCGCTTCCGGTTTGGTACACCGATAGTCACCCCCAGGTCATCTTCCTGCCAAATTCGAAGGCAATCGGCCCAGAAACGCCGGAGATACGGGCGCCGAGAGGCCGGCGGATGCGCGTTTCGCGCATTTGCAAAAACCGCGCAAATGATACACGACCGCCTCGGTTGCCGTTGCCATCGCCCTGTGAGGGCTCACAGCAAATTTGAAACGATTCGGTCGAAAAAAAACAGTTATAAGGCCTGTTTCGTGTTTCAGACACAACACACGGACAGTTGGCTTTTTACTATATGATGATGAAAAAAGTCCATCTTGAACATTCAGTATTTAGAGAATAATGTAATGTGTGTGTCTGTTATTACAAAATAATATTTGTAATGTGTGTGTGTGCGCGCGCGTGTGTGTTTACATGTGTGCGCTTGCATACATGTGTGTGTGTGTGTGCATGCACTGTGTGTGTGTGTGTGTGCATGCACTGTGTGTGTGTGTGTGCATGCAACTGTGTGGTGTGTGTGCATGCACTGTGTGTGTGTGCATGCAATGTGTTGTGTGTGTGCATGCACTGTGTGTGTGTGTGCATGCACTGTGAGTGTGCACTCCGGGTGTGTGTGCACATGTGTGTGTGTGTGTGCATGCACTGTGTGTGTGTGTGTGTGTGTGCATGCACTGTGAGTGTGTGTGTGTGTGTGATTTTATTGCAGACAATCTTACCCTTTTACTGAAGTGATCTCATTCTTTTCCTGTCTTTCAATTTTTTCAGATAGCCATGCCAAACCAAAGAAATAATCCTGATCTGACGGCATCCCCGAAACAGCTGGATAACTCTTCTATGTCAAGAATGGAAGATTCTTTTCTCGTTCTTTCGCTACCACCACCGCTGCCACCACCACCCCTGCCATCATCATCAGAACTTTGTGAAAGTGTCATTGCCAATGACACTGCTGTAGGTGATGGAGGCGACAGTGACAGTCTCCAGGAGTTGCCACTTCCTCCAGGCCTGGACACCCTACCTGATGTGGTTCTGGAGCATCTCTTCAGGATGCTGGCTGTCCGCGAGCGAGGCCGTCTGGCCAGGACGTGCCACACGATGAGAGAAATCATGCATTCGGCTTCCCTGTGGATCAACGTCTCTGTTCAGCTCGACTGCGACAACAGTGGCCAGCGGGGGATTCATCGCGCAGACCTGGTCATGACGCAGACGTATGGGGAGCATTTCAGAAGCGTTGACGTGGTCTTGCATTCGCTTAGACCGAGTGCCTTGTCGATCAGAAGGCTGCGCAGTTTTGCCGAAAGAGGGGTGTTGAAACGGGTGAATCTTTTGGTCTATACCCCAGATACCATGACCAATATTTTGAAAGAGCCCTCCAAGAATGAAGCAAGTGCCGAAGAACTAGAAAGGAACTGGTGTCATCGGTGCGATGGTATTATTGATGGCATGAGGTCTACTTGCACGCCTCAAGATTATGATGGTTGTTCTGATATCATCCGCAGTTGTCATTGTCTTAAACCTCTTCAAGTTCAACCTGCCACTCTTGCAGAAGTGAGGGAGATGTTGACAACCAATACTGTCGTCACTCTGCAACTGACCCAGACGGCTATCAATGCCGATTTTGTACTCTTGCGTTTGTATTCTGCCACGGATAAGAGCAAGATCTGCCAGTCAGTAAGCACTTTGATTTTGCCTGAAATCCGACAGGAGTGTTTGTTGACTGGTTTGTGTCCGCGCCAGTCACAGACACCTACGGCAGTGCTGATTTCGGATTTCCCCAACCTTCAAATACTGCAGCTAAGTCTCCATAACCTCAGCGAACAACTCTTGGACGAACTGTCAAATACTTCATGGAAACGCAGCCAGCTGAAGAAATTGATCCTGCTGCACAAAGATTTCAAAATAGATATGGGGAGGCGATTCCCTTCTTTGTCGTCGCCCACCTGGTGTCAGCTGACGATGGCTTGCCCGGGACTCGCTGTTGAGTGCCGGGTTAGGGTATTGTCTCAGCGTTTCCCACCCTTGACCGACGCCATCAAGCGGAGACTGCTCGGTCCCTATAGAGGTGACAGTGGAGACGGATGATCTCAGTGACGTGAATGTGTCAAAGCAGCTGGACTGTGTTCGGAACACAAGTGCACTTTCTTCTCGCTCCCTAGTGAGACGGGGGCAATACTTTTGTACTTTAGGGTGGTGGTGGGTACAAGAAAGCCGTGGACAGTTCATTGATCTTCCATTAGTTCACTCCCCACCCCACACGCTCCCATTATATCTCGCACACGCAAACTCCTTATACTTCCTCTCACTTTCATCTCTCCACCCCTGTCCACGGGCTCTTCTGTACACCACCACCACCTAAAGTTGATCAATGGGTGGGAGGGTGGAAGAAGCGAGAGAGAGACAGAGACTAGACAGTAAACTTGAATACATTAAGAAGTCTTGTTCTTCAAGTCATGGACTTGATACGCAAGGCAACACAAAAATAGGAGCCTTGAAACATGGGGTTGGGCCTGGGGTAACAGATAAATTCATTTGAAAAATAAGATCATGGTTTGAAGAAAGAATGAGACAGCAGAGTGAGAGAAACTTTTGAAGGCTGCGTTAAACTCACAGGAAATGCATTTGAATGGTTCTATTGATACCATAGTCATAACTGTAACTTACCGTATTTACGGACTATAAGGCGCCACCTGATTATAAGGCGGACCCCCCAAATTTAACACAAAATTCAGATTGTGTTCTCTATTTCTTATTATATTATCAGTCACATTATAAGGTCGCAGGGAGGGGTCACATCCTGGGGGAAAAAAGCATCGCTTTATCCATAAAAACGGTTTTAGTGGGAAGTCTAGTCTGAGGCTTGACTGAAAAGACTGCTAAGTGTTTCAATGCTACTTAAAATGTGTCTGATATCTCTATAGTCTGCATGCTTTTTAAAGTTCAAGGTCTCAGGTCACGGAGCCGCTAATGCTGCCCGAAAAGCTGGCATGATAACGTTTTTGAACAGAGGGATATAGGATACAGACATTTTGCATGCAGATGTACTTTGGATATCTAGGGCCAGGTTTGAAAATGAAGGCCAAAGGTCAGTATCACAGGGCCGAAAAATGCTGCTGAGCATTTTTGGCCTGTATTCACATTGTGATTATCTTTCAACCAATCGTTACCAGTGAGAGACTAAGCACGCAGCTGAAAATTTTACTACTGCAGCGCGGATGGTGATCTTTTTTTAGCGTCTTAACCCTCTAGTATTGCTTATTATCATATCCTTGGGCATTAGTGTGGTGTATACGTGTGTATTCCCTTGATTTCTGTTCCATAATCATATTATAATGTTATCCACTCTTAGTCACGAGATTATTTGCTTTTTTTTATTACTATTAGTATTACGACTAAAGTGGAGCCTCCCTTATAAGACCTCCCATTATAGACCCCTCCCAGGTACCAGAGGTCTGATCTACCCATCTTCCCTACGTCTAAAACCTGAAGTAAAACCCGTAATCTTCTTTCATTTCTCCTTTTGTTTATGTATGTTTTGTTGTGTGTATCAGTATGTAGGCTGGAGTGATTGTGCTTTTTTAATAATTCAAATCGTTGCGATGCGAATGAGTTATTGCATGGGGAAGGGGAAGGGACATGAACGAGGGGGTGATAGTGAGCAGGTGTGTGAATTAAAAAAAAAAAAAAAAAATTGTATTGCGGAAGTGATATGGCTAGTACATAGTAGTAGTAGTAATAGATATGCATTGTGGTTGTTGGATTTTATGTCTTAATTAAACTTTTTTGCTTATAGGGTGGAAGCCATTTTTCCATGTGCGTGTGTTTGTGTGTGTGTCACAATCATATTACCAGACAGCTCGTTACAAGAAAAGAAAAGTTGTTGCAGTAGTAGTCATGGTCACTACATCCAACAATTCAGTGTTCTGCTCTTGTATGATCATGCTTATGCCAGTCTGGCGTTTCGACTATGACGGCCAGATAACAGAGGGGCAGCTGCTATCCTGGATGGCTGGCTTTCATTTGTCTTCTAGTGGAGATGCCTTGGCCAGGATACATCCCCACATTCTTGGCGAAGGATTTGGGGACCACTTGATTCTATAGCCACAGCATGAAAGACTTTCTTATCAAAATGAAAAATGAATCTTTGTTTCTGTGTTACCTTTGTTCAGTCTTCTTCTTCTCATCGTCGGATCACTTGACAGCTTCCTGTCAACTATGAGCACGCCACAGATGAGGTCATGCTGTTGTTACGCGACTAATAAGAAATAGTGAGGCTCCAGACATGTCGCTTCAGCTGCAGAACATCTTTGTAAGATTTCTAGTTTTTTTAAAGGCAGGAGAATGGACCCAGTAAGGCGGAAAGATAGTACTATTAGTAGATGGAGTAAGCAAAGGGGAAAAGGCAGAGTACCAAGTCAAAAGAGACAGATTAGAGGGAAGTACAAGCACAGAACTTACAGAAGGTGTGGGGAAACTATTTGTACAAGACCCCCCGGTATCCCCACAGGGGGGACAAAAATTTCGTCCATTCAACTATGCAGTTTCTATAACATGTACCATATTTCTACGGTACATCATTCAGTGATTAACTCATTCTGTTTCAAGGGCACACCACTGTTGCACATGTATTAGATCGCAATCCACAAGTCCGAAACAGAAACCCCATTCATTTCCCATGAGAAATAAGCGGATGCGAAAACTCATCCGAATCAGTGTCCCATGCTTCAAATTTTTAAGGGTTCATGATGGACCCTTTGCCCCAAATTTTAAGGGTATTTGAAAAAAATTTTGAGGATAAAAATAAAAGCCAATAATTAAAATGGACATATGCTCTCAAATA
>CM065691.1:22883285-22945785 GCA_017654935.2 Phymorhynchus buccinoides
TAAAAAGATATATGTTTTATCAGGGACACTGGCAGGCAATCGGCGCCGTGGGCAGCATAACTTGTAGACAATAAGATGTGTGTGTTTGTCGCTCTCGTTTAGCGGGAGGACCAATGAGAAGTGTTGAAATTTGACGTGAATCCCCTTCCCCCGCGATATTCGCGGTCTGCTAAGATCTTCACCGCACAGCTGTTTTTCTCTATTGATTTGCAGCGACAATGAAAATGCTCTGATTTGCCGGCGAAGCTATACAGTTGGCTATGTTATAGGGAAAAAGTAGTAAATTTTATAACGTGTTGTTTAATGTTCAAATGTAGAGTCACGAGGGGGGGGGGGGGGGAGGGGGCTACAAATATCCAACCCCGCCTCGCTGTCATACAGATGAACATATAACTATATTATTATTAAATGAGTGTTTTGTTATGGGAGCCCAGGTACGACCCCAGGCGCCGTGGCGCGACGCTGTGGCGTGACGGCTACGAGAGCACCCCCCCGGAGTTCGGGCCGCGCACCCATCCACAGGGCAGGGGAGAAGGGGGTAAAAGGGGCACTCAAAAAGAGTCAGCACTAATGGTGAGACGTGCTGTGTATTAAAAAAGGGGGGGTGGGGTATGAGGGAAATGGAGTGTGGCTAGGTACGCGGACCGCTGTCCGGGGGGACCCCTCCCTCACCAGTGAAAGGCATGTGTTAGGGCTGAGTTAATAGTTTATCTGATGTTAATTAAAATTTGTGGCCGAAGGAGGAGTTCTTGATGGCCTCCGCAAACCAGACAAGGGGGGACCATTCCTGTGGGCCTCAGGATAGAATGGAAGCTTGGGTGAAGGGGATATTTAATATCTTTAATTTATCTAAAAATGTTGTGATTTTGAAATAATTACAGGGGGTAAACAGATGGTCAAGGTCTAATATGTTATTGCAGTTACAGGACAGTTTTTTGAATTTACAGTAGTAAGACCTTGTTCTTAATCGAAAAAGCAAAGATTGTGTTTGGTGGGGGGGGTTTTTTTTTTTTGGGGGGGGATGGGAAAGGAATAGTCACCCTTGAACAATTTTTTAGGTCCCAGGAGTGGGTTTTGGCATAAAATTCCAGTTATTTTGCCCACTCCTGGTTTGTTGAATTTTTTAGTAGGGTTTTAGTTTCACCTACTGAAAGTTTAATAGAAACAATATTGCCAGAGTGGCCCGAGGCGGCCGACTTTGCGTCTCTGTCGGCCAAATAATTTCCAATCAGACCGCAGTGGGATGGGATCCATACTATAAGAACTTGTGTTCCTCTAAGATGTAGTTGGTGTGTTAATTTTCTAATTTCATTTTTGATTTCTGCACGGTTGTGATTGTTGCCTTGTAAAGCTTTAATTGAGGAGAGAGAGTCAGTAAATATGACAATCTGGAAATGGGGATATTGGGAGGTTGTTGATAAAGGCCAGTGCTTCTAGGATGGCCCAGAGTTCAGCCGAAAAGATAGAAATGTTATTGTTGAGTTGGAAGGATTTAGATATTTTTAGGCTTGGAATATTAAAGGCACATCCTATTTTGTTGTAATTTAGCAGGGAGCCATCTGTATACATTGATAAATAGTGTCTTAAATTGTATATTTTTTCTTTGGCTGCTGCTGTAAGACGATTAGAGTCAAGTTTCTTTATTGGGACAGGATATGAAGGCTAATATCAAAGTCTGGTGGATCCCAATCCCACTGCGGGGGTCTGTGCTGGGGGAAAGCTGCGATATTGTTAAGAGATACATTTGCTTTATTCATTAGGTTTTGGGTATAGTCATGGATGTTAATAAAAATAAAATATTTTTTGGAAGTAGCAAAGTATGGGTCTGCGAAAGATGTCAGAAATTCGTTTTCAGTAAAATTGATGGTAGCATATAATCGGGCTAGAAATGAGGCACAGTTAAATTTTATCAAGTGTGTTAGTGGAATCCAGTCGATGTCTCTGTATATAAGGAATGTTATTGCATACTTTGGGAGGCCCAGGGCAGTCTTTAGGGCCTTAATTTCAAAGCGTTGAAGGGTTGTAAGGTTAGTTTTTGACAGGGAGTAAAAGGCTTCCATGCCATATGTAAGTCTGCTACGTACCAGTGTTCTTACTAAATAGGTCAGAAATTTAGGGTCTTTTGCCCATGATTGTCGAGCAATGACTTTTATAAAATGAAGTGCTTTATGAGCTTTCTGGGTTAAATAGTTAATGTGTTCATTCCAGGATAAATTACGTGTCAAAATGACACCAAGAAATTTAACAGATTTTGCAGATGGTTTGATGACGTTGTCGATTTTAATGGTAAGGTCGTCAGCCTTTGTTGTTGTAAAAACTATAAACTCACATTTTTGTGGGGCAACTGTAAATCCATTATGTAAATAATCAGTTATTTTGTTTGTGTTGGATTGGTGTATCTGCAGATCAGGATCTAACCTGTAATAATTTCCAGAGGGGGTGTTAATGGACCAAATTGCGATGTCGTCGGCATACATAGATATCTTACAATTGTGCAGTTTTAGTTTATAGATATCGTGTACCATGATGTTAAAAAGTGGGGGGGCTATGATGCTGCCCTGGGGCACTCCCATGTCAAGGTGGTGAGACATCGACAAAGATTGGCCCACCTTCACTCTCAGGCTTCGGTTATGTAAGAAAGAAAGTATAAAGTTAAATGTATTGCCCACAATACCGAGGCTGCTGAGTTTGTCAAGGAGTCTCCCATGCCAGACTGAGTCGTAGGCCCCTTTTATATCGAAAAAGGTGGCCAAGACTTTTCTGCGGCGTGCAAAGGAACGTCTGACATGGGAGGTGAGTCTAACGACTTGTTCCATGCAATTTCTATGTGCACGGAATCCTGCTTGAAATTTGGGGATAATGGTTTTGTTTTTTTTTTTTTTTTTGTTTGTCCTAGAAAACATTCCAGTCTATATTTTACGATACGCTCGTAAATCTTGCCCAAGTGAGGGGTGATGGAGATGGGGCGGTAGTTTTTGGGATCCCTAGCCAGTTTTCCTGGCTTAAGGATCCCTATCACCTGTGCCTCTCTCCAAGCTTGGGGCACAATCCCCCCCTCCCAACATCTGGAATAGAAACCATGTTTAAAATTTTGTGAAAGGATTGGGGGAGTTCTTTTATTAGTTTGTAGTAGATAGGATCTTATCCTGTAGCTTTTACTAGTTTTTTTTAATTAAATTTAATGGATGCAGCAACCTCAGTAATTTTCAGAGGGGCATTAATATAGTGCGAGTTATCGTTTGATTTTGTATGGTGGACGGGTTACTTTGACGCGATAATTTTTTCTGATTTGTAGGGAGAAATTTTGTTTGGCTAGCTTCAGAGCCGAATGTTATCGTAGCGCAATGTATTAGCCGTATCAAAGTTATTAGTAGTTAGTTGTTGTTTTTTAAGGACTCTGGGCTCTCATACAGTGGTTTTAGCGTTAATTTTTCTGAGCTTTTTCCAAGCTTTACATAAATCTTTATAGTCTGTTATATCTTCATTATTAAAAAATTCTCTTTTTTGCTTCGTTTATCTGTGTATCGTTGCAGTATGACTCCTGCTTCTAACTTGCAGAATATGGTTGGGGGGGCGGTAGGTCAAACCGACTCTCGCAGGCCTTCATTCTTGGCCTGCACTGCCGTTTTACTTTTTCATTCCACCATGCGGTTTTGCACCCTAGCGTGCAGTTCGCCCCCTTCTTTTTTCGCTGTTTGAATCGAAACAGGGTGATGTGAGCTAGGCTTCGTCGGACGATCGAGAGCAGAGAGCATGAGATTTTTTTTGCAGATTGAGGTGTAGAGCGCAGAGAAAGAGAGAGATTCGAGATTGACGATGAGAGAGAACGCATGAGAGAGAGAGAGAATGGAGTTTTACGGCCTCTTGGTCTGAATCAGACACATATGGGAGCATTTGTAAATACAAAATATATGGTGCGGAACAATACTGGAGGCTAATGCCCGGAGGCAGTACGAAACCAGTAAAGTCCCGATTTTTTTTATAATACAGATAGCGGAGTAGCTCCCCCTATGGTTGACCACGCGCTCTCGTTAAACCTCACACGGCTATGGCACCGCCACAAGCAGTAGTTTGATGTATCTAAGTCAATTGACTTTAAAAAATTTAAAAAAATTAAATTAAAGATTACGACGAAAATAGGAGTTTTGAACGTCCTCTTGGTCTGAATCAGACACACATATGGGACATTTGTAAATACAAATATGGTGGGAACAATACTGGAGGCAATGCCCGGAGGCAGTATGAAACCAGTAAAGTCCCGATTTGTATTTGTGACAGTGTGGCCGTATTTCATATAGGCCTACCTGTCACGCAATACTATTTAGCATACGACAAGTGTGCCTAGGCCCCTTTTCCAAGTCAGGCGCGCCTCACTATACGACGTCATATCTATTTTTAGACGTCACTTTTCAAATCACATCATGCGACCCGGTTTTTCAAATCTGTACAACGGCCTCCCCTCAAATCTCAGGCCAACTAGTAGTAATAATAAACTTATAATTTAGCCATTTTCTTCTATTTGATTGTCATTCTAATAATAAAATCTTATTTGCGAGTTATGCCAATCACTTTATTAGTTTGCTAATTAAGACATTGCATGGCTGATATATCCTAAAATCTGGCAATCTAACTGGCCAAGTTATGTCACCTCTTATCTCTATTATAAAAACCTATTTTATCAAAGCCATCCTTTCATAATGTTGTTACTAAACAACTCTTTCAATGTCCTACAAACAAATTAGCTACTTTTATTTGATACGCTCAAAACAGAACATTGACGAAAGCTACACCGACGCTGTGTCAACGTCACAATTTGTCTGACCACCGGTGTGGACTCAGTCCTAAAACCGGGTTTTCGGCTAGCTTATTTTTGTTATACTGGACATTGAATGCTAATTATATTTTAACTGTGTCATCTAACATAGTGACATAGTATATGTATAGAAAGGTAGTATGTTTAGTGTATAATCATTGCTATTATGAAAGATTGGTGTAATGTGATATGAGTTTAGATAAATTAATTATTTAGTAGTTTGCACCTGTTTCAGTGGGCTCTAAAATACAAGGTTTTTCATATATTATTATAAATATATAGTTAGATTTCCTTATTATATTAGTAGTCAGAATAGAGCTTAGTTCATCCTCTTTCTTCTCATATGCAACATGCAAGGGTTTAGTGATTAGTGGCATAGATATCTGTGTTGGATGAAACCAAACAAACACACTAATCTGGTCACTCTCGCCACCCACAGAGCCATTCTGCTGTGTCATCCAGTGACTGCTGTCTTTGCGGTCCGGCTCTCGAGCATATATCTATGTATGTAAAAGTGCCCAAAATCTGGGTTCTTGCTGATATTCTGATCGCTTCTCTGCCTTTTGGCTAAGACAGTGATTCAGGAACATAAATTTTTGTTTATAACTTGGTTGGTTTGTTCAGCCCTGGTCGTACATGGCGAAAGCCGATACGCGACGTTAAACTGAACTTCCAATCTGGGTTCATCATACACACTTCGACCACCGTACCGAGAGGGTGCCCTTGCCGAGAGAGAGCGAGCTTTGCAGAGAAAGGAACGGATTTTCTACCCTCACCACATCACTGTACGGCGGCTGACTGTCAGAAGAGTGGACACCATCACCATTCTTTGGGCCCCTTCTGCCAGCACCGCCGCACGACAGCTTTACACTGCATGATGACCATTCCATGCAGCTGTCCAACGTTGGATCATCTTTGCATTCGTTGAGCTTTGCTCCGAACCTTGGACTTTGAGGAGGCTTCAGGACCACTTTCTTCTACTACGACTGTCTTCCACCTCTGTCTCCACCAACGACGTCTCCTCCTGCTCTCCACTTCACGTCGTTGGATCTATCTCTCGTAAGCATCTCGTAAGCATCAATAGGGCACTAAGGTTTTGTTTTTTTCATTTGTTTTGGCAGTACGATGTTTTATTCGTCTGCCTAGTTGTTAGGGCTGTAGGACGTGCCACAAAAGTGGTATCCCTGGGAGGACTGCGCTGGCCACCTGAGCCCTTGCACAGCAGCTCTCTCAGGTCTAGGGACTAGGACCTTAGCAAGCTAGCTTTTCACTGATTTTTTACATTTACATCTTTCCTCACTATCTTTTTTTTCGACACTTACATGTCGTTCTTATCGGTCTGTCTGAACCCCCCACTCGTAGGCTTTTTGCCGGTGGGATCGGTCTTCATAGAATTGTCTCTGTAGGGTAGTTCCTTCTTCTCTAGGGTTGTTTTTTTTTGCCAGCCTCCTAATTTGTTGGAGGAGCTTGTGTGCAAGCCTAGCAACTTAAATAGCTCAGTGTAGGTCTTTATAAAAAATCTAGGAACTAGGAACCTTCTTTCTTATAAGTGTCGACCTTTTCCTCCTCAAAAGAAAAAGTAATAATGTAATAATGTAAAGATTTGCTAAAATAAAGTAGAGATTTGATAAAATAAAAATAAGATTTGATAAAATAAATAGCAATCAACAAACTACTAAGTGTAAAGATATTAAAAACTAATATTATAAACAAATTGAAAAGATTCGAAATAAACACCTAGTTGACTAAAATATTTTATGACATTTAAAATCGTGATTAATCTGATAAGACTTATAGGTAATATTGAGCCCTTGGGTGTTCTGTTGCCTTAAATAATAACTAAACTAATAACTTATAGAGATATCTTTTCTTATATCAAGTATAGTCTCATAAATTATAACCTATATAATTTTTGTGGCCTTTTTAGGTACTTCGACGAAAATGGTGTTTTACGTCCTCTTTGTCTGAATCAGACACATATGGGACATTTGTAAATACAAACTATGGTGGGAACAATACTGGAGGCAATGCCCGGAGGCAGTACGAAAACCAGTAAAGTCCCGATTTTTTATAAAATTAATACAGATAGTGTGTAGCGGTAGCCATGCCTCGGTAAAACTTCATCGGCTATGGCACCTCTACAAGTAAATATTAATCTAGGTACTTCGAAACACTTTTTTTGAATATAGCTGGAACAGTCTTGTGACACCAGCTACGAAAATTAGTGTAAGCATTTGATTGGTTCTCGCGGGAACCACACTATTCTGATTGGTTCTCCCGGGAAACGAAGTGATGTAGGGCGTATTTCTGCTTCGATACGGCCACGAGGGACACTTTTGTCCTTCCTGGTCTTGTTGCGGGCACTGGGTCCGTCCCATTACAACTAGTTTAATTTCTTTAAGATTATTAATAATACCATTGAAAAAACCATGACCAATCCTGAAATTTTGACTCATTACCTGGACACAAGTTCAGAGGAGGACTCCATCTTTACGGCATAAACCATGCCCAAAAAAAACAATGATAAAGACACTCTTACCCCAACAAGAAGAGCAAAAAGAAAGTCAAGACACTCAAATGAAGAAAAAAGCAGTCCAGAGGCAGCACAGCCTAGGGATAAAAAGAATAAAGAAGACTTGGGTTCAATGGATGAGACAGAGAATGCTGTCCCCCTGTCTCCATCCATCCAAATTATTCAAACCCCAATCCAGGAGAAGTCCTCTATGGCACTCCCACAAGAGAGAAAAAAAGACCCCCCAGTGGCTCCTCCCTCAGTATAGGAACCTATTACGATCTGGGGCCCCAAAGACATAAAAGAAAAGAAGAACGAGGAGTCAGAATTGGACTCAGATTCTGATGAGGGGAGTGACTTCGTCAAAGTCCAACAGCGACGAAGACGCCTTCCCCCCCCCCCCCCCCCCCCCCCCCCCCCCCCCCCCCCCCCTCACCAACAAAACCTGGTTCCACCTATCTATCTTCAGTACCCAGTGATCCTGGAGGACCTGTGCACTGGCGCAGCCACCTTCAGGGCACTGGGTCCGACAACAAACATGAAAATTTTCCGAAATAACGTGGGGGACATCCTTAGCCAGAGGCCTCTATCTGGAAATCGCTGGTTAATCGGCTGTAAATCAGCCACTCAACAATATAAACTAGCCAAGCTTACATCAATCGCTTCCATTAACATTCAATGTGTCATCCCTGAGGCCACTACTGAGGGGGTAATTAAGCCTATCCCCTTCGAGGAAGATCTCGAAGACCTACTAAAGTACATTCCAGATGCCAAATCTGTACAAAGACTTCAGAACAGAGATGGCACAGATTCTCGTGCCATCAAACTTGTCTTTAGAAAGCCGATTCTGCCTGCCTTGGTCAAGATCGATGCCCAGGAGTTCCCTGTGTCACCATACGTTGCCCCAGTGCGACGATGCCGCAGGTGTGCTCGATATGGGCACGGTCCTGGTCAATGCAGAGCGAAACTCGAAATTTGCACCAGGTGCTCTGCCCCTGGACACTCAGCCCAAAATTGCAGTCAAAATTTTAAGTGTGTCAACTGTGGCGGTGGACATTCCGCTGCCTACCAAGGATGCCCTCAGTATCAGCTCAGACTGAGGGCAAACAAAATTAGAGGAGAAGCTTTCTTGCCCTACAGTGAGGCCATCAGGAGGGCTAAGGAAAGCCTACAAACAGAAAAAGATCAAAAAGATAACCAACCCAAAATAGACACACCCACAGTCGACCCTAGTTGGAGAGTGCAACAGATTCCCTCTGGGAGTCCGTCTGACTCCTATGCCAACAGGGTCAGAGGATATAAACAAATAACTAAGCCTGATGTAGAGCAGTCTGTTCCAGCTCCTCTGGACCATTCACATGTGGAAGGCCCGGGGGGGATGGAGGAGATCACCTCTCCACTCTCAACCCAGAAACGGAAAAAAAAGAAAAAAAGGAAAAGATCACATAGAAATTCAGAACGAATGACAGAAGAAAAAGTCGAAGAGATGATTTCTAAGCAACTGGAAAAAATGACTGAGACAATAATGACGACAATAACCAAACACATGGACAACACACTGACAAAACAAACTCACCCAACAACCTCTCAACTTGTAAACCTTAATATTCCCAAAGAAGAAAACAAATCTCTGAAAGAATCATTCATAACCCGTATTCTCCGAAGTCTGGCACAAGCCAGAACCTCCAACCAACCAAAATCTTTAATCGAGGACCTTTCTTCTCTGATTACTGACTCTGAGGATCTCCCTATTGATCCCAAGAACGCTCTAAATATCATGCAACTAGCGGAGATCGCCTGTGGCGCCTCCCCAGCGCCACAGGGAGCAAGACATAGATTGGGTTCGTAGAGAGCGAAACCCAAGATCCTACCTTAACCCTAACATCTCACTAGTCATTCAAACATCTTATATAAAAACTGAAATTATTTTTACTGGTGGGGATGGAGTCCCTCCGGTGCGCGGGCCGTATACCTATCTGCATTCCTGCTCCCTTTCCCTCCCTTCCCTTTTTAACTAAAACATGCGCCTGATGGGCCGAAGCGACTCTTTTGAGCCCACCATTTTTTAAAGTCCTTTCCCCCCTGCAGATGGGTGTCCGGTGCGCGCGGCGGGGGGTTCTTTTGTAAACCGTCGCGCTTTTGCGCTCGTGCTCCCCCCCCCTTTTGAACCTGTTTTTTTTTAATAATAATTTCAGTCTTCCCCTCCCTCCCTCCGTTCCGAGCATACAAGAATCTTTAACCATCCCCACTTCCACTTCCACTCTCATTTTCACTACCATATCATTAATTTGTAAAAGCTTAAAAACTCCGTTTTATTTCTCTTACCCTCAGACTCCATCATGATATCAGGGGCGGGAGAGTTTTTGTTGCTACCCCCCCTTGGGATCAGATGGAATAAATAAAACTACTTATAGTTTCCCATCTTATTAACAACATCACCATATCATACAACTGATTCTGATTAAGACTGGATTTGTTCACTTTAAAAACTAATTACCAATGGTCAGGTCTTAGGACCAAATTATACATAAAACAAACAAGATTTTAATAGTAACTTTTAAAACAAAACTAATTTTGGTATTCAGAAACTGACTTTTTACAAAATTTTAACCTATCTTAACATATGAAAACTACTAGAGCATCTCTAGACTATGCATAGTACGTCCTAAGGGACAAGATTTAACAGGTTAAAAATATAAATTTTTCACTAAATAGCCTGTATGTAAAAGATGTGTACATAATAATAATGTACATATAAATTTTTGGGGCCACTTGTCTTTTGTAACCAATTGGTTATTGATGGATTCAGATTAAAAACTGAACTTATCTATTTGAAATACTGACTATTAGTGGTCAGGTTCCATAACCTATTTATAACAAAAACAAACATAATTTTAATAATAACTTTTTAATAAAATGATTTTATCACTTATAAACATCTTCTTATAATAAATTTACATATTTTCACATGTAAAAACTACATTACGTCCTGTCCTAAGGGACAAGATTAAACAGGTTAAACACTTAAAACACAAATCTAAAATCTAATCACAACTTAGCTAATCTTAACAAGCCTTCTTATATTTAACAGGCTAAATGTTAGGACTTGTACTAAACAGTTTGTATATAAAAGTTGTGCACATAATAATAATGTACATATCATCTTTTTAACCACCAAATCTTTTTTGTGACCATTTGGTCACTGATCAATTTGGATTGAGGCTGGGTTCACCCACCTGGAAGACCGACTGTCAATAGTCTGGTCTCAAAACTCTAATAAAACTTAAACAAAATTAATTTTAAAAGTAACTTTTAAGCATAACGAATTTTATCACTTACAAACTAAATTCTCAATGGGTTTTGGGGTGTTTGAAAACTATTGGGGATATGCACCTTATGGAAGATCCCTACGTTGTGTCATGTCCTAAGGGACAAGTGTAAATACAACCTAACTTATTCAAAAAACTAAATTGTATGTAAATGTTGTGTACATAATAATAATGTACATATTATTTTAATAATACCTTTTGGTTTTTTAACTTTATATACAGCTTGTATGTAGACATGCCTCTCAAGAATTTTAATAATAAAGCTCTTTTTTGAGCACAAACACGGATTTTTACAAAAAAAAGCTCAGTTGAGCGTAAAGCATGAATTTTAACTGTAGCCCTGGGTTTTTTAATCAGACCTCCTCCAATCTGCCAGACTTAAAGCAAACAGCTAAATATCTTTTACAAACAAAATATTTTATCACAAACATAAATTTTATACTCTAAAAACTTGTGCGCAATTAAAAACTTCTTAAAAATCTTTTCAAAATAATAATAACTTACTTAAATTTCTACAAATTTGTAAACTTTCAAATTATATCTTATCATTTAAAAATCCACTTTTTTCCAGGATCTTTATTATTTTAAATGCCTCAAATAGTCTTTTGACTCAGAGGGCGTAAAATGTCTATTTTTCTCTCTCTCTAATCTGGGTTCCATGTTCAGACAACTGATCGCTTCTCGGCCTTTTGGCTAAGACAGTGATTCAGGAACATAAATTTTTGTTTATATAACCTTTTGGGGGGGGTGGTTGGTTTGTTCAGTTTTTTTTTTTGGTTTTTTTCCCGTCGTACATGGCGAAAGCCGATACACGACGTTAAACTGAACTTCCAATCTGGGTTCACACTTTTTTAGCCAATAGTTATTATTTGAGTATTAGGGTTAGTCACTTTTTTCAGTGAAGCTCCACTTTGGCTCACTCATTATCGGCTGCTCGATCTTGGCCTGCCTTCTTGTAACATAGGCCTATTAGTGACGTAGGCTAATGATGTTATTTTCATAACATGTGTTAGTAGTTAGGGTTCATTTTTATATGTGTGGCTTTCGCCCTGACTATCGATGCTGTGCATGAACTCTTAACGGTAAACGGCATGAACTTTCGCCTGCGGAACCGATGTTAGGCCGCCTAGCCTACAAACATTGATGCTGTGTGCACGAACTCTGATGATCGCTGATGTGCCTTCTCATTCATGCTGTTGATGTGAATCTACAGTGACTACTGATGTATTTGCTGCACTGTCTTCGTAGTCTTTCTTAGTAAATAAACAAAGTCAAACAACTGTCTGGTTTCCTCTATATGTTCCTGGTCTGCGTGGAGTGCTGATCAACACCCTCCAATCCTTATCCTGATCCTTATCCCTCAACAACTCCTCCTTATACCTATCCCTTAACCCCCTTACCACCCCTATTACATATTAATACAGATAGCTGTAGCGGTGACCACGCCTCGGTTAAACCTCATCGGCTATGGCACCGCCACAAGTTAGTATAATAATAAAAAATAAAATTAAAGATTAATTAATTAATTATTCATTCATTCATTCCACATTACAACAAAAGTCATCAATTGAAGCAGAAAAGTGTTGTGAAGAACTCAACCCTCATCACACATGGCTTTTTTCTTATTTCAATTTTCATTTACATAATTTAATGATTATGTTGCTTAATTTTCTGTCTAGAGAAAAAGTGAAGGTTCAATCATTGTGTGTGTGCAGTGAAACACTGAAAGTATAAAATAAAAAAAGCTGCAGGGGAGATAAGTGGGAAATGTGCCTAGTGTGTGTTGGCTGTTGCATACGTGTGTGTGTGAGACTGAGAGTGTGTACGTGTGTGTGTGAGTATGTGTGTGTGTGTGTGTTCGTTCGTTCTTTAATTTAACGTCTATCCACCTTACAGTGATCTTAGACAACAACAACAAAAGTGTATGTATGATTATGTGCAAATGTCCGTTTAAGGGGGTTGTGGGTGTGCGTGTAGGAAGATACGAAGGATTGTTAATCTATGCATGTGTGTGTGTGTGTGCGTGTGCGTGTGCGTGAGAGTGTGCATCTACATATTTGCCGATAAATCGATGTATAAATCTATGCACTTAGTTTCGTAAAATTCACAAACGATTCTGATTGGCTACGCTAGGACTACTTCCGGCTAGGACTACTTATGTCATAGAGGTAAAAATACACCGCCACAACAGCTCTGCTAGTGCTATACTTCAACTTGTTCCTGTACTTGCACTTTTGTAGAACACACAGACTGAGTTTGAAAGCAATATTTGATGGCGTCTACTTTGAGAAGTAAGTGAGTAGCCTAGCTGAAGGAGGGTGTTTAAAAGAAAGAAGCCCATCCCACTATTCGGTACGAGTAGGCCGTGTGTGCCGGTGGAATGGATCATGGACGACACAAAATCACCGGTCCGTCGAAACACCCAAAAAAACCGGTTTTGGGGGTCTGGTTTTGGGGGTCTTTTTACCCTAAAAAACCTCAAGGGGCTTTCGGAAATAACCTTGAAACCTTGGTACCCAAAAATTGAAAAAAAAATTGGTACCCCCCAAAAACGAGTCGCATAAAACTCAGAAAGTTAGGGATAGGGTTCGGGAATGGCTCCCCCCCTGTCGTAATGCAAAAAAGTAGCATCGTGTAAATACTTCGCTCGCTACTATGAGACTTAGCATTTGCGACATTGAGCGAATTTTTTTAAATTTCACTTTTTCCGTACTGTCATGAAATATGAACGATTTGAGTACGGAAAAGTGTTTCAAATACGGAAAAAGTGAAATTTGTCGTTTCCTTAATGTCGCAAATGCTAAGTCTCATGACATAGTAGCGAGCGAAGTATTTACACGATGCTACTTTTTTGCATACGACACCCCCACACCTGGCGTGCGCATCTCGACACTTCCGTTGGAAGTGTCGCCATCTTAGTCCTTATTTGTGTGTAACAAGTTTCGAATTGGAACAGCCAAATACGCAGCATCGATCTGGCATTTTTCAAAAAAAGTTACTGACTAAGATGGCGGTCTCCCATAATATGGCGCTCCTTGTGGCCGGATATGACGACACGTTCCGTGGGTACCAGCCATAGGGATTTGTTAGGGATAGTAAGATGGGAGCAGGAAAAGATAGACAACATAAAAATGTCCTGATTATAATGGTTTTGTCAAGTTTCCTTGTTTTTGGGGGTACCAACAGAGGGTTTTTTGGTAAAAAGACCCCCAAAACCGGTTTTTGGGGTGTTTCGACGGACCCCAAATTCACATAGCATTATTAGCACGCATCCTGTGCGCTATTAACCCTTTCACCGCCAATGTCGCATTTTTGCACCAGAATGGTTTAACACCCTTGTCACCAAAAGGCATCAAATTATAGTCTGTTATCCGAAGACCCTATCTTCTTAATTTTGGGAGGTAAGGATAGGCCTTACTTTATGCATGTTACTGAGGAATTCCCAATATTGCAGATAATTTTTTTTTCTCTTACTTAGCTAAATTTAAGGGTATTTTTTTGGTTGAGAAATGGCTGGCGGCGAAAGGGTTAATGGTCTGAATGAAGACCGGTGAGCGCGGGGCAGGATAAACATCCCCAACTGCAGGAAGAAGAAGATGATCGATTTGTGAGGTTATATAAATTTCACAGTGGCTGCGGTTACGGGGTTGTTGCAACAGTGCCGCGACAGTGCCAACACCCCAGATGACCATGACCGGCATGACCGTTACCTCGGTTTTTTTCTCATCTGAAGTACCAGGAAATAGTATCTTTCCCAGGGATACAACACCATGACCAGGTGCGGTATTCATGTCGAGGTGCTAAGTGACTTAGCATACTAATATCTTAGTAGCTCCTGCTAAAGCCGAAATTTGCTATTCACGTCGACATTTAGGCCTAGCATGATAATAACTTAGTAGCTAAAATCGCTGCTAAGTTAGAGGCGGGGGGTCCCGCCTCTAAATACTTAGCATACTGATAACAATGGCTGCCGTGATTGCAGTTTGTCTCATTCAAGGAGACATTTACGACGAACACGCATTTTTGGTGAGAGACTTCGTCCACTGTAGGCACTAGATGGTATTGACTCATCCAAAAGATGTTTTCCAAGAATTGACATCTTTCCAATAACTGGTTGGGCACTGGGGCGGCTGGCACATTGTGAACCGAGCCAACGCGCTGTGCCCGTCTCTTTTCGTCAGGTGTTTCTTTCTGTGCAAGTGAGTCTTTTCAGTCTGTTTGTGGTGATATGGTAGGCTTTATTTCACAGCCCATGTCAGCAGAATCGTGTCCAAAGTCAGTGACGCTTCCCTCAAACAGTTTAGTTACTAGATTTTACTTTTAGGTCAACATACTGCTTGCTGCTTGCTGAATGGCTTTATTCATCGAAGGGAGCTTTGTTTTGTTTACCGTTGACAATGCCAACCGTTACCCACGTAGCCGTTGTCTACAAAACTTCCTGCCTTGCCACCTACCGGCAATGACCTTAGACTTCATCAATTCCTGCAATGATGAAAGAAACTAAAACAAATCTTTGCTGTTGTTGTGGTGGTGGTGGTGTTGTTCTAGATTACCACATATGTTATAGATGAAGGTAAGGGTTCCCTTGATAGATCTAGACGATACCTACATCATATTGTGATCGCGGGATAATGCTGAAATAAAATACATAAAAGATGTAGTCTAGTCTAGATCTAATGTCATGATCATGATGATGCACGCTAACTAGACCTGTGCAAACTTATTGCCCCTATTTCATTCAGTAGATCTATGACACACAGGCCCACACGGATCTGAGAATGAAGAATAACAAGTCTAGATCTGTTTGAAAATGTTTTCTATGTTCATATAACTTATGAGGTGAAACAGAAAACAAGTTAAACGTGTGTGTGTAAGTTTGCGAGTGTGTGGGTTTGAATCCAGCTGGGGTCGCAGTGGTGTGTCCTTGGGAAAGGCACTTTACTCCTATTTTCCTCACGCCACCCAGGTGTAAAATGGGTACCTGACGTCAGTTGGGGAAAAAGTCCTTCGGATCAGACTTAAAACCGAGGTCCCGTGTGCGAACGCATGCACAAAGATCTTGCGCACACGTTAAAGCCCATTCCACTAATCGGTAGGAGTAGGCCATGTGCCGGTGGGATGGATGACACAAACTCACATAGCATGCATCCTGTGCGCCAGTTGCAGTCTAAATGAAGACTTTGGGCGTGGGGCAGCATAAACATCCCCAATAGGAAGAAGAAGAAGCATAGTTTTGCTACCACATACCCTAGCCCACCCCTACCCCCATACTGGAGTGATGTCCGGAGGCCCTGGTAATAGTCCATTGACCTATTAATATTGAAAATGTCCTATTGTGTTCTCCCCTGTCAGGACTAATGTCTGATTATATTTGTAACACAGGCGAACTTTGTCGTATTGATTTCTGGAAAGAGCCAGGACATTGTCATATTGATTTCTCTTGTCTCAGGACATCTGTGGCAGCGGGCGGGACAGGAACCAGTTGCCTAGCAGATTCAACAGAGGAAGTGGGGCTGGATTGGACACACCCACAGGAAACCAGCATCACATGCCAGGCCCTGACGTGGAACCCCCAGGGGAAAAGGACGAGATGTCGGCATCACAACAGCTGGAGGAGGGACACCCTGGCTGAACTGGAGAGACAGGGAACAAGCTGGAATGGCGTGAAAAGAGCTGCCCAGAACAGGGTGTGATGGCGGGGTGTCGTCAGTGGACTATGCGCCTCTTGGAGCAACAGTCCTAAGTAAGTAGGTAGGACATTTTGTCCTATCACTTTTCTATCCTCGGTACATGATCACTTACACTATAAAGTTACATCCATGATACAACTAGTCCCACATACCGCTAGTCCCACAAAATGTCTCTCTCCCCTTGTGTCCGTCAAACCCATATGAACGCATGCGCGCGCACATACACATACATTTACACTCTCACATACAAGCCCATTCAGAATATAATTATGCGTGCATTGCACTCACGCTTAAACAACGGTGTGTGGAACTAGCAGTATGGTAACAAAAGTATGCTTCCATGTGTGTGTGTGTATGCTCGCGCGCAAATGTGTTTGTGTATGTGTTAGAGAGAGAGAGAGAGAAAGATCATGTAGCCAATTGTATAAGTTTTCAATTTGTCAGTCTTGCCTATTGTATTGGGGGGTGTTGTCTGATTAACAAGACCTTTTTTTCCCTCCTACCTCCTCCATCCACCTTTCACCAACAATGCATGATAATGCTGACACATGAACTGTTAGAAAACGTGCTATATCAAATTAGGCATATAATGTGTCTGAACAAGTAAAGATGCCTCAAAAGCATATATAAAATGAGTTGCTAAAAAGTCAGTTATAAGAAGCTATATTTTGTGTTTGTATCATCAGTGAGTGTATGTGTGTGCTCGCACATGCATGATTGTGTGTTTGTGGTTTTTAAAGCACTTGCACACATGCATATATGTGCAAGCACCCATACATATTTTTGTAAAAATAAGATGAAAAGATAAACATTTGATAATACTTGATTCTATATCAAATATACCCAAAAATAATATAGGCCGGGCTGGCCCTATGGTTTACAGGTTGAACTTCAACAGAAACCATATAGAAGTAAAGCCATGTGATTTTGATTTCAATTTTTGTTTTTGTTTTATTGTTTTTCAGACTGGCAGTGAAGATTTAATTCCACAAGCGCAGGACGTGCCAGTGCACACTTCTGATGCTGTGCCAGCTGAGTACACGATTACCACATCCATGTTTGGTAATGTTAATAATAATATTTGTAATTATGCTTTTTTTAAATTCTTATTTGGGGTGGGTAGGGTGGGTGGGGAGGGACTAAAACAGCTGTCTGATGTCCACCACACCGAATAGAAGACTTTTGCAGTCAGCCATGTGTGTGTGTGTATTACATGTGAGCATGCTTATTTGCTTGTCCCGTGCATATTACATTTTTGTGTGAAAACAATAAATGTTTGTAGCATGAGTGTATCTATGATACACACACGTATGTGCATGCACGCACATGTAATTTGTAATCATGCAACTAGCACTGTTTAAAGTATTCCTGTCATGCCATCTGTAGTTATATCAGTAAAATAATGGGACTGTATGATACTTCTCACCTTGGCATAAGGCTGTGTCAGACCAATTGACATAAGGTAGAACACCAAGACTACATCAAAATGCTATGTTCTAAATAGTTATGCGAGGATTGTCTATAGCCATGACAAACTCCTAGCATAACATCATCGGTCGGAGTGTGGCTGCCCACATGGCGGGGTAATAAAAAAAACAGTCACACATGCAATGTTCTCGTCCATAGCTGGTTCGTTTTGTACCATAGTGTTCAAGTGTTTCGGCTGTTGGGATGATCCCTGAAGTCTTTAAAGGCACAGCCGGACTGTAAAAGGAGGGTAGGCTTGACGCGCATTTAGTATTCGAATCGCTGCAGCCACAGAAGCGGGTTTTCCCTTCTCTTCCCCCTATTGTGTGAGAAAGCAGCCTTTGCACGCCGCGTCAGATGTGTCGGACCAGCGTTATCTGATCCTAGGGATCGGTTGATAGGCCTTTAAGTATGACAACAACAGCAACAACATTACATGGGCATAAGGCAGGTGCAGGGGACCTGAACATTACCAAAAAGGGTAGAAATGCCTCTTGTAATGAATATCAGTGAAATTTCTGTCTAGTTTCTGTTTGGAATCATGCTTAGTTTAAGTACACTTATACTCTGTGAACAAAAAACAACACAATCAAGGTTAATTTGAATTTAGTTTTATTAATTTAAAAACTTGTATGTAGAAGTCATCAGTAATATTTATCATTCATTCATATGATTGGAACAAGAAAAATGATATAGTACAACATATGTTAGTGTTAAATGGCAACATTATTTCTGTGCTTGAATATACAGAACACACCTTTTGTTTGTTTGGTTAATTGTTATTTTCCCTTTTTTCTTGATACAATCAGAATAGAAATCATGAGCAATATCATGAAAAAGGAAGATTGAGACCATATGATGACTGGCAAGAGATTTTTGTGCAGACATCAGGAGGCAACGAACAACAGGAGAAACTGCACAGATGATGCAGCACTTGGTGAGAGCATAGCGCTTAGCAGTATAGATATGGTACTTATTAATAAATGAATAGTAACATTAATCAACAAGTAAGGTGTATCAATAATTGAATTTTGAAATGGATGTCTTTACACTTTAGCTCTAGACCTTTAGCTCTAGTTCAGTAATTGTTACATATTGTTTCATAAATAGTAACAATTATGAACATTGAAAAGTATTAAAATGTAAAATCAAAGGTTTAAAATGTGCAACAAGATTTGTTTTTTACAGGTTTGAAATTTAAAAAAAAAAAGGGTTTTCTTTTAAAGATTTGAATGTTCAGGTATCTTGGCATTCATTTCTAACACCACTTTTTATCCTGAATTTCTGTTAACAAATGTCTTGATTCATTATAATAATAATAATAATGAACATTTATAGCCCCTAATCAAAAAAAAAGCCTTAAGTGCTTACAATAATAATTGGAAGAAAAAAACACACAAACCAACCCAGCAAGCAATATATAAATAAATAGATGACAAAAATATATTATACACACACGCACGCACTAAACACAGACAGACGCATGCACCAAACAGATACACACCACACGCACACACACATATGCACAAACACGCATGCACGCACACAACGCAGTTGGAAGGGGCACAGTACTTTGAAAATAGATATATCATATCTTTCTCCCTTCAATGTGCCACTACTAGTGGAAACTGATTTTGCTACGGTTACGGCTACCGATCAAAGACTTGACTTTGATTAGGCCTACCTTTATTTTAAACAAATTACCCGATAATTCCAAAGATGCCAGTGTCTAAATGTCTTTGGATGATTATTCTTTTGCACACCATTCATCCATCAATCCAAGTTAAACTTGAAGACACAAAAATAGCCCAGAGAGTGGTTGCATTTGAAAACATTCAACACACCTGTCCGTTCATTATTTTTTTTAATTAATGAAATCAATCACATAGTCTTACAATCACATTCATGCTTAAGTCTAACCTTTAAGCTTTCCAATGACATATAACATTACATATTAATTTTTTTATTTATTTAATAAAGAAAATGTCTTTGTTTTACTGTCTGGTGGTGTTGACCATAGGCCTTTTCATAGTATTTGGGCTGGACCAATCCGGCTAGCGTAGCGCTCACCGGGGTCGAACCCCGACCGGCACAGCTCCCCCCCCCCTCTCAAATGTTGTTTCAAGTCTCTAATAGTTTGTGTGTGTGCAGAGCTTCAAATTGTCGGCACGCCTGCGTCTTTGACCCATTTTTTAAACTTTTTTTTGACATCTTACTATTTTGACTCCAAATCTTACTACATCAATTTTTTGGGGTACCAGTACCCAGGTCTGCACTAGTCATTTTCTTTGATTTTAGTGTTTTATCAGATTTCATAATTTAAAAATGTTTGATTCCCTTATGGCAGTTATGCTTGGACTTTTCCATGTATGTTCATATTAATTAATAGAATTTTGTACATTTTATTTTTAATCAATACAATAGTAGATACACATGATTTTTTTTCAGATGCTGACATCACTGATTTCCACACTGCTGGTCAACTTGTCTTCAGTGATGTCCACACGGCTGGTCAACTTGTCCTGTCTTCAGTGATGTCCACACGCCTGGCAACTTGTCCTGTCTTCAGTGATGTCCACACGGCTGGTCAACTTGTCCTGTCTTCAGTGATGTCCACATGCCTAGTCAACTTGTGCTGTGCTACTGCATTCACCGCAAGGGAGATGGGGGATTCCATCCTGTCCTGAAAACATACAAATCCACCTTGATATTTAGAGTTTTCACACATACAAAACTGTACAGGAGTCATTCAACCTGTTGAAAGACTGTTTGCCTATTTTGTTCATGAAGCATACTCAAGTTTAATGCATATTTCTAAAGTTCTAGGTATAAAAAAACCTGTTGCAAATCACTTTTGAATTTTGTTAATTGTTAAAGAAAGCGGTTTTCACAGAATTCCTTAAGGTGGCAGGCCTGGCTGAAATATAACCAAAATATGTGTTCAAAAGTTATTAATTTAAAGGAAAATTTTGTGTTGTCGGGCAAATGAGAAAAAATAGTTTACCCGAGACCCATATTCAGCTAGGCCTGCCGCTTAAAAAAATAAACTCAAGGCTACCCTGTTCTCCCTGAAAATGTTAAATCCACACATAGACAAAAAGTGTTTTTGTGACGAGAAGATAAAAACAAAGTATTTTACAATGAAGGATTTTTTTTTTAACAAAGGACTTTTTTCTATTATAAGAGTTCCAATGAAAACCACCTTTATTTTTTTTTTACATTTTTAAGGAACTAACAAGCATCTGAAAAAAAAATTCTTGTTCTGAACTTTCATCAGTTGAGCATGATTATTAAAAACTTTCATGAATAAATTTGTTTGTGGTTTGCAATTGTTTGGTTTTGCCCTATATATTTTTTATAAGGAAGTTGAGTGCGTTATCTTGCTCAGTACTGTATTAAAAAAAAGTCCCCAGATGAGACTTAAAACTGAGGTCCCGTGTGCGAACGCCTGCACAAGGTCTTGCACAAATATCAGGTATTAGGTATTATGTACTTTATAGTCACAGAGGCGTCTGTGAAATTCGGGTTTTTGTCACTGGGGGGTGGGGTAAATTTTGACCAAATGACAACTTTTTCGTTGCCACTGGGTTTAACGTATGCTAAGTGCATGGGCACACGGGACCTCGGTTTATCGTCTCATCCGAAAGACTCCATGTTCAGACCGTTACCGGCCTAGTGCAGAATGAGAGGAAAAAATCCCCTGTACCCAGGTTCGAACTCGGGTTTACTTGACACGAAGCGAACGCGATACCACTGTGCCACTCTACACCACATCTGAAGGGTCACTAAATTCTTTTAGTCATAAGAAATAAATCTATCCCATGAAATTACTCCAGTTTTAGCCTGAAAGTAAAACACAGCCTGAAAAACATTTAGAAACTTATGTATGGTTGAAAATTATATGTCACTACAAAATAAAAATTAAATAAAAAAATATCTAGTGGTTTTACTGTTTTGAAAAAAAACCCATATACCGTATTTTACGGACTATAAGGCGATACCTTTTTCCTAGACTGAGACCTCTGCGCCGTATAATGTGACTGATAAAATAGTAAGAAATTATATTAACAAAATCTGAATGTTGTGTAAAATTTGGGGGGTGCGCCTTATAATCAATCAGGTGCGCCTTGTAGTCCGTAGAATATGGTAAATGTCAAAAAAGTCTCAGAACGAATTTTGAATGGTTTTGAATTTTGGTGTATACACAAATGGATGTCATAATTATCAGAATTTTGTCTTGGGGAATGAGACATATGGCAAAATACATCTTATGATTTAAGACATAATATACGCAAAAATTTATTAAAATAAAATATGATAATTATGTGAAAAACACATAGTAAACAATTATTTTCAAAACGGCTGTGACAAAATCCAGATAATCAGTTGGTACAACAGTGCAAAATTTCAAGCGAATATCTTATATAGTTTTTCAAATATATCTGCTCAAATTGGCAAAAAATGATCAATTTTCACTAGCTTTTCTCCGTAAGAGATTTTGGTGTACATCCTATTTTTTCATCGTAAAATCAGGCATGAAAACTACTGTTCCCCCCAAAATAGATTTTTTTAGCCAAGAAATCCTTCCACCCGGATTTACGGCTAGAAGGTTCTTTTGGGGGGGTGGGGTCCAAAAATTTCTTTCAGGCACGAACATCCTTCCACCCGGATTTTCAGCTGACGTCTGAAGTTTTGTTGAGGGGGGGGGGGGGGGGGAGGGGGTGGTTTCAAATACTCATTTCACAATTCGCCTTCCAACTAACAACTTTTTTTTTACAAGGTTTTGATTTTGCCAACTCAATACATGCATTCTCGGCGAACGCCATCTTTGAAATGACAACGGCAGAAGAGCAAAAAGGCACGAAATGAAGATTGTGCCTTATGAAGATAATTTTGATTCAGGTTTTTTCTCTTTTCAGCGGAGATTTTTTTGTTTCGGCGGAGATCAATTTTTTTTTAAGTTCGTCTGAGACGGCGGAGCTGTTTTCATACCTGTAAAATGGAACAAAATTCATGGTACAAAGAATAAAATTTAAATTTCACATGAAATCACAATCATTTTAGTACAGAAAAATCAATATAACTTCAACAAAAAGAAAAGTATTTTTTTTATACTCTTAGAGTAGGTCTACCCTCTTAATTAAGCCCATCCCACTATTCGGTAGGAGAAGGTCATGTTGCACCAGTGGGAAGGATGACACAAACTCACATTATATATATATCACACATGTGTGCCATTAAAGGAAGACCGGTGGCCACAGGGCAGGATAAACATCCCCAACTGGAAAAAAACAAACTTTTGCGTGGACTGGTAGATTGGCTCACAAGACTAAAACACTGAGGATGCATTACTACCAACAAACTTTGGATGGATTTCTATAAAATAATTGTGATTCTTTTTTTCTGTTCTTGTCTTTTTAGGGGGAAAGGGGGTGGGCAGGGCTGAAGTGGGGAGGGGGCAACCACAAACCAACCAAACAACCAACCAGGAACCATTTACCACTGTTTCAATCCCTATCTGCATGACCATTTTGATTTCAGACAGTTAATCAATAATAATTGTTCTTGCAAGATAAATACTGATTTTATATTTGTTCATCCTTCATGCCCATGCAACAAAATCATACAGAGAATTCCACTGGTAATCGATGCTTGAGGCTTTCAAGGAAAAATTTATTTTTAAAAAGAAAAGAATAAAGAAAAAAGCTTGACAGATTTAAAAAAATCATGGTGCAGTTTATGAGTTTGACGTCAGAAATTACATTTGGATTTTTTTACACCAAGGTTACTTTCAGTTTACTGCAGCGCCTGCTCAGGTCAACTGTGCTATGGGGAATTGTCTTGAACTGAAACACACACACACACACTACTTTAGTAATACATTCAAGTGTAGTTCTTAGCAAATCTTGTGTGTGTGTGTGTTAGTGTGAGAGAGAGAGCTAGAGACTAGAGAGAGAGCATAGGTGGGGAACTGAAACGACTGAACATAAAAATAAAAAGGTTTCTTATATGATACTGCACAGAATTTGAACACACAATGTGTGCACAAAATTTAATGAATGGAGAAAACAATCTTCTTATTTAATTAAAAAAGGAAACAATACCACAACTTCTCTACATCATAGTCTACAACTAAATCACAACAAATATTCAGTCAAGCTTATCAACTTTTTACTGTTGCCAGTGTTAGGCTTTGTTTTAATTGAACACATGCGAATTCAGTGTTCAAGTGACAGTTGAAGCGATCGGAAAAGGAAAACAAACAATCAGAATTATTTTTGTTGAAGACCCCCCATGTCACGTGTCACATTCCCTCTTATGCTAGGAAGATTTATTAAGATTTCTTACCAGCTATAAGATGGAAAACACATAAACAACAGTGATTTTGACACGTGACGTAGTGGGTCTTTAATGTACTTAGTCCTAGACATAACTGCATTCAATCCTATTAAAAATAAACATTAAGAAATAAACAAGTTAAATCATGTTTCTTTTTGCTACAAATTTACAGACCAAAGTATTCTTTAACACTAATTCAGTCAGTGAATTGCCTATTCACTAAATAATTCAACTTCGATTGTTACAAATTCAAATTTTGATTCCATGCAAAAGGTGTTCTTTTCATAACTTTTCGATTTTTACACAAAGACCAATTTATGCAGCAAAAATATCAATTCTGATCTTATTCCATTCAGGGCTAAGTATAGAAAAGTGCTTTATCAAAGCTAAATCACTTTATGCATTTCAGTTTTCGTACATACAGAGAGGGAGAGAGACGGACAGACAGACACATTCTCCCAACTACTGAACTATCTTTGATCACACATAGCACGAGAGAAAAACAAGACTCATTGCTATCCCCTTTCTTACAAAAATAATAGGATGCGAGTCCGCATCCACAGTGATGCAACAGGACAGATATCCTGTCAGACAATTACATTTGACATGTTAATAGGCCAATGTCCAGAAAATGACAGAAATGTGCATCACTGCATACAGACAATCTTGTAAGCATGCAAGCAAACTTGCGCCCAGTCACGCTTACTTTCTAGGCCCTTTCAGCCCAGTGGAGCATCTAGGCAATCAACGACGCCGGCATCACACTCTGTTCTGGACAGCTCACTCAAGACGCTCCAGTTGGTTCCCTGTATCACCAGTTGTGCCTTGGGAGCTCTTCGCTAGTCAGACTGGTCTTGCCTGGATTGGGAAACAGAGGTCTATGGCACACACACGCATACACACAATACAGATCAGTTTGACTTGACTTGACACACATATATTTTACACATTGCAAAAATCCAAGTCATTTCTACATTGCTTAGACCTGTTGCACAGCTAAGAAAAACTAAAGATTGACAAAGAAGAAACAAGTAGAAAAGAGGAAGCATTTGTCAAGCCTCAACACCTCCCCCCCCCCCCCCCCCCCCCCCACTCCCTTCTCTCCTGTTGACAAAAGTGAAGATGAAGTTTATCCCCACCCCTCTCAGCCATGCTTTAGTACTAATCCAGTCACTGAATTACATAATTATTCACTAATTCAACTTCAATTATTATTAATTCAAATGTTGATTCTATGCAATACTTGTTCTTTTAATAAATTTTAGATTTGTATACAATGAACAGAAAAAATATATAAATTCTGTTGTATTCTATTCAGGGCTGAGTGTAAAATTAAGGACTTATAGTTATACTTATCTCATTACTCTATGCTAATAAGATTTCTATTTGCTCATTCACAAAATATTTATATAGGTCATGAATACTGTAGACAGTGTAGTTGGAATATTTAAACTATACACTTTACAGAGTTGTGACAATTAAAATGGCTGCATTTACACACAAACACACACACACACACACACACACACACATAGAATCACACAATGGTGTGGTGTGACATCACACAACGGTGCAGAAACACACAATTGAGCAAATAATGCCAAACAGAGCACTTTCATACCCATCCAATCAAATTGATGGTCAAACTGGAAAATAATTAATAAAGAACAAGCTATTTTAGAATACATGTTCTATAAAAATAAAAACAACTTAGTTTTGAAGATTAAAAAAATGTATGATACATAAACCGACAAACTTGTAAGCATGCAAGCAAACTTGAACAAGGAGTCGCGCTTACTTTCTAGGCCCTTTGATCCCAGTGGATCATGGCTATCGGCGACACTCTGGCATCACACTCTGTTCTGGGCAGCTCCCTCAATATGCTCCAGTTGGTTCCCTGCATGTCCAGTTGTGCCCGGGGAGCGCTTCACTGGTCAGGCTGGTCTTGCCTGGATACTGGGATATATATAAAGGTCTATGGTCCACACACTTATCTCAACATATTTATTCAGGAAAATTACATGAAGATGATGACGACCACATGGTTCATTTCCTGACGATTAAATTGTTTACAAAAACATGTATACATTTGCACACAAAATCAGCAGAAGTAGGCTTAGCTAAAAAAAAAATAACATGCAAACAATTATGAAATGTAAACAGACAAAAGGAATGAGTGCATAGATCTCTCTTGCATAATTCAGAATTTCTCATGTAATATAATTTAAACAAAAGATGTTTTTAAACCTGAATGTAAACATTCTGGCCAACACAAAGTAAACAAAAGCTATCACTGTAAAAACAATATGTACAAAAATATTTATAATTATAATACTTTTATTAATAGTATTAAATATCAAGAATTCTACTTAATTCAGAAAAGTAAAACAGTAAATCTAGCCAATTTATACATTTTGTAGGACAGTTACATCAACATATTTATTGCAAGCACATCACACACACACACCAGGGCTCCCAATCATCCCGCAAAACAAGGGGTCCCAGGGACTCCTTCACTTACATTATAGAGGGTCCTAGAGGCGGGATAGAGGGTCCCAGTGGCCATAGTGAATGCTAAAATAGTGCATCCCTGGGACCCCCTGCACATTCTTTTTAGAGGGTCCTGTAGAATTTTAGTGCTTCATAGACCCCCAAATGGTGGTCCCTGGGAGCCCTGCACACACACACACATCTCAACATCATTGTTACTGGTTAATGTTGACCGATTCCAATTAAATCAACAACATTATGATAGCAAAAGCAATTTTTACACATTGACAGCACCAAATGGGCTGAATAATTTAGTTAATCAAAATATTTTTAGATTATGGTTTTAAGTCGGCATTCAATTTTACACACGCACACAAATAATTTTGACTTGACTTGACAATTTTACATACATCACACACACACACACACACACACAGAGATAATTTTGACTTGACACACACACTGGAAGCTCCTATGGGCCTTTTTGCAGAGCATTGTCAGACCTACTAATTTCATACATTTCATTTTAGGTCAGTGCAGCGCTTTTGCCACAGCCTGAATGGTCTAATTATGGCAGATAGTAAGCCATCCACTTTGTAGTGTAGGACCGCACACTTATCAACCTAAGCCTCTTCAATGCATGTTAACTAGACTGCCAAAGATGAGCATCACAATTCCATCCATGCACAGTGGGAGGTACTTATCACATTTGGTATTGGAGCAACTGTCCGCAAAGGCATTGGAAGGCACCGCCACTTCAACAACAAGAGCCTTGCGGCTACATGGGTGCTCCTGGGAAATTTCAAAAATCTTGCTAAGGGGCGGCTCCGGCAGTGTGCAGGGGCAGCGCACACAAACACACACTAGTAAATGATTTACTGCCTTTTTTCACCCCTCTAGACAAGTACAAGTGCAAGCACCCTCCTCTCCCTCCCCTGTTGACTCAAGTGAAGGTAAAGTTTACACCCAACCCTTTCACAGTTTCAGCAATGATGTTTTGCCATTTTTAATCTTAATGCATCAGGAGTCAAGGAGTTGTACATAGAACTCTAGTGCTAAATCATTTTTTAACTGTGAAATATACTATAATAGTACTTACCGGTACTAAAATCACACAAGTGGATAACGTAGCCTATCACTTGCAACATCACGGATTGTCCATCTGCAGTAGATCAAGGCTCCGTAGTGAGTGTGATGGCTCATCAAATTCTCTAGACGATTAGGCCTACTTTGATTGATGCTATGAAATTGTTTATACATTAGTGATGTATGCAAACCAGACACCATACATAAAATAAAGATTGTACTAATGATGGGACGATTTATAGGCCGTGAGGCCTAGGCCATCCATGATGCCTGTCCCTATCACTACTAGTACTACTACTATAATACAGTTATCAGTAGCCACTTTCAATAGATCTGCAGTGTTGTGTTGGATTATTTTCAATAGATTCATTTGAGAGTGTTAAAATACAGGGGACTTAATTCGTAAAGTCTAACAACGTTTCATCCCCCCCCCCCCCCCCCCCCCCAAGAACTTTGCTGTTGCTTACTTACTTGTTTTCTTTTCCATTTCCTTGAACAAATGAAGCAGCAACCCAAGTGGCGATCACATTGTCGGATGTTTACAAATTTATACTTCACAGTTGCATTGTGGTACATTTGCACATGCACAGTATGGGGGTTTTCTTATTAGGTCCACAGTAGATAAAAATAGACGGCTTCTAGTTAGTAGGAAGACCAAAGGCGCGATGTGAATACTGTACCAACTTAGCAGAACAGCCGAGGAGATGCTAAGTCGGCTGCTAACTCGCTCTGCTAAGTTATGATACATGCTAAGTTAGCAGCTCCAATGAGAATACCGCCCCAGCTGGGTTGGAACCAAACCCGTTTTACGAGCGGCAACTCAAACCAATCGGCCACGGCGCCTCTTGCTACTGCCAGTCTGAGTACCGCTAGTGGAAGTTTTCGTCAACAGATGTATGCATTTTATAATAAACGCATAAAAGTAGGGGTCCCAGGGACCCCCATTAGTGCTAAAATTCTAAAGGACCCTCTGAAAGAATGTGCAGGGGGTCCCAGGGATGCACTAGAAAAATTATTTCATTCGCAATGCCACTGCCAGCACTGGGACCTTATTCCGCCTCTTGAAACTAGCCTCAGTTTCAGTGCTGTCCATTCATCTGGTCCTGCCTGTCGCAGTCAAAAGTGTAGCTCGTGCAAATCTGCCGCTCGCTACTATGAGAGTGTATTTGCGACAACCACAAATTTCACTCTTTCTTTACTTGAACCATTTCCCTAACCCTATCCCTAACCCTACAAAAAAGTGAAATTTGTGGTTCATGCTCAATGTCGCAAATACACACTCTCATAGTAGTGAGCGGCAGATTTTCACGAGCTACACTTTTGACTGCGACACTGCCTACCTCTCTGATCTCGTTCACCTGTACTCACCCTCCAGAAGTCTCTCTGTTCCTCTTCTGACAAACTTATCCTTTGTATTCCTCATACAAACGCTAAGACATATGGTGGACGTTCATTTTCTTTCAGCGCCCCTTCTGTCTGGAACACCCTACCATATGAACTTCGTTCTGCTAAATCTTTCCAATCTTTCAAAACCGCTCTTAAAACTCACCTCTTCCAGCAATACCTCTGATTTTTTCCTTGTCCTGTTTCCTGCCAACTATGTTCCCCACATTCACTGTGACATTGTGTGTGTGTGTGCGTGCGTGCATGTTGTGGCTATATAATGTGCATGTTTTTTATAGTTAATATTGTAGTAGCTTATGATCTATGTATTTATTTAAATAATTGTGAGCTCAAGAGAGAAAGGGCGCTCTATAAATGTTAGTTATTATTTTTATTATTATCATTATTATTATGTGCCCTGGGACCCCTTGTTTTGCAGGACGATTGGGAGCCCTGTAAAAGTTTCGTTAAAATAAGGAATAGGGTTAGGAACATATTAGAGTCAATGTTATAGAGAGGACACATGTATCAAGAGGCCACCAGGCATAGTTGTCCTAGTAAAAGCTTGACCTTTCCTAGTCATCAGGGGGAGGGGTTTCCACTTCCAGGGTTTCTGTGTTAGGTGTAATGTTCTTGGCTTGACTTTGTTCTCAATTTATGTAGGCATGCACAAAATTAGAATATCATCAACGTTTTGTGTGTGTGTGTGTGTGTATTTCACTATTTGACACTAAACTGACCCTTAACCCTATTCCTAAACCTAACCCTAACCTGAAACCGTCAAATACACAAAAAATTAAAGTTGATGGTACATTATGAGATTACTGTCTCAATTTCGTGCATGCGCACATAAATTGAGAACACGCAATCTGAGAACACCACACCAGAATACACACACACACACACACACACACACACCTTTGCCCCAAGCATGTACCTTAAATTTATACAAGAGAGAAATCAGACAGTACACATGTTAGCAGTGGTGTTCCTCAGGGTAGCGTCGTGGGATCATGGATCTACTCATTATTTACCATCCCCTCCTAGTCCTAGTCCTACACACCCCAATCCAAATCCTCCATCCACACCCCCACCCATCCTGTGCCCATCACCTTCTCGACTGTCCCCATACCCCTGCTTGCCCCCTTACTTCCCTTCCATATCAACGTTGATCATCTGGGCGGCTATGATTTTATAATTTATGCCTGACCGAAGTTCCTATGTTTGGGCACAACCATCAAAATGATGGTGGTTGGGAAGTGATGAAAGAAGTATACGATATGCCTGATATTGTAGATTGCTTTATAATAAAGATTTTTACTGATCATACATGTACTAAAGCATATTCAGTGTATTAGATGATGGAAGCAAAATTAAAAAATTACAATCTTGGTTTTTAGCGAAGGTTTAGAATTTGTATATTTTAATTTAACCTTTCAATCTGAAATTAAAATGACCCTAACCCTATCCCTATCCCTAACCCTATCCTTGACCCTAACCCAAACCTTAAGCCACCAAACACACACAAAATAAAACTACTAAAAAAAAAATGCGAGTGTTCTATAACTTCTAATGATCATGTGCAGTCTTGGACGCCTAGTAGGTAAAAGGCTATCCAAGCCCATATGCCGTACCTCTGATATGATATGATCATATGATGATATGGGTAAAAAGTAAGAAAATGGCTCACATACACATGAATGCATGCAAACACACACACACACACTCAATGACATGCTTACGCACACGCACACACGCACATGGTGACATGCACTCTCACGCACACGCACACACACATGCATAGATTAACAATCCTTCGTATCTTCCTACACGCACACCCACAACCCCCTTCAACGGACATTTGCACATAATCATACATATACTTTTGTTGTTGTTGTTGTCTAAGATCACTGTAAGGTGGATAGACATTAAATTAAAGAACAAACGAACGAACACACACACACACACACACACACACACACACACACACACACATGTATACTCACACACACATGTACACACTCTGTCTCACACAGACACGTATGCAACAGCCAACACACACTAGGCACATTTCCCAGTTCAATACTTATCTCCCCTGCAGCTTTTTTTTTATACTTTCAGTGTTTCACTGCACACACAATGATTGAACCTTCACTTTTTCTCTAGACAGAAAATTAAGCAACATAATCATGAAATTATGTAAATGAAAATTGAAATAAGAAAAAAGCAATGTGTGATGAGGGTTGAGTTCTTCACAACAACTTTTCTGCTTCAATTGATGACTTTTGTTGTAATGTGGAATGAATGAATGAATGATTAATTAATTAATCTTAATTTTTTTTATTTAAAAAAAAAAAAGTCAATTGACTTAGATACATCAAACTACTTGTGGCAGTGCCATAGCCGATGAGGTTTAACCGAGGCGTGGTCACCGCTACAGCTATCTGTATTATTAAAAAAATCGGGACTTTACTGGTTTCGTACTGCCTCCGGGCATTGCCTCCAGTATTGTTCCAACCATATTTGTATTTACAAATGTCCCATATGTGTCTGATTCAGACCAAGAGGACAT
This sequence comes from Phymorhynchus buccinoides, assembly GCA_017654935.2. Taxonomy (NCBI): domain Eukaryota; kingdom Metazoa; phylum Mollusca; class Gastropoda; order Neogastropoda; family Raphitomidae; genus Phymorhynchus; species Phymorhynchus buccinoides. The sequence goes on from CM065691.1 coordinate 22,914,967, forward strand.
AAAACTCCATTTTCTCTCTAATCTTTTACTATCCCTGGTCACGCATGTTCCAAATCTCGTGTCAATGTCGGGTCTGGTTACGCCGCGGTTTGTGAAAACGTGAAGCGGCCTGTCGGCGCCCGTATCTCCGGCATTTCTGAATGATTCGCTTCCGGATAGTCCCCAGCCCCGGTCATCTTCCTGCCAAATTCGAAGGCAATCGGCCCAGAAACGCCGGAGATACGGGCGCCGAGAGGCCGGCGGATGCGCGTTTCGCACATTTGCGAAACCGCTCAAATGATATACGACCGCCTCGGTTGCCGTTGCCATCGCCCTGTGAGGGCTCACAGCAAATTTGAAACGATTCGGTCGAAAAACAGTTATAAGGCCTGTTTCGTGTTTCAGACACACACACGGACAGTTGGCTTTTTACTATATGATGATGAAAAAAGTCCATCTTGAACATTCAGTATTTAGAGAATAATGTAATGTGTGTGTCTGTTATTACAAAATAATATTTGTAATGTGTGTGTGTGCGCGCGCGCGTGTGTGTTTACATGTGTGCGCTTGCATACATGTGTGTGTGTGTGTGCATGCACTGTGTGTGTGTGTGTGTGCATGCGCTGTGTGTGTGTGTGTGCATGCACTGTGTGTGTGTGTGCATGCACTGTGTGTGTGTGCATGCACTGTGTGTGTGTGTGCATGCACTGTGTGTGTGTGTGCATGCACTGTGTGTGTGTGTGCATGCACTGTGAGTGTGTGTGCATGCACTGTGTGTGTGTGTGCATGCACTGTGTGTGTGTGTGTGTGTGTGCATGCACTGTGAGTGTGTGTGTGTGTGATTTTATTGCAGACAATCTTACCCTTTTACTGAAGTGATCTCATTCTTTTCCTGTCTTTCAATTTTTTCAGATAGCCATGCCAAACCAAAGAAATAATCCTGATCTGACGGCATCCCCGAAACAGCTGGATAACTCTTCTATGTCAAGAATGGAAGATTCTTTTCTCGTTCTTTCGCTACCACCACCGCTGCCACCACCACCCCTGCCATCATCATCAGAACTTTGTGAAAGTGTCATTGCCAATGACACTGCTGTAGGTGATGGAGGCGACAGTGACAGTCTCCAGGAGTTGCCACTTCCTCCAGGCCTGGACACCCTACCTGATGTGGTTCTGGAGCATCTCTTCAGGATGCTGGCTGTCCGCGAGCGAGGCCGTCTGGCCAGGACGTGCCACACGATGAGAGAAATCATGCATTCGGCTTCCCTGTGGATCAACGTCTCTGTTCAGCTCGACTGCGACAACAGTGGCCAGCGGGGGATTCATCGCGCAGACCTGGTCATGACGCAGACGTATGGGGAGCATTTCAGAAGCGTTGACGTGGTCTTGCATTCGCTTAGACCGAGTGCCTTGTCGATCAGAAGGCTGCGCAGTTTTGCCGAAAGAGGGGTGTTGAAACGGGTGAATCTTTTGGTCTATACCCCAGATACCATGACCAATATTTTGAAAGAGCCCTCCAAGAATGAAGCAAGTGCCGAAGAACTAGAAAGGAACTGGTGTCATCGGTGCGATGGTATTATTGATGGCATGAGGTCTACTTGCACGCCTCAAGATTATGATGGTTGTTCTGATATCATCCGCAGTTGTCATTGTCTTAAACCTCTTCAAGTTCAACCTGCCACTCTTGCAGAAGTGAGGGAGATGTTGACAACCAATACTGTCGTCACTCTGCAACTGACCCAGACGGCTATCAATGCCGATTTTGTACTCTTGCGTTTGTATTCTGCCACGGATAAGAGCAAGATCTGCCAGTCAGTAAGCACTTTGATTTTGCCTGAAATCCGACAGGAGTGTTTGTTGACTGGTTTGTGTCCGCGCCAGTCACAGACACCTACGGCAGTGCTGATTTCGGATTTCCCCAACCTTCAAATACTGCAGCTAAGTCTCCATAACCTCAGCGAACAACTCTTGGACGAACTGTCAAATACTTCATGGAAACGCAGCCAGCTGAAGAAATTGATCCTGCTGCACAAAGATTTCAAAATAGATATGGGGAGGCGATTCCCTTCTTTGTCGTCGCCCACCTGGTGTCAGCTGACGATGGCTTGCCCGGGACTCGCTGTTGAGTGCCGGGTTAGGGTATTGTCTCAGCGTTTCCCACCCTTGACCGACGCCATCAAGCCGGAGACTCCGCTGGTCCATCTAGAGGTGACAGTGGAGACGGATGATCTCAGGGACAGTGAATGTGTCCAAGCCATGCTGGAACTGTGTCGGCAACACAAGTGCACTTTCGTCTTCGCTCCCTAGTGGACGGGGCAATCTTGTACTTTAGGGTGGTGGTGGTGTACAAGAAAGCCGTGGACAGGGGGTGGAGAGATGAAAGTGAGAGGAAGGAGAAGGAGTTTGCGTGTGCGAGATATAATGGGGAGCGGGTGGGGTGGGGTGGGGAGTGAACTAATGGAAAGTATCAATAGATACTTTCCATTAGTTCACTCCCCACCCCACCCGCTCCCCATTATATCTCGCACACGCAAACTCCTTCTCCTTCCTCTCACTTTCATCTCTCCACCCCCTGTCCACGGCTTTCTTGTACACCACCACCACCCTAAAGTTGATTCAATGGGTGGGAGGGGTGGAGAAGCGAGAGAGAGACAAGAGATAGACAGTAAACTTGCATACATTAGAAAGTCTTTGTTCTTCAGTCATGGACTTGATACGCAAGGCAACACAAAATAGGAGCCTTGAGAACATGGGGTTGGGCCTGGGGTAACATATTAAATTCATTTGAAAAATAAGATCATGGTTTGAAGAAAGAATGAGACAGAGTGAGAGAAACTTTTGAAGGCTGAGTAAAATCACAGGAAATGCATTTGATGGTCTATGATACCCATAGTCATAAACTGTAACTTACCGTATTTTACGGACTATAAGGCGCACCTGATTATAAGGCGCACCCCCCAAATTTAACACAAAATTCAGATTGTGTTTCTCTATTTTCTTATTATATTATCAGTCACATTATAAGGCGCAGGGGTCACATCCTGGGGGAAAAAAGCATCGCCTTATAATCCATAAAACACGGTAGTGTAAGTCTAGTCTGAGTCTGACTGAAGACTTGCTAAGTGTTTCAATGCTACTTTAAAATGTGTCCTGATATCTCTATAGTCTGCAATGCTTTTAAAGTCAAGGTCAAGGTCACTGGAGCCGATAATGCTGCCGAACAGCTGGCATGATAACGTTTGAACAGAGGGATCTAGGATACAGACATTTTGCATGCAGATAGTACTTTGGATATCTAGGCCAGGTTTGAAAATGAAGGCCAAAGGTCAGTATCACAGGGCCGAAAATGCTGCTGAGCATTTTTGGCCTGTATTCACATTGTGATATCTTTCAACCATTCGTTACCAGCTGAGAGACTAAGCACTGCAGCTGAAAATTTTATACTGCAGCGCGGCTGGTGATCTAGCGTCTTAACCCTCTAGTTATTGCTATTATCATATCCTTGGCATTAGTGTGTGTGTATACGTGTGTATTCCCTTTTGATTTCTGTTCCATAATCATATTATAATGTATCCACTATTATTCACTTATGATTATTTTGCTTTTTATTACTATTAGTATTACACTACAGTGGAGCCTCCCTTATAAGACCTCCCATTATAAGACTCCCTCCCAGTCCCAGAGTCTGATCTACCACTTCCCTACGTCTAAACCTGAAGTAAAAACCCGTAATCTTCTTTCATTTCTCCTTTTGTTTATGTATGTTTTGTTTGTGTGTATCAAGTATGTATGGCTGGAGTGATTTGTGATTATTTTTAATAATTCAAAATCGTTGCGATGCGAATGAGTTATTGATGGGAAGGGAAGGGACATGAACGAGGGGTGATAGTGAGCATGGTGTGTGACATTTAAAAAAAAAAAAAAAAAATGTATTGTGGAAGTGTATGGCTAGTACATAGTAGTAGTAGTAATAGTATGCATTGTGGTTGTTGATTTTATGTCTTAATTAAACTTTTTTGCTTATAGGGTGGAAGCCATTTTTCCATGTGCTGTGTGTTTGTGTGTGTGTCACAATCATATCTACCAGACAGCTCGTTACAAGAAAAGAAAAGTTGTTGCAGTAGTGTGTCACTTACCTCCACACAATTGTGTTCTGATCTTGTATTGATCATGCTATGCCAGTCTGTCGTTTCCGACTATGACGGCCAGATAACAGATGGGGCAGCTGCTATCCTGGATGGCTGGGCTTTAATTTGTCTCTAGTGGAGATGCCTTGGCCAGGATACATCCCCACATTCTTGGCCAGAAGGATTTGGGGACCACTTGATTCTGATAGCCACAGCATGAAAGACTTTTCTTATCAAAATGAAAATGAATCTTGGTGTTTCTGTGTTACCTTTGTTCATTCTTCTTCTTCTTCATCGTCGATCACTCTGACAGCTTCCTGTCAACTATGAGCACGCCACAGATGAGTCATGCTGTTGTTACGCGCCTAACTAAGAAATAGTGAGGTCCAGCATGTTCGTCTTCAGCTGCAGAAAATCTTTGTAAGAATTTCTATTTTTTTTAAAGGCAGGAGAATGGACCAGTAAGGCGGAAAGATAGTACTATTAGTAGATGGCGGTAAGCAAAGGGAAAAGGCAGAGTCAAAGTCAAAGAGACAGATTAGAGGAAGTTACAAGCACAGAACTTCCAGAAGGTGTGGGGAACTATTTGTACAAGACCCCCCGGTATCCCCACAGGGGGACATTCGTCCATTCAACTATGCAGTTTCTATACATGTACCATAATTTCTAGGTACATCATTCAGTGATTAACTCATTCTGTTCTAAGGGCATCACCACTGTGCACATGTATTAGATCCGCAATCCACAAGTTCCGAACAGAAACCCCATTCATTTCCCATGAGAAATAAGCGGATGCGAAAACTCATCCGCAATCAGTGTTCCCCATGCTTCCAAATTTTTAAGGGTCATGATGACCCTTTGCCCCCAAATTTTAAGGGTCATTTGAAAAAATTTGAGGATAAAAATAAAGCCCATAATAAATGGACAATATGCTCTCAAATAAAGACAAATATCTTTAACAATGTGTATAAAGCTTGAAAAATCAGTTCGAGGGTTTTTGTCACCTCACTTAAAACTTCAGAGTCTTTGGAAGAACTTCACGTCAAAGTTTTCGCAATCCAGCGAAGCAGCGCCATTATTTTGCTTCCAAGAAACGTGCGGGCTAGGCTTGGCAGTAGTGCATGTGCGAGCAGCATGGGTGGCGAGAAACAAAGGGAAATTACTCTGTGGTTCATGATAGTTTTTGTCGTCTGCTTCAAGCATGGTATAGTAGTGAACACGGGTCGCGCTAACGCATGTTTCTTGTGTATTTGACGCGTTTTAAAAATCGCTGACGCATTTTTACGGCGTTTACGCGTAACCCGTACGCAAAATGACGTCCGCTCAAAATCGCATCTAAGTCTAGATGGTGAATCAGACTTTAGAAGTCATACGGTCCCTACACGTATAGTGGTTCTGCTACACCAAACATTGGAACAGACTATAGAAAAGTGCCACTACTTTCACTGTTTCAGAGGAAAGTAGGCGCAGTGCAGTGTGGCGGGAAAATCACTGTATCGACATGATCGCCGAAAATGACAGCTTAGTTAATAAAAATGCATGTTTTTGTTGCTGGTCTTGTTTTCATTGTTTTTAGATTAGATTTATCATTTTGTTCTTTGACGCAATTTTTTGCATCCCTTAAGCATTTTTTTGCCGACGTCGCGTAAGCAAAACGCGTTTTCAAAAACACTAGCGCGACCCCTGAGTGAAAGAATAGGCCCAGTATATTTTGTTGATCGTTTCCCGCAAGCCGAAATGGCTTCGACATTCTGATCGCGGCGTACACGTTTGAGGAAGCAATCGGCTGAGAGAAAAATTGTACGTCACAATGACGTATTGACTGGAAAATTTATAAGTATACGTCAAACTTGAAACTTTGTACGTAATTTACATACAGATCTGCGTAATCGGGAACACTGCGCAATCCCATCCGTTTATTTCTTACATAGGTGAATGGGGTTCCCGTACGGAGCTTGTGGATTGCGGACCTTCCCCAACACCAACTCTCGTCCTCAAATCCCTTTGGCTGAGAGAGTGGGGATGTACCATGGGCAAGGCATCTCCACTATTAACTAATTCTCGCCCAGCCCGCCAGAATAGTATCAGCCCCCTCTGCTATGATCTGGCAGTCATTGTCGGAAACGACAGACAGGCAACGGATAACATACCCTGTTTGTTGTTTGGAATATTAACAAGTATTCTGTTCTAAGTGTCACATATCGATTGTGTCATACTCTTTATATTGTTTTTATACCCTGTTAGTTGTTTGGAATATTAACTTATTCTGTTCTAAGCGTGCCACATGCATATGAATATGTGGGCGGAGGGAGGTACAGCAGTGTTTGACCAGCATTTGATGCATTGGTGACATTCATCTGTTTGTTTTGTATGTATGTTTATTATGTATACATATGTATGGTATGTAGAGAAGGGAAGATTAGGTATTTTGATGCTAAATTATTTCCCTAATTTATATTTTGTACCAATATGTTGATCCTCGTTTGTCTGCGTTGCAATTGCCCCTGTGCATGGGGGTGTTTTCGACCAAGCTGTTCCCACCCCTTTTTCTTACCTTTCCTATTTTTCTGCCTATCATGTCTTTTACTATCTCTTTTTCCACCATAAAGTCTCCCGACAAGATTTGCAGTTTTCCATTTCGTCTGATTTCTGTCTCCCCAGATCTTCAATCTGTTCTTTCATCTTTCCTTACAAATCTATCTTTTGAATGTTCCTTTTTTTCTCTGATCTGTCAGACAATTTATGACATGCCAGATTTTTTATTGTTCACGGGCGTCCACACATGAGACCTTGCGCACTTGAGTGGGCACCTGTTGTCCATTCTGCAGTGCATATTTGCCTATACATATATATGGCTATTTTTATATATCTTTTTTTTACTAGTAATAGTGTGTGCGTTTGTTATCCTTTTTTACTGTTTTTTTTTTTAACCTGCATCCGATAAATAGAGTAGAGTGGCTCAACGTTTCCACTAATTCCAGCACTGTGTGGACTTATGTGCTATAGGGTGGAATGATGGAGGTGTCTTATGAATTGTACTGTATGTTTTGTAGTTTACAGGTTGAACGTTGGTAAGATAATTGCACAGTAGCTTTTCTCAGCTCCTTTCAGTTCATGCCTTTTGCTAACACTCGTCACCAGCATAAACCAATTTAAAGTGTTATCCATTAGGTTTACATTGTTTTATGGTGGCATACCACTTGTAAAGTCTTTTCCTATCCCTAACCAAATGCAAATGCAAAATCAATTATAAGAATATTTGACTCTGTTAAAAGAAATAACTTGAAACAAATAGCTCTCTGTGGAAAACTGAAAGGAGCTATAATGAGGGGAATTACTAAATTAGTGTACTGTGGTTGATGAGTGTTTTGTAATAAGTGGTCAAACTTTACGCGGTGACAGTCCTGAGATGACCATAGCTGTTGACGGGACTAGAATGGAAAATAATAAAATAAATAAATACTGCGTTGCGATTGAAGACATAGTGCTTATGTCTATATAGTCTGTCTTATGCCTACTGATGTACCTTTTTGTATTAATTTAATGCTAATATTTCATTTAGCTTTTATGTACAGTGGAACCTCCCTTATAAGACCTCCCATTAGGCCAAATAAAAAAAGATGTCTGTTTCCGAGAACATGGCCAAAAAAAATAGGGTAGGTAGGTAGGCTTTCAATTATTTTTTTTAAATTTTCGCGGAGCAAGATTTTTGCCGTATTTGCTGAAACATGTGAATGTGAGTATCAATCAACAGATTATCTTTACCACTTGACTGTTTTTCACATAAGTACGCTGATGGAAATGTACCAATTGATTTCACTGCATCCGCATGATCACATTTAGACATAGAAATGGCAATCGCGTGCCTTGCGCCCGCCATTGTGTTGGTGGATGTTGATCACGAAAGTCTGCGCGAGTAACGGTCCTTGCAGGGTAGGACAGTAACTTTTTTTGCAACCTGCCCTGGGGGCAGGTAGACAATTTTTTTACCTGCCCCCCAGTTTTAGCCACCTGCCCGATAAATGAATGTGCCACGAGTAAAAAAGCTAGTAGAAAGAGTCTTCATGATTGTTCATCCTGTCAGTGTCACACAGCTCCTCGGGAATGACATAATTTAATCTGTCAGTATTTTTCATACCTTTTTTTTAACGTTTCTCATGCGCGCGTGCGTCTCAGTGTGTGTGCGTGTGCGCGTGTGGTAACAAACATTGATTAAACAAACCATCAGCATATGATACGTATAGGGGGTTATTCTGTGACAACATACATTATAACGTCATAATACAGTAGTATCACACACACACAGAAGTACACAATCAGAGAGAGGGAGAGGGAGAAAGTCAGAGTGAGTCAGTGACAGACAGACACATACACTATAAACAAATTTTCTAAACTAAAGACTTGCCTTCAAGAAGAATGCTAACTTATGACACTGACAACACAGTGACAAGTCAAACAATCATTGTTACAATGCCAAACTGTCTTGGACTCTTTCACCAATCTGCTCTATCTGGGTCTATCTACAGCTTTTCCATCAAAGTATGTGTGCAAAAAGAATTGCCATGTTTTGCAGTTTTATGGATAGCTTGTGCTTTTGTCTCACGCCCAGCAAACCAAACTGCCACTTCATCAAAATCAAATCCACTTTTAGGCCCTAGACTGACTGATCACGAAGTAAATAGTGAATGTAAGATCTTTGCTGATGACACAAAGCTATATAATACATCTGGTAATAAAGAAATACTACAGTCAGATTTACACTCTCTACAACGTACAAGCATGGTCAGATAAATGGAATTTATATTTTAATGTCCAAAAATGCAAGGTAATGTACATAGGAAGGAAAAACCCTAAACATGATTATTATATGAAGCCGAACTGCACAAGTAAAATTAATATATGTGAAAACGAGAAAGACTTTGGGAATAACTTTTGATCCAGCTTTGAAATTTAATACACATATATACAGAAGGTAACCAGTAAAGCTAACCAAGTAATGGGATTAATCAAAAGATCATTTGACTATCTTCATAAGGATATATTTGTTAAATTATACAAGGCTATGGTTCGACCTCGCATAGAATATGGTAACTGTATATGGCATCCTAACCTAAAAAGACAATCAATAATAATTGAAAAAGTTCAGAGAAGAGCCACAAAATTAGTTAAAGCATGTAAAAATGTCTTATGAGGAACGTTTAAATTTTCTGAAATTACCATCTTTGAAGGGAAGAAGACTTAGAGGGGACCTTATTCAAACCTATAAAATTGTACATAATCTTGATGATTTCAATGACTTTTTCATAAAATGCACAGTAGACAAAACAAGAAATAGTGATGATAAATTGTTTCTTAACAGATCTAATACTAACACCCGCAAAAATTTTTTTACTAACCGTGTTGTTCATATGTGGAATGATCTACCAATTAACATAAAGAATGCACCTAGCATTAATGAATTCAAAAATCTTTTGGACGAAAACCCAAATTTGATAACAAAATTTAAATGTTTTGATGAATTAAAAAAAATATATATATATATTATAATATATAAAAAAGCCATTTATCTTTTTATTAGTTTATTGATTTAAGAGACGCAAACCACTAAATAAATTCTGACAAGTCAAATTCATCGAGAAGGGGCGTAATAAGGGCCGAGAGGCCTATGCATAGCCCTACATCACCTACCTACCTACCTTTGGCTTTGTACCTACCTACCTGATGGAAGTCAAAATCGCACACTGCACGCCGATGGCGATACTATCCAAACTATCGGCGATAATGACACATCTTCGGCACTTTCGAAGCAATAAAGCATGTGTCAACCTCGGAATATGACAGCAGAAAGTATTGTTGTCATTTTTTCTTCCAACCACTGCCCGATGGCTCAGACTCGATAGTCGATTGTTATTTTTCGCCCAAAGCACGTTGCTCCAACTTGCAATTTTCTCGAAAACCTGTGCATAAACGGCCTTCATCTATTGGATGAAATCACAGGAGCTACGAGCGACGATTGGTTCGCAGTTTCTGCTGGGTTGTTACTAAAAATAGCTTGTCTGTCCTCGAGTTCGAAGAGCGAGTTACTCGGCTTCAGCAGAAATAAAACATACATGTGCAACTCCATCGCACCGCCGTATATTTCGGCGTGTATGTCGCCGGTAAAACGGCGAAAACGTAACGGTTGGCAGCTCTGCCTTTTTTTCTAAGCACTTGTGACTTGCACTTGCCCGGTGCGTCGAGTTCGCCACCTGCCCGACACTTACGATAGCAAGGCCCAACTGCAAGAGTTATCGAACGTTTTTTTGGCTAGAGTTATCCCCAAATCCGGTTTTGTGAAAACGTGTTCTGATGGGTTATTTCTGGCTCAGATAACAGCTTTTCTATTGGTCAAAGAGCTGAAAACTCAACCAATAAAATTCGAGAAGACATGAAAGCTTCGGTGAATCAACATTAGAGTCTGCTGAGATCGCGGGAAGGAGTTGAAAAGTTGATAAATACACGTCTTTGTATCGCTATTTCCTACTACGGCACGACTCACCCGGTCGTGATAATATATTTCTGGTAGTTTAGACATTGCTTAAGAAAATCCTGTAAAAAAAAGAAGAGAAATGTGAGCAGGGCATGTCTAAAAAACGATTTTGGTGGATTTTGGTAAAGCGGTTTTTGCTGATTTGTGCCTGTGGTGTGGAGCCATTGCCTCGATCAGCAAGTCAGCAGTTTTTGTCTCGATCATTCAGGACATGGACAATGTTTGTTGTTGATATAGTTTGATTTAATCTCTATCCTTTGTAATAATGTAGCTGGACATAATTATAAGCAGATGATATTTCAGTCATTTTTTATAGCTTTTATTGACAGCTCAGAGTCTGTGAGACTGAGAGCTCTCGTCACGAAGAGGTCACTCGCAGCTGAGCAGTTCCAGAGTTGTTTTTTTTTGTTCCCTTTCTCCTGGAGAGAGACTCTTCTGCTTAAATTAATTTATAATTGCTTGTTGCTGGAAGTGGGGCCTGTTCCTTTCCAGGTGAACTGGGGGTTTAATGGTCTTAAGTTCTTAACCCAGTACAACTAAAAAACTACAAGCATTAAGCCTTTATTTCTTTATGAGTATCTGTCCCTCTTCTGTCTAACTCTAAGGCCTAACTTTTCAGTTTCTTCTCACTCTCAGGCTTTGAGCCTTTCTTTCTTTTCCGCAGACTATTATGTCGCTGTATTTGGGAGGATCTACGGGAATGCGTAAGACAACAAACTATCAAGAAGAAGGAAGTGGATAGGAGAAAAAGAAGAAATATAGAAAGTTTGGCCCAGCCAGCCAGGTCCCGCTAATCGGTCCCTAACAGTAACATGATGCCGCGCCAAGCAGACTGAGCATGCAGGGAGCGTGTTGATCTTGTTGGGTGGTTGGCTGGTGGAGTTGATCACCAACTCGCCACGTGTTTCCTAAATTCCTCCTTGTGTGAACAAACCCCCAAAACGTTATGTAGCCCCAACATAGGGGAGTCAAAGGAGACGTTTCATTGCCATTGGCCACCCCTGGCCCTGCTCTCCTTGGCACCTACTTTCTGCGGGCTTTTGTTCTTTGTTCTGATGACTGATATGATGAATCACAGTTTCAGTTTTAGCACTCCTGTCTCAGGGCTCCCAGGGACCCCTATTTTGGGGTCTATGATTGTATGAAGCACTAAAATTCTACAGGACCCTCTAAAAGAATGTGCAGGGGGTCCCAGGGATGCACTAGAACAATTATTTTGGCATTCGTAACGCCACTGGGAGTGGGACCCTCTATCCCGCCTCTAGGACCCTCTATACTGTAAGTGAAGGAGTCCCTGGGACCCCTTGTTTTGCGGGATGATTGGGAGCCCTGTGTCTGTCATGACGTGTAGTATTTTACATTTTTTATTTTGTTATTGTTAATGTACTATTGCTACTAAGTCGAACAAGTGGCAAAGTCTCATTTAAAATTACTCTAATCAGGATAATTTTTATTTATAATCATGACGTAAGCCTTTTAAGGTATAGCACATACGTTGGATCTGGGACAATCAGTCTGAAAATCTTATTCTTGTTACCTTTTACAGACAGTAGGATTTTTTTTTTTTAACTGATGACTCAACGTTTATTGTTGGAGAATAAAGCAATCTTTCTTTCATTATTGTTAATGGTTTACACAACCTTAGATAAACCCATTAGTATTTTTCTTTATCATTATTGTCATAGTTATTCAATACAACAGATTCCATTGTTTAATGTACATGCCTTGTTTTTCTTCATACAGGTGCCAGTTCTGTGTTGATGGTTATGTGTAGTTGTCTCCCTTGATCAAGGCTAGATCAGTATTCCACTTCATGTGGAGGTGTTTTTAATATATATGTGAAATATAAATGTTCAGTTTAATATTTCATATACCCCTGATGTCTCTACTGCAGATGCTGACCATCCAGTGGAGCCCCCAAGAAAGAAACGTGTTTATGCTTAATTATAGGTTAAAGTGAGACATTTTAACAATTAAATTGGAGTAAAAAATATAAAAATTTTATGGATGGACAGCTTGATCAAACTGAAAGTTGTTGAATGCAAAGAGGACATTAAAGTACACATTGTTCCATAATTATAAATGAATTATTGTCTTTGGTTTTCTCATGCCCACGGAGTGACGCGTTTTCTAAAAATGTTACCCAAAACGTCAGTTTCGTGTTGCTTAACTTGTTGTTTTTTTTAATTGATTTCTTGATATTTCATAATAGTTTCAATTGAAATGTTATTTAAACACCTTACAGAAGTATTTTATAAAGATTTTGTTTTGTTTTTTTGTTTGTTTAAATTTTGTTGGTTCTTCCTACTTACGACTACCTGCCTCGGGCAGTCGGGCAACCGTTACTGTCCGACCCTTCCTTGACTACGCCGAGTGAGAGTGCAATGGTTGTTTCCCTTGCATCGTCTGCTCAAATTGCTTCTTTCTTCTTTTTTTAAAATTAGGGTCGGCAGCAAAATCTAGGCTCGGTCGGGTTACCGGAAACAGACATATATTTTTTTTGGCCTTATAAGACTCCCTCCCGCATAAGACATGAGACATTGCCCTTCTTTGTAAGTATTAAAATTACCTCCCTTATAAGAGTAGACCTCATTTTGGGTGATTTTTGGAGGTCGTATAAGGGAGGTTCCACTGTATTACTTTATGTAGTCCTTATTTATTTCTTATTTTAAACATGTAAAGTGCAGAGAGCTCCCGTGTAACTGAGCGGTGTTGTGCTATTAGAAATTATGATTATTATTATGTCTGTATGTACACATGTTTTGTGTGTAATACATGTAATTTATGTATGTAGACTAAGGTACTTGTGTAGTATGCAAGTTGTATATTTACAAGTTTATATGTAAACATGTGTTATGTAGGTCTAAGTTAGTATAGATGGATGGGTACGTAAATGGTTGTATGCGTATGTGTGTGACCGGGGATTGTATGTGCGTGCGATGTTTTAAATAGTCGCATATTTTCTCTTTAGGATTTTGTTAATGCATTTAGTCTTTGTCTCTTATTGTGTTGATTCGTTTTATCGCTGCCAAAATAATTTCCTTCTAAAATAGACAATAAAAATATTGCTTGATTGATTGATATACATTGTCATACTTTGATGTTATTTTTATGCCCTGTTTGTTGCTTGAAAGCAGAATCCATTGCTTTGTAAAGTATTTGTTAAATAAATTGATGTGCGTAGCCCATTGCTTTTGATTTTTTTTTTCTGTTTGCTCAATGATAACATTCATTGTGTGTGTGTGTGTGTGTTTATTTAGCCACTGTCTTTGGATTTTCCATGCATATGAAATAATTCAAAAGTTATTACAAAAAAATGAACTTGGAAGTCAAACACAATGCAGAGTTTGACTTAAGATCAATGTTGAACATTTTTTTGCCCCTGATTGAAGATTTTGACAAATCTCATCAGGAATAGAGAAAATTTGTAACATATGGAAATAATTTAAGCTAAGAAGTATTGTACTTAACACTGTGAAATCTCATATGCGGTTCCTAAAACATCCCACTGTCTTATAACGAAAAATGGCTTTTAATATGAACTACCATTGCTGCACTCCATTCTTTGGCTGTACTGCATTGCTTTTTCAAGGCAGTTATTATTATAAAAAAAATAGTGTATGAAACTGAAAGACAAATGTTTTCTGCTTAGCCTATCTTTTTTTTTAATACTCCAAATGAAATAATACATTTAGTGCACATGCACAGTACTTGCGAAAAACCCATGCGTAATCCGTAAATAAGCTCGGAAACGCATCCGTATCTTTTTCCTTCTTTCTTTTACTTATTGATAAGCTTTCCGCACAGAACATCCACATGTATGTGCGCTAAGGTGAAAAATACACATATCTCTCCGTCTGTCTGTCTGTTTATCTATTTGATTCTCTGTCTCTGTCTCTCCCTCTCTCTCTCTCTCTCTCTCTCCCTCTCTCTCTCTCTCTCTCTTTCTCTCTCTCTCTCTTTGTTACTATGTTTACCAATTTCAATGTATGAATTATGTTGTCATAATCATTCTTCGCTATATAATCACCTGTTTTCTCGAGTAGCCACATTTTACAGTATCCTTTTTTTTCAAAATCCCCATTCCCCATCTCCCTTTTGCTGGTTATGTATATAATATGTAAATAATGTCTTTTTTTTTTATGATTGTTGCTTTTCTTGGTATGCTTTTTTTCTTCTTTTTTTTTCTTTTTTTCCCCCTTGTTCTTAAATTTATTTGTTGCTTTGTTGTTGTTTGCCTCAGGGCTGAGTGAAAAAAAGCTGTAATTAATTAGCTTATCTCATTACCCTGAATAAATAACATTTATTTCGTTCGTACGTTCTCTTGTTCTTTGCGTGCATAAGAAGCCGGTTAGGATGTATGAGAAGCCGGTTAGGATGTATGAGAAGCAGGTTAGGATGTATGAGAGGCAGGTTAGGATGTATGAGAAGCCGGTTAGGATGTATGAGAGGCCGGTTAGGATGTATGAGAAGCCGGTTAGGATGTATGAGAAGCCGGTTAGGATGTATGAGAAGCCGGTTAGGATGTATGAGAGGCCGGTTAGGATGTATGAGAAGCCGGTTAGGATGTATGAGAAGCCGGTTAGGATGTATGAGAGGCCGGTTAGGATGTATGAGAAGCCGGTTAGGATGTATGAGAAGCCGGTTAGGATGTATGAGAAGCCGGTTAGGATGTATGAGAAGCCGGTTAGGATGTATGAGAGGCCGGTTAGGATGTATGAGAAGCCGGTTAGGATGTATGAGAAGCCGGTTAGGATGTATGAGAAGCCGGTTAGGATGTATGAGAAGCCGGTTAGGATGTATGAGAAGCCGGTTAGGATGTATGAGAGGCCGGTTAGGATGTATGAGAAGCCGGTTAGGATGTATGAGAGGCAGGTTAGGATGTATGAGAAGCCGGTTAGGATGTATGAGAAGCCGGTTAGGATGTATGAGAGGCAGGTTAGGATGTATGAGAAGCCGGTTAGGATGTATGAGAAGCCGGTTAGGATGTATGAGAAGCCGGTTAGGATGTATGAGAGGCCGGTTAGGATGTATGAGAAGCCGGTTAGGATGTATGAGAAGCCGGTTAGGATGTATGAGAGGCCGGTTAGGATGTATGAGAAGCCGGTTAGGATGTATGAGAGGCCGGTTAGGATGTATGAGAAGCCGGTTAGGATGTATGAGAGGCCGGTTAGGATGTATGAGAAGCCGGTTAGGATGTATGAGAAGCCGGTTAGGGTGCATGAGAAGCCGGTTAGGGTGCATGAGAAGCCGGTTAGGGTGCATGAGAAGCCGGTTAGGGTGTATGAGAGGCCGGTTAGGGTGTATGAGAGGCCGGTTAGGATGTATGAGAAGCCGGTTAGGATGTATGAGAGGCCGGTTAGGATGTATGAGAGGCCGGTTAGGATGCATGAGAGGCCGGTTAGGATGTATGAGAAGCCGGTTAGGATGTATGAGAAGCCGGTTAGGATGTATGAGAAGCCGGTTAGGATGTATGAGAAGCAGGTTAGGATGTATGAGAAGCCGGTTAGGATGTAACCAAATCAATAGAAATTACTTTCTTTTCTTCTTCTTCTTCTTCTTCGCCTCAGGCAGCCAACTTCATAAGGCTGGAGATTCTGCTGCACTTTGGGGGGTAGTAAGAAGACAAGAAATTAGAAAGCTGAGGAAATAGAAGTAGCCTAATGGAAACCGAAAGTAAACATAAATAAAAACCTAGTGTGGATCTGTTTAAAAGAAAGAAAAAAAGTGGACCATAGCCTTTATTTCGTAGTATCTGTGCAAGACCAATCCGGCTACCGTAGCGGTTCCCGGGGGCGAACCCCGACCGGCACAGCTCCTGCCCTTCATTTACCACTACTTTGATCTATGGCCCCTAGTTCCCTGGTTTTAGTTACAGTGGAGGTGTTTGTGGAGGCCTCTTTCGCACAGTGCCTGTCTATTTGTTATCCTTAACACCTAAGGCTTATGAAAAAAGGAAAACAATTCAAAGCAATGATGTTGCCAACCTCTATCATTTTTTTTTTTTTAATCATCTGAAAGATTGACGGTAAACCCGTAAGCTTATGACCTCGCTTAACTTTCGTGGCTTGGTTATTGCTATGATCAGACAAATGGTTATGTATACTGATTTTTACAATTTCTAATGATATTTAATTAAATAACTTCATTGCAATGCATCAACATTCATTTAGATGACTATTTCTTATAATTTCTACAGACATTCAATTACCGTAAGTCACAAAGATGAGTGTAAAAACACGAATAACCACCCATTTGTGGTTTTGCTCTTATAAAAAAAAAAACCACGGAATTAATAATGCATCGTTTTCCTTATATCTTGTGCCAGTTACAAATTACTGCAAGGTTAGAGTCAAACTCGCTATGAAAAACATATAGAAAATGTGATTATGAAAAAATGAAAGCTGTGCCAGGGGATGAGAGTGTTTCTTATAACCGAGCGAGTTTTTACTATCCAATGTTGTGTAATTAATAACAAAGAACAACTTCGGACGGGACATTCAACTTTGCTTTTTTGTAAGCGAAGTTTCTTATAACCGATGTTCTACTACTAGACGTTGTGGACGTTGTGGACTGTAATACAGTTAAATACCGATAACTAAGCTACAATAGCTTAAAAATCGAACAAGGGAAGCAACACCTTCATTATCTTCAAAGCATTTCGCGTTTATCTCCCATTGTAAAACTCTCTCTCTCTCTCTCTCTCTCTCTCTCTCTCTCTCTCTCTCTCTCTCTCTCTCTCTCTCTCTCTCTCTCTCTCTCTCTCTTTTTTTTTTTTAAATTTCTCTATCTCTCTGATGCAATGCTAATCGCATATAACTGAGAACACTTAATTTAAATTTCTTTAATATTTAAGACGTGGGGGGTAAAAATCGAAAAACAGGGGGTGGGGGCGGGTTTACCTTAAATGGTATTTACATCTTTACTTTTTCTCTAAAAAAAAAATTTTTAAAAAGAGAGAGTTGCAAGCAAACGCAATCACCCTTTTAAAAAATATTCCGGTAAAATTATATTTCATGACATCCTAATTGTGCATTTAAACAATGCCTTTAAAATGGTTAATTAAGTTTGATTTGAATCATTAGAAACAGTTATACAAAAAGCGAACAAAAAGTCCCCTGACCATAATCTTATCATTTCAGGCAAATTGCTTCATTTCCCCAGCTTTAAAAAAAAAAAAGCAATTTTAGCAACAGAAAAAACATAAAATAACAAGACCTAACAGCTTGTCAAACAGACATACACAAGGCAAGACCTAACAGAACACCCATTGCTAACGTAATTTGCTTTCAGGAGTTCTTGCTGATACCCGCAGAGCTGTTTTAGAGCAGACGGAAACGGTCACAAGGAATGCCGGTTGATTCTGCTGTTTACTCATTCTCACATCACTATTTTGCTTTTCAATTTGGAGCACATCGTTATTGATACTTTATTTTTCATTGTAATATGTTTCGCAATTTGGATCGCATGCACTGCGGTGAAGTAGGCAGCAAAAAAAAAAGAAGGTAGATTTTAAGCGTCTGTAAAACAAACAAAATCTGGAGAGAGAAAGAAAGAAAAAAGAAGCCTACATTTCCTGTGATTTCTAACGTGTGTGAAGCGAATGAAAAGATTAAAATTCAGGCGATATTTTAAAGATACACTGATGCACCACAATTAAGTCCCTTGTTGTTTTTTTCTGGGTAGCTGTGACCCACATACACATCACATTGAAGTCCCCAACTTCAAATTGAGGCTGCTCTTTAAAATGATGTTTCGGTTTGAGTTTTGGGGCATTTGTATGGTAGTGAGACCTGGTCAAAACAAGATTTCTTTCCAGCTATAAGAGGAAAAAACCGTGAAACCCGTGATTTTGACACGTGATCTGGTCATAGAAGTAGAAAGTATATTTATAGTATCTCGATGCATCTGGTGGATCTTTAATTTAAGGACGAAGGTGGCAGGGTTGTTAAAAGAGCTCGTCTGCCTGTGTTCAGTGGATACTATGATGCCCGACGTGAGGCCAAGACCGTCGGCACCTTTATGTCAGCGGTCTCCAAGTCAAACTAAATTATATCCAGAAACAAATAATAAGAGAGAGAGAGAGGCGGTGATATTATATGACAAAAATACAGTTCTGATCTTCATAACTTCATATTTTTTTCAGGCTTTTTGTCCGCGGTTTAGTTTCCTGCAGGAATTAAAAATCGAACAGTGGCAAGAGTTCAGTCAAGGCTGAGGGTCGTCAGAGATAAGAACTGAAGTCATATAACTTTGGAACAGTGCGTGCACGAAGTGTAGGCCTATCTCACATCAATTTGTACAACGCCCAGCCTTCAGGTAGGGTAATCGTTCACTATTTTCTGTTGCTTAATTATAGTAAGTATAACCAAAGGTAAAATTATTATGATCATTGTTGCTGAGCAAAATGTATAATTATATTGATCGCCTGCATCATTGTTGTATTAAGGTGCTTGTTGTAAGAGTTTATTGTTGCATATTCGCCTTCGGTTGTATCAGACCAATTGACATAAGCTAGAACACCAAGGCTACATCAAAATGTTATGTTCTGTATAGTTATGCGGGGATTGTCTTTAGTCGTGACAAGCTACTAGCATAACATCATCAGTATCCAAAAGTCGGAGTGTGACTGCCCACATGTCGGGGTAATCTAAAAAAGGTAACACACGTAATGTTCTCATCTCTATAGCCGGTGCATTTGTACGATAATGTTCAAGTGCTTCGGCTTTTGGGATGATCCCTGGAGTCTTTAAGCCAGGGTATGACAACAACAACATTATTGCTTTATTACATTTTATGTTTTATCAACGCATACATGACAATTTCATAGGCACTTGAACCATTCATTGTAGGTAGGCATACACTCAAGTTACAAAAACGTACTGGTTCGTATAGGCATACTCCCTTGCGAGTGAACACCCACCCCCCACACACACATACGCACGCGCGCACACACACACGCGCGCGCGCGCGCGCGCGGACGCACACGTCTGCACAGAGATAACTACTTCTGCATTTCTGACAATTAATTATGTACTTGCTTATCTAACTCATTGAAAAGGGAGGTCGCCTAATTATTACTACTAGCGCAACGCCTAGTACTGGCAATGCACCGTACTGGTAACGCCTAGTAACGGTAACGCCAAGTACTGGTAACGCTGAGTACAGCAAATTTGAAGCGATTCGGTTAAGAAACGGCGGAGTTATAAGGCCCTGTTTCCCGTTGGCGCTGCTCTGAGAGTGACGCGCTCTCCCGATTATCTTCAAATTTGCTGCCAGGCTTTGCCCGGGCCATAGCAAGCCTGACAGCAAATTTAAGAAACGGCGGAGTTATTCGTGAAAAGGTGAAGCGGCGCATGGCGCGCGTGTTTCTGAACCGATTCGCTTCCGGTTTGGCACACTGATAGTCACTGTCACCGGTCATCTACCTGCCAAATTTGAAGGCAATCGGTCCAGAAATGCCGGAGATACGGGCACCGAGAGTCCGGCGCATACGCGTTTCGCGCATTTGCGAAACCTCGCAAATGGCACGGCCGCCCCGGTTGCCGTTGCCATCGCCCCGTTAGGGCTCACAGCAAATTTGAAGCGATTCGGTAAAAAAAACGGCGGAGTTATAAGGCCCGTTTTGTGTTTCAGACAGACACACACACACACACACACACACACACACACGGACACTTGGCTTTTTACTATATGATTGCGTGGTGCACAGTTTTCCTTCCCAAATGTGACAAACAGTGTTGTGTTTTAGTTGCAACCTTTGTCTGTCTGCCTTTCTTGTAGTTGAAGTCCGGAGTTAGGCTACTGCAATGGTGGGCTTAAACGTCACTGAATCCAAATCTGAGCCCAATTTTAAAGGTGGACCCTGACGGATGAGTTTTTGCAAGAAACACATCGAGATCACCATGAAAACACTATTTACAGAGATAGCAACACTCACTTTGCTCTGGTTTCCTAGAAATCAAACCGTCAAATCGGCGATTTATCCTTGGAGGAGGTGCTGTAAGTCAAATTCTTTCACTGAAGGAGAAGGCGTGTCCTGTCTCTTTTGTAATGGCGACCAAATTGTTTGCACGATTTTTTCGCAATACAAGCCTTTTTATTTATCTTTTTTTAAAATTTTATGCAGTTTATTTAAAATAATTTTGCTCACAACAAAGGAAATAGCTTCAATTGGTTTTTTTACTGCACTACAAAAAAAGAAAAAGCTTAAACCACAATGGGTTTGGCCCCCACCCACCCCATCCAAAATGGCTTCTCTCTCCGGCACCTCCGCCAAGGAGGAATCGCCGTTTTGACTGTTTGATTTCTAGGAAACCAGAGCAAAGCGAGTGTTCCGATCTTTGAAAAGGTTGTCTTTCTGGTGATCTCAACATGTTCCTTGCAAAAACGCATCCGTCAGGGTCCACTTTAAGGAAAAGCAATTATTTCTTCCCTACTTTATACGTCGGCTTATATATAAGTCTTTATCGAAGAGAATAGCATATGACTTGTGGGAAACTGTAAGCATAGCCAAGCAATCTTTAAATGACATAACACATCAGTTTGAATCAGTTTAAGTATATCATAATATTTGTTGAGTAACTAATCGCAGTCATGATAAAGGCCATTATCTAACAGGACACCCCCCCCCCCCCCCCCCCCCCCCCCCCCCCAGCCTATGCAGTGCAGTACACACAACAGCCGCGGAGCGCTTGTCACAGTCCTGGTTCATTGCGTTCAGTTCTTTCCGTCTTGCCTTATCTTCTACTATTATTGAATGCATGTGTTTCATTATGTAAGTGGATGAACATTACCGTTAAATATACCAAGCTATAGAGGATGAAGTGCTCAATCTGCAATAAGAAAGGCAACACTGAAAAAAACGGAAATAACTGAGAAATGGAGGAGGGTTGAGGGGGAACTGCACCTTTACCTTATATTCTTTCATAAACAGTTGTTCATAGGGGAGAAATGGAAAACAAGTAGTATTTTTTTTAAACACTAATGTTATATCACTATATTGTGCCAACCAAGCACATGACATAGGCCTGCCTCCGCTTGCACAACCATGAACATAACGAAAGCACTGTTGTAGCATTTGAAATGGCAAAAATTGATATGGGCTGCATGTTTTCCTTTGATTCTTTGTCCCTACAATCTAACCGTGTTGCCCGAACCAATGTCATCCCACAGCCATAAGCAACATGACGAAGGCACTGTACCTCGTGACGCTTTTCTGCTTCGCGGCAGTGTCCGGAAATGACCTCTCGGCACGTGCAGCAGCGGAGGCGACCTCTGACCCCTCAGTGGCCCACCTGACACAGCTGACCAATCATCTGTCGACCTATCTCGGCCAGCTGAACACTAAATGGAATACGATGAGCGCTGACCTGGGCAAGAAAGCTGGACAGATCGCTCAGCTCAACACCCAGATAGGTCAGCTGAATGCCCAGGTCAGAAGCTTGACCAACACGCTGAACACCAAGAGCGACCAGCTAAAGGCACTGGACACTTACTGCAAGGGTCAGGTCACCAGTCTCACTGACCGCGTCCGTAAGTTTTATCAAACAGCACCAATGTTACGTGTTATAATTCAATCCAGGATTTGACTACAACGATGATGATGAAAATGGTAATACGAGCATCACCACCATCCACTAAATTGAATTGGTGTGTGGGAAAAAAGTGTAATAAATCTAAAGGATAACAGAAAGCGTAGATACAGAGACAGAACTTGGCATTGTTCCTTACTTGAGATGTGAGGACAACGACCCTGCTTATGTCCCTTGAACTGTGATGGACATATTGGGTAACATTTGAGTGTCAGAAGACATTGAATCTATTAATTTGTATCTGACTGTTGATTATCTGGTTGTTGGACAGTGTCATCAGTGTCAAAAAGTTTCTTATTAGTACTATGTATAGATTTAATGGCCCAAAACTGTTGTTGTTTTTAACATTAAACATTAAACTATTTGGCCGATTTCAATGCAATTTGTTCACCAGAAAGCACCAAGGGTATGCACACTTTGACCAAGAAAACGAAAAGTCTGCGAATAACGGATCAAAATCTTACACGGCTTTGAACTGGATAACCTGGCGCAATCCTTACATAAGAGTGGAATGGGGTCACTCAAAACGGTTTGATGCTATGACAGTATCAATCAATGCAAGAATTATTTCTTTCATTGTCAAGATTCAAGCTTAATTTGCGTAAAGGAAAAGTCAGAGAATGCCAGAGGAATCACAATGGTTTTGCATCCTAATGAGTTAGCTTTTCAGTCTTAATGTTTATGAGTGGTTTTTAAAACGATGCACGAATTCTGAACAATAATTCCTAGCTCTGTTTTTAACATTGTTATCAATCCTGATCGCAAGCAATAAACTTTTACATAAACACAATTTCTGAAAATCACCTTAATCCGATTGATAATCCTAATTGTGGGAACTATCGTTGTCATAATCAGGACTGCGGGCTGAATGATTGCTAATATCTACACGCATGGTCAAGAACAGCCAGGAACTGAGTACACAATAGTCAGCAAAATAAAGGGGCCTCTTGAGTTTGTGTGCAAATGCGAATTTAATCATAAGTTTCTTCTTCTTCTTCTTCTTCTTCTTCTTCTAAGTTGATTTGCCCTACTCTTTTTTATGCCCACAGACTGCAAGCAAATGCAAATTAAAGGCACATGACCTTCTCCTGCTTGTTCTTCGTATCCTTTCTTTTCGTCCTACATTTAATATAGTGTAGACTGGCACAGAGTTGGCGCGCTCACTTCGTGTCAAGTAAAACCCGAGCTCGAACCTGCGTACAGGGGATTTTCCCCTCTCACTTTGGGCACTAGGCCTTACGGTCTGAACGTGGAGTCTTTCGGACGAGACGATAAACCGAGGCCCCGTGTGCCCATGCACTTAGCATACGCTAAACCCAGTGGCAACGAAAAAGTTGTCATTTGGTCAAAATTTACCCCCCCCCCCCCCCAACACACACACACACACACACACCTTTCCTTCCTCATCAGTCACACATGCTCTTCAGGTGGGAGCAACCCGAATTTAACAGAGACGCCCCTGTGGCAATAAAGTACCTAATACCTAATACTTTTATGGGAGTTTACCGATATGCACAGACACGCTGGAAACTCCCATCGGTTTCACGGCGCGATTCAGCAACGACAGCGTGGACGAGCATTTCACCCAGGTGGGCCGTTACTACCAGAACCTGCTGTTTGACTACGTGCAGTACCAGACAGGGGGGGCCAACTACAACAAGACCACCGGACTCTTCACCGCCCCTTCCACCGGCACCTACGCTTTCTTCGTCTCGGTAAGGGCCCAGGAAAATGACGATGATGATGATGTGGTGAACATGACTGTTTCTTTCACTGTCAGTGAAACTGATTCCCTGTGAGTGTACCCGGGGGGAGGGGGGGTCTTTCGTAAAAATAGTTCCTTCACCTTCTGGAAGTTATGTGCTTGTAACTTCGTCTTGTCTTTCACTCTCTTTGACTCTGTCTTTTCCCATTGCTTTCTATCATCTGCTATCTTTCTGACTTATTGGCCCATTCTCCTGCTTTTTTTCTTCAAAAACACATCTTCCAATCTTTGAGCTGCTCCGAAAGCAGAATGTGTCGGCTGTATGCAGCGGGGAGACCAGTGAAAATGAAAATCTGACATATCTACCTTACACATTATGGCGTTATGGCCCGGGAACGCAGAAGAAGAAGAAGTGAAACTGAAATCGAATCAGAAGACTCAAGAAAGGATCTCATCGGCCCGATTTTTAAATGAAAAAAACAATAGAAAAGGGTAGGCGGTGAACAAAACAAAAGAAGCAAAATATGGAAATTCAGTTTAACGTCGCGTATCGGCTTTCGCCATGTACGACGGGCTGACCAAACCAATCATGGTATAAACAAAAATTTATGTTCCTGAATCACTGTCTTAGCCAAAAGGCCGAGAAGCGATCAGAATTCTCGATTCAAGCAAACTATGTTACGGGCCTATATATTTAAACCGAGGTCCCGTGTGCCCATGCACTTAGCACACGTTAATCCCACAGGCAACGAAAAAGTTGTCATTTGGTCAGAATGTTTCCCCCCTCCCTTCTTTCCTCATCAGTCACACAAAAATCGCATGCAAAATTTAAAAAAAAAAAATTAAAAAATGGGTGGCGCGCCTCTGGCTGCGACGCGCTCTCCAGGTGGGAGCAACCCGAATTTCACAGAGACGCCTCTGTGACTAAAATGTACCTAACCTAACCTAACCTAACCTAATTATTGCGTATTTTGTTGGACACATCTGCACAGATACAGCGGCGCAACGCTGACCAGAACGACTGTGTGGAAGCCACCATCATGAAGAACACGGCGTGGGTGGCTCAGGCCACGGCCTGTCCCACGGGCTACAGCTCAGCCTCCAACATGGGCGTCACCTGGATGAGGGCGGGGGACAAGGCCTTCGTCCGTGTCCGTCACAGCGACAGAGTGTTCGGTTATGTCCACACCACCCTCAGTGGCTTCAAACTCACGGCGCATTAGATCGTTTGTGGAAGGTCCGTTGTATGTATGTACGAGTCGGTTTGATGAGAAAATCGTTCTGTGCAAGTTGATTCAATAAAAACAAAAATGATGCCTGATTGTGTTCGCTTTGCGAGTGGAGTCAACAAAATGTTAACCCCTTGCAAATCGATTCAATTAGAAAAACTAAACTGATCTTCCCTCGATTCAAGGCTCGTGATCATCATATCCATATCACCCTATGCACTATATGTGACCCCAGTGCCACGAAAGGGACATTAAGAGTCAAATTGACCATTCTGAGAAAAGTGTACAGTTGCAAACTTCAGGCACTTCTCTTTCTAATGATACAAGAAACATTCTTGTATCTTTTTTTCCATTCCAGAGTTATAGTGAGCATTTCAAGTCGGTTTGGTAGCCCTAAGTGTAAGCCATTTTGAGAAAACCCAGTTCAAAATCTAGACTAGCTGTAGAAAATGCATTGACCTACTCGTTTTAAAGCACTTTTAATGGCATTTAAAGACCATATTAAATATTATCCTTTTTAGATATGAAAGATAAGATGTTATAGATGCACACAAATACCCCAAATACCCCAGATTTTGGACTTTTCAAGCCTGCTGTCAGAAACTAGCTAAACGACTTAGTTAATGTCCCTTTCGTAGTGCGGGGTCACATAATAATTATATGATAAGACAACGGGCATTACATCCTAATTTTGAAATCATATAGTAAAAAGCCAACTGTCCGTCTGTGTGTCTGTCTGTCTGAAACACGAAACGGGCCTTATAACTCCGCCGTTTTTCGACCGATTCGCTTCAAATTTGCTGTGAGCCCTCACGGGGCGATGGCAACGGCAACCGAGGCGGCCGTGTCATTTGCGCGGTTCGGCAAATGCGCGAAACGCGCATCCGACGGCCTTTCGGCGCCCGTAGCTCCGGTGTTTCTGGGCCGATTGCCTTCGAATTTGGCAGGTAGATGACTGGGGACGGTGACTATCGTCGGAAGTGAATTGGTTCAGAAACGCGCGCGCTATACGCCGCTTCACCTTTTCATGCATAACTTCGCCGTTTCTTAACCGAATTGATTCAAATTTGCTGTCAGGCTTGCTATGGCCCGGGCAACGCCTAGCAGCAAATTTGAAGAGAATCGGGAGAACGCGTCACTCTCAGAGCAGCGCCAACGGGAAACGGGGCCTTATAACTCCGCCGTTTCTTAACCGAATCGCTTCAAATTTGCTGTACTCAGCGTTACCAGTACTTGCCGTTAACGTTACTAGGTGTTACCAGTATGGTGCATTGCCAGTACTAGGCGTTGCGCTAGTCTTTATAAAGGGGCACCGCTCAATACACCCCTGCTGTCACTGTCATAGAAAACTCACAGACACGTCATCACAATCAAACCTAGGCTCGTGTTCATTATACCCGCATCATAGTGAGCACTATGATTATTATACTTGGTGACTATGCATATTTTTGGACTCTTTTTTCACAAAGGGGTAATGCTCGGTACACCTGATAATATAATGATGTCATAGATAATTCAACGATGATAGTCGGAGTCGAAGTCGGAGTGTGGCTGCCCATGTGGCGAGGTAATCAAAAACGGTCACACACGTAATGTTCTCATCCCTAGCTGGAGCATTTGTACCATAGTGTTCAAGTGGTTCGGCTTTTGGGATGATCCCTGGAGTCTTTAAGCCAGGGAACGACCACAACAAACAACAACTTCACTTCTATTCTATTCCAGGCTCGTAAGCATCATATCATCACCATCCTGAGCACAACGTATTCTAGGGTAACGCTCACCATAGCATCCATATTTCTGCAATATTTATACAATACAAGGGATAATGCTCGTTACGCACACTTATGTCATAGAACATCGTATTACAGATTACAGGTAATCCAAATCAACCCAAGGCCCCCGTAATCATCATATCCACATAATCTGGAACACTAAAAAGTTATAGTGCTCTAATGCCAACGGTTTTGACTCTATGGGCACTCTGTTTTTGCTTCCGCTACATTAGCACAGTCAAGTCTATAGATTCAGTGAGTCTTCCTTGGCGGAGATTGGCACTGGAAGTTTAAAAATCAGGATCTGAATAGGTTGGGTGATGCTGATGAATAATGTAATAATGTTATGGCCATTTCTTGAACAAGATAACACAGAAACACACCCATACCCATGCACACCCATACACACCCACACCCAGCTACACACACGCACGCGCACACACACACACTTTTGAGATAACAAGTAGGCAGCATAGAGTAAATCACATTAGAAACACAATAATGCTTACTAAAAACAAATGGGATGAGTGAATGAATGAATGAATGAATAAATGAATGGATGAATGACATCCCTAAATAACAGTTGAAGTGAAGACTCACAGAGAAATATGAATTGCCCCCTCACCCAGAGTACCTGCCCCCCACCCCCACCCCCATCCCCACCACCCCGACTTGCTCCCCTACCATCCTTACCCCCCTACCCCTCCCTCCCCTCACCCCCCCCCCTCGCCCTCTCTTCTCCCCAATCTTCCCTCCCTCCTCCCTTTCCCCCCTCCATTCCCTGTCTACCCCCCCCCCCCCCCCCCCTCCCCGCTTCCCTGATCTTCGTTTTGACCACCGGAAGCAGTCTCTGCAGATACGGTGAGGCTCAGCCTCACTTTGGTTGAATTGAATGTGTTCACAAAAATGGTTATGTTTGACAAAAATGGGTTGAAAAGGTTCAACAAAACAGTGCACTACAAGTAATTGACCATTAACAGAGTTCAAGGTCAATCACTGTCAGAGATAAGAACTCAGATCATTTTTAAACAATGTCGCGATCTAGGCCTATCATGCCTTAACATTAGTTTGTACGACAACACGAAGCGCTCAGGTAGAGTAATCGTTGATTATTTTTTCCTTTTCCAGCGCATGCTAAGCTACATGTATGATTATTATGATTATCATAACCATTTCTGTAGGCCCCCCTACATTTATTGTTGTTATTGGTCGTTCATATTTCTTACATCTTCCGTTTCATATAATGTTTTTGTTTCATCTATGCCTAGGGCCTATTACTTTATAAATTATAGGCTTATGTACTTTTGTATCTGGGCACACGCATACAAAGAAAACCCGCTCGTTCGCGCAGGCACACTTTATCAGGTGCACGCGCACGCGCGCTAACGCACACACGCGCACACACACGCACGCACACACACACACACACACACACACACACACACACACGCACACACACAAGCGCGTGCGCGTACAAGCATAATATAAATACACACTCTCTCTCTCTCTCTCTCTCTCTCTCTCTCTCTCTCTCTCACACACACACACACACACACACACACACACACACACACACACACACACACACACACGCACGCGCGCGCGCACACACACATGCATGCCCTGTACTTGTAGGCAATATTAACATTTCTTCCCCTCACAACACTATCTGAACCATCTTAGACGGAAAAAGTGCTGTCTCTTTAGGGGATTTGAAGAATGAAAATATCACTTTTTCCGTCAAAAAGTTCACCAATATTTTCTGTCCCGGATAGTACACTTGACACTTGGAGCGCAAGTGAAGCTATAGAGCGCGTGCACTACAACTGCACTTGTCGCAAGTGAAGTTATAGTGCGCGTGCACTACAACTGCACTTGTACCGTTTTGGGTTGAGGGGAAGAAATGTTAATATTGCCCACCAGGAAACACCCGAATTTTTAACAATACAGATGTACTATTATGCAGTAATAATTTAAACGAAACGAACGAAATTTTGGGCTTTACTCTTACAGTAATGAATGAATGAAACATGGTGTTTTACGTCCTCTCGGTCATAGACACATATGGGACATTTGTAAATACAAAGATGGTGGGAACAATACTGTCTGCATTGCCCGGAGGCAGTGCAACACCAATAAAGTCCAGAGTTTGTAACAATATAGATAGGTGTAGCGGTAACCACGCCTCGGTTAAACCTCATCGGCTATGGTACCGCCACGATGTGATGACACTTTTGTTTTGTTTTGTCCTTACAGTAATAATTTACAAATCAAACTAAGTTTAAATATACGAATCTCATTAAGAAAGAATAGTATTTGATCAAAGAAACCACAAACACCACTAACTGTGTATACTTTTTGAAGTTCTGTGAAAAGAATAAAACAAAGGCAAAATTTTGTGCCACGTTTGTACAGTGCATGGGGGTTGGCAGTGTTTTGTGGTATAATTTGTTCATAATAAGAAAGAATAGTAGTCTGGTAAAAAAAAAAAAGCATAACTCTTATGCGTGTGTATATTTTCTTTCTTAAAGACCCCCCACGTCACGTGTCAAATTCACGGTTTTCATGTGTTTTCCCTCTTATAGCTGGTAAGAAATCTTAAGAAATCTTCCTAGCATCATAAGAGGGAAAGTGACACGTGACGTGGGGGGTCTTTAAAGAGATGCTCGTAAAAAGAAATGGGAAACCAGAATTATTTCGAACAACAGAACTAATAAGCAAGCATTATTAAAAGAATGAAATAGTGAGGCCAAGAGGGGAGATAACGAAATTGAACAAAGGGGAAAAACTCTCTTTCTAATTAACTCCTCTCCACCAAATTGATTACAATACCAACCATCTAGCAAAGCGTGGATCAGAGCCAAATTGAGACAAACAAAGCATCATTCTCTTTCCATGAATCTAACTCACACAACATAAACCTGTTTCACCTTGCAGAACCATAATTATGAAACCGCAACATTTTAAATTACATAAATATAGAAGTATTTCAGCAGTCTTGTCCTTTAACCACTCCCCAATCAAATTTTTGCATTGAAAATGTTCGTTGGAGAGCACCATTCTGCCGTTATCGGGAAAGAGATAGGGTTAGGTTGGACCAGCCTGTGGTTATTTTCATGAAACTGGAAGAACCATACTTTGAGATCGAGAGTCGTAAACATGAGAGATGTGCGTGTGTCTAAAATACAACTTTTCCGTATTTTACTTGCATCCTTAATTTATGTAACTTCATGATTTTTTCGTTTGTTACAGACCCTGTCTCGCTTCACAGCCATGAAGAAGACGAAGGCAGTGTACTTCCTGACACTCGTCAGTGTCGCTGCACTGACAGTGGCCGGAAATGACCTCTCGGCTCGTGGAGCACGTGCGGCACGTGCAGCAGCGGCGGCGACCCCTGACCCCTCCGTAACCCACCTGACTCAACTGTACAATCAGCTGTCGGCCACCTACACCCAGCTGAACTCTAAGTTGAGCACGATGAACGCTGACCTGGACAAGAAGGTCACGCAGATCCATCAGCTAAATACCCAGATAGGTCAGCTGGGTGACCATGTCAATAACTTGACCAACACGCTGAGCGCCAAGAACAGCCAGCTGCAGGCCTTGGACACCTACTGCAGGGGTCAGGTCACCAGCCTCACCGACCGTGTCCGTAAGTAGGCCTAATAAGACATTTGGTAAGGTCAAGATGGAATTAACCGAGAAATGCATGGGGGGTGGCACATCTTTACCTTTACCCCCTAACCCTCCCCCCCCTATTAGACGGGAAAACGCAATGAACCACGACTGTGACAAATGCCGCGGTGTACTGCACCTTTACCAGACATTTAATTATATGCAACAAAACTGATAAAAGCGATGGAAGAATGATTTTAAATTTCTCT